>OZ025303.1:128434876-129640876 GCA_964019185.1 Maratus speculifer
TTCTGCATAAAATTACTGGTATCAGTGTGGCCCGCGGGCCACAGGTTGTGCATCCCTACTATTATGTATAAATTTCATATTAACCGAGAAAAGAAAATTGACTCTGATGTGTCGTGCTACAAATTTCATTTTATTCCAGAATTTTTTTTTTCCAAAATCTTATAAGATTATGTATATATATATTTGCTAATAAAGATTGGGTGTCACCCCTTAGAGGATGACACCCAGGGCGGACCGCCCCTCCTTCCCCACATAGCTACACCACTGCAGCAAGTGATCATTTATAGCAATGTTATGCTTCAAAATTTTTAAAAATTTAGAGGTTAATCATTAAAATATAATCCAAATAAAGAAGTTTGGATATAAATAATAAATAAATACTTTAAAACACTAAGTTTTTATGCATTCAACAGAAATGAGCATATTTTTTTTTATTATTTTGATTTAATTTTCTTTGTTTTAATATTTTAACATAGTTTTCATACATTCAACAGAAATCGACATTCCAAATGCTCATATATTTTTATTATTTTGGTTTAACTTGCTTTATTTTAATATTTTCAACATTTTTTATAAATTGTATGCTTTTAAAACTGCATTTTTTAAAGTAATTTAACAATTTATCTTTTAAAATGCGATTTGAAATTTTCAATGCACTATATTTAGTATTTGTATGTTTTGGAGTAAAAGACAAATTTTGCTTTTGAAATAACTTAGAATTTACATTTTTAATATGTTTTTTAAAATTATTATTTTTATATCTTAGCATCTTAAATAATAAAACAAAAATTAAATACTTAAATTAAGTAAAACAAAGTATAAATATTGTGAATTTTCATTATTTAGCACTGACCAGGAATTACCTCAAAAATATAGACTTAATTTGACTTATTTTTAATATAATACAGAGTTTTATAATCTTTTTTTTAAACACTGATATGTGATAGTTGAAATATAATAACTAAAACTTTAAGAATGACACTCAATAGCAGAAAATTCACCATTCGAAGTGCCTGCACAACATAAATTCAGGGCAAAAATTAATCTGAAGTTAAAACATTTTCGCAATTAAACAGTTAATTAAACAAACATACAACTACATTATTAAATAAAAATGCATAGTACTTACATTATCCTTACTTGATTCTTGATCAAAGTAGCTGCTAAAAAACCGCTGACAATCTGACAACCAATTTCACGTGGTATACTTCGCCAATATTAGTTTCAAAAGTTGATATAAGTCCTTCAGCATCATAAAGTATTTTCACAGGAACTCCCAATGATATTTTGACATAATATTTTAAAATTCGGGACATAAAACTAAAAGAAAAATGAATAACTTTAAAGTTTTTCAAAGCACGCGGAGCGGAGGCCGCGCTGTTTACAATACAAACAAACATGGCTGACGTGGACCTTCACTTCGCTTCAAATACAGAAATATTTCGTATGCACTTGTTGCGGCGTATGGATAAGAATCTCGTAACAGATTTTTGCGGTCGGTAAACACTCGGACTGGAGAAAAACAGTGATAGCCTGTTTCAAACAAAATAATACTGTTATAATACACTATGGCGTTTTTTAATAGTTTGAAGCTGTTAATAAACACATATGATTGAAAAATGAGCTGTTTTATTACAATTATTTTTTACAGTGTACGCTCTGTCTAATTCTGGATAATTCTGGCTACAATCTGGAGTTTGTCGCATTACATATATATATATATATATATATATATATATATATATATATATATATATATATAGAACCATTAGATAATACTACAAATCAACATCAAAATGTGGAATAAGCAGAAGAGTTAATTAATTAACCAATGTACCAATCCTCCAAATCAAGAGAACTAACCGATCCATTTTAAGGGATATTATGGCGATTGAAATGTCTAATTAAGATTTTAAAATGATAATTCAGGCTACAATCTGAAGTTTGTTGCATTACGATACCTAAAAAACTATTTTGATAAATCTGGAGAAAACCGGGAAAATCCACCAACCGAGTAACTTGTCAATGCTCAAAATCTCGCGAATTAATTGATCAGTTTTAAGGAATCTTACAGCTGTTGAAATGGGAATTTTAAATGGTAATTCTGATTATGATCTCATGTTTGTCGTATTTTGATATCTATTTTTCTCTCTTCTTTTTCTTTTTCTTCTTTTTGGGGGGAGGGGGGGGGGAAGAAACAGGGAAAAACTCAATCAATTGAGAAGACACACTACCCTTAAAAGCATCTTTTCAATTTTGAGTAATACTTTAATAAAATGTAGTGGCAATACTAAAAATTAAGTAAAATAATAATTAATAAAATCTTGCAGAACAGCCTATTTTACTAAAATTTAATTAAAAAAAAAACTTAGATTTTTTAAAAATCCCTATTATTTTTATAAATATGAATATTTTTGCTTCAATTTTTCCCCCACATTTATTAGAATTTACTATATAAAACTGTGCATAGGTTTTTAGTTGTATGAGATTTTAAATTTGATTTTTTTTCTCGTGCATTTTTAAAAAAGAAGGAAATTCCACAAATTCTCAATTTAAATATATTTTTTTTAATAACTATAAACTTGAATGTTCAATCCATGCACAAAAAAATTAAATACCCCTAGGAGAACAAGTAAAAAAAAAAAAAAAAAAAAAAAAAAAAAAAAAAAAAAAAAATGTCAAACCTCTACCAAAATTAGCAAAAAAGCCTTAGTGTTTATCGAACAAACAAGTTATAAAAATAAGATCAATGAGAAAAATCAGTTTAAAGTTTTCATTTGCATTGGTAAATGCGTTGGACATATTAAAAAATATTTATATCTCGCGAAATAAATGTCGTTTAGGAAAAACTGAGGTGTCAAAATATTCACAATCAAAAAAGCTTTCAGTTAATATTAAAAAATATATATTTCGACCAATTTTAAGGTGGTGTGTCCTCTTAATTAACTAATCTCTTATTAGACAAAAACTCTAGAACTAATTGATTAATTTCAGGGAATTCGAAATTGCCTAATAAATATTTATAAATTATAATAATTACATTTTTAGCTTATGACTTATGCATTTTCATTGGAAATTGGATTGATAAGTATTTCCTCCTAAAACATGAAAAAACTTGTGAAACAAAAATGCATCACAATGGGCTGCTGTACAATTAGTAAGACTGTTTTAACTGTTTATCAACCGAATTATGAATTCGCGAAAAATTTACATTCTAAACAATTTTACGTAAATTGTTTAAATTAAATTAAAAGATTATATAATTATTTTATAATTTTTTGAAGGATTTTAGAAGTACTGTAAGATTTAGAAGTATTAAATAAATTTGAATTTAAAGGGATTTTGTGCAATATTTATGACCCCACTCATTTTTTTTTTTAAATTGTTTTCTTAGTATTTTGCAGAATTATAAAATGCAGAAATATGATGTTCTTACAATATAAATATAGAAATATTTCTGAATTGAAAAATTCCCATCCCACTCTCTCAGCGCCGAAAAAGCTGGAAGGATATAAAGGCAAAAGAAATCATCCGTTCAAAAATATTTTTGTTTTGTGTAACCAATAATGCTTTTGGAACAAAATAAAGTAATCTATTTCTAACTCATTCTTTTTAGAATGAGTATTATAAGTAGTATTATTAGTAGTAGTAATTAGTATTATAACTGTTTGAAGAATTAAAATAATTTTATAATAAGTAATTTCAATGGTACTGTTAAGTACCGTCGGTAGCTAAAGGGTTAAAAAGACAGAGTAACTAAAGATTGGAAATAATGTCTATATTGGATGCTATGATTAAATTTATGCTTCAGATGTCTTTCATGGCTCGTACAGATCCTGAAATTTCATGACCAGGAAATTCTTCGGCAACCAATATTTTCTTATTGAAAATCTCAGAACTTTTGAACATTATTTATTTCACTGTGAAGTTGCGCTCATACATTCCTGTGAAATAAATGATTGTTACAGTGTCCTATGTACCAACCATGGAACTATCAAGAAAGGGGAATTGACATATTCTTAAAATAGTGAATCTTCAACTATAACCGTTTTCACAGAGGGTTCATTACCAAGACAGCAAACTGCCACCAGTAAATTTATGCAGAAGATTTCTCTTTATTTAAACGCCTCATTTATGGAAAATTTCAATCAAAACCAATATTCATTTTTACTGGTAAAAGTTTAATTTAAAAGTAATAGTAATAGTTCTGCCATATTTGTGACAGCATAGATAACATTCCGTCCCTGTCAATAAAACGATTATAATACTTGGACAAACTGATACCAGTAAAAATAAACAGCATTTTTTTTACCATATTTGTGAAAGAAATTTCTCATCAATAAGGCTCTAAAATAAGAAGAAATTTTCTATTTAAGCTTTCTGGTGAAAGTTTTCATATGCGGTAATCATAAACTTTGGATCCGATTAAAAAAAACAGGCATAATCTTTTAACAACCACCTTAGTTAATTCACTCGCAACTGATAGACAATGCACTATATGTCTCCTACTTTTATTCATAAACTCATAGTACCAACACTTGCACCATGAAATTTGAAATAACCCCAGTAGCATTGCTAGGGGAGGGCGGTCCGCCCCGGGTGTCATCCTCTAAGGGGTGACACTAAATCTTTATTTGCACACACACATATATATATATATATATATATATATATATATATATATACATATAATCTTATAAGATTTAAAAAAATAATTTCGAAATAAAACGAAATTTTTAGAGCACCACGCAATAGAGTTATCTTTTTTTCTTTGAAAATGTGAAATTTTATATAGAATGGTGTGCCTGAATAAGTCCACGAAACAAAAAAACAAAAAAACAACCTATCCAACGAATGGGTATTAGAATTTTCTTCTACATATAGACTATAACACATTTACTTTTGCAGACTGTTTTTTTTTTTCTTTAATGCAGGATGACAGAAAGTAAATAAGTTATGATATGGTCATTGTTATAATAATGTATATAATGGAAAAATATGATGGATTGGGGGGGGGGGGACACAATTTACATTCGTCCCGGGTGTTACCCATCCTAGCTACGCCACTAAATCCCCCTGTATAAAAATAATCACTAATTCAAGTCCGTTCCTGGCCAAAATTATTTATATTATTTTGTGCTTTCTATAGCAGATAAAATGCTTTAAAGAAACGTAAAATATATTATTATGATAAAAACAAAACATTTTTCGAAGAATTTATGCAAATTATTGTCCTACTACCCACCATTCTTTCGAGCATAATCTTATGTGTCATCCTCTTCAGAATCGCTCGAAAACTAGATTCTGGCAATAACAACTCTTAAATAAAGATTGAAACAAAAAAGTAAGCCATTTAATACATTTTTATTGCAGTCTATGAGTAAGCCTTTTCTTGAAAAGTTTTGACTATATGAACGAAAATGCATGCTGCGTGCTTCAGCCGCCATCTCTGATAACTGCTGAATTGGGTGGTATGCATATTCTTTAATAGTAGCTCCGTGATTTAAAATTATATGTAATGTGTGTGACACTGGGTCCCAACCGTAAAGATTTACACAAAGGTTAGAAGTGTTATTCGCAATTTCTTCAAATTTTTTAGTATTTATTTTATAATCACAAAATAGCACGTCTAGAATAGCTCTTAACCATTTCCGTCACACTGTGCCCGGTCTGGGATATCTAATTTTTATTCCAGACTTGGAAAGGGCACCAATAATATTTTAGTGAAATTTTGCTTTTACAATAAAAGCTTGAATCAAGGAATTCAAAATATCTAAAAAATTCGTTTGTGAATTCCGGTGTCAGTCGATAATTTCTCATTTTACTCCAGATTTTGCCCGTACCGGAAAGGGTTAAATAGTGCATTAATGTTATCTCAATTCCTTTAAACTGATGTTTCTTGATCTGAGAAAACATTTTTTAAGTATTTCCAAAACCAGCTTTTCCAGTGTGTACCAGTATCCCATCTCAGTTTAAAACGTACCTTGCATTAGTTTCTTTTTCTTTTATTGATAGTCTTTCTCATTTTTGCTTTTTGCTAACAATTTTTTATTGGAAGCTTTTTAATTACAAGCAAGATGTAAAATTGACTCGAAAAATCTGTTTCTAACATGGAATACTGAAAGATCGAATTTCAAAGAATCAAAATCAATGTTTTTAATTATTTTTAGCTTAATAAATTTTTTATGATTGTTTGCAAATATAACATTGCATCGATAAATTGATTGCTAGTAATAGCATTGCAGACTTTAGCACCGTCACTAGTCAGCACTAATTTGAATTGAACTTGTAATAAACCATAAGCTGTGAGGATCTCTGTATTTATTAAATTTTATGCTTGCTGTTCTATATATTTTACCTCCTCTTGGATCATGTCATTATTTTCATGAATAAATCTTGTTAGTATGAGAAAGTAAAAGCGTGGATATGAAGATACAGGGTTATGACACCATACTTTTGAAATCCATTTATTTGCTTATTAACCTCAAAGAAGCTAAAGAGATTTTGAAAGTGTTTGAGTCATTGAAATGTTTAAGTCATGTTTGATTCAAAAGGATTTTCAGACTTTTGTTTAAATATTTGTTGTGGAGATCTGTTACAACCCCCTTTGCAGAGGAGTTCTAAACTTGTCGATTCTGTTTCCCTTGCTGTTGTGAAAACATTTTCTATGTATTAACACAGTCTTTGAGTAAAGTGATCTAAAAGATTTTAAAGTTTTACTTCCGCCATGTTTTCAGTAATGAAGTTATCTTTTTGATAAAATTGTTCTTCAGCTCTCTGAAGAAGTATATAGCGAGGACATACATATTTATTAAATGTTTGGGTGGTATTAAAATGATTGTATGTAAAATCTGCTGCAACAAACATGGCCAAAGCCTCAGTTGGTAATAACTTCAATGTACTTAGGTTTGAGGTCTACTACAAAAAATTAAACTTTTTTCGATATTTTGAGGCCTTGTTGGCCTGAATGCAATGTCTTTAATGTGTTTGTGAAACATCTGCAAGCCCTGCAGCTTTTTTGCTCTGTTGAACTGCAATTATTCTTGGCTAAATTCAGATTTTAATTGTTCCATTTTATATCTCTTACTTCTGCCAATAAAATTTTTGAACTATTTTGCTGGATTACCAAGTTTCTCTACTATCCTTATAGAAAAATAAAGCCTTCCTTTCAGTCATTCCTCATTGTGTTCACAAAAACATTGTTCAATGAATCCCAAAGAAGCTCATTTTTGTTTATAACTTATGTTTGAAAGGTTTTATTTTCTGACGTAATCAAGTATATTTAATTTTATAAACATTTCGCAATTTCGATAAGTTTCTCTTTTAGAAACTTTAACTCGTTAATTTTTATGTGTCACAATACTTTTATTACATCAGTCATATATTTTTTTATATTTCTACCGATTTTTTTATTCAATAGAATAAACAAAGACAATATATGTATGTCTAGTAAATTTCTTCTTAATAATATAAAACTTTCTTACCTCGTTCGTGAGTAAAGAACGCAGTTCCTTATGGTTGATTTAAAATATATAATTCAAAAAGGTAACAGATAATTAACATATTACAAACTCTTGGTACAAAACCAAAATATTACATTATTTACAAAAAATCATTTAGTCCTCGTTTTGGATGTACGATCAAAAAACGTTTTAATTAAAAAAAAGAAAAAAAAAAAAAAAAAAAAAAAAAGAAAAGAAAAAAGAAAAAAAAAAAGAAACATCCAACTACTTAAAAAAAGAATTTTTCCTTTTCAATTTACAGATTTATAATCTGAACACCAAAGGGTAATTCATTAGGAATAAAAAACTACAGTGTATATTAAATGTAAACAGTTAATAAATTTTTAAAGTTTAATAAGGTAAAAAAAACTGCTTTTCAGAAACTTTTTTTTTTAAAATTTTGTTTTACTTATTAAAAAAATGGGGGCAAATCGGGGCAAATTTTATTTCCTATTTTTTTAATTAGAAGATCTATACATTATGAAAACACAAGAGTTCTTGCTGAACTCAGTTTAACTCCCTATTAAAATTACAATCTTATCTAAAATATTTAACTCAAAAAAATCTATGGTTTCAAACTTCAAAATCATTACGAACATGTATTGTATTTACAAAAATATTTATGTACAAGAGAGTATATACCTTCTTCTTTAAAAACTTTAAAATGTTTCTGAAGTTCGATTTAAAATATTTTTTCAGACATTCGATAAAATGATGCATAGATCAGAAACATAAAAAGAGAAATGCAAAAACCATGACTTCCAAGTAAAATACCGACAATTGGAGAGTCTACAGAAAGAAATTAACCCGTTATCATATGCACAGGATAGTTCCCTTATACCAACCAGAAAACGATCAACTAAATGCGAAATTTAAAATTTTGACTTTTGGCCAGCTTTTTTGAGCGAAATACCACACTGTGCGACGGTACTTATAAGTACCATAAAAATTACTTATTATAAAATTTCTTTTAATACGTCAGTTAGTTGTAATACTGTTTAGAATGAGTTACAGATACATTACTTTGTCTTGTTCCAAAAGCATTATTGGTTACACAATACAAAGATATTTTTAAAAGGATGTTTCTTTTGCCTTTGCATCTTTTCAGCTTTCTTGGCGCTGAGGGAGGAGGATGGGATTTTTCCATTCGGAAATATTTCTATATTTACATTGTAAGAACATCATATTTATACATTTTATAATTCTACAAAATACTAAGAAAACAATTTAAAATAAAAGATTTGAGTGGGGGTTATAAATATTGCACGAAATCCCTGTAAATTCAAATTTAATTAATCCTTCAAAATCCTTCAATCCTTCTAAAATCCTTCAAAATTTATTAAATGATTATGTAAATCTTTTAATTTAGTTTAAACAATTTGCATAAAATGCTTTAGAATGTAAAATTTTCATGAATTCATAATGCGGTAGATAAAGGGATAGTGAAATAAGCTTTGCTTACACGATGCATAGGAAAGTCACTTTAACCGAAAATACTTGCGAACGGAGAGAACTATACTAAACAGCTGTGCAAGTATAAGGTAACGGTGACTACACCAGAACTGATACAAATGACAGCAGCGTCTCTAGTGGTGAAATTCGGAAAATAGCCATCGCAAATCAAAATCTTCAATAGGTAGAGAAAAGTTTCCAATTAGAAAGTCTTAGAGCCACACTGAATTAGTACAAAACAACAGTTGGTTCCCACGAATAAGATAAATCGTTGCCTGTATGCCCAAAAATGTTCGAAATCGATGCATTTTCTTTTGTATAAATGTTTGAAAGAAATAGCCAGAATTATGAAAAAATACACACAATTTATTGCATAAATACGTACTTACATCAATATATTTCAATAACATCGCACAAAAAACGCAAGAAAGAAATTTTAAAATTAAATGATCGCACATTCCGATTAAAATTATCGCCTGTCGTCGAAAAGTTTAAGCTACGAGATTATGCTATTTGTATCAAGCGAGCACTCTAACTCCTTTTTAATGAAAATTTTAAATACATTGAAAAATAAAATTTTACAGACATTTCAGTACAGTATAATGTCGCAATTTTCAATTGCGCACTGCAACATTTCTGAAATGTGAATATGCAGAGTAGAATCACTGTGCATCAATTTCGAACATTTTTGGGTATATAGGCGACGATTTATCTGATGGTGTGAACTAAATGTCGTTTCGTACTGATTAATTGATATTCTAAAACTTTCTAATTGGAAATTTTCTCTATCTCTTTTCGTTTCCGATTTGCAGTGGCTATCTTCCGAAATTCACCACTAGAGGCTCTTCTGACGTTTACATTAGGTCGATCATAGTCGCTTTACAATACTGTTACCTCTCTTGCATAGCTGCAGCTCTCTCCTTCCGCATATATTTTTAGGTTTAAAGGGAATTACTTAAAGGGACTTTCCTATGCACCCTGTATTTTCCTTGCAGTTATTCTAAAAGTGCATTTGGAAATTTTCGTTTTTACTTTTTTCTATCTTTAAATAATCACAAAATACTAATCCATTTATAACATTTCAATTATAAAGTATCTGATAAATGAGTACATTGTTACTTATTATAAAAAATTAATTGGATAACAACAACCTCAAAACAGCAAACAAAATTAATCTAAAAACAGTACTTCACAAAAATAGTTGGATGATGCAATTAATTGCGTATAATATTGCTAATATATTTTGTAAAATAAACAGTAGAAATAGCAGATTTGAATCTTGCCAACAGAGAGCAGCAGTGAAGTTTATTTAGCCTTTTCAAGTCAAACATACTGAAAAATAGGATGTGATGCAAAGTTACATCCCAAGGTTCAATCTAACCCTAAATAACAGTATATAACATGTGTAATAATATAGTTATGCTGTCACGTTTGTCATATCGTTAGATTTACAATTTTCGCTCTTAAATAGCTTTCTGCACACTTCTGTATAGAAGACCACAACCACCAGTGAACACTACAATTGTACAGCATTAACAACCATACACATAGCACTCGAAATAACACATTTAAAAGGCTGCCCATTCACTGTTTAAAAAAAAGAAAAAAAAAACCGGACGATTTTACGGAAGTATTACTGGTAATCTGGACGCCAGTACAATTTACTGTTTTTTAACGGAAAAATTACGGAAAGTATTCCGTTTTTTTTTCGTGATTTTCCCTTGAATTTACGGAAGTGTTTCCGTTAAAAAACAGTAAATAATACTGGCGTCCAGATTACCAGTAATATACTTCCGTAAAATCGTCCGTTTTTTTTTCAGTGTTGAGGACTATTTTTTAATTAATATCATACCACTTTTTCAAATAAAAATCTTCCAGCTGTACTTTGGCAACATGGGCAAGAGAAATGTACTACAGATTTTCCTTCTTCAAAAGTAGTGGTACAAATAGAATATAAAGATAATCGCCTGATGCAGCCCTGCTTTTATAGTCATTAATTTCTCCTTTCATTTTCTTTCATATTTAATTTATAAACATAAATAACATAGTTAAGTTAACAGGAAAACATTTGACAGCAAAAATTATAAACTTAACGATATGAGAAGTGTAACAGCATAAAAATATATAATAAATAAACTAATTACTTGACTTAACCTCTTCAGTCCACATGTCTCCTATAAGATACACATCTCAAAAAAAAAAAAAAAAAAAAAAAAAAGCATATATAAATAATGTTAAAAATAAAGAAATTTGTGTGAAGGGAGCCTAATAGATAGCAGAACTAAACAGAATAGCAATTTGTTTCTTATAGCGCTTTCTTAGTGAGATATGTGTAACATGGGTGTCAATAAAAATGTACGAAATTTACAAAATTGAAAATGTAAACAATTTTACTCTGTATTAAGATACCGTTTGCAAAGTCCATTAGTAATAAAAAATTATATATATATATATATATATATATATATCGGGTGTCCCAAAAATGACTGATGGATTTTAAAATTCAATAACTTGCAAACGGTGACAGCTATTTAAAAAATTTTTGCAGGAGGGTTATGTATAATTTCAGGAGTTTTTTTACCGTAATTTTTTATTTTAGTTCGAATCTCAAACAATAGGTGGCGCTGACGGCGATCGAAGGCCAGGTGATCAGTGCTGAGTGAAGCGTCGACCTGGCCCTTCAATCGCCGTCAGCGCTACCTATTGTTTGAAATTAGAACTAAAATAAAAAATTACGGTAAAAAACTCCTGACATTATACATAACCCTCCTGCAGAAAATTTTAAATAGCTGTCACCGTTTGCAAGTTATTGAATTTTAAAATCCATCAGTCATTTTTAGGACACCCGGTACATATATAAATTTCCTTTTTTCATTGTCTTTGCAATGCAAAAACAATAAAATAAAATAAAAAATTTCAAGAAATTGTCAAAAAATGAGCTTTTTGAGTTTCCATGTAACATCCAATTTTAAGCGAAAAAAAATTTTTTTTTTCGCTGTTTAATTTTTCTTAGTTATTAGTATGTAAATATAAAACCATAACTGAAGTTAAAAAAATATATGTAAATAAACCCTGCGGTCTGAAGAGGATAAATTGTCAGATATCTCAGGTCACATGCTATCAAAGTCTAAGAGTTACATGCCCACCCGTTCTGTATGTATGTACATATGTATGTAATGCGATAACTCATGTAAAAAATATCCTATTTACTCGAAATTTTGGATGTAGGTTTATTCTAATTAGGTTGGTTGGTTGAATGGGGTTTTCTGGCGCAAGGTTATTCTAATTAGGCACTTTTCTGATTGGTTTTGGGAGTATATTCGATTAGTATAAGCGGGGGGGGGGGAGGAACGGGGAATAGTTTAGGACGTACACTGTAAAAAAAATTCAAGAGGTTACTAAAAATTTCTTAGTAAATTTGTATTCCACAGAATTTTTTAGTAACCATTACAAACTTTTTTTTTGCAAGTGAAACAAGCATTTCTTTTGTAAACTGAACAAAATAATTTTTTGTATAACTAACTTAAAAATTTTTTGTATGAGCCACAAAGCAAATTTTAGTAATAGCTCCAAAATTACTTTTAATAACCATTACGTGCAACCGAAGCGGAGGAGCTTCCTTGGAGCTGCATCCAGACTTCTGAAGCGGAAGATTTTCGGCAAAACCGCAATAGATGGCAGCACTAAACATTCTTAACTGCTCTGACAGGATTTTCATAATCCCTTTATTAACGAGACACTACAGACATTCGGGGTGTATTTGGCGGTGGCAAGTTTCGAACCCGGGACCTTTTAGCCTGGAGTCCGTTAATATAACCACTATGCTATCAAGGCCACACCAACTGAGTTTTAGTAAGAGCTATTAAAAATATAAAACTATTAACTCTTTTCGTTGCTAACTTTTTTCTAGTATTTCTTACAGATTTTCTAGTAACCGACTAAGATTACTAAAAATTTTTTAGTAATTACAAGGATCACTAAAGTTTTTTTAGTAGATCGACCTTTTTTTTACAGTGTATAATGATTAAGTATGAAGGAGCGAACGAGGGATATGGTTAAGCATAAAAGAGGGAACGGAGGATGACTCCCCTTAAATTACTTTTTAAATTACTTCGAATTTTGTATGTAGGTTTATTATATGGTAATATGTATTTTTGATTACTTTGGGGTGCTCAGTGATTAAGTATAAAGAGGGGGAAATGGACGGCTATTTCTCTCCTTAATTTGTTTTTCGAAGGGCATTTTTCCTAGAAAATATAAGGCTGTAATATACAAGTAGTGGGCATAGCCTGTGAGCTCAATACCACCAGTTTATCTGTACAATATTCTTTTTATTTACTCTCCCATGCGAGATTTTTACACCAATACTACTCTTATCAAAACCCGCGCCTAACATTTCTTGCACATCCCTAGTGAATGCTCTGGAAAAGAGACAATTTGATGCTCTGAAGACATTTTACAACATTTACATTATTACAACATTTTACATTTCTGTTTTTTTTTTTTTTTTTTTTTATTTTTTATTTTTTTGAGATTTTTTTATAGTAAATGCTCACAGGTGATCTCTGATGCCTTTTTTTTCAAAATTATTAAAGTTGGACGCGCGCACACATACACGCACGCAAAAGAAGGGGGGGAAAAACATCTATTATCTCTTAATAACTTTTTGTTTTCTTTTCACTTTCAGTCTTTGGCAACATCTGACTTGTAATTATGACCACGGTTCAGGTGAGTGGTATGTCTTGCACGCAAAAAAATTACCAAACCTGTCACATCTGACAGCAAAGTTTATGCATGAAAATTATGATGGTCCTACCAATAAATCAATCCCATTTCGCGATAAACGATTTCTTCGACATCTTATTGAGATCAGATTAAAAGGAACAAAAAATAAATAAATAAAAGAAAGAAACGAATAAAAGTTGAAAATCATCCGCCTCATCGTGGAACAACCTGTTCAATTACTGCTGCCACCCCAAAAATTAAAATACCAATCGCATCTGAAAACTGTCCGTATCAAATAATAATAAGCACGGATATAGACGAACAAGCTTGTAATTAAAAAGAAAAAAATGAATAAAATAAACGGGCAACTTATGTCTACAGCGTCCAGATCCTGGGAGCGATAAAGGCGCTCCAAGATATCGAGTCCGAACCAGGTGTGTGTTTTTCCAGCGATCTTATCGTCTGCGCTAAGTGGCCCGGATGAAAGCTCGATCATATCAAAACGGCAACTAGTTGGGCGGGGCAGATTTTGTCTTGGGTATTTATTTTTGTTTGATTTTGGTCGAGGATTTGCTTTTTTTTGTACCGTTTGTTTGCTGGTGTGTTTCAGATATTTGGAATTTTATTTTATTTATTTTATTTTATATATCTTATCTGTTCTTCAGGTTTCATTTTAAGCATAAAGAGCATTTTGGTGTCGCTGATGAGAGTATTTGGGTGTAGGAGAAATACTTTCAGGATATTCTGAAGATTACAGAAAACGTTACATTATCACGAGATAAGTTAATATTCTTACCTTCGGAAAATGAAATTTTCTTGTACATTTTTACAAATAACTTGATTTGATTCCTTTTAACGCTAGCACTAACGGAAAATTTATCCAAATGTTCTAAAAATATTACACACCAGAATTTTTATTTAGTTACTTGTTTCGATATAGTACATATTGAACTTATTTTAGAAAGACATTACTGGTTTAAATCGTCTGGTATAATCGTAAATTTATTTGCCAGTGGTCGAAAGACCGCTAATGCGATACTAATGTTAACAGCACACACTAGTCACGCGGTAAAAGCCGAACGCTAATTATAAGTCTACGGGAGCGTTCTTTTCAAATATCTCGCTCAAATTTTAATATTTTTACATGATTTTTTTTGCATAGGATAGCTGAGGACGATCCACAACCGGCCTAGTTTTTACTTTTTCAATTTTGGTTTCAGATTTTTTTAAAAAAATTACTTTAACTTTCAAAACCGGTTTAAACCGGTTCTGAAATTGAAACTATCATAATATACAAAATATATAAGAAAAATCGAAAAAGTAAAAACTAGGCCGGTTGTAGATCGTCCTTAGCTATCCTATGCAAAAAAAAAAAAAAAAAAAAAAAAAAAAAATCTTTTAAAAATATTAAAATTTGAGCGAGATATTTGAAAAGAACGCTCCCATAGACTTTACATTATCATCCGGGTCTTTTTGAGTACTTTTTCTGTGACTATTGTGGGGCCTTAAATATTAGATCAACCAGAAAAGTTTGTCGTATAAAGGGCCTTCCATAAATGATGGCACGAGTTTTTTCCATATTTTGACTCCCCTCCCCCCTCCTTTGTCACAGAGTGTCACACTTTACTTTACTCCCCCCCCCCTCCCTCTTGTCACATGTCACGCTATATTATGTAAGCATATACTTGCAGTTCAGAAACAAAGCACATTCTCAAATAAAATCTCATTTCAAATTTTATTTTTAAACTTTAACTAAGTGTTTTACTGATATTTGTGAATTGAAGAATAAAAATAATTCGTATTTTATATGAAATAAGGTTTACAATAACAGCAACAACAAATATTTTATGTAGAAAAGCAGTAAAATATTCATATGGAAGAGCAATTGAAAATTGTAATATTTTGGAATCTGAAATAGAATTTAACATATTTGGCTTTACATCTTATTTTTATGACACAAAATATTTTAATTTAAAAATAACTTCATAATATAATCTACTGAATTTTAATGCTTTTATTTTAACCAAAGTGTGTCATGTCACATTTCTTCTTATCCCCTCCCCCCCCCCCCTTGTCTCAAACCGTCACAATTTCATGAACTCCCCTCTTTCAAGCTTAACATCATTTATGGACGGCCCCTAGTGTTTTTTCACTCCTACTTTTTAAAATTAAGATTTCCTCATTGGCACCAATTTTCTGAAATAGTAAAATAGCGTTTGTTTTTACTTTAGTCAAAACATAAAAGCTATCGAATTTTTGTTTTCTATCAAACTTGAAGAAGAAACTTTGAAACACAAGTTTTATTTCTTTATTTTTATTTATTTATTTATTTATTTATTTTTGTTCGGAAACACATGAAGATAACAGGTGCTGCTATTTAGAAACTATGAGATCCAAAGACTTTTGATTTTTCTTTTTCTTTTCTTTTCTTTTTTCTTTTTCTTTTTTCTTTTCTTTTCTTTCTTATTTTTTATTTTTTTTTTAAAGTATTCTAGAAAGATCTTTCAAAAATACTGTCAAAGTTGACGTTGTAAACCAAATTTTCGGAGGAAAGGACAAATATTAGTCAGCGAAGGGAAAAAGACTGATTGTCGCATGATCCGATATTTCTTATAATTCGATAAATAGTTTATTTATCCTATAATGGGAAACCGTCTCCCTATTCGAAATCGCTTCCATGTTCAACCCTGCCAGTTTGTTGACATTACGTTTATAAGTCAGTAAATGTGTCGGAAAATTTCAGACACGTTGAGTAGTAAACTTGAGAGCCGCCATAAAAAGATGTATTCTATTCAACCGGAAAGGTTCTGGCGTATAATGTTTTTTCACTCCTACTTTTTAAAAATTAATCTTTCTTCATTGGCACCACTTTTTTGAAATAGTGGAATTCCCATTGTTTTTACCTTAATTTAAAACGTTAAAACTATCGTAATTTTACCATTTTTTTTCTCAAACTCAAAAAGGGAACTTCATGACACATTTTTTCTTTAGGACAAATATTAATAAGCGAAGGAAAAAAAAAAACTGATTGTCACATGATCCGATATTTCTTATAAATCGATAAATAGTTTATTTATCCTATAATGGAAGACGTCTTTCTATTCCAAATCGCTTCCATATTCAGCCCTGCCAATTTATTGACGTTACGCTTATGAGTCAGTAAATGTGCCGGAAAATTTCGGACTTGTATTCTAACATCCGAGTAAATATCTTTCAAATCGACCTTTTCGAGTCAAAAAGGGTTATTGGTTGTAAAATATCTGTTTGAATTAACCAATTCTGACACTTGAAAATTTTTAAATACTATATTTTCGGTAATAATGATTGATCTCATTTAGATAACTACGAAAAATCTGGTGTTTATATTATTCCTTATAAAGGTAATAACAGTTCCAAAGCATAGATACATATGTGGGCATGACCACTCGTTTAAAATCCTTGTATATGCATCACAATATAATATTTGTATAATCAGAGAATATCTGGAAATATTGTTAAGAGGCAAAAAAAATTATAATGATGTCTTATCTTATAATATATCACAATAATGATTTAATATACTTGGAACAACTCGTAAATTTAAATAATCTCCCCCCCTCTCCTTTTTTCCTGTTTTTATAGCAACTTCGCTATTTACTTTCTCTCCCTCTCTCCTTCCTTTTTTTTTTTTTTTTTTCACTCTTTTCTACTGAGTCAGCGTATGTCTTTAAAGTTACAGCAGTTTCCCTGATGACGGCTAATGTTTAGTTGAAAGCACTGGAGTTTTTGACATCGTCTGACATCAATGTTTTTTTAACATTTTGAATAGTTTTAAATACTTTTAAAACTTCTATCTATATACTTGCATCTATTTAGTAATAAATGTATTGCAAATCAAGTACTCACGTTGTCCATTCAATCTTTTCGGATTAACATTTTTTTAGAGGGAATTTATGGTTTCAGCACCACATTCAGATGTGAAACTAAAGCAAATTATGAAATAAATACGTAGGCCCTACTATCCCGAAGCGATTCTTGAATAACCGAACCCGCCAGTCTTTGTCCGATAAAAAAGTAATTCTAAAAAGCGGAGTCCAAAATATCCCCTGGGGACTCATCAGTTGATTAAAGAGTGCCAAAAATAGACAGCGCGTTGATTTTTTTTGGGCCACGACTTATCTGTTTGCATCTTGTACTCGCTTCGCCATTGCGTAATGAATACGAACCAGTGAGAGATAAACGGTTTTGCTTTCAACTCTTTACGCTCTTGAAGGCGTTCAAATCAGATTTAAATGTTAAAATATTAGATATATTTCGTATATTTATCTTGAATAACGCGGAGGTTTGGAAGGGAGGCTCTAACGAACGTAGGACTATCAATTGGTCGACACTCAATTGCAAGAGTACCACCAACGACTATTTTATTATTATTGTTATTTTCCTATCACTATTTCTAAACAAAAATAATTTACCAAAAAAGTTAATAGAAATCACATAGTTGAGAATAAAGAGAAACTGAAATGTCCTTAAAATGATCAAACTTTAAGCCTTTGAACTCTAATGATTGAATTTTCTACCACTTAATTTTAATTCCGAAATGTCACAGTGTCACCAGAATAGTCGACAAAAGGTATTTGAAAAAGGTTTAACGCATTTTTTCGCGTATATCATAAACGGAATTTTATTTCTATGCAATAATGGCATCAAAATGACATTTGAAATTTTGAAGACCTTTACTCACCAGAGCTCAAAGGGTTAACATGGATAGGTTATGCAAAGATTGATTTCATTCGGAGTTAACTCCCACGGTAAATTTGAATGAAATGTTTTTCTTATTTAAACGCCTCATTCATGTAGAATTTCTGTCATAATTAGGCAAAACTATTTACAGTCGAGTCTCTAATATAAAAAATCCACCGTTCCAGTAAAAAATTCGTTATATAGAGAAATTCGATGTATAGAAAATGATGTTAAAAATCGTATTTAATGTGTGAAATTTGAACAAATATTATTTTTGATGTTTTGAAATGTTTATAATATTTTATTAAATTTCTTTTATTAACTTAACATTTTATTTCTTAATTATTTAAGCTGTTTCAAAAAAGAGTGATGGAAAATTGATTCCATATGATTTCGAAGCCTTTTAAAACTAAATAAATTAAAACCAATTTATGAAACATTCGTTATATGGAGATCGATATTTCGCTATATAGAGACTGTTTTTAATGTAATCATGCGAAAAGGGGGCCGTTCTTACTAAAAATTCGTTATATAGAGAAATTCGATGTATGGAGTTTCGTTATAGAGAGACTCGACTGTATTTCTTTTTAATGATGAAAGTTTGATCTGAATTTTTTCGAAACTGACGTCGATCAGTGAATAGGTGGAGAACTACCTAGAATGAAATGCAAAAGTTTATATGACGGCATTAGTTTTTCCCTCAAAGAGAGTGTTTAAAATTAAAATCCAAGCGGAGTTCGGACAATTCAAAGGCAGCTGTTAAGTATTTCCGGCACAGAAAAATTCTATTCATAAAAGGATTAAATGATTGACTGACACCGGAATTTACAGACGACTATAGTTAGTAGGTTGTTTTGAAATTTCATTTAAAAAAAAAAAAAATATTGAAATATTATTGGTTTTATTTGTAAGTTTGGATAGATTTTCTCGACGTGGGATCACTGCGCCAAAAAGGGTTAAGCAACAATCTATATCTGGGTTTTTAAGCTGGTTAATGTTGCGTTTAGAAAGGCAAAATTGGCTGACTGTCATGCTAAAGCAATAAAATCTTTCTTTCTAATCCCATTTGAGATTTTTAATCTCTTCAGACCTGAGGTGCACAAATGTGTACCTCCATTCTTTTCCTCATAAAAACTAAACTGTTCGAATTTTTTGCATTTTTACTTTACTTCTATACAGTTGAATGTTTTTTGCTTTAAAACAAAACCAATAAATGTCAGCACTGATGAATATTACCCCATAAAATAAATATTATTTTCATCAGAATTTCGAAAATACCTTCAAGACATTGCGGCCAAGAAAGTAAGAAATATTCATGATTAATTAACTTAAATGCTTTACAATAAAAAATTTTGAGGATTTGCTGATCATTTACTTGTTTAAAGACCTTAATTTTGTTATTGCGTAAATTTGTATTACTGATAGTTAAACTGATGTTTCAAGAGGATTAGTACTTTTATGCCCATATTTGTAAACCTAAATTACCGGTCCCCTAAAGCACTAATTTCATAAAAATGACAATTTCTGTCATCTATGGTATCATTCGGATTATGCAAAAGCAATAAGTATATATTTGTAGAGTTACTTTATGCTCAGGTCTGAAGAGGTTAATATAAGGACTGAGGAATCAACAATGGATTTAACAATCGGCCAGGTGAGGAGGTAACATAAGATTGAACTTAAATCAAGCTCTCGCCTCTTGCAGGATTTCCAGCACTTGTAAAATCGTAAAAAGTGGAAAACGCCGCGTAAAAAAGAGCCGACTGGCCCTGAACAAAAAGACTGTGAGTGACACAACTAGAATGATAGTCTATTTGAAGCTTAACTGGGAAGTGGCAGCACCGACGACTATCTCATCGAGTTCACGGATGAAAATCTAGGATTAGTTAAATCTCAATTCGCATATTAAAACGCAATCAGTCTGCAATCTCATATCTTGATGGAAAACATCTAAAAATTCAATTTTAATAGTTGACTCGTAAGTTTACCATTGTGCTTTTCTGCACCCAAAAGGATGAAAACATTGGGAGGAAGAAAACATAACTGTAAGAGTCAACCGCTAAAATCAGATTTTTAGATGTTTTCCACCAAGATATGACTTCACAGACCGACTGCATTTTAATATGCGAATCGAGATTTCAATAATCCTAGGTATTCATTCATGAACTCGATAAAGTAAATGTTTTATCGCCCACAGGTCTATAAGTCATGGTGTTCCGTGTTTTTTATAATGTGAATTGTTAATTTTATAATTGTAATTACTTTTGCAAATTTATTATGTGATTATGGCCGTGAACTGTCAAGACGAGAATTGTTTGCATAATTATGTTTACGAGCTGTTATCATGTTGTGTTTCAAGAATGTTCGTCGAATAGAGTTCATTCTTTAATAAAAACCTATACTTTTCATTAGAAATCTTCTGCGAAGATTTTGTAATTTAAGTATAACATTTTAGTAACAATCATAAACCCAAGAATTTTCCACTATGAAATCTTTTTGATCTAACATATAGATTTTGCTGTATTTTCCGATGCAAGCAAAAATGCCTCGCCTTGAGACATTTTGATTTTTATCTTGCCTGATCGAGTGGAAATGAGTAACAATGATCCTGTTGCGATAATTATCTAATACAAACTATATATTGTTCAAATGAAGGAGGTCTTGATGCTTTCATTACTTATCAAATAATCATCACATAAATCGCTATTTTCTATCGGTATATAACATGTTTATTTGGAATTTCCTATGATGATCAATGTTTCTTTATGTGGAAATTTGTTGAGCATGTCTAATTCTTTTCTGGTGTTTTTTTTTTTTTTTTTTGGCCATGATTTTAGTTTAACTTCTAATACCTACATGTAAATTTATGATTTACGTTTTCAAATACATAAGTTTATTGTTTTCACTAAAAATGCTAACAATAAATAAATTTTATTAACACTTTGAGGTCCAAGCTCGAGTCTGACTCGAGATCATTTTTCTTTGCAAAATTTGCATTTGGCATCAGTAATATTGGAAAATAGAATTTGCCTTATTTAATTAGAGAATTTTCGAAACTGTAATTTAAGTTTGCAGACACATAAGTTTATTGTTTTCTCTAAAATACTAATAAAATATAAATTTTGTTAACACTTTTTCGGTCCAATACCGAGTCTGACTCGAAAAACTGAAAACTATTTAACTTATTTAATTAGCCTATTTTTGCGCTGCGCATATTTAACAAATCTTATCAAGAAATTTCTGGTTCAAATCAACTATTTTCAATTTGGCTGGGGTCATAATGACCCTTCATGGCAGTTCTAGTGTTAAGGTAATTTCTTTTTAAAAAGTTGTGGCAATGGAATATAAAATTTGTGTGAGAGTTATATGGAAAAACTATACCTTGCAATCGAACTTCCGAGGCGACTTGTAGATCAGAGAAAAGGAAAAACATTAACCCTTTCCGGCGTGGTGTCCTTAAAAAAGGACACCTAATTTTAATTTTACTAGCACCAAGAATAATGAATTAAAATTTTCCTTCTGAAACATACCTAAAACTAATCAAGTTCATATTTTCTAATAAATTTGTTTATAAATTCTGATAAAAGTTAATTATTTGAAACAAATTTACTTCGTGCTGGAAAGGAATAATGAAAAGAACAGGTAAAAAGGAAAAAGAAAACCCAATTTAAGGACATAATTAAAAACAATTACAAAAAGAAAAAAAGTATAAAGTAATTTACAGAATAAATATTTACATCTTGGATTTTAAATTTTATGTAAGGCTTCGATTTTTAGAAAAAAAATGACTATCGTTTTCGTATGTTTGTTTTGTTTTCTTTTTTGATATAAAATGAAAATCGGCATTTTTTTACCAAAAATTAAAAAAAAAATTTGTTCATTTGAATCAAGCTGTAATTAAATATTAGAGAACTTATACTGAGAGATTATACGGAAAATAGAATTGTTCTACCCTCATAGCATGCATGGTCACAGTGACGTCACAATGACGTCACTGTGAGTCACTTTGGTCACTTCGCATCTGTGACCAAAATGCCACCACTCAGTGACGTCACATTGTGACTGATATGTGACTTTCTTAAAATTCTTTAGAAAATTACAAAAAATCTTCAAAACATGTTATTTACTTTAAAAAACATGCTTCTGGCAATTTAAATATCGTCATTTTTGTCACAGTTTCGTCACAATGTTAATGTCAAAGTTGTCACAAATGACACATTTTTCACAAATTTGTCACACCGTGACTTCAAAAAGTGGTCACAATGTGATCTCACAAACAAGCTCTACGGCCATAACGACTTCACATTTTAGTCACTGTGACTTCACATCGACGTCACGTGACGTCACATCGACAATCGATGGACACAAAGTCACAATGTGACTTCACAACGACGTCGCAGTGACTTCACCATGCTTTACGGGTAGTTAGTGTCTGGAACTTGAATTTTTTATGTGAAGTTTGGGTGAAAACCCGATCCAAAACTATACTCATCAGCACGAAAGCTGAAATAAAAAGAAATCTATGGACACTTAACTGCTTCTCTGTTCTGTCCGTACGTCGTACGGGCAACATGTTTTAACCAATCATAATTTGTCCGTATCACGTACGGACATCCATACTCTAATCATAATTTATTGTTCTCACCAGTATAATTTTATTATAAATCTTCTATTATTTATGCCGCGCTTTTTTCTGATTCAATCACACAAACCCTGATTTCATTGAAAACAGTATTCTAGACTTCCTTATGAAAAATCGAGTTACTCAAATTCTACCAGCTGAAATCAAAATCCAACTCATGATCTACATGAATCCGAAACTATTACTAAAGTCATCTCAACTCGGACCACGGTTTAGATTGTATTCGAATGAAATCGGGTTAACCGACCCGATGGAGGATTCTAATGTCAATTCCAGACGTGTGAAATAGTGGTAGGACTTTTCTGTTAATGGTAATTCGGTACTACTTTATTATTCCGTCGACCAAAAAACTACTGCCAAACTAAAAGATTAAATGCCAATAATGTATGATTATCAGTATCATATTCATGTTATTAAACACGATATGCGCGTTTGTTACGTCATCAAGTGATTTTTAATTCGACTTTTTATTTATATTTTTTATTAATGTTTTACTAATTTATTTGTTCTTTTCTTATTTAAAATAAAAATTATATCAATTTGTATAATTTGGCAAATAGTTTGGCGAATGGTATAATTTGGCAAAATTGGTCGATAGGATAATCAAGTAATACCGATAATCCTTAAAGATAATTAAGCGTGCTCTTGAAAATTATTTTTGAAATTCCTTCGCTAACATCATTGAAATTATATTATTGGTTACAACTTCTGATAAAAGAAGGGATGGTTAAAATTTCAAAACTGTCTGGGCCCGATAACTTAGATATCATTCTAATATAAAACTTTACAGTGACAAATCTTTAAAGTGTCTAAACTATTCCTTTCGTCCCACCCTTGGACCTAATCGTCTGCGTATGGATGAAGCCAGAGAAATAATCTAATTATTTTATTTTTAGCTGCTGATAAAAGCGACTGAAGTGAAGCGATGACTGAAGTGAAGTTTATTAGCGCAAGTTATTTTCACGAATAAAATGTTTAATTTTTTTATGTGTTGCAATTTTATTTTGCAAATAAGATACAGGTTTATTTATTTTTATTTCTTTGCTTTCTTTCATTAAAGTAAATCTGATAAAAGTGAACTGATTGTAATCTTGACAAGAATAGCAGTTACAGATCATTTAAAATATATATTAAATTAAGAATTTATTTAAGAGAAATCACAGTCAATAAGTAACTTCAGTTATAATTAGCATTCGAAAATGTGTACGAAATTAAAAAGTTTTAATATTTGTTTTTCTTTTAAGACATTGGTGATAATAGAATTTTATGTCATGTAATATCTCCAAAGTTTATCTAAATGTAATACCTAAAATATTACCCGTACAAAGATGATTTTATTGATTGGATAGTAATTTCAGGCTGGAAAACAAAGCATGGCAAAATTCAAAAATAAAGACATAAAGCTTGAACAATTTTTTTAAAGTCAGAATATTTTCAGCATTTATTACTTTTTTTTTTTTTTTTTTTTTTTTTTTTTTTTTTTTGAAAACGCACTTTTATTTAAAGAAAAATCTTAATAAATTTCGTAGAAACATTCCAGGAAGAACATTTTTCTTGCAATTGTTGTAGAAACATACTGCGCATTTCTTTCAAAAAAATTGCTGGTTTTCAAAAAACAGTGGAATAGGAGCCTTGCTATTTTTAATCAATCATCTTAATAATATTTTTCCTGGTAGTAGTTTTATTTAACTTTAATTTTATTTTTTAATTCCTATTTTATTTTAGTCTGGCATGTACAGATCATGAAACTATTAATGAATAGGAATTGACCGATCCTTAAAATGGGGAAAATTCAACTTTAACTGCTTTTGTTGGGGGTGATTACCACCGTGGAAACCTTCGACGAATAAATTCAAACATTTCCCCCCTTGTTTAAACGTTTTATCAATGCGAAATTTCAGTCATAAATAATGGTAGAAACAAATACACTATATTGCCATTGATTATGGGACACTTGCGATTTTAGACATTTTACTAAATATCTAGAAAAATACATGAGGAATCATCTCGAAACTCTTAGTGTATAAATATAATAGTATACGTCATACATCTCCGTGAAGATTTTTTACCGAAACTCCATAGGGAACCGTCAACAAATTAAAAAAGAATGAATATCTTTTGAATAACCCTGTCAAAACTAATGTAGCAAAAGCGCTCAAACTCTAGATTATGATTGAATGCCTTATTGTAATACACTGTGTTCATGTTTATTCAAATAGCATGCATACTCGCAGAGTAATTAAGGTTTTTATAAAAATGGTCCCAAAATTTTCCAAGTTTTTCCCTTATAATTTTCAGAGTTCTTAATATAAAATAATATTTTTTTCAGAAAATATGACAAACAACATTGCACACAGTACCCTGTAATCAGAATTAAAAAATAATAAAAATTGTATCAAAAATGAGTAGATTTACTAAATAAATTTTTACTGCGCATGCGTCAAAGATATCAAAATTTCATTTGCATATTATATTAGCTAAATGTATAGAGCAACTTTTGTAAAAGTCTCAAAATTATAGCTTGAAAATTCTGAAAGTAATCGTCTATAGAAAAAGGTCAAAATCCGTTGTTTCCAAAATGAAGCAAAAAAATGAGGGATTTTATCCAAAAGTAGTCGTAACATCCCGTATTGTGTGTTCTATATTGACACTAAATGAATATATGGATACAACCTCTCTTGTTTTTGCTTCATTTTGAGAATAACGGATTTTCAACTTATTCAATTGACGATTATTTTCAGAATTTTCAAGTTATGATTTTGTGACTTTCACAAAAGTTGCTCTATACATTTAACTAACATAATATGCAAATGAAATTTTGATATCTTTGACGCATGAGCAGTAAAAAATTATTTAGTAAACCAACTCATTTTGTACACAATTTTCATTATTTTTTAATTCTGATTACAGGGTACTGTGTGCAATGTTGTTTGTCATATTTTCTGAAAAAAATATTATTTTATATTAAAAACTCTGAAAATTATAAGGAAAAAACTTGGAAAAATTTGGGACCATTTTTATAAAAACCTTAATTACTCTGCGAGTATGCATGCTATTTGCATAAAAATGAACACAGTGTATTACAATAAGGCATTCAATAATAATCTAGAGTTTGAGCGCTTTTGCTACATCAGTTTTGACAGGGTTATTCAAAAGATATTCATTCTTTTTTAATTTGTTGACGGTCCCCTATGGAGTTTCGGTAAAAAATCTTCACGGAGATGTATGACGTATACTATTATATTTATACACTAAGAATTTCGAGATGATTCCTCATGTATTTTTCTAGATATTTAGTAAAATGTCTAAAATCGCAAGTGTCCAATAATCAATGGCAATATAGTGTATTCGTTTTTACTGCCGGCAATATACTTTGACGTTAGTCAGGCGCTGCTTTTCAGCCATATTGTGACAACTTACAAAACTTCTTTCAGTATAAATGAACAAATTATTTTGCCTGGGCAAACTGATACCAATAAAAGAAGGGAAAAAAAGAAAGAAAAAAATTTTAGCATCCCGTAAGGCATGGTAACGTCACTGCGACGTCGTTGTGAAGCTACACTGTGGCTTTGTGACCATCGATTGTCGATGTGACGTCACGTGATGTCGATATGAAGTCACAGTGACTAAAATGTGAAGTCATTATGGCCGTTTTAGAGCTCGTTTGTGACGTCACTTTGTGAAGTCATGGTGTGACAAATTTCTGAAAAATGAGTCATTTGTGACTACTTTGACATTAACATCGTGACGAAACTGTGACAAAAGCGATGTTGTGACAAAAGTGTTTTTTAAAGTAAATAACATGCTTTGGAGAATTTTTGTAATTTTCTAAAGATTTTTAAGAAAGTCACATCTCAATAACAATGTGACGTGACTGAGTGGTGGCATTTTGGTCACAGGAGTGATGTGACCACAGTGACTCACAGTGACGTCATTGTGACCTTGCATACTATGAGGGATGTTTATGAGAAAAGAATTAATTAAATAAGACAGATTTTTATTTTCAAATTTACTTTTAGGAAGTTTGGATCGGCGATAATCAGAAACTGTTGATCTGATTAAAAACATCAGCATACACACAAAACAATAACAAGTAATAACACAAAAACTTAGCTGTCATCTTGTGACAACCTAATCAATCACTTCACTTACAGCTGGTAGATAGTACAGTACATATCCTCTCCTCTTTATTCATGACTCCACGGTAGAATATGTACTTCTAAGGCATGAAGTACATTTAAAATACCAACAAGCAGAAAAACAAAACGAAACAATGAAACAAAAAGATACGCTTCAGCATCTTTTTGTTTACCAACAGTCGCGTAGTTTACCATACACTTCATTTTTTACGTAATTCTAACCTAACCCATTAATTCCACGTTGAGAAGATAGGCGTGGCAAAATGGCGAAATTCGCAAACAAAAATAGAAATCTCGATCTATTTTTGATCGTTCTGTTCGAACTTTTTATCGCCCAATGGCATCTCGTCCTTGCATCTTCCATGCACTTTGTTCGACTTCGAAGATCACTCACTTGTAAATGTTGACATATAATAATAATCATTGATTCGAATTGATTGAGCGATTTCTTTTATGAAAGAAATTGTTGTTTTTTTATTATTTTTTTATGAGTCAGCTAGTTTTCAGATTTATGCGTCCAGAATTTTTTAGGAGACAGTATCAATAATGTATTTTGCATTAATGTGTAATTACCTGGTTAATTCCACTGTTTCTTTTCTTTTTTTTTTTCTTTGTACACATTATTGCAAAAGATTAGCTTCGACCTTTAACCTTCCGTCTACCAGACAAAACACCCATTTATCTACGGCAACACCTAATTTTAATTCCAAACTTGCAAACGGCACCAGTAATATTTTAATATAATTTTGCTTTTACAATGAAAGCTTAAATTAAGGAATTCGTAATATCTAGACAAGTCCTTTATAAATTCCGGTGTCAATCGACAATTTCTCATTTTACCATTGACACCAGAAATATTGCTGTCGGGTCCAATGGACCCGTCTGGTAGACGGAAGGTTAAGATAGCAATGACCAACAATAGCACTGCTGCCACAACTGACTATTTTTATATTCTATCAGCACCGGTATTTTTCTAACATGAATTTTGTAGCATATTTCTCTTGAAAGTGGTGCAAAAGTATGTGATAAGGAGTTAAGTTTTAAAAAAGTGGTGTCAATTAGAATTAAAAAATAGTCACCTGTGGCAGCCCTACCATAGTTATTTCGATATTTGAAAAAGAAAGGAAAACCGTACTCTATTTCATAGATTATGGAATAAATGTTGGCATATTATAATAATCATTGATTTACATTGTTTAAGCAATTTCTTTTATAAAAGAATATTTATTATTACTATTACTATTATTATTATTACTCAACTAGTTTTCAAATTTAAGCATCCAGAATTTTTTAGAAGAGAGTGTATCATAATGTATCTTGCATTCAGGGTATATTTCGATTCAAACTACTTATTTTCCAATTTACTTTTAAATTCATGTTTGCTCTCATATTCATCAAACGGGCAAATTGTCTTATTTAGAAAGTACACAAGGTGCCGTGATTGTCAATTCTTTGATAAATGCAGAAAACATTGAAAAAAAAAAAAGCTATTAAAAACGGCATTTTGAACCAATTTTTTCGAAGCGGGAGATCTGTGAATGAAAAAAGAGCCATACTTGGAAGATAATTGTTTATAAATAAAATTCTAATGAATTGAGCTTAAAATGACATCACACGGCGCCTTATACGTCTCTTCAAAAATCCCCTCAGTAAGTTTCATGTTTCTACTTTTAAAAATGTGTCTGAAATTGTATCAGAATATTTCGAGCTGTTGATGGTGGAAAAGCGTTTTTTCGATTACACCCTTAATGTGTTGTTACCTGGTTAATTTGGTTGTTTAGTTTTGTATGCATTATTGCTTTTGCAATAATGAAACTGCTCTTTTGAGCAGTTTCGAGCTGTAAGATAGCCAGGCCCTAATTAAACAAGTTGGAAATTGCACGTGAAGCGTAGCAAATTAGGTGCGTTCGGACGATAACGAAGTTTTAAAAATATTACGTTCATATATCAATCTCATAACATTGTAAATAGTGAACTACAATTAAAACGCTCATCAAACAATGTTCTCCCTATACCATTATGCAATGGAATACTTTTGTGTGGCCTTGTAAATCAATAACAAATGTTCTTTGCACCACAAATTATGTAAGATGTATATTATAATATGTACTTTATAGTTGCATATAAATTTTATTAAGTTCGCATGAGTGTAACACGATTAAAATGCATTTGAAACATTTTTCCCCATTGACCGTAATGTAATGGAATACTTTTGATTGTCCCTGTAATTGATCTATGCATCCGATTTTCATAAAATTTGTAATAACTCGAAAATATTATGCAATAATTATGTATTTTAAATTTCAAACGTATAGAATATATTTGAAACTTTTTCCCCATTGACCATAATGTAATTGAATACTTTTGATTGTCCCTGTAATTGATCTATGCACACGATAATCAAAAAATTTGAAATAACTCGACAGAATTATGTAATAATTGCGTATTTTAAATTTCAAACGATTAAAATGCATTTGAAACATTTTTTCCCATTGACTGTAATGTAATGGAATACTTTTGATTGTCCCTGTAATTGATCTATTCGTCCGAGTTTCATAAAATTTGAAATAACTCGAAAAAATTATGTAATAATTATGTATTTTAAATTTCAAACGTATAGAATATATTTGAAACTTTTTCCCCATTGACCATAATGTAATTGAATACTTTTGATTGCCCCTGTAAATGATCTATGCACACGATTATCAAAAAATTTGAAATAACACGACAGAATTATGTAATAATTGCGTATTTTAAATTTCAAACGATTAAAATGCATTTGAAACTTTTTTCCCCATTGACCGTAATGTAATGGAATACTTTTGATCGTCCCTGTAATTGATCTATCCATCCGATTCTCATAAAATTTGAAATGACTCGACAAAAATATCTAATATTTATGTATTTTAAATTTCAAACGATTCGGTTGGGTAGTTTTTGCGTTGTTATATGCGGACAGACGGACGGACAGACGGACGGACGGACAGACGGACGGACAGACGGACGGACTGAACGACAACTATAGGTGCTACGTATTATATAATTACGAACGCACCTAAAAATAGCCACTAGAAGCAAGCAGGCGCTTCTCTTAGAAAATTTTGAAAGGGCCCAAAATTGAGAAAACAGAGGGCCCAGAATTTTACATTAAGTTAATTCCATTTTTAAATGTTACTTTGTTTTTAAATTATTAATCTTACATTAAATATTAAGAAATATTTCATAAAAATAGCTTTCATAAGAAATTAATTTTTCATGTAATATATCAAATTCAACCACCTGATCACAATTATTCAGTTTTTTCATTATTTTAGATGTATGTTCATTTTGTATACTGAGTTTAGTACTGAATTTGGCTTGTATGAGTAACATAAAATATTGATAATTTGTTGCAAAAATTGAGAATTGTTTCAAAGTATTGATGTTTTATATTGTGCAAACATTCTGAATTCAACCTTTTTATATAACTTACATTTTTACGCTAATACCATGAAAATCCTTTGTGCATATTTTTCTCAATTGTATCCTATTTTTATGTAAGGGTTAAGTTATTTCGATGTTTGAAAAAGAAATGAAAGCCATACTTTGTTGCATAATGATGATATGAGTTTCAGTATTATGGGCGTAAAACTCAATGTTATACCGTTTGCATTATTTTTATTTATTTTGACTTACTTGGAAAAAAGAATTGACATGTAATAATAAACATCGATTTGGATTGATTGAGAGATTTTGTTTATGAAAGAAAAAAAAAAATGTTTCTTTTTCTTTTATGAATCAGCTAGTTTGAAATTTATGCGTCCAAAATTTTTAGGAGACGGTATGAATAACATATCATGATTTAATGTGTATTTACCTGGTTAATTTGCCTGTTTAGATTTATAAGTAATATTGAAAATAAGTAGTTTCGATCTCTAAGATAGAAAAGGATAACAAAAGGTATTTCAATGTTTAAAAACAAAAGAAAACCATACTCTATTGTATGCCTGTCCAACCTTTTACAAAGCAAGGCCGCATCTAAGCTTTTGGCAAGGAATGAAGGGCGCCATTATCAACATGATTCAAAACATCCAAAAAAATCATTTTTTAATATTAGTAGAAGTACACATATGAAAATGCATAACGCAGTAGAAACATAATGCCCCTATGGAACTAAAATGCCACATAAAAAAAAAGAAAGGAAGAAAGAAAAATCAAAGCAATTGTAAATTGCAATAAATTTTGAATAAGGTACCTGTGCCTAATATGGACACCCTAAGGAAAATGTATTTTTTCACCCCCATGTACACGTGATTGGACTTCAAAAGTATATGACCATGATCCATGGACTGTTGACTATCATTATTAAAATTAGCGACCTTGTTACCATTATGGTTTAATTTAAATGATAAAAACAAAAAACGCTTACAAATTTCCATATAAGGAACCACTAGTCCCTATTATGGACAAGTGGCTCTTTATTGACCCTACACAGGGTGGATGAAAGAGCTACTCTTCTATGGAATTTTAGAGGAGAGGGGATAAAAAAATATATCTTACAGTATTGCGAGGGAGGGGAGGGCACAGTAAATATCTTCAGAACATGCACTTTACAACGGAGGCTCATTTTCGGTTGTGGCTTTTCGAAGACCGATGCAAAGCACTTCCGTTACTGCAAAATATTATGGAATAATGTTGTTGGTTTTGCTTATATTTTTATTTTTGTGAATCTGAAGATTCACCTGCTGTACTTCCAATGTGGACATAAGGTGTCCATATTGGGAATCGGGAATAGTTTTATTAAGTCTTGTAATAAATAAATAAAAAAAATGTTTTTAAGCAATATATGCAATAGCAATTGAAAATATGTTTTAAAAGCTTTCTAAAACATCCAACTTTTCAATATTTAAAGTAATTTTACAATATCTAATAAGAATTTAAACTTACCTGTAATTACAATCAGCATACCACGAAACAACAAGTTTCCTTCTAAATGGCGAACAGCGCGTTTTTTGTACTTTGCTGGCTTAATTATCTTTTCAACTGCTTTTCTTCAGGGACATCTGGAGAGATCTCTCTATAAAAATTGTTACTTTTAAAAATATTAGGGGTGTCCATATTGAGAGCACTGTCCATATTGGGTACAAATACCTTAATACATTTTTCTGCGAGGGGTTTTCTCAAACATTTTTTAATTGGACGGAGCCAGAAAATGAGATATCGCTATTATTAGATTAAAATGGTAATCAGAGCTATTTTCAGGTGTTTTGGTACGCAAATATCCTGCAATGACAACATTTTTTTTCTGAAGTGTAAATTTTATATTATAAAAAGTACAGAAACAAACTCATGGGTGGTTCTAAAAAGGGAGCCTGAAAAAACTTTCATTGATGGAAATCCTTTCGCACAATTTTATAATTAAGAAAAAAAAAAAAAAAAAAAAAAAAAAACTTATTAAAATTACCCAAAGTTTAAAAGGTCTGTGGGGAAAATCCCTTCTTATAAAACAACTAAATGGCCAATGAAACAATGTCAATAACAAAAATGCTACACTTTCATGTACGAAGGAGAGGGAGGATCGCTTATTTTTTTCTATATTTTACTTATTTCGATTCAAACTGCTTGTTTTCAGATTTATTTTTGAATTCACTTTTGCTCTCAAACACATCAGATTCGCAGATTCTCTTACTTAGAAAGTGCACAAGGTGCCGTGAAGGTCGATTCTTTGATAAGTGCACAAAATATTGCAAAAAAAAGCAATGAAAAACGGCAATTTGAACCAATTTTTCTGAAGTGAGAAATTTGGGAACGAAAAAAAGGGTCTTCCTGAGAAGTTAATTGCTTATAAATCAAATTCTAATGAATTGAGCGTAAAAAGACATCACACGGCACCTTATACGCCCCTTGAAAAATCCCTTCAGCAAATTTCATGTTTCTACTTTTAAAAATGTGTCTGTAATTGTATCGGAAAACTTCGAGCTGCTGAAGGTGGAAAAGCGTTTTTTCGAATACACCCTTAACATATTAAAAAAGTTATTGCCGACATTTATTAATTCCTATGGGCATAACTTCCATAAAAAGATTTATAAAGACTAACTAGAAATTAGTGAAGAAATGCAACAGCACATGATTAGTTTTTTGAAGAGCACATGAAAATAACTAATCCTGTGTGTGCTGTTGCCTTTCTTTTAATATGTTACGTTATAATTGTTGATGCGTAAAAAAGATTTTTAAATCATATCTCAAGCAAATATCAAGGATTTTAAAAGTATTTTTTAAAAGTATTTTTAAAGTATTTTTTTAGAAGCGAAATTTATTTTCTTTTTTAAGTCTAGAAACAAGAAACCTTCAAAAGGACGCCAAAAAAAACCCCAAAGGGCGCCGCGTTGGACAGCCCTGCTCTATTGTATAGATTATAATGTGGGTTTTAGTATTATATGCATAAAACTCAATGTTATATAGTTTACATTTTTTTTTTTTATTTACTTGAAAGTTTTAGTTTCGCTTACTTTTTAAAAAAAAGGACATATAATAATAAACATAGATATAGATTGATTGAGGGATTTTCTTTATAAAAGATTTTTTTTTTATTGTATGAATCAGCTACTTTTAAACTAGACACCAAGTGAATTAGGAAGGAGAGTACAAAATGATGTAACCGAATTTAGCATCACATCCTAGCAACTTAATAAGGAGTTTTGATCTTCTAAGTATTATTTTTCTTTTTCAAAACTAATTAGCATATCCTTTTTACTTAGACTATGTTTAATTGATAATTTAACAATGGCAAAAGGATTCGATATTACATCGTTCAACATCTTGTTCACTTAATAAGATTTTTTGGTTTCTTAATACAGCTTTTTCTCAAACGTAGTTTGTATAATGTGTTTTAAAAAAACAGTTAGACAATGATATATTTTAGTAGTTTGATAATTTATTCATAAAAATAGTATTTTACATAATTTTGGTATTGCGGCATCTTGATGACTTAAAAAAATTGTCATCTTGCTCTTAATACTGTTTTTTCCCCTCAAAAAAAAAAATTTCTTTTTCTTTTTGTAACTATTAAACCATTTAAATTTTTAATAGTTTGATAATGTAATCATAAAAATCATATTCGATATAGAATCGATTTCGAGACACCTTGATCAATTAATAAGAATTTTTACTTATTCGTTCTTCCTTTAAATCATTTCTTGTTTCAACTAAACTACCATTTCAATTAAGCAAATTACAAAGGAGTCGAATCTACGAAAATCATTAAATACATATTATTCACCGTCGAAATTTTCTTTTTTCCCGATTAACACGGAGCCATTGCTTCATGACTTCAGAAATATAAAAAGAGGACGTAATGATAAATAAATGAAAGGAGCACAGAAGCTAGACCACAAGCTCTGTCGCTTGACACAAAATGTACCGAATGACACCCTTATCGCACAAAAGACCCCAGAGTGAGTTGGGGGGTGGGCACAATGATGTAACCGCATTCAGCAACACATCCCCCCCCCCCCTTTTAGCAACTGCGCTTTCAATTCTTATCTGGATGCCAGTTCCCTCGATTTACAAAGGCACTCATCTGACTCCCAGGCGCCATCTTGATGAAGATAAAAGTAGCCTATCGTGCCAAGGGATCTAGACCGGACCCACTTGGCGATACGGCAGGGAGAGTTTGGCGGCATTTTTGGCTTTAGGTCAGCATTTCCTCAATACTTCATTACAAAGACAGATATTTTTATCTATGTGTTTCGAAATAAGAATATTTCAGGGGGATTAAGTTAAAAGATAAATTGTCACATTTATTGCTTACTTTCTCAAAGGCTTTGCCAGATCAAGAATGGGAAGAATGAGGGATTTTTGCTTGAATAATCAATATATTTGATAACATAGACCCACCAAAATTTACAATTGTTTTACAAAAAAGATGAAGATTCGAAATTTATTTTCCATTATTAAGACCTCCTAGACCACAATCACTATTGTACAAATTCATCAAGAAAAAGAAAAGGAACTGATTCAAACTCAAATTGACTTCCTAAATAATGAGTGACTAAAATTTTAAGGTTATAAAATGAATTTGCTCAAACTCATTTTTGAATAAGAACGAAACTTACTAAAAGTTCGCCCCCCCCCCCCCCAAAAAAAAAGGAGAGAGAGAGAGAGAGAGATAATCACGAATAAAAGATTTTTTATTTATTTATTTTGCATAATTTTATGAATTTACTATAGTGATACCATAATCTCTTTAGTTAATTTCGCATTGAAAAAATGCTTAAAAAACAAACAAACAAAAAAAAAAAAAAAAAAAAAAAAAAAAAAAAAAAAAAGCTTCACGTTTGATTTTGAAATGCTGTTAATCAAATTGGAAAATGGGTATTGAGGAATTACCTATCAATTCACATTCATATTGTTTGATGAAAGATAGGAATAGGATATAGAAAACTGTAAATAGACCAGTGATAGAACAGTATGAGTAATTTATGTCCTTATATTTACCCGATTAAATTAATAGATTATAAATTACATGATTTATTAAAACAAATATGAAGAAAAGCGGGAATGACCAGATTTTCCCTGTCAGAAACTGGTTTTATTATTGCTCTGGAGGCAAGTTCTAGACCGGGAGGCGGCAGCACAGACGATCACTTCATTTAGTTCACTGATGTGAATCTAGGATTAGTAAAATCTTGATTCGTGTATTAAAACTCAACCAGTTTGCCAAGTCATATCTTGGTGGAAAATACCTAAAAACTATATTTTAGCGTAGGTGACTCCTAGATTTACCATTATGTTTTCCTACTATCAATTATCCATGTTTTCATAGTTTTGGGTGCAAGAAAGCCCAAGGGTAAATCTACGAGTCAAACGCTAAAATCGGGTTTTTAGGTGTTTTCCACCAAAATATGACTTGGCAGACGCAGATCGATTGCGTTTTAATATGCGAATCAAAATTTAACTACCGTATTTACTCGTGTATAACGCGCACTTTTTTTTCTTCAAAAAATTAGAGCAAAATTCTTAGGTGCGTGTTTTACACGGAATATTTTTTTTACTACTGTATGTAATCACACGATATACATATGAAACAAGAAATTATTCAAAGAAGATATAATCACCCAGAAAATGTTACTTAATTGAAGTATTACTATATCTTTATTTCACCCCTTGCAGTTTTTTAATACAACCGAGTTAGTAACATTATTTAAACGCTAATTAGCAATTCTCATTACTGTCACTGATTCCTACTTCCCGTCATTCACTTACTACCCGAAGTCTAAAAATGCATTTTCGTCTTGTTTCTTGGCCTGACGTACTATTTTTTTTTCGACTTTCTTCACGGAAATTCATTTGGTCATTCTTCATCAGCATATCAAATTTATGGTGCTCGTTATATATACGAGATTTTAAAAAATCGCCATTTTTTCTTGTAAAGTACGGGGTGCGCGGTATACACGAGTAAATACGGTAATCCCAGATTTTCCTCCCTGAACTCGATGAGGTGATTGTCTATTCTGCCGTTTATCTGTCTAACAGTCGTGGGAAAAAAGTAAACACCGCCTACTAACTCTGCGACAAATTAATGTAGAAGAAAGTCACTGGTTCCAAATGATTGGAAATAAGTCTAAAGTCTACTAAGGATTAAGTCTACTTTTACATGATGTATGCAATATTTGCTTACGAAGCCATCACAAATTTAATCCAGACCAAACTTTGCTTTTTTTAAACCCAATTTTAACAATACACAGTCGACTCTCGTTAATTCGAAATCGAATAAATCGAATATTCGCTTAATACGAACTAAACATGAAGCCTCGAAATTTTCAATAGTAGAATAAGGTTAAAATTTTTCATTTATTCGAACTCATTTTCTCTTGACTTCGTTTCATTCGAACAAACGAAAATTCAGATTTTTTATTTGTCCTTTCTTTCTCACGGACTTCAAATCCTTTGAATAAATTTCTTTCTTAATTTTTGTCAGAATTGTTCCGAAGGAGTAAATAAGGTTAAAATTTTTCATTTATTCGAACTCATTTTCTCTTGACTTCGTTTCATTCGAACAAACGAAAATTCAGATTTTTTATTTGTCCTTTCTTTCTCACGGACTTCAAATCCTTTGAATAAATTTCTTTCTTAATTTTTGTCAGAATTGTTCCGAAGGAGTAAATAAGGTTAAAATTTTTCATTTATTCGAACTCATTTTCTCTTGACTTCGTTTCATTCGAACAAACGAAAATTCAGATTTTTTATTTGTCCTTTCTTTCTCACGGACTTCAAATCCTTTGAATAAATTTCTTTCTTAATTTTTGTCAGAATTGTTCCGAAGGAGTAAATAAGGTTAAAATTTTTCATTTATTCGAACTCATTTTCTCTTGACTTCGTTTCATTCGAACAAACGAAAATTCAGATTTTTTATTTGTCCTTTCTTTCTCACGGACTTCAAATCCTTTGAATAAATTTCTTTCTTAATTTTTGCCAGAATTGTTCCGAAGGAGTAAATAAGGTTAAAATTTTTCATTTATTCGAACTCATTTTCTCTTGACTTCGTTTCATTCGAACAAACGAAAATTCAGATTTTTTATTTGTCCTTTCTTTCTCACGGACTTCAAATCCTTTGAATAAATTTCTTTCTTAATTTTTGTCAGAATTGTTCCGAAGGAGTAAATAAGGTTAAAATTTTTCATTTATTCGAACTCATTTTCTCTTGACTTCGTTTCATTCGAACAAACGAAAATTCAGATTTTTTATTTGTCCTTTCTTTCTCACGGACTTCAAATCCTTTGAATAAATTTCTTTCTTAATTTTTGTCAGAATTGTTCCGAAGGAGTAAATAAGGTTAAAATTTTTCATTTATTCGAACTCATTTTCTCTTGACTTCGTTTCATTCGAACAAACGAAAATTCAGATTTTTTATTTGTCCTTTCTTTCTCACGGACTTCAAATCCTTTGAATAAATTTCTTTCTTAATTTTTGCCAGAATTGTTCCGAAGGAGTAAATAAGGTTAAAATTTTTCATTTATTCGAACTCATTTTCTCTTGACTTCGTTTCATTCGAACAAACGAAAATTCAGATTTTTTATTTGTCCTTTCTTTCTCACGGACTTCAAATCCTTTGAATAAATTTCTTTCTTAATTTTTGTCAGAATTGTTCCGAAGGAGTAAATAAGGTTAAAATTTTTCATTTATTCGAACTCATTTTCTCTTGACTTCGTTTCATTCGAACAAACGAAAATTCAGATTTTTTATTTGTCCTTTCTTTCTCACGGACTTCAAATCCTTTGAATAAATTTCTTTCTTAATTTTTGTCAGAATTGTTCCGAAGGAGTAAATAAGGTTAAAATTTTTCATTTATTCGAACTCATTTTCTCTTGACTTCGTTTCATTCGAACAAACGAAAATTCAGATTTTTTATTTGTCCTTTCTTTCTCACGGACTTCAAATCCTTTGAATAAATTTCTTTCTTAATTTTTGTCAGAATTGTTCCGAAGGAGTAAATAAGGTTAAAATTTTTCATTTATTCGAACTCATTTTCTCTTGACTTCGTTTCATTCGAACAAACGAAAATTCAGATTTTTTATTTGTCCTTTCTTTCTCACGGACTTCAAATCCTTTGAATAAATTTCTTTCTTAATTTTTGCCAGAATTGTTCCGAAGGAGTAAATAAGGTTAAAATTTTTCATTTATTCGAACTCATTTTCTCTTGACTTCGTTTCATTCGAACAAACGAAAATTCAGATTTTTTATTTGTCCTTTCTTTCTCACGGACTTCAAATCCTTTGAATAAATTTCTTTCTTAATTTTTGTCAGAATTGTTCCGAAGGAGTAAATAAGGTTAAAATTTTTCATTTATTCGAACTCATTTTCTCTTGACTTCGTTTCATTCGAACAAACGAAAATTCAGATTTTTTATTTGTCCTTTCTTTCTCACGGACTTCAAATCCTTTGAATAAATTTCTTTCTTAATTTTTGCCAGAATTGTTCCGAAGGAGTAAATAAGGTTAAAATTTTTCATTTATTCGAACTCATTTTCTCTTGACTTCGTTTCATTCGAACAAACGAAAATTCAGATTTTTTATTTGTCCTTTCTTTCTCACGGACTTCAAATCCTTTGAATAAATTTCTTTCTTAATTTTTGTCAGAATTGTTCCGAAGGAGTAAATAAGGTTAAAATTTTTCATTTATTCGAACTCATTTTCTCTTGACTTCGTTTCATTCGAACAAACGAAAATTCAGATTTTTTATTTGTCCTTTCTTTCTCACGGACTTCAAATCCTTTGAATAAATTTCTTTCTTAATTTTTGTCAGAATTGTTCCGAAGGAGTATATATATAATCCCATGCATTTTATATCCACTCTCTTAGTGTCCCGTCGGTCCATGAATGACGTCTCAGATTATTCTTCCATTGTGCTTTTTTCTAATTCCTTAATTAGTTTGTGTATTTATATGCCATATTAATTAATTCAATATTTAGTCATATTTTAATCATAACAAATGAAATATATTTAAAAAACTCTATAACATTAATTCATTAGTAATAGTACCATTTTAAGCATGTTTTCTTTTTATACTTTCCATAATTCGAAATTCGAATAATTCGAAAATTTCTTGTGGTCCCGAAGAGTTCGAATTAACGAGACCCGACAGTATTACATTTTCGGTTCAAACTATGTCTAGAAACGAAATTTCAAGTCATTTGGATCATGAGTTTTTTAATTATTAACATTCAAAATTTAGAGCTTCTAATCTTAAACTACATTTTCATATTTCAAATATTTTTGATGTGTTAATCTGAAAAGAAATTCCTCTCCCATAAAAATAGGAAAAATAGGCATGAAAGGGTAAATAATCTTTAAATATATTCTTTGTTGTCATCTTATTAATAACGGTTTTGATAAAATTTTGTCCTTTGTTTTTAGAAATTTAAATATCAGCACCTTCCCCAGACATAATTTTCACATCAAAAAATAAAAATGTGCTTTGTTCTCATCCGGTGTTATGTGTACACGCACATGAATGAGTGTGTGCTTTTTTGAGAATGGTAAACCTAAAAAAAATTTTAATGCCAAAATTTTCACGTAGAAGTATTTGTTTCATATAATCGTACCATTTCGGAGATTAAACAAAATGAGCATTTTATAAGAACTTACTGATTTTAAATAAATCTGGAAGTTAGAACCTATGTCCATTAGACAAATATTTTTAATCTGTTAAGCAGAAAAGAAATATCCCTTATATAAAAATAAAAAATATAGGTATGAAAGTGTTAAATAATCTTTAATTATAATTTTTGTTGTTATTTTATGAATAATGATTTCGATAAAATTTTGTCTTTTGTTTTCAGCGATTTAAATATCAGAACCTTCCCCAAGCATAATCTTTTCATCAAATTATAAAAACATCCTTTATTCTCATCCGGTGTTATGTGTATATGAACATGAATGAGTGCGTGCTTTTTTGGGGGGATAATAAACCTAAAAAAAAAATTTAATACCAATATTTTTATGTAGAAGCATTTATTTTATAAAATCGTGCAATTTCGACAAGACTTTCGTAAGAATTAATTGATTTTAACCCCTTAACTAGTTCATTCTTTTCCGTTCAATAAATTGAAAATAACGGACTCACACCACTATTATTTAAATAAAATATTCATGAAATTTAGTGTAAACATTTCCACCTTTCAATGGTATGAATTTTTTTTTAAAATAATTGTGACGTCAAAAAAGCTTTAAATGATGAAGTAAGCAAATTCGTCTTGCCCGAACGGCGTTCGGGCAAACCAGTTAAGGGGTTAAATAAATCGGGAGGTTAGAATCTATATCCTTTTATATTTTTTTAAAATAGGTTAATTTATGGCAATCTGCCTTCTATTTCACTTCAAACTTCAACTGTTTTCAATAAGATGATTGTAAAAATACTGGTTTCATTGGTTTATTGTATGGTAATATATGTATTACACTGGTTATATAATGTCCATTTATCCATATATTTCTTAGTAATTTGGTAATCTGCCTTCTTTTTCTCTTCAAACTTCAACTGTTTTTAATAATATAATTCTAAAAATACTGGTTTCATTGGTTTATTTAATGGTATTGTCTGAATACCTTTGGATGTATTTATAAAAGTATTTATATATCATTTTATATTAATATTTTTGATCTATTAAACTAAAAATAAATTCTCCTCCAATAAAAACCAATTTCATAGGCATGAAAGAGTTTTATAATCTTTAATTTTTGTTGTCATCTTATGAATAACGGTTTCGATAAAATTATGTCCTTTGTTTTTAGAAATTTAAATATCAGTATCTTCCCCAGATGTAATCTTTTCATCAAAAAATAAAAATATGTTTTGTTCTCATCCGGTGTTATGTGTACACGCACATGAATGAGTGTGTGCTTTTTTGAGGATAGTTACATAATACAGATGCACGATAAAGGCGATAAGTTATACCTTAGAAATCCGAGCCTTGTGTCTTGAATCTATCTCGCTGATGTTTTATCAGATATATCTTAGGATTGTCTTTATCTGATGCTAAAGTATCAAGTGGAGTTATTTTTGTCAGTTGGGAGATAAGGAAATCAAATATTTGTTCGTGTCTAAGTGAAAGAAGGCGTCAGAGTTCAATTTGCAGTTCAGGTAAAGTTGTGTTGCACTACGTTTAGGGAATTTGGATTCATACAATAATAATGACAATACTCCTACCAGAAATATTTTAAAGAAAATAAATTATAAATACTATTGTAAACGTAATATAACATGCTTTGCACTATCCCTGTTCAAAAAGATAAGGAACCTAAGGAACCTTCAAACCCATATTGCATTATGTCATGTTTTTATCAAAAAGTTTTTTTTTTTTTTTTTTTTTTTTTTTGAATAAGGAGAAAAAATAAGAAACTTTCCCGAATATTTAAAGCGTTATTAAAAACTTTTCAAAATGCCTCATCCGAATTCCATATCAATTTCCCAATATTTTTTTAATGCAAGTATGATTTTCTTTTATACAAATAAAATTGTGCATCAAATTTTCTATATTTGTGTTAAATTGATAAAATTAATTAATTTAAGCCCATTTAATTGCAAAGTATAGAAATAGAATAATTAAAAATCCTAATTGTGTACATAGGGTACATGCATTAACCCCTTGAGGGCCGGTGGTATATCTATGAAACCACTTAATTCTATTTCCCAAACACCACACTACCATCGGAATTTTAGAAAAAATAATTTTAGTTTATTGAATGGCGTGAAATATAACTTTTTTTTCTTATTTATACAAATAAAGTTGTTTTCAAATTCCTGTATCAATCATTAATTTCAACACATAAGCTATGAATGTGCTCTGCGCCGCAAAGGGTAAAAATATAAAATTTTTGCTGAAATTTTTGAATTTATTTTTTTTTCTATTTTTTTCTATTATTAGACCGATATATTGATTTCAAATATTTTTTTTTTCATAAAATTAGAAAAAAACGTGCAGTGAAGGGTTAATAAAAAAAATATTAAGTCCCTTTTTATATTCATTCTATTATTTTTTCCCGGCAGTATAAATGTAGTTTTTATTGCCCATCTTTTCTTGAAGAATTAAGATACTTCTCTAATTTTCTTAAATAACGGAAGCACACGAGTGAGTAACGGAACTCTGTCCCAGCAGGATGTTTAAAAAAATGTTTTTGACATCCAAGACAAACATTTTTTAGCTTATTTTCTTCCAAGAAATGCATAATGCACTTTTTACAAACTTTCCTTTTTAGTGTTTTTATTATGATATAAAAAGAGAATTTGTTAAAAATCTAATCTTGTGTGATTTTTTTAATACATTTTTTGTCATTATCAAACTTCAAAATTTCGACAAAAAGGTAGTTTTTTTTTCTTTTCCTCCCACCTTTTAACTTGTCAGACCCTATGTAAAATTATTGTTGAAAAGTTTTAAAAGTGACTTAAGTTTTTTATATTCTCTCTCTGTTTTTGAAATAATTAAGTGGTGTTAAAAAAGTACATTTTTTATTCATTATAATTAATTGTGCAGAAGAGTTGAGTGGTCGTAGAATTTACTTATTTCATGTATTCTGTAATTTTTAAACTTTCTTAATGGAAAATGCGTAAGAACAGAGTAGGTACATTCCGTATGTCAATCTATTAGTATTATATACCGGGTGTCCCAAAAATGACTGATGGATTTTAAAATTCAATAACTTGCAAACTAAAAATTTTTATTTTATTTCGCATCTCAAACAATAGGTGGCGCTGATGGCGATTGAAAGCCATGTGATCAATGCTGAGTGAAGCGTCGACCTGACCTTCAATCACCGTCAGCGCCACCTATTGTTTGAGATGCGAACTAAAATAATAAATTACGGTAAAAAAAACTCCTGACATTATACATAACACTCCTGCAAAAAATTTTTAAATATCTGTCACCGTTTGCAAGTTACTGAATTTTAAAATCCATCAGTCATTACCCGGTATATATATATATATATACATTAAATAAGGGAATTTTTTTTTACATACATTGTAGAAAAAAATTAAAATTTGTTTTTTGGAAAAAAAATCTTAAACTATTCAGGCAAAATTTACTTTTAATATTTTTACTGAATACTTAAAAGCATTGATATAAAGAAAGTTTTAAAATGTTAAGCAGAGCAGATAAAATTATTTAATTTAAGCCCATTTAATTGCCAAAATATAGCAATACAATATTTAAAACTTTCTAATTGGGTACATAGGTGCAACACTTAAAGTATCAAAATTTTAAATTTAATTTTAAAGAATTTTTTCGTTAAAATAGAAAAAATTTTCAGTGAAGGGTTAATAAAATAAACTTTCAAGTCTCTTTACATATTCATTCTATTATTTTTCTGGCAGTATAAATGTAGTTTTTATTGAAACTTTTATCTCTATTTTTTATTGCATATATTTTCTTGAAAAATTAAGATACTCCTCTAGTTTTCTTAAATAACAGAAACACACGAGTAAGTAACGGAACTCTGGTCCAGCAGGATGTTTCAAAAAATGTTTTTGACATCCAAGACAAACATTTTTGTAACTTATTTTTTCTAAAAAATGCATAATGCACTTTTTTTAAACTTTCCCTTTTAGCGTTTTTGTTATGACGAGGTAGAACCCGTCGAAATTCGACGAAAGAAAATCTTTAAGAAAGACCTGTTTCACTGATTTATAATAAATCTACAAAATTGTAAAAAATACATCTTATATTGGTCAGTCTAATTCCCAAACAAATATTATTTTAAGCTCAAATTAACAAAAACCTATAAAACTCAATCATCAAATCAATCAAATCCAAATTATTAAACGAAATGAAACGGAAATTCACCGGATTTTTTAACAGGCGATATTTTTGAAATAATATTCGCATTTTAATTTCTTTCTTTCTTTCTTTTTCAATTTTAAGAGAAAATGGAGTGATTCTGTTGCCACAATTACAAAATTGGTACTAAAAATCATAAAAAAAATAATATCTCAAAAATAAATTGAGATACAGCTTTGAAACAAATTGCATTTAAAAGTAATTTTTTTTCTATACGAAGGAGTAAAAATTAAAAATTTGCGATGTTTAGAAGTGTAAAATTTGTAGTAGCGAAAATTGCAAAACCGAAATTGCATGGGAAAGTGTTGCTATACGCAAAATGATGTATGCGTTACGCACAGATACGTTTGGCCTTTATAATATAGATATATAAAAAAGAATTTGTCTAGTTTTGTGTAATTTTTTTCTACCTCTTTGAATACATTTTTTGTCGTTATCAAACTTCAAAATTTTGACAAAAATGTAGTTTTTGTTTTCTTCTCCCACCTTTTAACTTGTCAGTCGGTATGTAAAATTAATGTTGAAATGTTTTAAGAGTAACTTAAGTTTTTACTGACCCTTAAAAAAATAATTAAGAGATGTTAAAAAAAAGGGTCCTTTTTTTATCGCAACAATTAATCACGCAAAAGAGTTGAGTGGTGGTAGCAACTAAGGTACCCTGGGGTAATAACGCCACTTTAAGATTCTACCAATTTACACGGCTCAGTTTTAGTTTGTATTTTTCAAACAAATATATGATTTGATACAGCAACTCATTGACTATCTATATATAAAAAAAAATAATTTAACAGATGTGTATTCATAAAATGTAATGGCGTGATTTCTTGACCAATGCTATTTGGCGTTATTACCCACCTATATGGGTAATAACGCCATGCAAGCAAAACTATGAAATAAGATGGAATAATTGAATGTAGATTGCCCAATTCTAAAAATACAAACTCTACAAACTTAGAAATTGACAAATTACATTCTAAGCTATTGGAAATGTTCAATTTTTTGTGAAAGTGTAAGAAAAATAAAGGTGTGGTGTGTGTGTGGGGGGGGGGGGGGGGAGGAGAGGATGAGGCAAAAGAATATCAGACCATGAGCTTCTTTTTGCTTAAAAAGGACCGCGTAAGGAAGCGTAAATAGAATTTTTAGAAACATTGCACAGTTTTAACTATGTTTATTTAAATCAGTATTTAGGATGTAGCTCGGCCACTGTAGGGAAATCAACCGGGGTATTAATGCCAAGGATTGGCGTTATTACCCCGTTATAGTTATTGCGCTGTACATTTTAAATTACAAATTATCTCGAGAAGGTATTCAAAATCTTCAACAACATTTTGAAAGTCCATGAAATGTACTACAAATTTATGTAATTAACAAAGTATTTCCGGATAAAAAAAAAATAGTCTTCACATCACAAAACGTATCTCGCAAATTTTAGATCAAGCGTTAATTTTAGTTGCTTGTAAAAACAATAAGACCTAAAAATGAAACAAATTAACTTGAAGATGTTTTTTGCGATTTATATGACTCAAAACTCTTCTGCGAAGAGCACATGGGTGTCATCTACCAGATTGTTTCATAATTATGCAAAATATTAGCACTTGGCGTTATTACCCCCACCTGGCGTTATTATACCAGACCACCTTACTCATTTCAAGTTTTCGGTAATTTTTAAATTTTTTTTAGTTTAAAATGCCTAAGAACTGAGTAAGTACATCCCGCATGTCAATCAATTAGTACGATATATATATGTATATTTAATAAGAGAGCTTTTTTAAAAGTACATTGTAGAAAAAAAAAAAATAAAATTTGTTCTTTGGAAAAAAATCGATCAAGCTATTAAGGCAGAATTTAGTTTTAATACCTTTACTAAATATTTAAAAATATTGATATAAAGAAAATATTAGAGTGTCAAGCAGATAAATTAATTTAAGCCCATTTAATTGCAAATTATAGCAATATAATATTTTAAAATCCTAATTGTGTACATAGGGTACACGCCTTAAAATATAAAATTTTAGCTGAAAATTTTGAATTTTATTTTAAAACTATTTTTCCATTATTAGACCGACATATAGATAAAAAAATATCATAAAAACAGGAAAAATTGTGCATTGAAAGGTTAATAAAATAAATATTAAGTTCTTTCTATATATTTATTCGATTATTTTTTTTCCCTTCAGTGTAAATGTAATTTTTATAGCTACTTTTATCTTTATTTTTTATTGTATATCCTTTATTGAAGAATTCAAATACTTCTCTAGTTTTCTTAAATAACGAAAGCACACGAGTGAGTAACGGAATTCTGACCCAGCAGGATGTTTCAAAAAACGTTTTTGTACATCCACGACAAACATTTTTTAATTTATTTCCTTCCAAAAAAATGCGTAATGCATTTTTAGAATTTTCCTTTTTAGCGTTTTTATTATGATATAAAAAGCGAATTTTCTAAGAATCTAGTCTTCTATGATTTTTTTTTATATTGTACCTCTTTGAATATATATATATATATATATATATATATATATATTTGTCATTATCAAACTTTATAATTTCGACAAAAATGTAGTTTATTTTTTTTTAATTATTTTTTATTTTTATTTATTTATTTATTTATTTATTTATTTATATATTTATTTTTTTTTTTTGTTCTCCCACTTTTTAACTTGTCAGATCCTGTGTAAAATTATTGTTGAAAGGTTTTAAGAGTGACTTAAATTTTTTATACTCCCTCTCTGTTTTTTAAATAATTAAGTGATGTTAAAAAAAAAGTGTATTTTTTATTCGTTACAATTAATAATGCAGAAGAGTTGAGCGGTGGTAGAAATTACTTATTTCATGTTTTCAGTAATTTTTAGACGTTTTTAATGATAAATGCCTAAGATAAATGACTATGTACATTCCGTATGTCAATAAATTAGTACAATTTATATAATTTTGAAATAAGAAAACTTTTTAAAAAGTACATTGTTGAAATTTTTATTATTATTATTATTTTATTATTATTTTATTTATTTATTTATTTAATTATTTTCTATTTTTTATTTTTTAAAATCGATCACACTATTAGGGCAAAATTTAGTTTTAATATTTAAAAATATTAATATAAAGAAAATATCAGAGTGCTACGCAGATAAAATTAATTAATTTAAGCCCATTTAATTGCAAAATATAGCAATATAACATTTAAAAATTTTAATTGTGTACATAGAGTACACGCCTTAAAATATCAAATTTTAGCTGAAAATTTTAAATTTAATTTTTTTAATTATTTTTCCCATTATTAGACATATAAAAATTTCAGATATTTTTTTTTTCATAAAAAGAGAAGAAATCGTGCAGTAAAGGGTTAATAAAATAAATATTAAATCCCTTTTTCTATTCATTTCATTATTTTTTTCTCTGCAGTGTAAATTTAGTTTTTATTGCTAGTATTATTTTTATTTTTTATTGCATATCTTTTCTGGAAGACATTAATTATAAATAGAAGTTTTCTTATACGTCCATTAAAAACATTTCAAAAATATGCATTAAAATATTTATAAACAACGTCAAATACTAATAAAAACATTAAAAGATCTTAATAATTTTTACATGACGTAAATTTACGTCAGAAGCTCAATGGTCTGCAATGATTCCTTGTCTTTTCAAATCCCAAATATTTGGATTGAATTGTTAAATAATTTAAAAATTAAGCAACGTGATACATAATTAAAATATAACGCGCGTGATTTTTATTTTTTAAAATTTTTAAATTTCATTTGTAATAGTTTATTGTCATTTTCCATCTTTGTGTTTATTTGTATTTTGTTTTTCTGATGATGATTGAGTAAATTCAATCGAAATATGTAAAAATTATTAAGATCTTTTAATGTTATTATTAGTATTTGACGTTCTTTATAGTAATTAAATATTTTAATGCATATTTTTGAAATGTTTTCTGGAAGAATTAAGATACTTCTCTAGTTTTCTTAAATAACGGAAGCAAACGAGTGAGCAACGGAAATCTGGTCCAGCAGGATGTTTCGAAAAATGTTTTTAACATCCACGACAAGCATTTTTTAACTTATTTTCTTCCAAAAAATGTATAATGCACTTTTTAAAAAACTTTCCTTTTTAGCGTTTTTATTATGATATAAAAAGAGTTTGTTAAGAATCTAGTCTTCTGTGATTTTTTTTTTTTTTTATATATATTCTATTTCTTTGAATACATTTTTTATCATTATCAAACTTCAAAATTTCGACAAAAATGTATTTTTTTTTCTTTCTCCCACCTTTTAACTTGTCAGCCCCTATGTAAAATTATTGTTGAAAGGTTTTAAAAGTAACTTAAGTTTTTACTCTCTCTTTTTTTTTTTACATAATTAAGTGATGTTAAAAAAAATTGCATTTTTTATTCGCTACAATTAATTGCGCAGAAGAGTTGAGTGGTGGTAGAAATCACTTATTTCAAGTTTTATGTATTTTTTAAAACTTTTTAATGGAAAATGACTAAGAACTGAGTTGATACATTTTGCATGTCAATCAATTAATACTACCTATATGTTTTTTCAATAAGAGATTTTTTTTTTTTTTTTTTTTTTTTTTTGGTAGAAAAAAATAAAATATATATACTTCGTAGAAAAAAAATCGATCAAGCTATTAAGGCAAAATTTACTTTGAATATTTTTACTGAATACGTAAAAATATTAATATAAAGCCCGTTTCAGAGTGTTAAGTAAATAAAATTTATTAATTTAAACCTATTTCACTGCAAAAATATAACAATACAATAATTAAAAATCCTAATTGTGTACATAAGGTACAGGCCTTACAATATCAAATATCAGCAAAAAATTAAAAATTTAGTTGTTGTTTTTCCCATTGCCAGACTGATATATAAATTTCAGATATTTTGTTATTCGTAAGAATAGAAAAAATCGTGCTTTGAAGGATTAATAAAATAAATATCAAGCCCCTTTTTCTATCTATTCTATTATTTTTTTCCCGGGACTGTAAATGTAGTTTTTATTGCAATTATTATCTTTATTTTTTAATGCATATTTTTTCTCGAAGAATTAAGATACTTCTTCTAATTTTCTTAAATAACGGCAGCACACGAGTGAGTAACGGAACTCTGGCCCAACAGGATGTTTCAAAAAATGTTTTTGACACCCTCGACAAACGTTTTTTAACTTATTTTCTTCCAAAATATGCATAGTGCATTTTTTTTTTTTTTTTTTTTTTTTTTTTTTTTTTTTTTTTTTTTTTTACTTTCTAGCGTTTTTATTATGATATAAAAAGAGAATTTGTTAAAAATCTAGTCTTGTGTGATATTTTCTTTATATTCTACCTTTTTGAATACATTTTTTATCATTATCAAACTTCAAAATTTCGACAAAAATGTATTTTTTTTTTCATTTTCTCTCACCTTTTAACTTGTCAGTCCCCGTGTTAAATTATTGTTGAAAGCTTTTAAAAGTAACGTAAGTTTTTTATTCTCTCTCTCTCTCTCTCTCTTTTACATAATTAAGTGATGTTAAAAATGTGTATTTTTTATTCGCTACAATTAATTGCGCAGAAGAGTTGAGTGGTGGTAGAAATTACTTATTTCAAGTTTTAAGTATTTTTTTAAACTTTTCAATGGAAAATGACTAAGAAACGAGTGATACATTTCGCATGTCAGTCAATTAATACTACATGTATGTTTTTTCAACAAGAGACAGTTTAAGGTGTCTAGTACCTTTTAAACTTGTGAAAATCTGTAAAATATTGAAAGTTTGAATCAGTGTAACTCCTTTATTATTTTATGCATAGACATAAAATTTTGGGTTTTGATTAAACAGCTTATGTTTTTTAATACACTACCCTAGATACTGACTAGTCTTTTGCAGAATTTGCGTACTGTTGAATTTAAAACATCTCTTTATTTCAATCCGTAAGTCATTGCGCGCATCATATCTTGAGAACGTATGTATGGATTTTTTTATGAAACTTAATGTATATAATATGCATATATGTATTTTTAAAATGAACTACTCTTAGATCAAAATTATATCATTAACTGTAAAAAATCAATATTTTTGTTAAAAAAAATCAAAAAATTATATTTTTTAATCAATAAAACTAGCCATAACTAAAATTATTACCACTCTAAATACTTAAAAGTAGTTCATTTTAAACACACATATTTGTTTAATATCTACACTTAATTTCATAATAATCCATACATACGTTCTCAAGTTATCGTGCGCGCAATGACTTACAGAGTGAAAAAAAAAAAGAGGTTTTTTAATTTCAACAATATACAAATTCTGTAAAAGACTAGTCAATATCTAGTGGCATTATATTAAAAAGCATAATCTGTTTAATCAAAACCCAAAATTTCATGTGTATACATAAAAAAATAATGGAGATACGCTAATTTAAACCTTCAATGTTTTTGTTGATTTTTCAACGAGTTTAAAAGGTACAAGGCCCCTTAATTTAGAAAAAAAATTAAAATTTGTACTTCGGAAAAAAAAAATCGATCAAGCTATTAAGGCAAAATTTACTTTGAATATTTTTACTAAATACTTAAAAAATATTAATGTAAAGCCCGTTTCGGAGTGTTAAGTAAACAAAATTTATTAATTTAAGCCTATTTCATTGCAAAAATATAACAATACAATATTTAAAAATCCTAATTGTGGACATAAGTTACAGACTTTCCAGTATCAAATATCAGCTAAAAATTTAAAATATAGTTTTTTTCCCCTTCTCAGGCTGATATATAAATTTCAAATTTTTTTCCTTTTCGTAGAAATAGAAAAAATCATGCTGTGAAGGATTAGTAAAATAAATATCAAGTCCCTTTTACTATTCATTCCCTTATTTTTTCCCGGCAGTGTAAATGTAGTTATTATCTTTATTTTTTATTGCATATCTTTTCTTGAAGAATTAAGATACATCTTCTAGTTTTCTTAAATAAAGGAAGCACAAGAGTGAGGAACTCTGGCCCAACAGGATGTTTCAAAAAAAATTTTTTTTTGACATTCTCGACAAACATTTTTTAACTTATTTTCTTTCAAAAAATGCATAGTACATATTTTTTTTAAATTTCCTTTTTAGCGTTTTTATTATGGTATAAAAAGAGAATTTGTTAAGAATCTAGTCTTGTGTGATATATTTTTTTTATATTCTACCTCTTTGAATACATTTATTGTCATTATCAAACTTCAAGATTTCGACAAAAATGTAGGGTCCCCCCCCCCCCCTTCCCTCAGCTTTTAACTTGTCAGTCCCCGTGTAACATTACTGTTGAAAGATTTTAAGAGACATGAGTTTTTACTCTCTCTCTCTTTCAGATAATCAAGTAATGTAAAAAAAAAAAAAAAAAAAAAAAAGTGTATTCTTTATTTGCTACAATTAATTGCGCAGAAAAGTTGAGGGGTGGTAGAAAATACTTATTTCATGTTTTCGGTAATTTTTATGCAAAATGCCTGAAAACTTAGTAGATACATTCCGTATGTCAATCAATTAGTATTACATAGTTATATATTTATAAAATAAGAGAGCTTTTTTAAAAGTACATTGTAGAAAAAAAAAAAGAAATTTTTTCTTTGGAAAGAAAAAATATCGATCAAGCTATTAAGGCAAAATTTACATTTATTATTTATACTGAATACTTGAAAATATTAATATAAAGAAAGTTCTGAGTGTTAAGCAGATAAAATTAATTAATATAATCCCATTTAATTCCAAAGTATAGCAATACAATATTTGAAAATCCTAATTGTGTACACAGGGCATAGGCCTTAAAATATCAAATTTTAGCTGAAAATTTGAAATTTGAAATTTAATTTTTTATTTTTTCCATTATTAGAAAGGTATATAGATTTCAAATAAAGATTTTACTTTAAAAAAAAAATCTTGCAGTGGAGGGTTAATAAAAAATATTAAGTCCTTTTTTATATTCATTCTGTTATTTTTTTTTCCCGGCGATATAAATGTAGTTTTTATTGCGAGTATTATCTTTCTTTTTTATTGCGTAACTTTTCCAGTTTTCTTAAATAAAGGAAGTACACGAGTGAGTAACGGAATGCTGGCCCTGCAGGATGCTTCAAAAAATTGTTTGACATCCATGACAAACATTTTTTAACTTGTTTTCTTCCCCCCAAAAATGCATGATGTATATATTTTTAAACTTTCCTTTTTAGAGTTTTTATTATGATATAAAAAGAGAATTTGTTAAGAATTTAGTCTTTTTTTTTTTTTTTTTTTTAAATTCTACCTCTTTGAGTACATTTTTTCGTTATTATCAAACTTCAAAATTTCTAGAAAACTGTAATTTTTTTTTCTCCCACCTTTTAACTTGTCAGTACCGTGTAAAATTATTTTTGAAAGATTTTAAGAGTAACTTAAGTTTTTTATTCTCTCTCTCTCTCTCTCCCTCTTTTTAAAAATAATTAAGTTATGTTAAAAAAGTGCATTTTTTATTTTCAACAATTAATTGCGCAGAAGAGTTGAATGGTAGTAGAAATTATTTATTTCTAGTTTTTGGTAATTTTTAATGGAAACTTGGATATTTTTCGTAACTTTTTTAACGGAAAATGTTTAAGAACTGAGTAGGTACATTCCGTATATCAACCAATTAGTACAATATACATTTTTTAAAATAAGAAAGCTTTTTTAAAAGTACATTGCAGGGGGGGGGGGGGGGAAATTGAACACATAGAATAATTTAGCATTAAATAAAAAGAGAAGTACATTTAAAAAATTTAATTTAGCAAATTACAACGCCCATTTGGAAAATGATATTTTTAAAGACTCAAATTTTAGATTTATGAATGAATTCTATATTTTAACAAAATAATAATAAACACCATTTTTGTGGTAATGAAAACGTGTCTTACATAATAACATATAATATAATAACAAATAACAATAGTTCTATATTAGGTACGCCGAACATTAAACATTAATATTCCTGGACCAATCATAAACAATTTTTTTTTCTATAAGATAATAATGGTGTTTATAAAACCATGTGTTTGGCAACTCTGTTATACTAATGCAAGAAAATACCGCTCTGTTTGTGTGTATGTGTCCTAGTGTACGATGGCAAGCAAAATCTACGGAACGTTCGAGACTAAAAATATTTGTGAGTTTTGCCCAAAGTCTCTCCTGATGACCTGATATTCGGATTTTGAAAATTCTAATAATTAGTTGAGCTATTAATTAAAAAACGCAAGTCACACTTTTTTAAAACCCATCTCGGTTCTCGTGAGAAGGGAAAAGAGCTGGCACAGGTGCAGAATCCTTATGTACGCATCGGTTATAAATAAAGATTGTAACTTTAATTTGATCCAGTAAAGTTAAAAACGAAAGGCTTATTCTGAATGATGATAGTCTTAAGTCTCAAATGTCCAGTTGTGCCAACCTTTGAAAAATATCGGATTGGCCCAAAAATATTTTGTTAAAATGATACAACTAGTTTGTTTCTATATGAAGGGTAGACAGCTGGTGAAAGTCTGAAGATAATTGCAGTTTTTATTAAATTATATTCTCATGCGTTTTTTCATTATAAAGACACTAATATTTGTTGTAATATCATCATATCATGAACAAGACTACAAATTGAAACAGCAAAAAGTTAAACACTTACATTTCAGACATTTTGGATTTATAGGTGCCAGTCGGAGAATTAAAACGCGCGGTCATTGGCAAAATCAATTTTGTTCTAGCGATAAAAAATAATAAAACAATGAAAACTAGGCATGCTAGAATTCAAAATTATTGGTCGGGTCAAACCCGACGGGCCCATATAAGTTAACGCCACTGCAAATGTTGTAATCAATATAAAAAAAATCGCAGATAAACTCTTAAACAATAATAATAACTATAACACAAGACGTTTTCCAAAAATCATTTTCTTTCTTTTTGCAATGTCATTCCAGGGCGTAATTTTAGAAGTACCGACAAACCAAACAGTTTTTCTTAAACCTGAAATCTACTTCCAATCGATGTTGTATTTGGTTTTTTAAAATATGAATTTTAACTTTTTCCAATATACCCACGAATACAAGTCACCTCGAACTTCATGGAAATGATATTTTTTCAATGCGAAAAGTAACTAAGCGTCTTTATTAACATTTTTTTTAGAACACTTCGATAGCCTAGATTCAGTACCTCAGTGGCGTAGCTAGGATTGGTGACACCCGGGCGGATGTAAATAGTGTCACCCCTAATCATCATAATGTCACATCCCCCCCTCCAATCCGTCATATTTTTTTCACTTACAATTTTACATTATTATAAAAAAAAACCTTATCATTCCTTATTTACATTTCGTCCTCCTGCATACAAAAACCACAGGAAGAACACATCACTCATCACATAGTCCGTATAAGTCAATGTGGTTTCTCAATGTAGAAGAAAAGTCTTTCTTATAAAGATTACTTTTCGCTACCCACTCGTTATATAGGTTCGTTTTTGTACCCTGGTGCATTTATACACCCCATTCTGCATAAATTTTCACATTCTCAAAGAAAATAAAATTAACTCTGATGTGTCTTGCGCTAGATATTCCATTCTATTCCGGAATCTTTTTTAGAAATCTTATAAGATTATGTGTGCATGTTTGCAAATAAAGATTGGGTGTCACCCCCTTAGAGAGTGACCCCCCGCCCTTAGCTACGCCACTGCAACACCTACAAAAACTTTGAAAAGTTCTGACGCGTATAATTTTTTTTTAATTAAAATTTGTAAAAATTTCAAGAAATCAGTAAAAACGTGGGTGTTTTGTCGCGATTGTGCACCTCCAGGGCGCAAATTTAGAGGTACCAACAAACCGAATGTATGTTCTTAAAGTTACGATCTTTTTTCTGATCGATAGTGTAATCTAATTTTAAAAATATAAATTTTAATCCTTTCAAATACGTCATCAAACACAGCTCATTTCACGTCACACGCAAGAGATAATTTTGGAAAATCAAATTCAAATTTTTTGTCAAGTGCGCTATCTGACATGGATAAAATAAGTGCTATTCCATCCTTTTGCTTGTTTCTGATCGGAGAAAGGGATCATATTGGCCAAATTCATTACACATAATGAAAATTAATATGTTTTTAGGTATGTAACAGATATGGCATGTGGTGCAGTAAAGGGTTAATAATCACACGAAGAATAACATGTTATTTCAACAAAATATAAATAACTCTAAAAAGTTCATACATGTTGTAAAAAGATTTTCTTAATTTTTTTCCCTTTATAAGATGAATTTGTATTTGGAATAAATTCAGAGTCGATAATAAATAAATCAATAAATAATACATAAAATCTATTAAGAGTTTTATTGAAAAAGTAATATTTAAACTTGTTAATCTTATGGGAAGAACTGTGTAACTTTTGAATTTTATACAAAAACTTGCCTTTTTAAATAAGATTTTGTACTCTTTTGATTATATTAAATTTAAAAACGACGTCTTATTCAGAAATAGATGTCTCGTTCATTTGAATATCGCCCAATACCAAGAGAACGCAACCTCTTATGAACCTATATTTAGATACAAACTCGGAAAGAAATACCTATTAATGGCATACTCTTTTTATCAAACTATCGACATAAAAGACTTATAAAATAGCCTCGATTTTTTTAATATTATTATTTTGATTAGCACTTCCATTGTATCTTTATAAATTATTGAAAAGAAAATTCGTATTAAAATCTGGTACAATAAAATTCGATTTTTTGCCAGATTGTCAACAAGTTTTCTATAGATGACTTCTTTTAATTCAATAAATGGCGCAACAATGAGGGGAAAACGTCACAAAGGAGACCTGATGATCCTTCTTTCACTTTGAACCGGGGAAGAACAAAGCATGACAATAGATGCTAGAACCTTTCCTGTAATCTTCTCCTGGTCGAAACTATAATAACTAGAATTTAATATTCCGTTATGATATCGTTCTTGTTACTTTCCATTTTTGTTTGTCATATTTATTTATTTATATGCTATTAAGGGGAAAATACACTTCTCTAAAGTTTTAGAATATTTCGATTATTCCTCTGAAAAGAAAAATAAACAATGCTTTAAAAATTTCTCATATCTTTGGATAGAATGTAATTTAGTCATGAATGAAATGAAATTCTATTTAGTAGACAAGTGACATTCAAAAGGAATTTCGAATATTGGACTAATAACGAAATATGTTTGTCCTGTTAGCAAACTTTTTTTTTTTTTTCGCTTTATTAACATTATATATTGGTTTTATATTTCATTAAGATTGTATATATTTTATTTATATATTATTAAAAAGAAAATATGCCTCTTTAAAGTTTTAGAATATATCGATTATAAATCTGAGAAGGGGGGAAAAAAATGTTGCTCTAAAAAATTCTCATATCTTAGGAAAGAATGTAATTTATGTAATGAATGAAATGAAATTCGATTTAAAATAACAAGTCAACATTGTCACACTTAATTAAGATTGTATATTTATTGTATATTTCATTAAGACTGTTATATATTTTATTTACATGCTGTTAAGAGGAAAATACACTTTTCTAAAGTTTTAGAATATTGTCATTATTACTCTGAAAGGAGAGAAAAAAAATTGTTGTACTAAAAATTTATCATATCTTTGGCTTACATTTTTTGGAAAAAATGTAATTTAGGTCTAATACAAAGGAAATTTGATTTAAAGGGTCCCATGAGTATTACTTTCTACATAGTGGTGCAATTTAGCAACATATCATCATATCATTTATTTATTTTTCTCACTTACTATAAAACATAAATGCATAAAATTCAACAAAATTTCTCTTCTATTTAAAATATTTTTTAAATATTTTATATTGAAACTTAATTTTGTTTTTCTTATGTTTATTTTTAATTAATTTTTTTTTTTTTTCACTTGCATCCGCTGCGCGCAAGACTTTAGAAAAAATATTGGGTCAGAAGCCTCCGAAATTATTGATAATGATGTAAAACTAATATATATTGAACTTATACTTCATTTGTAAGCAATTTGTTAATTTATTTATTTAAAATTGGTAATTTTTCAATAAAAAATGTATTTTTTAAATTTTTCCAACTTAAATTTAAATTTGAAATAAATAAATGAATAAATTGCTTAAAAATAAAGTATAAGCTTAAGATACATTAGTTTAACATCTTTATCAATATCTTTTTAGGGGGAAGGCTCTTAAACTAACAGTTTTGTTACAATCGTACGTACAATGAATGAAGTAAAAAAATTTTATATATATATCAAAATCAAAATTAAATAAATAAAGTGAATTTTCAATGTAGAATATTATTTTTTTAAATAGTAGAGATATTAACTTGTATAGATTAAAAATTTCATGCATTTATGTTATTAAGGGGCCGAGGAAAAATAAATTAAATGTGAAATGTTGATAAATTGCACCAACAAGTAAAAAGTATGACTCCTATGACACCTTAAAATGTACAAAGCAGGCAAGTTATATAAAAAAAGAATTTCGAATATCGGACTAATAACAATACATTTTTGTCCTGGTAGCAACACAAATTTTTAGTTACGCTTCATTAAGATTGTATATTGCAAATCCGATTTGCATGTTATGCATTAAAATTTGAAAATATTCCTTTGGGTCCACCTTTTTGCATTTTACATGAGATAGACCAAAGGCTAGCAATAAATTCCAGAACTTCATCTGTGGTCGTAAAACTTTGTTCTTAAAGAAAATATTTTTCATTTATGAGTGATAAATAATCCTAAAACGCCTGCTTAATCTATTTTAAGTATTAAGGCTCCTGTCCCTGCCAGCGAAAATACTCACTAGCTAATGTTATTCCTATGGGGAGGTTATTTACTAATAAACATTTGATTAATTTTAAACACGAATATTCAATTTCGATTCTCACGATTTGTTCTGTTGAGCTGATACAGAGTATCATACCAGATAAAGTGATCGTTGGGACTTTTTTGGGTGAAATAGTCCGCCAGTGTTCGTGTCCGGGATGGCTCAGTAGGAAGAGCATTGGCAGCTTCAGCCAATACATCCCTGGTTCGAATCCTGGTCCGGACTTTTTTCACTCACTTAGAAAATTTACATCTGTTATATTTACTAATAACTCGTTTGTATTTCTATATTTTTAAATATTTTCTTTTGTATTGATAGGTGTACCTCTCCACATCGTTCCTTTTTTTACTTTTTCGACTTTGGTTGCAGATATTTTTTTTTTTATGACACTTTCATTTTCGGAACCGGGTGTGAAAGTGAAACGAACTTTATAAAAAATACCTGCAACCAAAATCGAAAAAGTAACAAAGGAGCGATGTGGAGAGGGACCTCACCTATCAAATACAAAAGAAAAATTTTAAAAATGTGGAAATGCAAACGAGAAAATAATCTCTAATTAAGAATAGCACTAGCTTGAGCATGTCTTCGATAGCAGGGACAGGAGTCTTAAGGGTGTATTTCGATTCAAACTGCTTATTTTCCGATTTATTTTTAAATTCATTTTTGTTCTCAAATGCATCAAACTAGCATATTGTCTTATTTAGAAAGTACACAATGTGCCGTGATTGTCGATACTTTGATAAATGCAGAAAATATTGCAAAAAAAAGCAATCAAAACGGCATTTTCAATCAATTTTTCCGAAGCGAGAGATCTGGGAACGAAAAAAAGGGTCATATTGAGAAGATAATTCTCTATAAATCAAATTCCAATGAATTGAGCATAAATTGACATCACACGGCACCTTATACGTCTCTTCAAAAATCCCCTCAGCAAGTTTCATGTTTCTACTTTTAAAAATATGTCTGAAATTGTATCAGAAAATTTCGGGCTGTTGAATGTGGAAAAGCATTTTTTCGAATACACCCTTAAGGCTGCTGGTCACTCATTTTCTGAATTTCCTCCGTAATGTAAAATCTATCGGTGTTTGATGCATTGTTATATTTAAAATACCTCTCCAGGAAGTTAATATTTTTAGCTCCTTCCTTCGGTGATCTCTTCTTAAAGCGTGTCACTACTTTTTTAGTTTTCAAAATATTTCTAAAATATATGCTTAATTTTATATGAAGTATTAAACTTTTACTTCCAATTCGTCAATTTTTCACAATTAAAATATTAATATACAATTACTCTATCTCGTGCAACCTGATTACTAAAGATGAGTCTGTTTGAACTTAAAACAATATAGATTCTTCAGCGCATATTTACGGCTAATATTCTATAGTGAAATTATAAACTCATCAAATGATAAATAACATAATATTATTGTAACACAAATTTAACACAGACATAATTTTACAAGGTATTTAAACCACAGAAAACATCCGCATAAAAAAATTCTGTAAGTAGCGAGATGTTTACCGATTTCTTCGGCTACTAACTCCTGTCATGTAGCTAATACGAAAGTATCGATTTTTAATCGATTTTGAAACTTTATCTGAATTCATATTTTTTAACTAAAAATGCTTTTGATGTTAAAGAAAAGTATTAACCCTTTCGGGTCTGTTGTACTATTAATAGTACATGTCTTTTAATGGAATATTATTTTGTTTTAAAAAATACTTTTGCTGCTAGTTGCATATAGTAATGTTAATATATATCTATGTATTTACTATATGACTTCATTTACTTTTAGGCATTTAGTATTAATAATAAGTATTGCTATTTGCTTGCGTTCTCTTTGCGCCATTTGCGATTCTTTTATTTTAAACACATATTTCACGCATTAAGAGCACACACTAGTCACGTGGTAAATGCCGAGCTCTAATATAAAGTCTATGGGGGCGTTCTTTTCGAATATCTCGCTGAAATTTTAATATTTTTACATGATTGTTTTGCACATGATACCTGAGGACGATCCACAACCGGCCTAGTTTTTACTTTTTCGATTTTGGTTATATATTTTTTATATTACGATATTTTCAGTTTCAGAACCGGTTTAAACCGGTTTCGAAAGTTAAAGTAATTTTCTAAAGAAAATCTGAAACCAAAACTGAAAAAGTAAAAACTAGACCGGTTGTGGATCGTCCTCAGCTATCTTGTGCAAAAAAATCATGCAAAAAAATTAAAACTTGAGCGAGATATTCGAAAAGAACGCCCCCATAGACTTTACATTATCATCCGGGTCTTTTTGAGTACTTTTTCTGTGATTATTGTGGGCTCTTAACCTCTTCGCGACGGGAGCATTTTACGAAATTTTTAAGGTTTTGTCACCGGTTTTAAAAAACAAAAATTTATATTTTATTAAATCGAGAGAATGCTCCGATTAAATAATGCAAATTTTACAGTAAAATTTTACTGGTTGGGATAAGCAAGCATTCTTAAGCCTTTTTGCGGCACGTATACATGTCGCTCGTACCCACTGGGTTAAATTAAAATTAAAAGCTACTTTCCTGAATGAATCATCTTTAACAAAGTGCAAAAAGTACTAGAAAGTTCCCGTAAAGCATGGTGACATCACTGCAACGTCGTTGTGAAGTCACAATGTGACTTTGTGACCATCGATTGTCGATGTGACGTCACGTGACTTCGATGTGAAGTCACAGTGACTAAAATGTGAAGTCGTTATGGCCGTTTTAGAGTTCTTTTGTGACGTTTCACAAAGTGGTCACAATGTGACAAATTTGTGAAAAATGTGTCATTTGTGACTAATTTGACATTGTGAACAAACTGTGACAAAAGCGACGATATTTAAATTGCCAGAAACTTGTTTTTTAAAGTAAATAACGTGTTTTGAAGGATATTTATAAATTTCTAAAGATTTTTAAGAAAGTCACATCTCAATCACAATGTGACGTCACTGAGTGGTGGCATTTTGGTCACAGATGTGATATGACCAAAGTGACTCACAGTGACGTCACTGTGACCATGCATGCTATTAGGGTTGTTATCTAAGTTAAATTGTATTGTAGTACAATGTTTGCAAAATGCATTTCCAAAAGTTCTTCCTTAGCCTCTTGTCATATGAATATGAACTGTGTTTTACAAATATGAACTGATAAAACAACAACATTTGTTATCTTTCACGCAATGAAATATTAGTTAAACTATAATTAATCTATTTGGATAATTAGTATTCATGTTATTAAAGTAAAATTATTTTTTTCTAAAAGATGAAAAGAAAAATTAAAAAAATCTATTTGGGTTTTAAAAAAGTAATTTTCATTTATATATTATTTTCAAAAGTAAAAAATCTATTAGAGTTAAAACAATATATATATATTCTCACCTACATCTTGTTTTAGATTTTATATTCAGTGTTTCACCAATTTACATTATTTTACCGAAAATCCAATATTTTAATTATTGGATTTCCATAATACTTTTTGAACTGTTTTCGTTTATAATGTCAATCAATTTCTTTTCAATGTCTTACGCAACAACTTTCAAATGGGGAAAATTTTTCTGAAAAACCACATGATTTGTTTTTGAAGCACAAAAAATATCTAAATTCAGCTGTAACAAAGTTTCAAAGAATCATTACAATTCAAAGAAATAAAATGCCGATACATTTTATTGGCTTACACTACAACTGGAACATATTTACAACATTCCCATAGTTTTAAAGAAATACAAGTCACGCAAAAGTTTTTTTTTCCAATATTGTATACGTGACTGTATTTTAATGGTAGCTCTAATTCGGAACATAAACTTAGAAAATTTCTTAAAATATGAAACAGCCTTTGAAGAACTCGAAGTCTACGTCATTATAGACAACAAAATCAACTTTAGGCAAAAGTTTATTTTCTGAAGTTCATGGTAAAAAGCTGTCGTGTTGTTAGGCAATTAGAATGAGATGAGCTAAGGATGGGTAGTTTGAGGGTTGTACAACTGAAAGAATCTCTTATCTCCGATCAATCGATTGGCGTCTTTAATTAAGCAAGAGCGCCAAAATTTACGCCAAAATGAAAGAAGTCGAGGGGGCAAAAGAAAGGGATAGAAAAAAAAATCACCCACTTCCTAACGACTAGCAGCTTTCGATAACTCATTATATGCTGAGAAATTTTCCGCACGGTGTGCAAAAGAAACTAAGAAAGAAAAAAAAAAAGGTGAAAAATAGCAAAAGAAACCTGAAGAAGAAAACAGTAAAAAAGTAACAATAATAATAAAAAAAAGGCCTCTGATGAAGTGAAGAAAGATGCGGAGGTAAATAATGTAGGAGTATATTATTTAAAAAAATAACAGTAAAAAAAAAACATTGCCTTGTGATAGCATCTTCTACTTGCCTTGTGTGCGACATCACTGCAAATTAGAAGGGAAGCACAGGATGAAAAGGATGAAGCAGGAGGTTGGTGAGAAAGCGGGAGGGGGGATGAATGCAACATCCAATGACGCAAAAGATAAGTGTCAAACTCACTTCACGTGAGATTTTTTTTTATCCGCTTCCCCCACCAGAAAAAAAAATAAGCAAAACAAACAAAAATTTCCTGTTGTTTCGCATTCGCCTAGATCACGTGATTAATGATAGCAAACTGGAGAGCCCTCTTTACTTTATTTTTTTTCATTATTATTCTTTTAGCTTTTTACCCTTTTTTGGTGTTTTTAGTGTATTTTAATTTTTTTTTCTTTTTTCACAGCTTTCTTTCTTTCTTTTTCTCTCACTCTCTCCTGTGTTGATATTATTCGGAGATAGCGGAAGAGAAAGGCAAAAGTACTATATGTTGAATGAGCTCTGACGCCAAAAACTAACAAAAAAAAAAGGGGGAGGGCTGCGACACAAGTAGGGAAAAAAAGGGAAAAGAAAAGGTGGAAATAAATAAACTCCCTTAGAAAAAAAAACAACAACCTCGAAGAAATAAATTTGCATTAGAGATTGACGCGGAATTGAATTTTTAATCTGATTAATAGACGTATGTTAGAAAGCGATAGAATTGCCCAATGCATTTTTGATTCACTCTATACGAAAGAAAAAAACACAAAGGGGGGAAGGGGGGATAGTGTCTTTTATTTTTATGTGCATTTATATATTTCAATGTGTTTTTTATTTATTTGCTTCTTTTTTCCACCTTATCTGACTTACGTTGTTCGAGATGGGCAACTCCACCATCCCATCTTATCAGAATAGCAGATTTTTTTCCCTCTCTCTTTTTCGTTGTCTGATAAAGAACCTTTCTCTTAATTTAGTACAGTGATAAAGAAAGACCAACGTTTTTTTTTCTCTACAAAACGCTGCAATATCAAAGAGATTTCTTTGATTCTAATGTCTTTGAAGTTATCTTATTAATTTAAATTTGATGATCACTTGCAGTTGAGTTATTGGCGGGATTTAGTAGACAAGCCAAAAAAAAATTGATATTCCTTATTTAGTATGCATATAAGGAAAACGCAATTCATAGACTGACTAATTGAAAAAAATATTTGTCTTTCTTACGTGGCATGTTTTATTCATTTTTTAAAGCTCTAGTTATCTTGAATGTCGAAAATAGTAATTTCTTAAAGAAATATGTTTATTTTTACCTTTAAGTACGGCATAAGAAATGTTCTTTTTTTAAAAACTCTAATTATTTTTTAACGGCGTATTGCAGCTAATCTGATAATAAAAACTACTTGCAACATTATTTCGGGGAAAGAAAAAAAAGAAATTTCTAGTATATAAATAAATGGATGTAATTATGGAAAACTGGTGAGTATACAAAAAAAAGCAGCATGCATGCACATAATACCAAAAAAAAAAAAAAAAAAAAAAAAAAAAAAAGAAATATATAAGCGCAATTAAAATAGCAATAATAATATAAGATGAAAAAAAATTGTGTTATTAGCAGTTTTTGTTGTTGTTTTTGTGTTATTAGCAGCAATGTTGACAAAAGCATTTTTATTTTTAATTATTTTATTTTGTAATATTTTTATCTTGTCGTTTGTAGTGCCAATGAAATTTGAAAAGAAGAGAGGTTTTTAATATTTTCAATTTACAATAGTAAAAAGTTAATTTTCTTTTTCAAATCTAGCTATTCTTTTTACATTTACGTATAGAGTTCAGAGTATGGATTTGAAGAGGTATTAAGTGTTGATTTCAGGGGGGGGGGGGGGCGAAGGATCTCCTCCCTCGGAATGTATGGGTCAAATTTTCCCTGCCTGGAAAATTTGAAGTTTTATGTTTTCAAAGGTCAAAAATGCAATTCACCCTCCCCCTATTCGGGACATTATAATGTCCCCCGGAGACCCAAAAATCCCTCCCGGAGAAAAGTATCTGAACTCAACACTGGGTATTACCATTAAAAGCTACTGAAAGTAAACAATCTTAGCTTTTTATTTGTGAAGAAAAATCCAATCCCTGAACCATGAGAGAACTGCAGCTATATGATTTTGTCATTTAAAATTACCATGCAAAATTCCGTGAATGTACGTTATTGTTATTATCAAATATGGAACTTATCCTATATATCGAAACGATCAATAAAATACTGTAATATATCCTTTCCATTTTCTTTGTTTTTTCATCTACTGTAAAGCTTTGTTTCAAAAATTTCCCTTTTATTTTTCTCTCTTTCGAGCTCAGATAAATTTAAGTGTGAAAAGAAAGCTACATGTTAGGGAAAGATAAAAGGGGAAAATCTCTTCTTAAAATTGAAAATATCCTCTTTGAGCGCCATTTATAAGTATGGTGCTTATCATATTAATGGATGCTATCAAAGTTCCACAGTGGATTTCAGTAGATTTTTTCCCCATTTGAGGTGCGATACTTTTGTTTCTGTTCTTTTAAAATTATGATATAAGTCTAATTTTGTCTTGCTGAAAATCCGTGAGAAAGTACTTTATATAAAGAGAGTTTATATGGGTAATTTTATAGAATCTTTTGTAAAGTCTCTAATACAAAAAGGACATTTGAAAGTTTTTATAAGTTGCTTCTATATGATTGTTTTTAATTGTTTCATTAAATGTTAATTTATTAAAATTTCCTCCTGCTAAATATCCATTTTATTAAATTACCATCACTTGTTTTATTAAACTTCAATACTTGTTCTTTTAAATTATTAGATCTTAATTACAAATGCAAAATATACATGCATACACTGTATTAAAAAAAAAAAAAAAGAAAAAAAAATCAAGAGGTTACTAAAATTTTTTTAGTAATTTTCTATTCCACAGATTTTTTTAGTAACCATTACAAACTTTTTTTTGCAAGTGAAACAAACATTTCTTTTGTAAACTGAATAAAAGAATTTTTTGTATAACTAACTTAAAACTTTTTAGTATGAGCCACCAAGCAAATTTTACTAATAGCTCTAAAATTATTTTTAATAACCAGTACGTGTGCCCGAGGGGCAGGAGCTTCCTTCGAGCTGCATCCAGTGGGTAAAAAGACAGACTTCTGAAGCGGAAGATTTTTGGCTAAGCCGCAATAGAGGGCAGCACTAAACATTACTACCTGCTCCAACAGGACTTTCATAATCCCTTTATTTAACGAGTATTTACATTGCATACATTCGGTGCGTATTTGGTGGTGTCCAGCATCGAACCCGGGACCTTTCAGCCTGGAATTCGGTGCTATAACCACTAGGCTATCACGGCCACACCAAGTGAGTTTTAGTAATAGCTATTAAAAATATAAAACTATTAACTCGATTCGTTGCTAGCTTTTTTCTAGTAATTCTTACAGATTTTCTTGTAACCGAGTAAGATTAATAAAAAATTTTTAGTAATTGCATGGATCACTAAAATTTTTTTAGTAGATCGACACTTTTTTTTTTACAGTGTATGTATATATGTATGTATTTAAATATACATATACGCATATTAAATTTCTAGGCTAATAAAAGTAAAAGAACTGTGAAAAAAATACTGTATATAAAGAGAATTTATATGAACAAATTTTTGGGGTTTATAGAAGAAATTTATAGGTTTTTAATCCATAAAAAACGAATAAAGATTTTTATATGATATTTTATAAATCATTACTATTAGTTATTCTATTAAATTTCAGATCATTTAAACCCCTCTTGTTTGTTCTGTTAAATTATTATTTATTGCTTTAATAAAATTCATAGTTTAAATGAAGTTTAAAAGATCAATTGAAAATAATCTCACTATTATTAAAAACAAAAATGTAAGTAAACCATGGGAATATAATAAATACATTTGGAACTAATGATTATTCAGAATCGGAATTTTTTCAGTACTTTAAACTTTTGAAAAAAGAAGAAGAAGAAGAAGAAGAAGAAAAAAAACAAGTTGGAAATTGCACGTGAAGCGTAGCAAATGAGGCGCTTTCATACGATAACGAAATTTTAAAAATATTCAGATCTTGCTGTTATAGTAGACAGTACTTTGGATATAATATAGTTGTCGAAATCTTGTTTGTGTTCCTGTAAATAACAGGAAGAAATTTTTACATGAATACAGGAAGAATACAGGAAGAAAACACAGGAAGAAACTTTTATTACACCTCATCAACGCATATCATATTCATAAAATGTGAAATATTTTAATATAATTAACACAAGCCCCAAACAATGTTTTCCCGTAGCATTATGTAGTGGAATACTTTTGTGTGGCCCTGTAATTTGATAATAAATATTCTTTGCATCACAGACTATACAGAATGCATATTTTATTATATATATATGCTTCATAGATTCATGTATTCTGTTATTTGAATGATTGTAATACCATTAAAATGCATTTGAAACAATTTTCCCCATTGACCGTCATGTAACGGAATATTTTTGATTGTCCCTGTAATTGATCTACGCATCCTATTTTCATAAAATTTGAAATGACTCAATAAAATTGTGTAATAATTATATGTTTTAAATTTCAAACGATTAAAATGCATTTGAAACTTTTTCCCCATTGACCGGAATGTAACGGAATATTTTTGATTGTACCTGTAATTGATCTATGCATCCGATTTTCATAAAATTTGAAATGACTCGACAACATTATGTAATAATTATAAATTTTAAATTTAAAACGATTCGGTTGGGTAATTTTTGCGTTGTTATATGCGGACAGACGGACGAACTGAACAACAACTATAGGTGCTACGTATTTACATAATTACGAACCCATCTAAAAAGGCAAACGATCAAATTATCAAGTTTATACAAGGAACCAACAAATTTACTCAATTTCCAATGCAATTGATATTGAATTTCAGGCAATATCATTGATGAGATCTTAATCATATAGAAAACAAATTTGTAATAAATTTTGAGGGGGAGATTAAAGAAAGTATTTTCTACGAGTTCAGGACATTTAGATTGAAATTTAATCTTTGAAAAAAAAGAAAAAAAAAGGTTGGTTAATCAGATTTACTTATTTACTTATATTACTTGTTTAAAAAAATTAGATTTTTGTTTTATTTATTTATTACATTTTTAATTATAGAAAAAATCTCGATATTTTTTATTGTCAATAAAAAATATCATTATAAATGTATTTTCATGTAAATAGAAGATAATTCCATTAATATAAGAAATAAAAATAAATTATTATCAGAGGCAAATCAAAGACAAATAAAAGATAATCCCACTCAAATAAGAAATTAAATCATTATCTAAGGCAAATTAAAGATCAAATAAAGATAATTTGACTAATATAAAAAATAATGAAAAATTATAAGCAAATCACAAGGATATAATATATCTGAAAGTGCTGATTACTCGGAATTTTACCAACACTTTAAATTGAAATGTCGAAAAAAAAAAAATATATAAAGAAAGAAAGAAAAAGAAAAAAGAAAAAGAAATCGAAAAACAATAAAATCATCGAATTTGTACGAAGAACCAACTAATCAACTCAGCTTCCAATTCAACTCACATTGAACTTCGGGCAATATCGATGATGCGATCTCAACCATATAGAAAACAAATATGTCTTAAGTAAGGGAAAAGAAATTAAAGGAGATATTACCTACCATTCCAGGACACTTAGATTGTAATTTGATCTTTGGAAAAAACTGGTTTGTCGATTGACACTTCAGACAAACGTGTGAAAAACTCTGTGGGCGATAATGGATTGCGGCAGGCTTTGCAATTGTTGCCTGAAGCTAAAATATCATGACAGTAGGAAAATATTAACGCCATAAATAATAACAACCTTTGAGGGATAAAATTTTGAATAATCTTAATATTTTGACATAAACCACCATAAAATTGTATTTTGAAATAAAAAAAGTATTACATACAACTCTTAATACGACTTAGGAAGGATGACTCCAGTGATAGTTGACCAAATAAGAGGCTACTTCAGTCAATTGAAATTATCCGTTCGCTAATGCTAATCACATGGAAGAAATTTATAAAGATATCTCGGTTGCATTTCAATATTTTAAAATGATTTCTTTTGCTTTAGATAGCTAAGGTCGACCTACACGAATCCCTTTTTGTATTTTTTTTTTTATTTTGTTTGCAGATATTCTTAAAAATGACATTTCCATTTTCTGAACCGGTTTGTAAAGCATCCGCATAAAAAAATATCTGCATCCAAATCAAAAAATTAAAAAATGGTCTGCATACAGATTGATCTCAGCTATCCAATTAAAGAAAATCTTTTAAAAATATTGAAATGCAAGCGAGATATCTTTATATATTTTGTCAATAGGATTAATATTAGCGAACGGGTCTTTTCATTTGACTGAAGTAGCCATAGATTTTTCGGGTTACATAGTATACAGAAAAAGGATTTTTTTTTTTAAAATTCAAAACTCAGATATATTTTTAAACTTAATAAAATCCTTTCCTAAACACCAATTTTTATTATGGGTATCTTATGCAGGGTTAGTCTAAAATCACGAAACAAACTTTAAGAAAGAAGTAGGGGACATCACAAGGGTTCAGATTTGCATAGCAACCCATGGTCGGAAAAGTTTTCCTGGTGCAGTAGTGACAACACAAAACACAAGAAAGACAGGGCACAAATAAGAAGAGAAAACATGCTTATTATCCTTAGTACAGTCAAAAACTAAGAAAAAAGAACATTAAGAGACAATGATAGCCATCAAAGTAGGTGTTTGTAATTACGACCATGGACGTGATGCATGGATACGCATCTCCGGCGCTTGGAAGATCTAATGTTTTCGAAAATACCGGGAGTGTCCCGGACTACTCCAGCTGCTATCACGATGCGTGCAACAAGTTCCTCAGCAATTTTCAGCATTGTCCCGGCATTTTTTGCAACACTAAGAATGTTAAAATCTGTTTTCTGTCCCTGCTTGTGTCGTCACTACTGCGTCAGGAAAACATTTCCGACCATGGGTTACTATGCAAGTGTAAATCCTTGTGATGTACCCTACGCCCCTTTAAAGTTTGCCCCGTGATGTTAGACTCACCCTCTATATTTTTAAATATATGATATTGGTTTTCTAAATATTTTGTTACATTAGCAAACTTCTTAATTTTTATGCACTAAGTTTATTACTGCAATTTCGGATTTTCCTAGTACATCATCATTTAGATTTCTGTTTATCTAGTTATTTGGTGTATTTTTGTAAGAAATTTCATTTACTGTAAGTTTATTATCTCTGTTGGTCTCTAATAATATTCCACTTTAATATCAATAAGTGTTACCAGTCTTTAAAAAATATTAGTTATTAATTAATTTAATAAATGTTGTTCCAGATTTGATATGTAAAGTGTTTTTATCATGCTTGATACTCATGATACATATATTAGAAATAGATAAAAATTTGTAATATTTTAAAATGGTTTATATATGTATATAATCTTTGAATGAATTACAAATTATCACATTCAAACAAAGACGGAGATCCGCTTATGTGGACCCAGGGAGTGAAAATACAAATCCAGGAACACTCAATCGCAGTGTCAGCAGTCATGTGGCATACGCAGGCAAGGCAAAGAATGAATTGCTTGTGATACTTCTTACTTAAATCAGGCATAGATAAAATCCTTTTTAAAACATATTTATTCGTGTTTCATAGATAGCAAACGATTTCGTCAATACTCCAGTTTAAACTTCTCACCGATGTAAAATTCCAACATAATAAAGCATAAATATGTTATAATCACAGTAGAACTTCGCCATTTAAAGACTTTATCCACCAGATGACAAGGGTCTGCTTAACACACATAAAAATGTAGAAATCGGCTTTTCAAAACAAAGTAATCGCTTTATATCCAAAAGTGCGTACGAAAAGAGGATTTTACAGTAATATTATGAGTTGCCAATTAATTTAGTAGAAAATGCGTCTTTATGCAACGCAAAAATTTTAAACAGGGAAAAAAAGAAAATTATTCCATCAGTCGCTCAGAGGAATAGTGACACAATGCTCTAGCATCGCTAACAGGTAATTTGATGAAAATCGAATATTTTTTTAGAACATAAATAAAAGGTATTATGAAAAAGAATAAAATGAATAAATGTGATTTTAGAGAAAGTTTTGTTTAAAAAAACCAAGAAAGTGTAGATTAAAGGTATGGAATCTAATAAATACGTTAAGAGACAGGGAAAATTTGAGATTTAATAAGAATTTGGAAGTAATTAAGGGCGAAAAAAACTTTTATTATAACATGTAATTACTTATATATTTAACAAAATGAAATTCCCATAGACCACAACAATAAAAGTCAATAAAATCATTTCAAAGTTTTAAAATATTGAAAAGATGGACATGATTATATATATATTATAGATAAAAGGTTGAACAAAACTTCGAAATACTCTTCTTTTGATATTGCAAATTCTCCTCCAAAGCTACTCACTCATCCTCTACCTAACGGATGATAAAAGATTGAGTGTGGACGTATCCACGTCCAATCAGAAAAAAGTAGAAGAGATCTCTTTAAAATGGGAGAAGTATGATATAGGGCTATTAAATGCCGACATCTTTAGAACCATCTCGGCTTCGTCTGTCACTTGAGATATAGGATTTAAAAGATGTTCTTCAATCTTCAAGAAATATAGAACTGATTCAGAAACTTTAAAATGATGTGAAAAAAAATAAACAAAGTGTAGTGAAAGTATTTGATCTAAGCTCTTTCTGTTGAGGGGATATTTTGTTACAAGGAAGGGGAGCATTGATGTTTAGAAGAAGGATTGGCCGAAATCCTTCGATTCTTAAAGGTGTCTTTAAAGTGATTATACGACATTAAAAATGAATGCCAATTTATGATTCTTGCTCGTATTTTTTCAAATGATTTTAGAGAATTTATTTATTTCTTGGTGAACGTTTTGTAATATATTTTATAAAGGGAATATTGTATTCAATTTAATAAAATATATGTTTTCTTAATAAAATATATGTTTTCTCAATATTTTTATAATAATAATTTTTATTATATCATCGTATCATTATGATAATAATAATAATGTCAATCTATCTATCAATCTACATTATATGATCAAAGATTTTGTTAAATATCTACAAAAATACATGAGGAATTACATTACCCTGAAACTCTAAGCGCGTAAATATAATAGTACAGGTCATACGTCTTTAGGAAGATATTTTCCGGAAACTTTATAGGGAACCGTAAACAAATTGGAAAAGAACGATTAACTTTTGGATAAACCTGTCAAAACTGATGTAGCAAAAGCACTATAACTGTAGATTATGTTTAAGTGACTTATTGTAATATACTGTGTTCATTTTTATGTAAATAGCATGTATACTCGTAGAGAAATTAAAGTTTTTAGAAAAAAAGTCCTAAAATTTTCCAAGTTTTTTGCTTATAATTTGCAGAATTCTTAATACAAAATAATAATCATTTCTGAAAATATGTCAAATAATATTGTACACAATACCCCGTCATCAAAATTAAAAAATAATTAAAATTTTATGAAAAATGAGTAGGTTTAGTAAATAATTTTTCACTGTGCATGCGTCAACGATATCAAAATTTCATTTAAATATTGTGTTAGCCAAATGTATAGAGCAACTTTTGTAAATATTTCAAAAACATAGTTTGAAAATTCTAAAAGTGATCGTCTGTAGAATCAGCTCAAAATCAGTTACTCCCAAAGTGAGGAAAAAGATCAGGGGTTGTATCCATACATCCATTGATTAATGTCAATATAGAATACACAAAAATGCACGTACTACTATATTTGAATAAAACACCTGATTTTTTTTTTTTTTTTTTTTTGCTTCATTTTGGGAATAACGGATTTTGAGTTGATTCTATAGATGATCGCTTTCAGAATTTTCAAGCTATGTTTTGAAACTTTTAAAGAAGTTTCTTTATGCATTTAGCTAACACAATATGCAAATGAAATTTTGATATCGTTGACTCTATTTTTAAAATATAAATCTTTGAATTGAAGTACTTAATATATAATAATTGGAATTAAAATAGCCGTATTCCTATTAAAGCTTTATATAAATCTCTCTCTCTCTCTGTCTCTCTCTCTCTCTCTCTCTCTCTCTCTATATATATATATATATATGTGTGTGTGTGTGTGTATACCGGGTGATTATAATTAAAGTCCCGATTTTAAAAATCGATAATTTTAAAACTACTGATCAGAATGACTTGATATTTTAGCAGAATAATCGTAAGGCAATGGAATTTTGTTTGGCGAAGGAAAAAAATAGTTCCAAAATGTGCCGATAGAAGGCGCTGTCCGGGTAATATCAGGAGGAAAGACCAAAAATGTATTCGTTAAACACAGAAATGTTGTTAGTCAAAAGAAAAAAATTAGAGTTCAGGGATTTACTAAAGATTTATTAGCGAAAAGACCAGAATACAGCGACAACAGCGATTATGACAAAAAAAAAAAAAAAAAAAAAAAAAAAAAAAAGCTTCATGGAATTAACACCTTGCTGATGATTAAAGCATAAGTTGTTCGATATGCCCTCCGCCTTGTTCCGCTACTAATTGGAAGCGCAAAATGGCATGCTCCACAACAGATCGGAGGGTATCTGTACTGATGCAATGGATGTGGTGTGTGATGCTTGCCTTCAAGTCGGCTAGATTCTGAATCCTCCCGCTGTAAACAACATTCTTCAGGTACCCCCAAAGCCAGAAATCACACGGGTTTAAGTCAAGAGAATGTGGCGGTCACGTTGTTGGAAAATGACGGCTTATGATCCTGTCATCTCCGAAATTAGCACTCAGTAGCTGCTTCACAGGAGTAGCAATGTGCGGAGGAGCGCCATCTTGCATGAATATTGTGCGATCCACACACTGACGCTGCTGAAGTGCCCGAAGGATATGGTTACGCAAAAGTGTTTCATACCGCTTGCCAGTAACGGTGCAGGTAACGGGACCCGCAGGTCTGATCTCCTCGAAGAAAAACGTACCAACGATAAACGCTGCCGTTATTCCGCACCACACAGTAAGCTTTTCAGACTGAAGAGGTAATGGCTGTAGCTGGGAAGGATTCTCGGTCGCCCATATCCTGCAATTTTGCGTATTTACAGAACCTTGCAAATGAAAGTGGGCTTCGTCAGACCACAGAATGTTCCATGGCCATCCGTTGTCCACTTCCATCCGGCAAGAAATTGCAGTGCAAAAGATTGACGTGCTTCCAGGTCAGCAGGTAGCAACTCCTGCACATGAGTTATCTTATACGGATAACAGCCCAAGATCTTCCGTAGGATTTTACGCACCGTGCTGTTCGGCATATCCAGCATTCGGCCAATTCCCCGTGCACTGCTGATTCCAACATCACTGTTAGTCTGTTCTTGTAATGCTGTAGCCACATCTTCCACTGCCGCAGCCGAAACTGGTTTCCTTCCTTTACCCCGTTTAACGTCAAATGAACCGGTCTCTTCGAATTTAGCAATCATTTTTCGCAGACCTTTTGTGGTTATTGGACCCAATTTAATGGATTTTAATGTCCGAAACTTCCTAATAGCTGTAAGTGCACAGTCATCGTTCTTATAAAAAAAGCTTCAAGAGCAGAGCGCGATCCTTCATAGTCAGAGTCATGATGAAGCATTTAGGCAAAGAGCTGGTGCTCTGCATTTTTATGGCAGCTAAGTCTCATGTGCGCATGTCACGTATTAGTAATTTGCATATATCTAGACAATGTGAACACTGACAGCGCCATCTTTGGAACCATTTTTTTTCCTTCGCCAAACAAAATTCCATTGCCTTACGATTGTTCTGCTAAAATATCAAGTCATTCTGACCAGTAGTTTTAAAATTATCGATTTTTAAAATCGGGACTTTAATTATAATCACCCGGTATATCGAGACAAAATCACCATAGACCAACAATGAAAATCAACTAAATCGTTACAGAGAGTTAAAATATTAAAAAAGAAGGACATAATTCTACACAGGTACACACACAAACTTTTTATCAATAATATATATATATGATCAGAGACTGAGGATGAATATATCCACGTCCAATCAGAAAAAAAAATAGAAGCGATCTCTTTAAAATGGAAGAAGTGTGATCTAGGATTATTAAATGCCGACATTTTTAGAACTATCTCGGCTTCGCCTGTCACCTCAGATATGGGATTTAAAAGGTGTTCTCCAACCTTCAAGAAATATAGAACTGATTCTGAAACTTTAAAATGATGTGAAAAAACAAATAAAGTGTAGTGAGAGTATTTGATCTAAGTTTTTTTCGTTGAGGGGATATTTTGTTGCGACGAAGAGGAAACATTGATGTTTAGAAATAGGGTTTTTCCAAATCCACGCTTTCTTAAAGGTATCTTTAAAGTAATTATACAATATTTAAAATGAATGTTAGTTTATGAATTTCGCTTGGATATTTTCTAATGATTTTAGACAATTTATCTATTACTTGGTGAAGATTTTGCAGTATATTTTATAAACGGAATATTGTTCTCAATTTAACAAAATATATATTTTCTCCTCATTATTTTTACATTAATTATTATTATTGTATCATAAATTCATAATAATAATAATAACAAAATATATCGATCTCGTTATCTAGCTGCCTCTATAAATCTCCATAGACCAGAATAATGAAAATCAATCAAAACATTATACAGACTTAAAATATTAAAAAAAAGTTGGACATACTCAGGTACACGCACACGAACTTTTTATCAATAATATATAAATATACTACCTCAAACAAAAAAGTTCAATGAATGAATTCAGAACGACCGATCTGGCAACACTGGGGAAACAATACGCTGCACCTGCATAGAGGCAAGTGTTGACCATTTTCCGCCACCGTTGTTCAGTTAAGCGTCGTTTATGTTCTGTGTAAGACGTGCTTTAGTAAGTGCTTGTTCAGTGTGTTGGTTCTTAATTGAGAACAGTAAAATGAACGAACAAAAGATCAGTTTAAAGTTTGGTTTTAAGCTTTGCAAGATACAGAAAGAAATTCATGAGGGGTGGTGCAAACTGAACATCCACCATACTCGCCAGATCTCAATCCTCCAGACTTATTCCTATTTTCACCACTTAAGCTCTCTTTGAAAGGGATTTGACCATATTGCTGACATCCAACGAAACGTGACGAAACTTTTGAACTCCATCCCAAAAGAAAAATTCTTGCGAATTTCCTAGGGCATGTATAACAGATCTCAGTGGTGCATAGTTATAGGAGATGACTATTTCGAAGGATGATATGGCAACTTTCGTTAATATTTCATCTACATTAACTTTACCGGACTTTTCACCGAACATTATTGTCAGAGTATATATATATATATATATATATATATATGATAAGAGACTGAGGATGGACATATCTATATCTAATCAGAAAAAAAATAGAAAAGATTTATTTAAAGTGGGAGAAATAGGATCTAGGGCTATTAAATTCTAACATTTTTAGAATTATCTCAGCCGCTTCTGTCACTTCAGATATGAGATTTAAAAGATGTTTTTCCAGTCTTCAAGAAAAATAGAGCCAATTCTAAAATTTTAAAAAGATGAGAAAAAAATAACGTATAGCGAGAGTATTTGATCTAAGCTCTTTCTGTTTATGGGATATTTTGTTGCAATGAAGGAATCAATGATTCTTATAAGAAGGATTAGCCAAAATGTTCTCTTTTTAAAGGTGTCCTTAAAGTTATTGTAAGATATTGAAAATGAATGAATCAGGGACGTAGCTAGAAGTGATCTATAAGGGGGGGGGGTGTGGGGCTCATATTTTTTTTTCTCTTTCTCTGACACAGAAAGATAAATGAGTGCATATTTACACTGTAGGTACTATTTTCTTTATCAAACTGTTGTAATAACTTCATTTTATGCTAAGAAAAGTACATGATTATGAAAATTTTGCAAAATTAAGTATCATCCCAGCTAAAAAAAGTTTACACTTTGTTTGCAAAAAAGTTTAGATTGTACACAATTTGTGCACAAAAAGTGACTATTTTTGAATACTCCGAAAAGTATGTACTTTTCGTGAAAAATATTTTCATGTTTTATACATACAAAAAAGTGAACATTATAAGTTATCAAAAACAGTGCACTTCTTTTGCATAAAATAAATAAATATTCCATGTGTGCAAAAATTATGCAATTTTTTTTTTTTTTTTTTTTTTTTTTTTTTTTTTCTTTTTGAAAAAAAAAAAATTTAAAGATTCCAATTTTGCAAATATTATGTACTATTTTTTTATAGATGTAAAAATTAGATTTTTTCATTACAGGGATTATTATTTTCATGCCTGGTGTCTTTTCTAAATTTGTGAAAATTTTCAAAAGTAAACTAATGTTGTATTTAACTTGCATTTAATCGGAAGGAATAAATTGGATTATGTCTTAATAAGCCAAAATAAAATGAGTTAATTAAATTTCAAAATCGTGAGCTTGTGGTCCCTTTCTCAATAAAAGAAAATTCTCAGTTCGATTTTAATTTTAAGGTAAACAAATTAAATACATTTTAGTATGCTTATCTAATTTGAAGAAAAACAAATTTAACTATTTAAATTTCAAAATCCAGAAATACGGGTAATGAACCTCCGCCCCCCCTCGCTTCATTACCGGAAACTTCCTTGAGATTATCTTATATTTTAAGTTACTTAAAAATAATAAATTCTACTATCTTTTAACACATTCGCTGCCGCTTACTTGAAGATGTGATGATAGTTAATGCCGCACTGTAGAAGTGGGTTTTTCCCAGAAGCCGATTTATTTTTTATAACAAATAATCAGTAAAAGATTTTCCCGTACCAGCGCGTGACTGGCTATTTGACACCACCTCACATCACGCGCTGGCGCGTGATCGGCAGCGAATGTGTTAAAAATAAGGAAAATAGAAATTTTGATTAATTATAAATTTTTAAACTTAGGGGAGGGGTAATGTTTTTAGTAAAACCCTCTAACTTTACGGAAATATTTAATTTCTCTTTTATTTTAAATTTCTCGAAAAGACATAATTTTACTATGTTTTTCAAAATCATTCAAAAATAAAATTCAATTGTATTTTAGACTAAATAATATTTAAATCAAACTTAAGGGAGAGGCAATGACTCTCATATGACTTCTTCCCATAAAAATCGTTTAATTTTAAATTACTTGAAATAAACATATTTTATTGGGCATTTCAAAACGAAAAAAAAAAAAAAAGTTAATTAAATTTCAAAATCCTGTTAAGGGCAAAATGTGCCTACTCTTAGAAAGAATTAATTTTGCTGTGTTTTTCAAAATCGTAGAAAAACAAAACTTAGTTAAATTTCAAAATCGAGAGAGGGGCAAAAGCCGTTCTATGCCCTTCCCCCATTGCAAAATTTTTACTTTTTTTTTAAGTTACTCGAAAATAATAAATTTGACTACGAATTTCAAAAAAAGTGAAAAATAAATTTTAATTAATCAAATTTTAAAAAGAAGGGGGGGCAATTGCTCTCACATGCTTTCATCCCCCTATCAGAAAATGTGTTACTTCCTTTTTTATTTTAAATTTCTCAAAAAGAATAAATTTTATGAAGTTTTTCAAAAAAAAAAAAAAATTAAATAATTAAGTTTCAAAATCGAGGGAAGTGAAGTGGACCCCCCCCCCCCCCCCCCCCTACACACACACATGCTCACAACACGCGCGCAAACACTCCACTTTTTCAACGAGCTTACAATTTGCCCTTTTCCCTTATCAGTTATAGCTTCCAATTATTATGAAAATCACTTGCGCTTTCAAAAATCAGACGAATCCTTTTTAATAATTATTAATTTATTTATTTTTCTCTCATGTACCGCTGTAGCGATCTTTCCGACTCTAGGAATCAGAAGGATTAATACTTCTCAACACAGAGACTTGGAGCTGGTGTGTTTACATGTGACGTCACTCGACCGCGAAGCGAGAGAATCGAATGGATACTACCGCGTGTTCCGTCGTTTTTTATTTTTATTATTTCTAATTTAAATTATAGCGTTTATACCAAAGTTTTTTTTTTACAAGTATCTCTGTGAAAATTTCAGATGACTCAGTCATTTGTAAGCACAGGCAAACCCTGTGGAATCGATCGGGATCGAAAAAAAATTTCGCCTTTTGCTCCAAGTTTATGAATTTGCAGGGACTTGAAAATCTTTCCGAATTAGCTAGCTCTACAAATATAGCGTTATAGTTTTATGGGAGGAGGGGGAGCTCTGACGAATGATATCGTAAGGTATCTCTAGAGGGAGGAGGTGATTTGGCTTTTGGAATTAATATCATTTTTTATTCTGAAATTTAACAGTACTAAACAAAATATAAAATTACAGAATCTTGCTTTGATTAAAAAATTGAAAATAGTTGGGGGTGAAATGAAAATTTTACATTACTCATTAATGCATGGTTATTGTTTGTAATAACAACCACACATTATTAATTTAATTGTTGATGTTAATTTATTCATTGATATTGATTTAATCACTGATATTAATTTAATTTGCTGATTATTTGACATTTACTAGATGCTTAGATTGCTTTTCAAAACTAATGAAAATTCTTATGAAAAATAAAAATTAATTCCCCCTTAAATTATAAGTGTTTTGTGAGGTGAAAAAAGACATGAGATGGGCATTACAATTTTATTTTCTTTTTTGCAGATTCTTTTTCATTAAACCTTTATTTTGCTTCATGTCATGTTTAGTTTTTATTACTTACTATTTGAAAAATTTAGGTTGTTAATAAACATTTAAAAAATAAGACAATACACCACAGGTAAGTGACTGTTTGATTAATTAATGCTTCAATTGTAAAAATATTTTACCTACAGATTATTTTCCGCAGAAACGTGGATTTCTGCTTTTTCGACGATGAATTTCATTATCTCTGGGATTGATGGGAGTATGCATTAAAATTTGTTGTCATTTTTATATGGGGGAGGTAACAGATGAAATACAACAAAAATGCCAGTACAAACCTCACTGTGTTGGGTAAATTTCTTCAAAGGATTGCTGGAAAAGTGTAAATTTCTTCTAATGATCGGGGAAAAAAATTTAATTCGTCAAAAATTACTAATAAAAAGTATCAATCTTTTCTTGTTTGACAACAAAAATAAGATTTTTACAAAATGAATCGATAAAATGTGCGATTTTTATGGAGCTGGTCAACAAAATTATCTATTTTTACATAGCCGTTTAAGAAAATTCACAATTTTTCTGCACCAATCAACAAAATTCATGATTTTTACAAAGATAGTTGCCAAAATTCACAATTTTTTCTGCGTCTGATCAATAAAATTTCTGATTTTCATGAAACCGATTGACGAAAATCATGATTTTTACAAAGCAATCGACAGAATTCGTGATTTTTACAGAGCCAATCAATGGAATTTGCAATTGTTTTCACATGATTGGTAAAATTCACAATTTTTCTAAAGCTGATCACCAAAATTATCGATTTTTTCTTGTTTGACAACAAAAATAAAATTTTTACATAATGAATCGACAAAATGTGCGACTTTTATGAAGCTGATCAATGGAATTTATGATTTTTCAAGTCTGGTCAACAAAATTAGTGATTTTTACATGACCGATCGAGAAAATTCACAATTTTTCTATGCCTGATCAAAAAAATTTATGATTTTTTCGAAACCGATCTACGGAAATTAAAATTTTTAAAAGCAATTTACAAAATTCATGACTTTTACAAAGCCAATCGAAGAAATTTGCAATCTTTCTTCACATGATTGGTAAAATACACAATTTTTCCACAGCTGATTGATGAAGTAAACAAAAATTATGATTTTTAAGAAATGGGTTGACAAAATATGCGATTTTTATGAAGCCGATCAATGTAGTTTACGACGAAATTATCAATTTTTAAGTAAACGATTGAGAAAATTCACAATTTTTCTTTATTTGATCAATAAAATTTGATTTTTACGAAGCTGATTGACAAAAATCGCAATTGTTTTTCACATGATCGGTAAAATTCACAATTTTTCCACAGCTAATCAACAAAATTATCGATTTTTTCTTGTTTGATAACAAAAATAAGATTTTTACAAAATAAATTGACAAAATGTGTGATTTTTATGAAGCTGATCGATGGAATTTACGATTTTTTGAGTCTGGTCAACAAAATTATTGATTTTTACATAGCCGATTAAGAAAATTCCCAATTTTTCTGCACCAATCAACAAAATTCGTGGTTCTTACAAAGACAGTTGCCAAAATTCACAATTTTTTCTGCGTCTAATCAATAAAATTTCTGATTTTTATGAAACCGATTGACGAAAATCGCCATTTTTACAAAGCAATCGACATAATTTGTGATTTTTACAGAGCCTGTCGACAGAATTTGCAATTTTTTTTCCACATGATCAGTAAAATTCGCAATTTTTCCACAGCTGATCAACAAAATTATCGATTTTTTCTTGTTTGACAACAAAAATAAGATTTTTACAAAATAAATTGACAAAATGTGCGATTTTTATGAAGCTGATCGATGGAATTTATGATTTTTTGAGTCTGGTCAACAAAATTATTGATTTTTACAGAGCCGATTAAGAAAATTTGCAATTTTTCTGCATCAATCAACAAAATTCGTGATTTTTACAAAGACAGTTGCCAAAATTCACAATTTTTTCTGCATCTGATCAATAAAATTTCTGATTTTTATGAAACCGATTGACGAAAATTGCCATTTTTACAAAGCAATCCACAGAATTTGTGATTTTTACAGAGCCAATCGGCAGAATTTGCAATTGTTTTTCACATGATCAGTAAAATTCACAATTTTTCCACAGCTGATCAACAAAATTATCAATTTTTTCTTGTTTGACAACAAAAATAAGATTTTTACAAAATGAATCGACAAAATCTGCGATTTTTATGAAGCTGATCGATGGAATTTGCGATTTTTCGAGTTTGGTCAACAAAAGTATTGATTTTTACGAAGCCGATTAAGAAAATTTGCAATTTTACTGCATAAATCAACAAAATTCATGATTTTTACAAAGACAGTTGCCAAATTAAAAAATTTTCTGCATCTAATCAATAAAATTTATGATTTTTATGAAACCGATTGACGGAAATCTCGATTTTTACAAAGCAATCTACAAAATTCGTGATTTTTAAAAAGCCAATGAACGAAATTTGCGTTTTTTTTCACGTGATCAGTAAAATTCGCAATTTTTCCACAGCTGATCCACAAAATTATCGATTTTTTTCTTGTTTGACAACAAAAATAAGATTTTTACAAAATGAATCGACAAAATGTGCGATCTTTTGAGTTTAGTCGACAAAACGGTTTCGAACAAAAATATCGCTTTTATAAAGCCAATTGAGAAAATTCGCAATTTTTCTGCACTTATCAACAAAATTTGTGATTTTTACTAAGACAGTTGCCAAAATTTAAAATTTTTCTGCATCTAATCAATAAAATTTATGATTTTTATGAAACCGATTGACGAAAATCGCAAGTTTTACAAAGCTATCGACATAATTCGTGACTTTTACAAAGCCAATCGATGAAATTTGCAATTTTTTTTCACACGATAGGTAAAATTCGCAACTTTTCCACAGCCGATCAACAAAATGATTGATTTTTTTTCTTGTTTAACAACAAAAATTAGATTTTTACGAATTGGATCGACAAAATACGTGATTTTTACGAAGCCAATCGATGAAATTTGATTTTTCGAGTCTGGTCGACAAAATTATCGATTTTTACAAAGGCAATCAAGAAAATTCGCAATTTTTACAAAGGCAATCAAGAAAATTCTCAAATTTTTTATACCTCTAAACCAATGCAACTGTGCAAAAAACCTATAAATTTTTCAAACGATCCTGGAAAAAAACTATTTTCTCCAAAAAAAGTGGGAGGTAACTCTTTCCATCATAGGATTTTGGAAAAAGCGCGAATTCGGTCAAAGGATTATGTAAAAAGTTGCGGCTTTTGTTAAAGGATTACGAAAATATTCTAATTTTCTAAGATAATCGTGAAAAATACTCTATTTTTTGTCGAAGATCGTGGTAAATACTCTACTTTTTGTGGAAAGATCGTGGAAAATACTCTAATTTTCTTGAAAGATCGAAGAAGTGTTCTAATTTTGTCAAAAAATTGAGGAAAATATGTAGAGTTTGTCGAAAGATCAAGAGAAATATGCGAATTTTGCCGAAAAATTGCAGAAAATATGTGAATTTTTCCAAAAGATCGCAGAAAATATCCAAATTTTTCCTCAAGATCACGAACAATACCCGAATTTTTCCGAAAGATCACAGAAAATATGTAAATTTTGCCGAAAAATATGAGTAATTTGTTGTAAGATTGAGGTAAATAGAAGTATTTTGTAGAAAGGAGCAGAAAATCTCTAATTTTGACGAAAGATCGGAGGAAAATCGCGAATTTTATCGAAAGATCGAAGAAAAATCACAATTTTGTTGAAAGATCACAGAAAATGAGAATTTTCTAGAAGGATCATAGAAAATACGAGAGTTTTTTTAAAAGATCACAGAAAAAAGTGTATTTTGACAAAAGGTAGCAGAAAATATGAAAATTTTGACGAAAGATCATGGAAAATACACGAGTTTTGACGAAGGATTGCAGTAAATATGCAAATTTTCTCAAAAGATTGTGGAAAATATCTGAATTTTGTCAAAAAAGGGTGAGAAAAACTACGAATATCTCTAAAGGATCATTGATAAATGCAAATGTCATTGAAAAAACAGTGGAAAAAAGTGCGATTTTTGTAAGAAGTTCGCAAAAAAAGGCTAATTTTGTTAAAAAATTACTGAAAAGTTCTAATTTTGTCAAATGTCCTTGAAAGTTCAGCTTTTTTTTTCCTGGGGCTGTACAAAGTCTGATTTTTGTCAAAAGTAGCAAATTTTGGCAAAAGATTGCACAAAAATGCCAAATTTTGGCTAAAGATCGGGGGGGGGGAGGGGGGGCGGACTTCATCATAGGGTCGTGGGTAAAAATGCAAGCTACGTGTGTGTGTAGATGTTCACTCAGACCCAGTTAGTAGAAGGGGAATTCAAAATATTTTCAGTCTTGACAAAATTTCAAACTTGCACCCATGGTTCTTATCTTAAAAGTATGGGACCAAAGCATTTTCGATTAACCGGGGTTCCATAGGATTTTTTTAATAACTGAGAAGCTTATGGTGAAAAGCTTGATAGTTAGTACAGTGCTGTAATAAAAATGTTGTAACGTGTTACAGATTATGTCGTAGATGTGGAACAAGATTACACACAGTGAAGCTACTGAGATAAAAAATGTGTCACTTTGAGATATTGAAGTACAAGAAGATGCAACAACAAATGTGTTGTTATTTAAAAGATGGCGTGATAAATCAGCATTGATACCATGCAAAGTTGAAAATCAAAAGAAAATCGCAACATATTATGTAAAATAATGAAGTATTTTACATATATATATAATAAAGAGCTCAAAATTATGCAGTGGACCAAATAAGTAAGTTAACTCTGTTTTTTTTAATAAAAAACATGTTTTTGTTTTTTTTTAACACTATTTCTACTAGTGTCCAAAAGCACCTTTCAAAGTTCTGATTTTTGCTTCTAATTTTTAAAGCTAATTAAAACAAATTTCAATGTATTAAAAATGATTTGGAATTGTTTTGGTGTAAAACTTATAAATAAAACAGTAATCATAAAACAAAATATGTTGAAAGGTGTCAATTGACATCGGTAAAAATAGTGTTGACAGTAAAATTTTTTACATTTAAAAAGGACTTGGAATTTTAAGATCTTTTGGTTAAGTCAATTTTTGGATCACCGGAGTACTATTGTAAATATATGCATATGGATCATTCTTAAAAAAAGGTCCCTTTGGGGATTTTTTTTTCATTAAAAGAAAAGTTTAATATTTGAGAGGATTGTATGCATCTCCAAGAACAGAAATTGAATATCAGCAACATGCATTAAAAATAATATTTATTACACTTCAGTGCTGTATTCAGTATATACCGTTGTTTTTCATTTTTACACAGGGTTTTCATTCCTTTAACAGTATAAGCAAAATTCAGAAATAGGAGTACTAAAAAATAAGCACTTTTATGCACCCTGTGTATGAACTAGTTCAAGTTCTCATTAAGTCACTGAATGTAGATTAAATATTTTGATAAGTTTCTATGAATATACATGTAATAGGTAAAATAAATGAAACAATTGTATGTTTACATTCAACGGTTTTTATTATGGCCTATGAGCAAATATGATATTACTATCTGGTAGCAATAAATAATTTTAAAAAGTTTCCAGTGAGTACTTGTTATGAAAGTGTTATACTAAGTGTTAAACACACAGTTTAACACTTAGATTTTTAAATATTTTTTTACCACAAAAGAGGTGTGTGTTTGAAGGAGGGGGGCTTATATGTGAGTGTGGAAAATAAAAATTGCTTGAAAGCAGTGTTCTCGCTGACATTTGACCAACATTAGTAATTTGGCGAATTAAAAATAAAATACATTCGCCAAATGAAAAAAGTATTAGCAAAATGGATTCGCCGTGTAGTTCAAACTGTGACAGCGATTGTTATTAATCTAATTTCAACTATGCACTACAAATATAAAAAATATGTATATATTAAATATATATATATATATATACAGTAGACTTCCTGAAATCCACAAACCAGAAATCTGCAACTCTCTAAAATTCGCACATATTTTATGGATGTAAACAATGAAAATTTCAGTTTAGATATTGGGACAAAATTTGATTTTTTCTTAATTTTGTATCAATTTCATATATTTTTTAATTTATAATTTTCTTAATACTCTATTTTCATGTTTTTTTCATAAAGAAATTTTTTATTTTTTTGAAAAAATTTAAGATATTGCTGATATTACTGGTAATTACAATGTTCTTACCAAATATATTATGCATTATCAAGATATTTTGGTTATTAAGCTTGGCTAAACTTGAAAAAAAAATCCTTATTTTATGATTTTTATGTGAATTAGTAATGTACTTTTATGAGGCAAGTTTTCTTGAATAATTTTGGAAGAATATTAATCTTTATAATGAATATTTAATCATACACTATTGATTATTAACTTGACCTTTGCTATTAGAACTTTAATCATTTAAAAAATTATCTAAACTTTTATTATTTTTAGTTCATTACTATATTAATATTTTATTATATTGTAAGCATTCATTATAGTTGCGAATGCACTATTAATTACATTCAAATTACTGTTTAAAAAATGTAAACAAAGCAATGACCAGAAATCTGCAAAATTCTGAAATTCGCACATCCCCTGGTCCCAAGCTCTGCGGATTTGAGGGAGTCTACTGTATATGCATATGTATGAAAAACAAAAAAGAAAAAGCAAAAATTGAGCACTAGCAATTTGGCGAACCTAATCGCTTGTTTACTCGCCAAATTAAGAATTTAATCGCAATTCGACACATTGGCGAGCAACAGCGAGAACACTGCTTCAAAGTATTAAGGGATTACAATCAGGATTTTACAGTAATAATAGAGTTGGGGGGGGGGACTAACATGATTTCAATAAAACCAACTTTTATTGTAAAAAAAAAAAAAAAAAAAAAAAAAAAAAAAAAAAAAAAAAAGGAAAATGACCAGATAAAATTGTTAAACTAGGATTATGCCTAATCTTGATTTAGTTTTTGTTGATAAAATTAGTAGTTAGTATCTTCGAAATCTAGATCTACCTGCAGCTGTTAGATGATTCTGGCGGGGATTTTTTGGAATTATCCTGATGAGCTTACAACTAGTTATGTGACAACTTTTAAAATCTAATGTTAAACAAATAGAATCATCCTTTACAAATTTTTTACTTGCATTTTTTTTCTTTCTTTTTTTTTTTTCTTTTTTTTTTTTTTTTTTTTTTTGCTATGTTTTGCATTTTAACAAGCACACACAGAATTATCATTCGATAACTAAAGAAAAATCAATTGTCACGTCATTTTCAAAATTTTCTGCCAAACGATTTTTTTTCCCCTGTAGATTTGAAATAATTTTTTGACTGAGCATTTTTTATGATATTTCAATTTTCATTGCAGGTTTATTTACTTAATGTATGCTTTTGTTCACAATCTAAAATTTATATGCATTTTTATAGATATAAGTTTAATCTCCGCAGATTTTAATTAATTAGCAGAAAAAAAAACCTGTGTATATTTTTTCTCTGCACCTCTGATTATGTATAAAAAGTGTACAGTGTAAGACTATTTGGTGTGTAAAAGGAAAAGTGCACAAAATCAGTGTATTTGGCATTTCCGATTATTCACATAATGTATACAATTTAGGGCTATTCAGTATGCAAAGAAGTGTACAAAAAATGCGCACAAAATCTGAGCGTATTTGGCACCTCTGTGCATAAAAAGTGTACAATCTAGGTATCCAAAAAAAATATAAAAAAATAAGTGCACAAAAAGTGAGCGTACTTGGCGCCTCTGATTGTGCATAAAAAGTGAAAAATTTAGGTATACAAAAAAAGTATAAAAAAATAAGTGCACAAAAAGTGAGCGTATTTGGCACCTCTGATTGTGCACAAAAAGTGAACAATTTACGTATACACTTTTTGTCAACAATTCGGTTTGTAATTTTTGTGTATAAGCAGAGGTGCCAAATACGCTCACTTTTTATGCACTTTTTTTTTTACACTTTTTTTACAAACTTTTTCTAGCTGGGATGTTAGCTTCATATGTACAAATAGGATGAAAGAGTGTTGAATTACTTATTTTAGATACAATTTAGTTATTCCGCAAAACTGTAAAAGGATCTCGATACTAAATTAGATTTTTGAACAGAATTTCATTTCAATTTTCGGAACAATACATTGAGTGACCTTGGAATCTTTTCCGGGGGGGGGGGGGGGCTCAAAATATTTTAGGGGGGCTGAGCTGCCCATAGCGCCCCCTTAGCTATGGCCCTGGAATGAATCTTTTAGGAAAACCACTATTTAATAATCATAAATTAGCTTTTTAATAGTTGCATTAAAAAGATGAGAAGAACATAAACATTTTATTCTATATAAATGATTAAGGATTGTATTACGATATACAGAATTATGAAGATATGATTTAAAATTAGTAAATATATAAACTTTAAAATTAAATTTGCTCTGTTTGTCATATATATCAGTTATTAATTTGTTTTTTTAAATATAATTTTAAGATCTCTAAAGTTAATGGTATTGTTGGAAAACAGATTTTTTGTAATTTCTAAATTAGCTGGATAATCTACTGGAAATTGATATACATTGGTATTTTCAGTGGTAATTAAATTTATATCACCAATATATCGATATAAATGTACTTATATTTCATGTTCATTATACATACAGACAGTTTATATATTGTTTTCGCGGAATTTCAAATTTTGGCAATATCTATGTTGCATTGGATTTATTTATAAAAGTATTTATATATTTATATATATATATATATATATATATATATATATATATATATATATTGATAAAATGTTGAATAATACTTCAAAAACTTTTCCTCTAATCAATGCAAATTCCTCTGCAGAACTGATTTTTCCTCATTTATCCTCCACCTAACGGATGATAAGAGACTGGGGATGGACATATCCACGTCCAATCAGAAAAAAATAGAGGATATCTCTTTAGAATGAGAGAAATATGATCTAGGGCTATTAAATACCAACATCTTCAGAACCATCTCGGCTTTGTCTGTCACTTGAGATATAGGATTTAAAAGATGTTCTTCAATCTTCAAGAAAAATAGAACTGATTCTAAAATTTTGAAAAGACGAGAAAAAGTAAATAATGTATAGTGAGACTACTTAATCTAAGCTCTTTCTGCTGCGGGGATATTTTGCTACATCGAAGGGGATCATTGATGTTTAGAAGAAAGATTGGCCTAAATCCTTGGATTCATAAAGGTGTCCTTAAAGTGATTGTAATTTTAAGATAGTAAAAATAAATTCCAATTTAGGATTCCCGTTTGAGTATTTTTCCCCAATGATTTTAGAAAGTTTAATTATTTATTTGGCAGAGATTTTGTAGTATATTTTATAAATGGAATATCGTGTCAAATTTCCAAATTGTATATTTTTTCTCATTTTTTAAAATTAAAATTATAATATAAAAAGAATGTAGAAATTCGTTGCAATTGGTAAATATTTCATTTTTCTCTAACCATCGCTGATTAAAACAAATCAGAAATTGCGCGTCAAGCATATCAAGTGAAGCGCGTTTGTACTATTTAGAAGTTTTAAAAAATTTCAGATCTTGGTGTAACAGTATACAATACTTCAGACACAGAATAGTGGTTGAAATTTTTTATGTCTCCATGTAAATACTATCTGCTTTCTATTATACAAAAAGTAACTTGTAGTAAATCTTCATAATTTCATAAAATATGAAATAGTTAAATAAAAAAGTTGAGAGAAAAAAAAATGTAGTGAGACTATTTGATCTAAGCTCTTTCTGTTGAGGGGATATTTTGTTACATCGAAGGGGAGCATTGATATTTAGAAGAAAGATTGGCCTAAATCCTTGAATTCTTAAAGGTGTCATAAGATATTAAAATAAAATGACAATTTATGATTTCTGTTTGGATATTTGCCAATGATTTTAGTGAGTTTAACTCTTTCTTTCGCAGAGGTTTTGTAGTACATTTTATAAACGAAATATCGTGTCAAATTTCCAAAGTGTATGTTTTCTTCTTATTATTTTTAATTAAAATAACAATATAAAAATAATATTAAAGTTTATTATATTTGGAAAATATTGTTTATTCACTAACCGTCGCTGATTAAAGGAGGGGGGGGGGGAGAAAGTGTCTTTCGAAATTTTAGGTGAAATACGGGATGACATACAATGATTCAGACAAAAGTTTCGACGAAAAAATTTTCTGTGGAGAAGCTCATTTCGGAAAATTCGGGAAATGAATCGGAAGATGACACAAAGTGATGGCACAGTTCGATTAACTCTCAAGTGACACATTCATAAAAGTACTCCAAAGTATAAAAAGTTAAAAATAAAAAAAGTCATTTTCATCAAATTGGGGGAAAAAATTACAAAATTGTTTCAAATTACATGGAAAAAATCATGGAACTAAAATTTAAAACTTAGTGCAATTAAGAAAGATGCCTTTCTGTCTTAGAAATGCAATGTTTGGTCAAAAATCCGATTTTCTATATTCGGTTTAATATTAAGTCTGACATTTTAACTTTCTAAAGCAGTTTGAATTTCGTTTCTATTTTGCTCAGAACTTGAATTAACAAAACATCATAACTTGAAAAATTGTAATTTAACTTTATGAAACTTTGCAAGAATACTCTAAACTAGATTATTTAGGTAATGTGCATCTAATATGATTATAGTTATAATTAATATTCTAATTATACAATTAGAAAATAATCTAATAACAAATCTCGAAAATAATCTTTGTTATCAATCAAAAATGATTAAAAAATATCATTAATATCATGTTCATACACAGAATTTTTTCAAAAATTCTAAATTCAAAATTCAATGCAATTAAGACCTCAAAAGTAATTCTCCCTGCAAAATAATAAAGAAATGTTTAAATAATTTTTTATTTAAGGTATGATAAAATGTTTAGAATTCTTCTATAAACACCTGAAAATATCAAAGTTAACAATTCTCCACAATCATATAAATATTTTACTTGTACGTTGATAAAAGTCGATGGGGGGGGGGGGGAAGAGCTCTCGCCATTGAAGTGAAATACGAAATGACAGACGATAATTCAAATCAAGGTATTTAATGAAAGCAGGTTTCAGTGTTGCCAGATTGGGGATTTTGTCCCCATTTTGGGGAATTTTTTGCTGACAAATAAATTTTGGGGACATGTTTGGGGACTATGAACATATTTAGGGAAAAACCTGCGGAATTGTAATCACAGTTTCAATTTTTACTTTCAGACGTTTGCCAATACCGATCTGTCTCGAATTCGAATTTGATTTGGAAAACGAAAATAAAATACAGAAATAATAGATATAAATCATGATTCTCGTGGTGGTGCTCACCGTTTACATGTACTACAGATTCATCATGATCTGCATTGGGCTATCCCCTATCTGAATTTTCAGATAAGTGATTCAGATTTCCCCTTCATTGTGGACAGAAACACAAGCACAGAAATACATTTCATTTAATAGTATAGATTTGTAAAGCAAAAATAAAAACAATTTTGTAACTTTTTTGTTGTTTTTAGCTTTGAATATACAGTCAAGCCTCTATATAACGAAATCCATCGTTCCAGTAAAAAATTCGTTGTATAGAGAAATTCGATGTATAGAGTATGATGTTAAAAATAGTATTTAATGTGTAAATTTTGAACAAATATTATTTTTGATCTTTTTAATTAAGAATTTGAAATGTTTAAAAGTATATATTAACCTAACATTTTATTTCTTACTTATTTAAGCAGTTTCAAAAAAGAGAAAAGACATTTATTTGAAAGCTTAATGAAAATCAAATAAGGAAGACTTACATAAATTTCAGAGGAAGAAATCTGTAATTTTTTGTTGTTTTGATTTTAAAATTACAATTGTTACGCTCTCAAAAAAAATTCTCAAATTTTAGCAACGAATGAAAAATTGTAGTTGATATTTTCCTCCATTTGAAGGTCTCTCTTATGTGCTCTCATTGATTCCTCTCTTATATGTGTAACAATTCAATTGACTGTGTTTTGAGAAGGATGTTGAAAGGTGTGTGGGAGGTGGGATGAACTTGTTAGATTTAAAGAATAAGGAGAGAAGTAATATTTATATAAAAAAAAAACCTCTCCACTGAACGATAAATCAAAAATAAGTGATGGAAAATTGATTCCATATGATTTCGAAGCTTTTTTTAAACTGAATAAATTAAGATCAATTTATGAAAAATTTCGTTATATGGAGATAGATATTTCGCTATATAGAGTCTGTTTTTAATATAATCATGTGAAAAGAGGACCGTTCCTACTAAAAATTCGTTATATGGAGGAATTCGATGTATGGAGTTTCGTTATATAGAGGTTCGACTGTATATGCAAAATTCTGTTAAGATTAAATGTTTATTTTTTTCATAAATTTGGATTTTTTTTTTTTTTTTTTTTTTTTTTAATGCTTGATTTTGAGAAAAAATTGAGTTTAAATTTGTTAAAAATTTTAACGGAAAATTGAAAATTGAGAACTTGCCTGTTTGAGTAGAAATCGCATTGGGGACTTTTTCTGAAAAAAAGCCCTAATTTGGAGAAATTTTCAGAAATTTTGGGGAAATTGGCTTTCGACAAGCTGGCAACACTGGCAGGTTTCAGGAAGAGATCGGTTTGGAAAAGGATTCGGAAAAAAAACACAAAAGGATGGCACACACAGGTTATCTCTCTAATGATATTTCTTAAAAAATTTTAAATATTATACTAAAAATACTTTCTTTTTTTCACATAAAATCTTCTTTAAGTTATAGAGAATTTTTTTAAATTTTTCTTTAAAAATAAAATTCTTAAAAATAATCATATAAGAGATAGAGATCTCGAAAATAATGATGTAACAAATTATCTTAATTATCAATAAAAATGAATTTTAAAAAGTCATTAATAAAATGTTTATACAATAAATATTACCAAAAATTCAAAGCTGTAAATTCAATGTAATTAAGATCTTAAAAGTAATTCACGATATAAAATGCATAAATAAATTATTAAAAATATTTATATAAGATATGATAAAACATTTAAAATTTTAAAAACATTAGAAAATATCAAAATTAAAAATTCTCCACAATCATATAAATATTTTACTTTTTCGTAACCTTTGCTGATAAAAAATAAAGGGGGAAAAAGGAACTTTCCACCATTGAAGGCGAAATTCGAAATGACAGACGATAATTCAAATCAAAGTATTTGATGAAAGAATTGTTTCACGAAAAAATCGTGTCGAAAAATGATTTGGAAGGTGACACAGAATGATGGCACACATAGGTTATCTTCCAAATGTAATATTTATTATTTTTTTTTAAATAATGTAATAAATGTACTCTCTTTTTATTCACATATAAAATCTTCTGAAAGTTATATAGTGAATTTTCAAACTTTTGTTTAAAAATAAAATTCTGGAAAATAATTACATAAAAAATCTCGAAAATAATGATGTAACAAATTATCTTAATTATAAAAAACAATGAATTTAAAAAAAATCATAATAAAATGTTGATACAACGATTAATTTCCAAAAATTCTAAACACAAAATTCCATGCAATTATAATCCCAGAAGTAATTCACCCTACAACTTGTATAAATAAATGTATAGATAAATTTTTATGTAAGATATCATAAAATGGTAGTTTTAGTGCACGATACAAAATCTATAAAAAATGTTTAAATAAATCTTTATGTAAAATATGATAAAATATTTAAAATCCTTCTATAAACACCAGAAAATTTCAGTGTTAAAAATCCTGTACAATCATATAAATATTTTATCTTTCCGTAACCGTCACTAATAAAAGTTAGTAAAATAAGAAGAAAAATACCATGGAGGGCAAAATACGAAATGGCAGACGATAATTCAAGTCAAAATATTAGATGAAAGAATTGTTTCACGAAGAGATTCGTTTTGGAAAATTATTCGGAAGGTGATTCAAAATAAAACCATATACAGGTTATTTCTTAAATGATTTTCTTAAAATAGTGTAAATTTTTTTTTCATATAGAAAATCTTCTAAAAGTTATATTGTTTTTTGAATTTTTAAATTTTGTTTAAAAATAAAATTCTGGAAAATAATTAAATAATGAATCTAGAAAATAATGAAAGAACCAATAATACTGATTATTAATTAAAAACGAATAAAAAAATCATTAATAAATTGTCTACACAACTAGTATTTCTAAAAATTTTAACTTCAAAATTCAATCCAATTAAGATCTCAAAAATAATCCACTATACAAAATGCATAATTTAAAAAAAAAATCTTTATATAGGGTATGATAAAATATTTAAAATTCTCCTATAAAAATCAGAGAATATCAAAGTTAAAAATTCTCCACAATCATATAAATATTTTACTTTTCCGTAACCGTAGCTGATAAAAGTCAATAGGGGGAAAAAAGAACTTCCCACCATTGAGGGAGAAATACGAAATGACAGACGATAATTCAAATCAAAGTATTTGATGAAAGAATGTTTCACGAAGAGATCGTTTCGGAAAATGATTCGGAAGATGACACAAAATGATGGCATGCACAGGTTATCTCTCAAATGATATTTCTTAAAAGTTTTTAAATAGTATAATAATATACCCTCTTTTTTTCACATATAAAATCGTCTGAATGTTATATAGTAAATTTCAAATTTTTGCTTAAAAATAAAAATTTTTAAAATGATGTTTCTGTATGTAGTAAAATTTAAAAAGTATATGTTCACTATTTTTAGCATATTTACAAGGTTTTTTTTTTTTTTTTTTTTTTTTTTTCTACTAAACATTTCAACGCAAAAAGTTTTGGTAAGATGCAGACTTTCTGTTTTCCTACAGCTTTGTTAAGAATGTTATTTTTATAAAAAGTTAATTACATTTATTGTTTATGTATATTGGCTGATATTGTGTCATCTGCCTCTTGAAAAAAAATCTCATAATGTAATGCTATTGATCAATTTCTTTTAATTCGTTTAATATTTTCTCGATTGTTTTTGATTTTCACTTTCCACACTATTTAGTTACTTTTTATTGTTTCCATATTGAGTTCAACGTTAGTGTGTGAATTCATGCATACACTGTAATAAAAAAGGGTCGATCTACTAAAAAAATTTTAGTGATCCTCGCAATTACTAAATTTTTTTTTTGTAATCTTACTCGGTTACAAGAAAAACTGTAAGAATTACTAGAAAAAAGCTAGCAACGAATAGAGTTAATAGTTTTATATTTTTAATAGCTTTACTAAATCTCACTTAGTGTGGCCGTGATAGCCTAGTGGTTATAGCACCGAATTCCAGGATGAAAGGTCCCGGGTTCGAAGCTGGGCACCACCAAATCCCACCTACACCCATCGAATGTATGCAGTGTAAGTACTCGTTAAGTAAAGGGATTATGAAAATCCTGTCGGAGCAGGTAGCAATGTTTGGTGCTGCCATCTATTGCGGCTTTGCCGAAAATCTTCCGCTTCAGAAGTCTGTGTTCTTACCCACTGGATGCAGCTCGAAGAAAGCTCTTACGGGAACACAGAATGGTTACTAAAATTAATTTTTGGATATTGCTAAAATTTGCTTGGTGGCTCATACTAAAAAGTTTTAAGTTAGTTATCCAAAAAATTCTTTTGTTTAGTTTACAAAAGAAATGTTTGTTTCACTTGCAAAAAAGAAGTTTGTAATGGTTACTAAACAATTCTATGGAATACAAATTTACTAAAAAGTTTTTAGTAACCTCTTGAATTTTTTTTACAGTATATTCATACGTATAAAATAATTATAAATTTCATAAAAAATTGTAAGTTATAATCCATATTTTTTCGAATGTTAATTCATAATTCATAGTTAATATCAAAAAATTATAAAAATTGCAAATTCAATGTATTTATATTTAAGTACTTTATTGTATTGCTATACATGAAAAATTAGCACACACTGTAAAAAAAAATTCAAGAGGTTACTAAAAATTCTTTAGTAAATTTGTATTCCACAGAATTTTTTAGTAACCATTACAAACTTTTTTTTTTGTAAGTGAAACAAACATTTCTTTTGTAAACTGAACAAAAGAATTTTTTGTATAACTAACTTAAAAATTTTTAGTATGAGCCACCAAGAAAATTTTAGTAATTGCTCCAAAATTATTTTAATAACCTTTACGCGCGCCCGCTCGAAGGACAGGAGCTTCCTTCGAGCGGCATCCAAACTTCTGAAGCGATAGATTTTCGGCAAAACCGCAATAGATGGCAACACCAAACATTGCTATTTGCTCTGACAGGATTTTCATAATCCCTTTATTAATAAGTACTTAATTTGGCGGCGTCCGGTATCGAACCCGGGACCTTTTAGCCTGGAGTCCGGTACTATAACCACTATGCTATCAAGGTCACACCAAGTGAGTTTTAGTAATAGCTATTAAAAATGTAAAACTATTAACTCTATCCATTGCTAACTTTTTTCTAGTAATTCTTACAGATTTTCTAGTAACCGACTAAGATTACTAAACATTTTTTAGTAATTACGAGGATCACTAAAGTTTTTTTAGTAGATCGACACTTTTTTTTTACAGTGCATAAGGAGTATGACTTCAGGAAATATTAATCAAAATATGAAAATGTAATTTAACATTAGAAGCACTAAATTTTGAATGTTTATAATTCGAAAACTTATTCAAATGACTTGAAATGCGATGTCTAGGCATAATTTGAATCGAAGGCTTAAAATGTTGTGTTAAAATTGGATACTACTTTTGGATGAAAATGAAATTTTGGGTACATTTAAATATGTAGATTTTCCCATAAGCAAATTTTATATGTATCATTTAAAAGTAGACTTTACTTCCAATCATTCGGTATCATTAACTTTTTTGTATGATAATTTATTCAGGAGTTAGTAGGGGTTGTTTGTTTTTTTCCCACAACACGGACGGTTCAATTATAGGTAAAAGAAACAAAAATACTCACAATCCTAAATGGCACTAAACATTAATTATAAATAGAAGTTTTCATATACGTCCATTAAAAACATTTCAAAAATATGCATTAAAATATTTAATTGCTATAAAGGACGTTAAATACTAATAAAAACATTAAAAGATTTTAATAATTTTTACATGTTTCGATTGAATTTACTCAATCATCATCAGAAAAAGAAAATACAAATAAACACAAAGATGGAAAAAAAATCCAAAAATTTTTTTTTCCATCTTTGTGTTTATTTGTATTTTCTTTTTCTAATGATGATTGAGTAAATTCAATCGAAACATGTAAAAATTATTAAAATCTTTTAGTGTTTTTATTAGTATTTAACGTCCTTTATAGCAAATAAATATTTTAATGCATATTTTTGAAATCTAAATGGCACTGTTAAAATGTATGTCCTAAATCAGCTTCATAAAGTCAAAATTCTGTTATTGTCTAAAGGTTTCAAAAAGAAAATTACACTTTAAATGATATGAAAAAAATATTAATTTTCAAAAGGATACCACAACGACATATAAGATTTACAATTACTTAAAAGTAACATAAATTACAAACGCGAAGGCTGAAAAATTATTTAACCTTCACAATGCATTATAATACATAATTTACACTACATTTAAAATATCCTGATTGATTTACTTTCCATTAACATACGGCAACCTTCAATAATAACTCGGGATAAAAATACTCCCAGAAGCGACCGAAGGAAAACTATAATCAAGAAAAACCATAAAAGGACATAAAGAGTCCTTCGCGGTGTTTAAGAATAGATTTCCTTACATATCTCGAGTCTTTATAGATATGTAGAAAGTGAATTTGTTGCACGAATCGGAATTGACAGCGGAGAAATTCGCATTGGAAAATCGTATCACAGGGAGAAAAATAAAATCAATATAAGATAGCACAGAAGCCCCCGTTTGCTACGTTAATAACTGGTGATTCAAAATTGAAAATCATTGATGATTGATAATATATTTTATAGATATTTTGACACAGATGTTATATATGAACCACATTGATACGCCAATTTGCTCTATTTGCGCCAATTTATTTCTATTATTTTAAAAATGAAAAAACAATGAATAAAAAAGTTTAATTAATTACTATAGAGCAAAACAAATTATATTATTAACAAAAAGAAAATAAATTTAAATAAACAATTTATTAATAAATAAACAACAGCCTGATTACCATGTGAGGCATAAAATCACGATTTTCTTTTCAATCCCGCCAGTGTGGTGCGTATGTGACATCTGTGTCGATAATTCACAATGTATTAGCTCTGTAACAGTTTCTTCTATCTTATTATTATTTTTTTGGAGGGGGAGGGGCTGTATAGAGCGAAAAATATGGACAAAGATCGACCAAAAATTGGCTTCGTTTCTGGCCTAAAATCTGAGATTTGCCGTAATTCGTTTTCGGCGAAAATGCTATCGGAATTAACAGCGGAGAAATTCGCATTGGAAAATCGTATCACAGAGAGAAAAATAAAATCAGAAGAACCGAATATAAGATAGCTTAGAACCCCCTTTTCCTCCGTTAATAATTGATGATTCAAAATTGAAAATCATTCATGATTGATAATATATTTGATAGATAATTAGGCACTGATGTCATATATGCATTATATTGGCACGATTTTTTTCTGGCGCCAATTTGCCGAAATTTTTGTTTTCAAATACGAGTTGTGCGTGTATTTCTAATTATTTTCTATTATTTTAAAAATGAAAAAACAATAAATAAGAAAGTTTAATTAATAGCTTTAAAACAAAACAAATTATATCATTAAAAAAAGAAAATCAATGTAAATAAACAATTTATTAATACACAAAGAACAATAGCTTAGTTACCATGTGCGACTATTGTTGTTTATTCATTAATAAATTTTTTATTTACATTATGAAGCAGCTGAATTTCTTGCAGAAGTTAAAATTGAAAGCGTAAATACAAATCGAAAAACTATCATAAGAGAAAAATATTATAATTACCGAACATAAGATATGATAGTTAGCAATATTTTAAACTCTTTAACGATATTTAAGAATAGATTTTTGAACTTTTTTTTTCTATGTTTATGAGGCAGTCGAATTTCTTACAGAAGTCAAAATTGATAGCGTAAATACAAATAGAAAAACTATATCATTAGAAAAAAATATTATGATTACCAAATATAAGATATAAGGGTTAGCAATATTTTTATCATGGTAATCGAAGGTTCAAATTGAAAATTATTTAAATTTGATGAAACATTAAGTAGATAATTTGTATGGTAATAAAAGAAAAATATTCTCAACATCCAATTATTTTGTGTCCATTATCAGAGAATCCATAGAAATCCTATGCAAAAACAATCAATATATAATGACGCCCTATCGTACAATATGTGTAGTTTATGGTTTAACATCCTGAAAATAAATCCTGACAAATTGAGAAAAATTACGTATTAAAATTTATGATAAAACAGTTAAATATTTCTTTTTACTGTTTTTCATCTCAAACACTACTAATTCAATCACCAAACCTCGCAATTAAAAATAAAAAGGGTCGAATGAACACAGGGTTAGAATAATAAAGTAAATTAACTGCAATTAATAATATCTTTTTGTCATTAAGTTTGCTCCAAAAAAACTACTTCTACTTTCATCTATAATAATTATTGCCTCGTTCATTTTCAAAAAAAAAAATCATGTAATTTGTATAAACGAACAAAAATATTTTTTGAGGAAGATCCTAGTTAAAGCTTGAAAGTACTAAGCTGTTTAAAATAAAATTAACTATTAACATCGCTATTTGATTATTTTAATAACCTTTTAAGTAAATCTGAACATTTTAAAGTTTATATTATATATTTTGTGAAAAATATTTGTCTGTTTCTAATATTTGTTTGTCACACGAAAACCTTTTTATGTAACTTCCAAATAATAAATATTAATTGTATCCCAGTTATAGCAACAAATTAAAAACACGAATTTAAACAATTGAATTTTCAAGGAAACGCTTTGACCTACATTTAACCATGCCCTGAAGCCCTCTTTTGGAAAACCTTTTCTTTATACATATCCACAACTTCTCTATTACTTTAAAATATTTAATTGGCCGTTTAGAAATTCCACTGCTTTTATCCTCTGAATGGACACCGACTCTTCAAATTTCAAGATACCTTCTCAATAAATCCGCACTTGGGAGTTGAGCTAATCTCGAGTAGATCGGCCATCTGGTGGTTTCGTTCTTTTCGTTCACCCACCCCCACCTTGGAGTGTTCCTCACTGACTCTGGAGATAGAATCCCGCCAAGTGCCCAGGGGGGTATTTTTGGCCGCATCGCACATACGGTGTTTATAGGCATCTTTTGGAGTGCTATCAGCAGATAGTGTGGTGAGTATTGCAAAAGCTGCTTGGCAACGAAGATTCTTGTGGAGATATTTTTAAAAACAGGGCAACCAACGAGAAGGAAGCTTCAGAGGTCGTCTCTTTTAACTCCTTTTTTTTGAATTTAACAATTTTTTGAAGAAAAAAAAAATGATAAAAGAATACGTGGGTGTGTACAAGTGGCTTAAAGATGCTTTGAAGATTGTTTGTATGCCATACCAGAATAATTCATCGCCATGTGTCTGTATCGATGTGGTTAAACGATTTTCATAGTATAAAGAAAAAAAAAATCATTCTTCCACATTGACATGGATTGTTTTTTTTATGTTATAATATAATAACGCGATTCACTGATTGATACCATCATTCTTCATTGATAGATCATTGCTGAAACGATTGTTGTTAACATTGTTCCCCCCAGTGCCTGATTTATGGCAATACATTCGGGCACAAGCCCAGGGCCCCCGATTTTAGAGGGACCCCAATTGCTACTGAATTTTTTTTTTAATTGTTGTCCAAAATCGGATGCAGTTTTAACTATTAAAAAAGAAAAAATATATTTTTTTCTTTAGTGAATATTTATATTAGAAAGAAAATATTATTTGATTAATAGATAATATGTATAATATTTTCAGCTTAGTACTGTAGAAAATTTATTATCTTTTGTTGCATGATTTATCATTCCATTTATGTAAACTTATATAGAAAACAGTAATCTGATTCACACAACTTATTAGGAAACATCAATTTAATTAATTTTAGTAATAATGAAATCTTTATAAAAAAGGAAATTAACAATTATCAAAGTTAGTTTTTCAATGGATTATTAAAAGTAAGTTATTAAAGTCAACAGTGGACTTAATAAGTTCGGCTTTCAATAATGTAGTATAATATAAATATATATATATATATTTGGCCTAAATTGCTGTAGGCATCAATGATGGGGGGCCCCGTAAGCATCTGTGCTCAGGGCCCCCAAATTTGTAAGTCGGTCCCTGGTTCCACCATTTATTTTACAAACCATTGTGTTGATGATGTTGCAAACAGGATAATTTATGCGATGCAGTTGCCTTATTCAGTTCTCTTTTTCACTTAATAATTTCTAAAGAAAGCATAATTGATCAAAAGTTCGCGGATTACCATTATGTTTTCTTGCACCCAATCCTCCATGTTTTCGTATTTTTGGGTGGAGACATGCACAGTGGTAAACTTACGTGTTAACCGCTAAAATCGGAGTTTTAGATGTTTTCCATCAAGATATAACTTGACAGACCGATTGAATTTTGATAAGTGAATCGAGATTTAATTAATTTTAGATTTTCATCCATGAACTCGTTGAGGTGATTGTCTGTGCTGCCGCCTCCCCGTCTAACAATAATTGTGACAAAAGTTTAAATGAAAGAATGTTTCTGGAAAAGATCATTTTGGGAAATGATTCGGAAAATGACACAATGGGATGGCACAAACTCTCTTAATTGACACATTCATTAAAGTGTTCCAAACTATAACAGTTTATATTTTTCCTTTTTTTTTCTTTTACATATTTTTTAAGTCATTTGTATCAAATTGAAAATAAAAATAAAAATTCTATTTTTCTAATTATATAAAAAAAATCACATATCAAAAATTAAAAATTTAGTGCTATGAAGAAAGGTGACTGTCTATCTTTAAAATCCAATTTTTGGTTGAAAATCCGATTTTCTTTATTTGGTTTAAATTAAAAACTGACATTTAGCTTTAAAAATTAGTTTGAATTTTGTTTCTATCTTGCTCAAAACTTAAATTACAGGCATTTTTTTATTAAGAGTCATTTAATAGGTAAAACCTGTATAAGGATAGAAAACCAACGATTAGAAATGCATAAATAATGTATGAAAAGGTAGCAAACAACCGTTTCGACTCTACTATTGAGATTCTCCATCAGTGCAAGAGCCAGCGTGCTAGAAAAAGCAAAGATAAGCTCGAGCTTAGCTCTGTAAATATTTTATGATTTTTTACCAACATTGAAAAATAAAAACTAGCCTTTAAAGAGAAATTTTGCAACTTAAAACCACCATAGAGGATATGTAATATTGCATTAGAACTAGTTACAATTTATGTGGTTTAGTTCAATTTTAGTAAGCATACTGCAGGTTTCCGTAATTTTACATCTGTAGAATTGCAGATTTTTTTTTCTCCATGCGTGTAGATTTCTTTAAAAAGGATTTCTTTTTTTTTTTTTTTTTTTTTTTTTTTTTTTTTTTTTTTTTCGAAAAATACCATAATAGGAAACAAGGAAACAATAGGTCTTTTCTATAAAAGAAAAACCGATTTTTTTTTTGAATTTGCCCGGACTTTATTGTTTATAGATTCTAGAGCCGCTACGGATGCAAGAGTCGTTGCAGGAGGAAGTTAAACATTTTTGAGGCCCTAATTTAATTACTTAAATAAAACATTTTGCTGTATTGCACATACGCTTCTATCTTGTATGTTTTTTTCTGTATACGTAATTCTTAGTGTTATGTATATGAATACATCTTTATTACACCTTTATTACTGTACATTAATGACACCTTTATTACAACAAGCAACACTCTAATTAGTAATTCGAAGCTCGCCTTATACAGAAAATCAAATTTTGAAAATCACGCAAAACCTCCGAATATGACCATTAATTTTCATTGTAAACCAAAATTTTACAATGCCTGAAATACAAGGCATACATATTTTTGGTACTTACGTATTAACGCCACCGCAGATATCTTTTTGATTCCTTGTTGCCTTGTTTTTTGCTGATTTTTGACCCAATTTTTAGTGTTTTAGTGCTTTTTCGTGCATTTTTTTGCTTATTTTCATACGCCATTATTTTTCTCCACGTGCGAACAACAAGATTGCTCTTTATTGGCGCATTAACGCAAGCTCTGTTGCGGTGGCGTTACTACGTCAGTACCATTTTTTTTTTCTATTGCAGTATTTTTTCGGTGCAAGATTACCACTAGAACAGATTGACAAAGAAAACTCAATTTTTTTAATTTTGGACAGGGCGAATTTTGAAACTCGCGTTTTTATATATAAAATGAAGTCAAAATCATTTAATCCAATGAATATTTGCTGGCTGTTATGGACATATTTTTTTCTTTTCGAAGCAACTTCTTGGATCACCAACACTCTACCAACATCAGCTCGTGAGATTTTCTTAATTTAAACAAGTCTAAAACATAAAACAAAAAAAGCAAAGAAAAACACGATGTGAAATTAGAGTCCTTTGCAAGATTAATTAGTCTCGCTTACAGTGCTAACTTAATTAGAGGTGATGAATTGCACCTGCCTGGGATGGTACCAGGGACAATTTCGTAAAGCCTGCTAAGAGAAAATAACATTTCTTGTGAATCTAAGCAAAGGGGGTTGGGAAATGAGGGGGACGGGGATAACGCGTAACATGGGGTAGTCTTGGGTGGGGGTGGGGGAGGGAGGGCGAAGAAATCAGCTGATGAACGCTGATCCAAGTAGTGGATGACTGTTGCAAATTATCGATCTATTTGCCACATTAATGACACCTTTATTACAACAAGCGACGCTCTATTAGTGAATTTTTCAGTCCGTATCGGTTATTGGAGTACGCCCCTCCCCCTTCTATCATCTTTGAATTCCCCTTTATAGATTGCTAAAGGTGTGTGTTTATACATAAGGTTCCGATAATCGAGATTTTGCTAATTTTGAGTCCTAATGAGCCAGAAGAGAGAGCGCGCGCTTTTTTTTTCCCGCACCAATCATCGGTGATGAGAGGGAAAAAAATTCCGCGGAAAAACAAGAAAAATATCTTAGCGTTATTATTGGTTTGTTTTATTTGATAAGGGTTGTATAGGAGAGGCTTCCCTGTTTTTTTAACTCAGCAGTTTAGAAAAAGGGGGAATAAATATCATTTTTCATTTATATCAAGAGTGATCGAATTTTTCTATGCATGTTAATTACTAATAAGAGAGAAAAAATATATAAAGAGAACAAATTGTGTTTATATACTCTTTCCAGGAAACGCTGAGTATAAAAAAAAAATATATCTTTTTTCCCAATTCATTTTGAGATACGCTTTTAAATCGTAATTTGAAATTGCGACCTTTTCCCAATTGGGAAAAGTCCATTAATTAAAAGTAACCGATAAACAGGAATCTGTTCTTAAACAAATTATTTCAAATGCGATATTTTTTCTCAAAAGGCTGGAAAAAAATGCATTTTTTTTCCAAAGAAATATTTCAGTTTCACTCGCGTTTTACAGATAAAAACTGAATACTGTACTAAAAAATGAGATTTTTTTTCTGTCTATTTAGAAGGAAAAAAAATCATTTAATGATCTAAATAGTTTTGCGCTGCAATTGATTTAAAAGTTTCTCCATCAATAGATAGTTCTTTCCTTTTTTTAAACATTATCAGCTGAAACATAAAACTATTTTTTAAATGCAGTATCTGTAAATGAACATGTTGCGCAGATTTTTGTTACATTTCTAAAGGATATTCAATATTGATTGTAAAACATTCCGTCACAAATAAATTTCAAGCAAATGGAAAAATATCGCATTTGAAATAATTAGAATAAATCAACAAAAACATAAAACTTTTATTTAGATCCTATATCTCTAAATGAGCAAAGATGCAGCATAAATTTTGATTGCACTTTTAAAGGAGATTTAATTTATTTAAAAACATTCTGAATTTGTGTAACACAAATTATTTTTTTACTAGTTGTTGTTGCAAAAATCAAAATTTATCTGACCCTTTTTTAAAAAATATGCTATTAACCCTTTCAGGTTTGTTGCTCTATTAATAGTACAAATCTTTTCATCGAGTATTTTCGGCATATAGAAATGATAGTTTATGGCCATGTCTTTCTTATTATGACCTCATTTAAGTTATGACATTTGATAATAATAATGATAATGATAGTTTAATGATAATGATAGTGATTCTATTTGCACATTGGAGATTCCTTTAATTTTTACATGCATTTTACTCTTTAAACTTAAAATATAAGTTACTTTTCTGAACCAATCATATGTGCTAAAACACAAAAAAATATTAGAAAGTTGTAGTACCCACTCAAATCCTGTTGTAATACGTCATTTTCCAAAAGTTTTCAAAAACTCTTCCTTAGCATATTATCATGTAAATATGATTTGAATAGTGCACAAAATAAGTACTTTCGTTATATTTCAGACAATGAGATGATCGTCAAACTTCACTAAGTCTATTTGGATAGCTACGATTAACGTTATTGCAAATAAATAAATAAATAAATAAATAATTTTGCCCTTAAAACTGAAAAAAATTCGGATCCGAAAGGGTTAAAGAAATTAAGTGATGCAGCGTCTAATATTATTTAATCGAATTTGCTTAGTACGGAACAGCATAAAACTTCATTTAAATAATAAATATCATACTTGAAATAATTTTAAAAAATCAATTTCAATCAATCATAATCATTTAAAGAAGATTTGAACCATTTAAAAACATTCTGTGACACAAATTATTTTTTTTTACAAATTATTGTTGCAAAAATCAAAATATATTGGATTTTTTTTTTTTTTTTTTTTTTTTTTTTCAATAAAGTCTTACTAAAGAAACTAAATGATGCGATTTCCAATATTATTTAATCGAATTCATTTAATATGAACGACATAAAATTTCATTCAAATAAAAAATATCGCATTTGAAATAATTTAAATAAAAAAAGTAAGTTTCTATTTAGATACCTAAATCTATAAATCAACATCCGGTGTAGATTTTAATTGTATGTTTAAAGGAGATGTGATGCATTATAAAACGTTTTTGAAATTATTAAACACAAATAATATTTCACCAGTTGTTGCTGCACAAATTGAAATATTTTATTGGAGCCTTTCCAATAAACTATTATTAAAAAGACGAAATGATTCAATTTCTAATATTACATAATTAAATTAAAATTTATATAAAACAATATAAAATTAAAGTATCATAGTTGCGTATGAGCAAGTTTAGTAGATTTTGACAATTTTAATTGTATTTTTAAAGAAGATGTGATGCATTATAAAATGTTTTGAAATTATGTAACACAAATAATATTTCATCAATTGTTGCTCCACAAATTAAAGTATTTTGAAACTTTTCTAATAAACTATAAAGAAACGAAATTATGCAATTTCTAATATCATTTAATCGAATTAAAATTTATGTGAAACAATATTAAATTAATCAACATCATAATCCCAAATGAGCATGTTCCGTAGATTTTTAGAATTTTAATTGCACTCCTAGAGGATATGTTGTATCAGATATGCAGCATTTTGAAATTATCTAACAGAAATAATTTTTAGAAGTTGTTTAATAAAAACATTTTGAACCATTCAAATAGTATTAAAAAAGATGAAACAAAGCAGAGTTGTCAACCTCCGGCTTTTTAAAAATTAAGAATGCATATATTAAACCAGGAAAATAGTTTAATTAGAAGTGTTTGGGATTGAATGAGTTAGTCGTCTGAAAATTATTTAAAAACGTTAATTAAATAAATTTCTGGTTTGAAATAGAATTGTTTGATTTTTAAAAAGCCGGAGGTTGGCATGTATGAATAAAGGAATGTTAGTGCTATTTAAATGAATTAAGATTAATATAAACAGTATCCCCTTTTCCTCCCCCCCCCCTCGAAGTTAATCAGTATCATTACTTTAAATGAAATTGTTGCACAAATTTTAGAAACCTTAAGTCTTTTTAAGAAAAAATCTGACACATAATAAACACCCATTAAAAGAAAAAAAAGTACATTTGATAAATTATAAATATTTTCCAATTTCATTAGGATAAATATGTTGATGGAAACGTACACATAGTTTTTTCTTTTTTGGAACATTATACTGCTTATTCGCCCCAAATTAAAGTGAAATGTATCCAACATTTTATTATCCTCTAATATATATAAAAAGAATAAGTATTTTGAAAAATTCTGATACGTATAATAACACGTATTAACACACACACACACACACACCAAAAAAAAAAAAATGTAACACATATTTTTTTTTTTTTTAATTTTAATATTGTGTTGTTTATTTGACCAAAATTAAAATGAGATATATGCTATATTTTAATATTTTCTAATATTTACAAAACGAATGTATATATTGGAATGTTATTGAATTCTGAGGAAAATTGTACCATATTATAAACATATAAGAGCAAAAACAATATCGTTCATTATGATGAATATGATAATGAAAATGGTCTAAATATACTGTTTATTCGTCCTTAATTATAATGAGATGTATCCGATATTTTACTATCCTCTAATGTTTGTAGAACGAATATACATTTTCGAAAATTATTGAATTCGCAAGAAAATTCTGACGTTTAATAAACTTACGAGCAGATAGTGTTTATCAGATCTAAATTAAAGTGAAATGTATCCCATATTTTACTGACCTCTAATATATGTAGAACGAACATAGAATACTGGAATATATTTTGGAACGAATTTATAAAGCTTTATTTTCGATTATATTTTATCCTGATAGGCATTCATGCAATACTATCAAAAATGTCTATATCATCGATTTTTCAATCCTTCTACATTTTATTCCCTATACGGTATATTTTTCGAGGAAAAACCTAACACAAAATAAATATCTATGTATACAAACAGAAATATATCTCTCCTCTGATTTTTCGTACAAGTCGAAAGCGGCTAATCAGCCGTGATTATCAGCAGTTCCCTTGGATGCAATTTTTTTTTCGACACCCAAAAATTCGAGAAAATATTTTTTTTTCCTTTTTGCTCACGTTGACTATCTGGTTTTCTCCAGCGATCTGAAATTTCCCTGGCTGGAAACAGGAATTAGATAAAAGAGCTGTTTTCTTATATATTTATATTTCTCTTTTACTGTTTTGTTTACTTCGTTTGGTACGTTTATCTGCTTGATTTCATGTATCGCTCGTGATTGTCAAGCATTTCCTTTTCCTACATCTTATTATTTATTTGTATGATTTAGTTCAAACTTTGTCGAATCTGTGACAAATTTTTCTTTAGATATTTTTCACCAGAGAAGCTATATCTTTTTAGTTTCAAACTTTCTTGGAATAGAAATTGGTCTAATCTACGGGAATATGATAGAGACAGAGGGGATAATTGTATATTCTGTAAAAAATGATAATTATTTCTAAAATCAAAGGAGGGCTATCGCCCGTGATTATTAATCATTTATTTTTCTTACTTCTCATTATTTAGTTTTACGCTTTAATTTAAAATTTGTAGAATCTGTTACTTTTTTTCTATAGATGTTTTATTCCAAAAAGTCTATAACTTCTTAATTTTAAATTTGCTTGGAATGCAAATTATTCTAATCTATGGATAAACATTAGAGGAAGAGGAATTAACTGCACATACAATTAAAAAAAAAAAAAAAAAAAAAAAAAAAAAAAAAAAAAAAAAAAAGACGTTACGAAACAAGAATTAGATAAAAGAGCTATTTCTTATATATTTATATTTCTCTTCTACTGTTTTGTTTACTTCGTTTGGTACGTTTATCTGCTTGATTTCATGTATCGCTCGTGATTGTCAAGCATTTCCTTTTCCTACATCTTATTATTTATTTGTATGATTTAGTTCAAAATTTGTGGTATCTGTGACAAATTTTTCTTTAGATATTTTGCGCCAGAGAATCTATATCTTTTTAGTTTCAAACTTTCTTGGAATAGAAATTGGTCTAATTTACGGGAAAATGATAGAGAAAGAAGGGATAATTGCATATTCGGTAAAATCTGCTTGATTTCATGTATTGCTCCTGATTGTCAAGCATTTCCTCTTCCTACATCCCATTATTTATTTGTATGATTTAGTTCAAACTTTGTCGAACCCGTGACAAATTTTTCTTTAGCTATTTTACACCAGAGAGTCTATATCGTTTTAATTTTAAATTTTCTTGGAATAGAGTTTAGATTAATCTACGGGAAAATGATAGAGAAAGAGGGGATAATTGTATATTCTGTAAAAATGATAATTATTTCTAAAATCAAAGAAAGGTATTGCTCTTGATTGTCAAGCATTTATTTTTTCCTGCTTTTCCTTATTTATTTGCATGCTTTAGCTCAAAATTTGTAGAATCTGTGACAGTTTTTTCAATAAATGTTTTATTCCAGAGTGTCCATGTTTTCTTAATTTTAAATTTGCTTGGAATGGAAATTGGTCTAATTTACGGATAAACATTAGAGGAAAAGAAAAAAATACACATACAGTATTAAGTTTAAAAAATACTCCAAGAAAGAATTCAATATCACTGAATCATACAAAAATATTTTCCCAAACGATCACAGCCATTTTCAAAGTTTCAGCTTGTTGCAAGCAGGAAGAAGTAGTATATCGTAAACCTTCTTTTTAGAAACATTTAAATATTTATGAATAATTTAGGTTTTGCAATCACATGTCCGCTTAAGGCTCCGCTGCAGTAAAACTTCCCGATCGCTAATTGCATGTTATCCTATGGGAAAACTTTAAAGTATGATGACTCATTACCTAATATAATTATTAAAATATTGTTTTCACCATCAAAAAATAGACGTCAGATGCGATGATGTGCATTTTTAAAAATTAACTAGTAAATTTTAAGTACATAAAACATCCCTATAAATTTTGGAAACCCCATTTGATTAAATTTTATCATCTTCTTAAAGGTACTTAAAATTTGTATAGACAATTTTTAAAAACGCACATCATCGGCATTTGACGTCTTTTTTTTTTTTTTGATGGTGAAAACAATATTTTAATATATTAGTTAATGAGCCATCGCACTTCAAAGTTTTCTCATAGACTAACATGGGATTTCTCGATCGGGAAGTTTCATTGAGCGGAGCCTTAAATAGAATCAAGTAGACTTCGCAGCAAACGTTTGCATTGACTCTTAAGAGAAAAAATAGAAATAATTATTTATCTGTACAATCGAATTTAATTTAATAATAAAAAGAAGACAAATAGAAATAACAATAACAACAACAACAGCAACAATAATTATAATAAACGCTTCAAGCAACGAGAATCTTGCGAAAACATTTCCCTAAACATCTACAACCATTGACACAATCGTAGCCTGTTGCCAGCAGGAAGAGAAACACGTCATAAAAGTCTCCCCTTTAAAAACATTTAAATATTGATGAATCAAGTAGACTTTACAATCACGTGACCACTTAAGATCTCAAGCTCCATCTTTAACTACCTAAAAATCTCCCAACAGTCACCTCTTTTCTCCTGTAACCCAGCTGCGAGTTTTCACAAAGTTTTTGGCAACTCCCCAAAACTTCTCTCTCTAATCCAGAGAGAGAGAGAGCACGGGATTTTCTCACCTCCCTGAGGTCCACACCCTCTACACCTCTCCGAGAGGAGAGAATCACAGAGTGAAATTAATTCCGGAATCGCTCCTCCGAATCAGCGACCAGGAAAGTCAGATGCAGGGATATCAGTCTGAAATCGCATGGCGTTACTTTCTCTACGGTTTGATATTGCTTACTCCTCTCTTTTATTCTCTTTCCCTAATAGATATGGGTGATGGATGGACCATCACGTTTGAGGGAGAAATAAGCACCCTCCTCATCTTATAATTTTGAAAACCCCCATCATTGTCTTTGAGATATGACGCTGTTTTCAAGAGTCATCTTATTAGTGATGGAAATGAGAAGGAAAAACTGCGCATTCTTCATTGATTCCAGTTAGATATTGTAATTTTTTATTCAAGTTGACCATATAGCTGCTTCAGGTGGAGATTTTTTTTTTTTTTTTTTTTTTTTCGTTTTTCGTCTGTTTTTATCATAAATGAAAAGCTTCAAATGTCAGGGATAAAAATTACAAGAAAAATGCGTAACATTTTACTAAAATTGACCTTAAAAGGAGATATGTTTATTTTATTTTTTATTTTGAACTCCCCCCCCCCTCATTGTCTTTGAGATATCAAAGAGGACGCTGTTTTCAAGAGTCATCTTATTAGTGATGGTAATGAGAAGGAAAAACTACGCATTCTTCATTGATTCGACTTAGATATTGTTATTTTTTATTCAAGCTGACCATATAGCTGCTTCAGGTGAAGATTTTTTTTTTTTCGTTTTTCGTCTGTTTTAATCATAAATGAAAAGCTTCAAATGTCAGGGATAAAAATTACAAGAAAAATGCGTAACATTTTACTAAAATTGACCTTAAAAGGAGATATGTTTATCTTACTTTTTATTTTGAACTCCCCCCCCCCCCTCATTGTCTTTGAGATATCAAAGAGGACGCTGTTTTCAAGAGTCATTTTATTAGTGATGGAAATGAGAAGAAAAAAATGCACATCTTTCGTTGATTCGAGATAGATATTGTTATTTTTTTAAATTGAAGCTGACCATATAGCTGCTTCAGGTGGAGATTTATTTATTTATTTATTTCGTTTCGCAGCCATTGCAATGACAAATGAAATGTTCCAAATGTCGTGTTATTAGAGATAATATTTGGGAGAAAAATGCGCAACATTGTAATAAAACTGACCATAAAAAATTTTTCTTTTATTAGAGGTTAAATGGGGAAAAACTGCGTATTCTTCATTAATTCGAGTTAGATAATTTTTCCCTTTCTTTCCTTCTTTCTTTTCTTTAATTGCTGACCACATAGGTGCTATCAGATGGTTATTTTTTTTTTTTTTCGATTTTTAGCCGTTGTAATCACAAATGAAATGAATGCTTCAAATGTCAGAGATAAAATTTGAAAGAAATATGCGCAATATTTCACTAAAATTCACCTTAAAAGGAGACAAGTTTATTTTACTATTAATTTGAAAACCCCCATCATTGTCTTTGAGATATCAAAGAGCGGGCGCTGTTTTCAAGAGTCAACTTATTAGTGATGGAAATGAGAAGGAAAAACTGCACAATACTCAATGATTCGAGTTAGATATTGTTATTTTTTATTTACCATGACCGTACACCCGCTTCAGGTTCTTTTTCGTTTTTCAGCTGCTGTGATCACAGATGAAATGCTTCAAATGTCATGCCATTCAAAATAAAATTTAGAAGAAAAATGCGCAACATTTTACTAGAATTGACCTTAAAAGGATACATGTAAATGAAAGAGAAAAATTGCACATTCTTCATTTATAACATTCGTGTAAAATATTGTTCTTTTTTTTTTTCTTTTTTTTTACAGAAACTGACTTTATAGCATGTAAAGATTTTTATTTATTTCTGTATCAATCGTTGAAATCACTAATGAAATTCAACAAATTTAAGTGCTAAGTGATAAAATTTAGAAGGAACACTGTTTAAAACTAATGGTGACGCATTGCACCTTTTAAGGGTGAAAGGCTTGTCTCACTGGTGACACCCCTAAAGGAGCCAAAATGGCACCTTTAATTGAGGTGAAAAGATGGCACCCTTAATCCAGAGTGTCCAATAATAAAAAATTAAAAAATACACAAACTGACTTTTGGCCCTCGTTGGATTCGAACCCACAACGTCTGATTACAAGCTCAGCGTTCTAACCACTCGGCCATCAAGCTCACTTTCTTTGCCTCCCTGAAATGTTCAAATGTCCTGAAGTTCAAAGGTTGTTTTATATAATAAAGCTCGCCAAAAGTTAGTCGAGAGAAGTTCTAAACGAAATTGGGATAGCGTATAGCGGTGATAGTCATCATAGGAAAAAATTGCTGTGTTGATCCACCAGTGATAGCGAGTTAAAGGACAAGGATACATGTAACAGAGCATGCGCAAATGACTAAGGGGTGAAAATTGTCCAACGGTATGCATTACGCGGCACCCTAATTAGCGTGAAACCCTCAGTGACACCCCAAACACATTTTCAAGCCCGCGGGTGTCAAATAGTAACACCTTTTCACCCCTGGGCGCCAAATGCAACCGGTTTGTCACCTGTATTTTTAACAGTGAAATTGCGCATATTTTATTACGGTTAGATGCAACATTTTACTGAGACATACTATTAAATGAGAGGCATTAATTTTTAAAAAAAATTATTGCTTCATTTTATTAGTGATGGAAATGAGGACACTGTTTTCAAGAGTCATCTTACACTGTAAAAAAAATCCGTTCAATTTGATCCGTTAAAACTGCTGGCAGCAGTTTTTGCCGTGAAAATTGTAGTAAAATTAGATGTAATTTTTTTTTATTACATCTAATTTCACTGATATTTTTACAGTAAAAACTACTATCAACACTGCTGCCACCAGTTTTTGTCGTAAATTTAACGGATTTGTTTGTTTATTTATTTATTTATTTATTACAGTGTATTAGTGATAGAGATAAGAAGGAAAAACTACGCATTCTTCATTGATTGGAGTTAGATATTGTTATGTTTTATTATATAATTAAAAAAAAAAATCCTTGCAATTAGTAGTTTTGTAAAACTGATGAATCGCTTAAGCTAACGATATTTTTTTTCCTTCCTTAGCCGTTGAATTTATAAATACAATAATTTGTTTCAAAATCCAAGACAAAATAAAATAAAATAAAATAAAAAAATAGAGAAATTTCGCATTTTTCATTCCAAATTCGATACTATTTTTTTAATGATTAAAAAAGGATTATTATTTTCTTATTATTATTTACATCTCATTAGTGATAGAAATTGGAAGGAAAACTGCGTATCCTTTATTGATTGCATTCAATATTCTTATTTATTATTTAAGTTCATTTTAGAAACTGGTTGGTGCTGCGGGAAACTAAACTAGGGATCACATGAACCGCAAACGAGTATGTTAGCATCGAGCAAAAGTCAAAGCCAGTTATTCTAGAAACTCTTTATACTGTTCGAGTGAGATGGAATCGTTACATATTCCATCCCTAGAATAGAAATAGCAAGGAAAATGGAAGTAAAAGAAGAATCCGCATTTTTCATTAAAACTCGATATTTTTACTGACTGTAAGATACTATCTATTTATTTACCAATTTTTATATTAATTGTGTTATTGGGGATGTAAATGGGAAGGTACTGCGCATTCTTCTTTGATTACATTCAAGTCAGATATTATTACTTTACGCTCACCATGCAGTCGTTTCAAAGCTTTTTTATTTTTTATTCGTTGAAATCACGTAGAAAATATTTTAATTCTTTTAAAAATCAGGAGTTATAAGTTTTACTATAATACTTTTTTTTGTTTTTGTTTATTACCATTATTTTTACACTATGTAATCGAAATTTTTTTCTTGTAATATAAAAAAAGTCTTTAACTAGTCAAACAAGGTTTTAATCTATAGGCTCTAAACACCGAATAAATACAAACACTTAAACGCATATAATATTTGCACAAACAATACGATTTCAGCAATTCAAGCAATAGAATTAAAATCTAAATGTACGAACATTAAACAATTAATAATTACGAGTAATTAAATAACAGTTGTATACTTGGTCGACATCTTCGGAATCTTTTAAAAAAATTTTAAGTGCCTACACAATCCTCTTTAACTAATAGAATCGCTGTTTTATAGTTTGAACTCATATTTCAACTGTAATAGTTAGTTTAAGATAATTTTTCAGAAGCATTTGACCTTGCGTGGCAAAAAGCTTTTTGCTTGTGACATGTAATATCGGCCGGAAAGTTCTAATTGATAATTAATTACAAATTGTTAAATTTTCTGTCACAGCAGCAACCTTTATCTTCTTTGTTCGAACAATAGTATTGTAACAATCATCTTTAAAGTTTTTAAGAGGCAGATAAAAGTTTTCTTTAATTCTCACAGTTCATGTCAGTCTTCTTTAAACAAGTATCTTATGTACTATGTCAATTACCTGAAGATGATTATTCAGCTTAAGAGGTACTTAAAAAAAAAAGTATTATCATTCAATGCAGCTTTATGACAAGTGTTCACTTGATGATTTGATGGTTTTAAAACATTATTTGATCAAAAAGTTTTCTTTTCCCCCTTGCAATTTTGAATGTCAAGAGCAAAGCTCTAAATGATTGTTAATTACAAAATGCTGATTTTTCCGTCTTACCAGCAATCTTTATTTTCTTTGTCTGAACAATGGTATTCCTGCAATTATCTTTAAAATTTTTAACTAGCAAATAAAAGTTTTCCTTAATTCTTACAGTTCATGTCAGTATTCTTTAAACAAGTATCTTATATATTATCGTTAGTTATAACTAATACACTATTATTCAACTGAATTAATACTTAAACTAAAAAGAAAATTTATGCGTAAAGCATAGATTATGAAACATTTTCCGACACATTCAGAATATTGTAACAAAAATTTACCATTTAAAAGTGAAAAATAGTATCCATGTTAACATTTTGGAAAGCACATAATATACATCTGAAAACTCAAATTGCAATTATCATCTGTAGTATCTCAATTCTTTTGCAGCATCCTATGTATGATCTATAGATTTATACATGTATTAAATAGTAAGTTGGAATTAAATTCAGCTAAGGAAAATATAACAAGGTGAAATCTTTTCTTCAGAAATTTCCATCAATAACCGGAAATGTATTGAAATATTTTTTGTGCATACCTGATCTATAGAATTTATATACGCCAAATAATATGAAAAAAAAAAAAAAAAAAAAAAAAAAACATGCTATAACTGAAAATACTATTCACTGCTTATAGACCGTGTAGTAACCGAATTATTTGTGTGCCTCTATAAGGGAACGATAAATGATACGCACACCATATTCCATGGTAATTATCTTGTAGTGCACTTTAATGATACATAAAAATCGATATGTTTAAAATAGTGTACATTAAAAATTATTTTTTCTCACATATATAACGGAATTCTTTTGAATATTCCTGTAAGTAAACAATAAATGCTATACGCTACATTTTCAAAACCGAGCATGCCTTAGTAAATTTCAGTAACACATACCAACCTTATGATTCGAGTATATTAATGCGAGTAAACAACCAGACATAATGAATTCATAAATGTTTCAACTATGTTTAAAGTTTTTTAAATGTAGTATAGTTCTTTTTAATTAATGAAGTATAATTCATTCAACTAATGCAGTATGATCATTTTAACAATAGCATTTGATTGATACCTGATTTGATTAGAGGCTTAAAAGATCATATTTTTTTTTCTGATTATATGTGATATCTGTAAAAATATGTAAGTAATAATTAAAACAAATTTCTAAAATTTCTGCCACACCAGGAAATTTTATTGGTCTTTTTCATTGACCTAGAGTTTCAACAAATACAAAGAGGCTTAAAAGATCATATTTTTTTTCTGATTATATATGATATCTGTAAAAATATGTAAGTAATAATTAAAACAAATTTCTAAAATTTCTGCCACACCAGGAAATTTTATTGGTCCTTTTTATTGACCTAGAGTTTCAACAAATACAAAGAGGCTTAAAAGATCATATTTTTTTTTCTGATTATATATGATATCTGTAAAAATATGTAAGTAATAATTAAAACAAATTTCTAAAATTTCTGCCACACCAGGAAATTTTATTGGTCTTTTTTATTGACCTAGAGTTTCAACAAATACATATTAGAGTTTTTGGATGTCAGGAGCGACTTTTTACTTTAAAGCAATTATGTATTCTTTAGTTTCTAATTAAACAGTGGTGGTAATTCTTGAGTGGCGTTGAATCGTTTCACATTTAAGATTTTCAAAATAGGGAACTAGATATCTTATTTTAGATGAATTGAAAGCATAAAAGATATCTAGTTTTTAAACTTAAAAAGTTTAAACGAAAAACGAGATATTTTGTCGTTGGAAGTTTAGGAGGAACTAAAAGCAGAAGATATCTTTCTTTTCACATTTAATGTTTTTAATCAGGAAGAGATGTTTCTCATTCGTGAAAGCTTTAGGAGAGAGCAGAAAGCAAGCGAGATATCCAATGTTCAAATATAATAAGTTAAAACAACTAATGAAATATCTCTATTTTACATTTAAAGTTTTAAAAGGAAACGATATTTCGCATTCTTGAAAGTCTGAGGACTGAAAGCAAACGAGATATTTTGTTTTCACGTGTAAAATTTTTAAAATAGGTAACGAGAAATCTCATTTTTATAAGTTTTGCTAGAAATGAAAGCAAGAGACATAGCGTGTTTTTAAACTTAAAAAGTTTAAACGAAAAACGAGATGTTTGATCTTTGGAAGTTTCGGAGTAACTAAAAGCAAAACTTATCTTTTCTCACATTTAAGGTTTTTAAATAAGGAGAGATATTTCTCATTTGTAAAAGTTTTAGGAGAGAGCTGAAAACAAGCCAGATATCTTATTTTCACATATAATTAGTTAAAAAAACAAACGAGATATCTCTATTTTATATTTAAGGTTTTAAACAGGAAGCGATATTTCGCATTCTTGAAAGTGTTAGAACTGAAAGCAAAATAATATTTTGGTTTTACCTTTAATACGTTTAAACAGGAGATCTCGCATATGAAGATTTTGAAAGAATTGAAAGCAAACGAGATATATCTTTTTCGCTTTTGAAATTTTTAAACAAAAAACTATATCTTTCGATTTTAGAAATTTTAGAGAATTTAAATCAAACGGGATATCTATCTTTTTTTCATATTTCAGGTTTTTAAACAGAAAGCAATATATCACATTCTTGAAAACTTTATGAAAGCTGAACGTAAACGAGATATCTTGTTCTCACATTTAAATATTTTAAATTGAAAATGATATATTTCGTCCTTGAAATATTTGAAAAGTATTGAGAACTGAATACAGACGACATATCTCTGTTTCACATTTGAAGTAGGATAACTGCAAACAAATGAGATATCTTGTTTTCACATTTGATAAGTTTAAACCGAAAACGAGATATCTCGTCCTTGGAAGTTAGTTCTAAAGAAACTAAAAGAAAACTTTTTTTTTTCTACATTTAAGATTTTTAAACAAGATGTGAGATTTCCCGACTTGAAAAGTTGTGGGGACCGGAAAGAAAATGAGATATTTTGTCGTTTGTAGTTTTGGATAAACTAAAAGCAAAAGAAATATTTTTTCCACATTTAATGTTTTTAAACAGGAAGAGATGTTTCTCATTCGTGAAAGCTTTAGGAGAGAGCAGAAAGCAAGCGAGATATCTTATATTCACGTATAATAAGTTAAAACAACTTATGAAATATTTCTATTTTACATTTAAAGTTTTAAAAGGAAACGATATTTCGCATTCTTGAAAGTCTGAGGACTGAAAGCAAACGAGATATTTTGTTTTCACGTGTAAAATTTTTAAAATAGGTAACGAGAAATCTCATTTTTATAAGTTTTGCTAGAAATGAAAGCAAGAGACATAGCGTGTTTTTAAACTTAAAAAGTTTAAACGAAAAACGAGATGTTTGATCTTTGGAAGTTTCGGAGGAACTAAAAGCAAAACTTATCTTTTCTCACATTTAATATTTTTAAACAGGAAGAGATATTACTCAAAGCTTTAGGAGAGAACTGAAAGCAAGCGAGATATCTTATTTTTACATACACTGTATAAAAAAAACCGTTAAATTTATTGCAAAAACTGCTGGCCGCAATGTTGCCAGCACCTTTTGCCGTAAAAATTGCAGTAAAATAAGATGTGTATAAGATGAATATTTCTTATTACGTATATTTTACTGTAATTTTTACGGCAAAAATTGTTGGTAACATTGCTGCCAGCAGTTTTTGCAATAAATTTAACGGTTTTTTTTTTTTTTTTTTTTTTTTTTTTTTTTTTTTTTTTTTTTTAATAAATTAAAACAACAAACGAGATGTCTCTATTTTTTATTTGAAGTTTTAAACAGGAAGCAATATTCCGCATTTTGAAAGTCTTAGAACTAAAAGCAAACGAGATATTTTGTTTTCATATTTAAGATTTTTAAAACAGGGAACAAAATATATTTTATTGTTGGAAATTTTGGCGAAACTAAAAGCAAGCTATATCCTTTTTTTCACATTTAAAATTTTTAAACAGGAAGAGATATTTCTCATTCGTGAAAATTTTAGAAGCGTGCTAAAAGCAAGCGAGATATCTTATTTTCATATGTAATAAGCTAAAACAACAAACGATATATCTCTATTTTATATTTATATTTTTAAACAGGAAACGATATTTCGCATTCTTAAAAGTCTTAGAATTTAAAGCAAACGAGATATTTGTTAGATTTTCAAAACAGGAAACGAGATATCTCGTTTTTAAACTTAAAAAGTTTTTACCAAAAACGAGATATTCCATCCTTCGAAATTTTGAGGAACTGAATACAAACGATATATCTCTGTTTCACATTTTAAATGGGAGAACTGAAAACAAATGAGATATCTTGTTCTCACATTTTTATAAATTTAAACCGAAAATGAGATATCTCGCCCTTGAAAGTTAGTTATAAAATAATAATAATAATATTTTTTAAATTTTTTTATTTATTTTTAATTTTTTTTTTCCATTTAAGATTTTTAAACAAGATATGCGATTTCGCGGCCTAAAAAGTTTTTGTTTTTTTTTTTTGGGGGGGGGGGGGGAGTGAAAAAAATGAGGTATTTTTTGTCGTTTGAAGTTTTGGAGGAACTAAAAGCAAGATACATCCTTTTTTTTTTCACATTTAATGTTTTTGAACAGGAAGAGATATTTCTCATTCGTGAAAGTTACAGGAGAGAACTGAAAGCAAGCGATATATCTTATTTTCACACATAATAAGTTAAAAGAACAAACGATATATCTCTGTTTCACATTTGAAAAAAGCGGAACAGAAAACAAATGAGATATCTTGTTTTCACATTTTTATAAGTTTAAACCTAAAACGAGATATCGCGCCTTCGAAAGTTATGAAAGAACTAAAAGCAGACGACACCTCTCTCTCTCTCTTTTTATTTACAATAGACTCCCTCAAATTCGCAATCCTAAAATCCGAAACTCTCTAAAATCCGCACATAATTTACGGATGTAAACAATGAAACATTCAGTTCAGATGTAGATGCAAAATTTTACTCTTTTTTAGTTTTATATCAATTCCATACATTTTTTAATTTGTAATTTTTGTTAAGGTTATTGAATTCATGTTTTTTTATGCAGAAAGAATAATTTATTTCTGAAAAAAAATCAAGATATTGCTGATATCATTGGTAATCACAATTTTACCAAGTATATTTATGTATATTAATCAAACCTTTTTAGTTACTAAGTCTGGTTAAACCTGAAATAAAGCTTCGTTATTTTATGATCCTGATGTGAATTAATAATGTACCTATATGAGGCAAGTTTCATTGAAAAATTTAGAAAAACACATTTCATCTTTATAATGAATATTTAATTGTACATTATTGATTATTAACTTGACCTTTGCTTTTACTATTTTAATCATTAAAAAAAATATCTAAATTTTTGTTATTTTATTTTATGACTAATTTTAATATTTTAGAATATTATAAGCATTCATTATATTTTTGATTTCATTATTAATTACATTCAAATTACTTTTTAAAATTTATAAACAAAGCAATGACCAGAAATCTGCAAAATTCTAAAATCCGCACAATCTTTGGTCCCGAGCTTTGCGGATTTGAGGGAGTCTACTGTATTTATTTATTTATTTATTTCATATAAGATTTTAAAACAAGATATGAGATTTCGTGTCCTGAAATATTTTTGGGTGAACTGTAAGAAAATAAGGTACCTCGCCGCTGTCATTCATTATTTTAAAATAATAGCCAATTATTTGTCGAACATTCAACTGTCGGAATTTTAAAAAAGAAAGAGGAGGGAAGGAAAAGTGATAGAAATATTGTACAATAAAAAGATTATTTGGATTGCATTTTTTTTACCCACCAAAAAATTTTATTTATTTATTTATATTTGTACTAATGATAGAATTTAGCAATCAACTTTTAGCTTTTTAAAGAGAAATAAAACTCTTTAAAAAACTATACATGTTAGGTATAGTTGTTTATACTAAAAAAGTATGAATGTCTATGTAATAAAATTTCAAAGAGATATGAAGCCTAAAAATTCCAGATATCGCTTTCTTATAACTCTCTTTTTGGTGTATTCGTAATTATGTAAATACTTAGAACCAACAGTCGTCGGCCAGTCCGTCCGTCTGTCCATCTTTCCATATAACAGAGCAAAAATTATGCAATAGAATTTTTTGAAATTTAAAATAGGTAATTGTTGCATAATTTTATCAAGTCATTTAACATTTTATGAAAATCAGATGTATAATTTTCTAAAGTTAAAGATTTGCTTTTTTTATATGAATAATTTTTGCAATACATATTATAGTTTTTTCAAATTCTAAGCAGAAATTAAATTACATATTATTATTATTATTATTATTATTATTATTATTATTATTATTATTATTTACTTTTATCAATCACTATCTTCTTTACCTCACTGACAAAATTTCCACGGTCATTTTTAATATGCAACAAATCAGTAAAACTAAGTTCTTTAAAAATATTAATGTGTAAACTAGTTACAGATATATTGAATTTCAGCTAGTTACCTTTGTTTGTTTTGTCCTATTGATAAAATTCCTGCAATTTTTCAAAAGTTTTCATTTGTGAAATAATTAAGGCGACTGTACGTATCTTTCTTTATAGAATTAAAAGCAAAAATACAATGATTACCAGAAAAGTTGTACGTAAAAATTTAATAAAAGAAAGAAACAAAAACACAACACTTATCAACCGCTTCTTTAACTATCCCAAGTTATCTCGGGTTCGTGTATATTGCATGCAATTAATTATTATTATGATAAAACTTTGGTGTAGCATGATTTGTCACTACGATTTATTTTATTACATTTTTACTCTACCTGAATCTGAAAATAGAATGAAAATATTCTTATATAATATAATAAATTATAAATGATTTTTGATTGGTAGTTTTTGAAGTTTTATGACGTGAAATGTAAAGATGAAATAGAATCATATAGCTGCAAAAAATGTGAAGATTTTTTTATACATATATATTAAAGTAATTAAAAGTTTAAAAAAAATTATAAGGAAAACGATTAAATCTATTTCTTTTATAACATTTTATTATTTTTTTTAAATAAAAATAACAATACCGGAGAAGAATGCAAAAAATTTATTGTGTTTTAAAATAATAATAACAATAACTTCCTTTAAATATTATTAAAGGTAAGTATTTAAAAGTTTTCCGGTAAGTGTTTTAAAGAAATAAATGATGAAAAAGAAAAGAATTTTAATCAATAAATGATAGAAGGTTTCCTGTATTGCAATTATAGAATTAAATGAGATAAACATTTTCTTATTTTTACCGTTTAATTTTTTTAATTAATTTCTTAAATATTGTCATCATTCGTCGTAAAATTATTATTTAACTAACAATTTTTTATTTTCAAAAAATACTTGGGACCGAAATTTCCCAGCAATACACTATATTAAAATGCAAGCTCTAAACAATAATTAATTACAGATTATTTAAAATTTTCTGTCACGCCAGCAATCTTTGCCTTCTTTGTCCGACCGATAGAATTCCGGCAATCATCCTTCGAATTGACAATCATCGTCTGAAATCTTTTAATACGCCGCACAGTGGAGTATTTTTCCATTTTAGCCGGCCAAAAGTCGATTTTTCGAAATGCAACTAAAGAGAAAATAATATAGCTAAGTATGAAGCTAACTAGATGGGGATTCACCGTACAGTTATATTTTTTTCTGTTGGGCCAGCAAATAGGTACCAGGGTACCTCAAACTTGTTACTTGCAGCACGTTAATTATTTGTATTTTAAAGTTCCAGTTGTGCTTGTTTGTTTCACTGTGATTTTTTTTCTCTAACCTTTTGCTTATACCATATAGTTGTGGATTCTTAAAGCCCATATATATACGCTTTCATTTCACATGAATATATTTATATTTGATAATTTAATAAATGTAATAAAGTGACAAAAATTGTGCCGTATAGTTTTGACAATTTTGTTGTTAATTTCAATATTCATTAAAACATTTGTTATGTATCCCGATGGATCCCGGTGGTTCTTTTCACTGTAAATCAAAGTTAAAGATGTATAGTTAATAATTTTAAAAAATGTAGCTGCTACAAAGTGCAATTTTAGAAGAATTTATTTCAAACACACAACTGTATGTTTTGGTAAATGACAATTTTTGAATTTCCCTTTCGAATTGGAAAGTATTTTACGATAGATAAATTGTCTTGTGCGGATATAAAAAAGTTGCTATTTACGTATCTGACAAATATTTTTTTAAAATATCGTCTGCATCTGTTTCTGAAGTTCTTATGTTATTTTTTAATGTTCTAAACTTAAAAAAGATAAATGTCTTCTTAAGAAATGAAGTGCTGCTTTAGTTTACATTTTATAAATTCTGCTTCTTAAATACATCTACTGTTTAACTATGGATAGTCAATGTCCAGGTAAATATGTTTATATTTCGCATGAATATGTTTAATTTACTTATTTATAACATATGATAAAGAGACAAAAATATCTATCGCGCATGTTTCATATTTGTATTGGTAATTTCAATATTCTATAAAAAATTCATTATATTATAAAAAATATTATCCATGGTTGATGGAAAAGTTTGCAATGCCGCATCTGAAACAACATCAACCATGCGTTGCTTCATCTGTGGAGCTACCTCAAAAGACTTTAACAATTTGGACATGATTAACGAAATTAGAGAGGCATCACTGAAATTTGGACTGTCCAAACTTCCTGCACGCATCAGAATATTTGAGAGCATTTTGAAAACTACCCATCAAAAAATGGCGTATTAATTCCAAGGAGGAAAGGGATCTAATGAATGAGACAAAGAGAAAATTTCAGGAGGAATTTAAATCAACAATGGGATTGATTGTAGACATCCCCAAACCAGGATATGGAAACATCAATGATGGTAATACCAGCTGAAGGTTTTTTGCTGATCCTCATCTTGCTGCAGAAATCGCGGAAATAAATTTTGATTTAATGTTTCGTAAGGTAATCCTAGAAGTTTTGTCAAGTGGACATAAAATTGATACCACAAAATTTTCTGAGTACGCAAAAGACAATTCTAAATTATATGTGAATTTGTATCCCTGGCACCCCATGACACCAACAATCCACAAAATTCTGAAACATGGTGCAACAGTTATTGAAAATGCACTCCTTCTTATAGGGCAGCTCTCAGAAGAAGCTGCAGAAGCACGTAACAAGCATTTTTGGCAATATCTCTCACATTTTGCAAGGAAATTTTCCAGAGAATCGTGCAATATGGACGTCTTAAATCAAATATTACTGACTTCGGATCCCTTATTATCTAGTGTGAGAGGTATAAAAAAGAAAAGAAGTGAACCATTTTTAAAGGAAAGCTTAGCTTTACTTCTTCCAGCAGATAATTTCAACTTAGATACAGTCTATCAGAGTGACCAGGAGCCTGTTACTGACGAAAGTTATTCCGAAGATAAATTATTTTGATATTTCGCCACCTAATTTGTATTATAGTCATCTGTATATATAGTATTTTGTATATATATATATATATTTGTATATATTGCATTGTATATATAGTCATTTATGTTTTATTTTTGTAATATTTTGCATCCATTAATTAAAATGAATTGTGTGATTACTAAAAAAGTCGGATTTCATTTAATTGCTTTTGATTTACTCTGTAAAATCGTAAACAAAAAGTTTCATTATTTTTTTTCATAGATAAGTAAGGTATAAAAATATTTAAACGGAAAGCTTTATAAATTTTAAACAGCTTTTTATTGAAATATAGTATAACTTGATACTTATTTAAAACCATCAAAATACTAATGATATGAAAATGATAAAAATACCGTATATATTCGAATTTCTGAAAGAAATTACAATATGATGTTGCAAATTTAAATTTTTAAGTTACTCTATATGAAAAGACATGTTTGTATTGTTGGATAGAATGTAAAGTACTCACTAAAAACCTGTTACATCAAAGCCCTTTTTACACATTACTATGTTTTCCATATACCCTTTATCTTATATATATATGTGTGGATTTAAGTATTTTTCAAGGAAAATCCCTAAAATGTGATAATAAGATGATAAACTAATCAATAATTTACTTTACTCCAAACTTTTAATGAGAAATATTTTTGGCCGGCTAAATCCTCCAAATACTCCACTGTGCGCCGATCTTCTCGCCTTACTTGTGATGGATGAATCCTCAAAAGGTGGGTCTTCCTCACTCACAGATAAACGCCCTCTCCACCCCCCACTCTCTTCCGCCCTGGTGCCCCCCACAGATGGGGCCGATAATATGGGGGTAGAGGGCGCTATCTGATGGCGGGGGCTTCTAATGGCCCCTGAAGTTCTCTCTCTTTTCTGTCTGTTGTGTATATATATCGTCTGAGGTGATCTTGGTGAGTTCGTAAAGTTTTACAGCGAACTGAAGGGAAGTAAAGTATTTGTGATTTTTGTATAAATGGAGATTGGTTTAATTGATTTAAATTATTTCCTAGAAGAAGGAAGGATTGTGTTATTTATATCTTTATTGATATAATATATTTGATCGTGCAAAATTTTGCATTTATTTTAGGTGTAGAAATACAATTGATTTATTTATCGATTTTTCCTTTTAATCGTTTTATCTAAAAACAAAAAAATCCACTTGTGATTGCGTATTAGTGGTATTTTATTTTTTTTTTTTTCATTTTTTTTTTTAAATACTCTTCAACTTACATATTATCGTTACTTTATCAAAATCATGTAAGTACATACATGAATTCAAATGGAATATACAACAATTGTATATATATTTTTTAACCCTTTATGCATGTGACAGTATTTTGGCATGTATGTTTAACGAATCGTAAAATAATAGCTATGATATTATACGTTATAGTACGAGCAAATCTTATGTCTATGTGTGTGTGTATGCAAATTTTATCTGAAAAACGGTTTTAGTGATTTTCAATAAATGCTGTATCCTACCGTTTTGAGGCAAGAGAAGCCATTTGACTAGGTCGCATGTTTTGAAAATTTCGATTAGAGGGTCATTCTGAGGTCACTACGGTTCATTACATTTCAATGGGGTTGAAAATTGAAACAATTATTAAGAACAGCTGATTGTAAACGGAGTCGAAAATCTGGCAACATTTCGCTAATTTGGTGAAATACTGGCAACACTGACGAGATTTTACTGGAAAATTAATTTTCAAGATTACCAATGCCAAAACACATGCTTGATTAAATGAAAGTATGTCGCCAAATTTGGCGCAATAATTGGCTCTCAGATACTGAAGGAATTCTCTAAAAATTCTCAATAGGAGTCGAGATGCATTATTTAATCCAATTAAAATCCATAGGACGTTCTTGAAAACAAAAATGATATTTAAAGAATCAGGGAACTTTCTCAACTCGTGCTTGGTGCGGAATGAAAAATTTGTTGGCAAATCGGCGACATTTGACGCCGATTTATAATTGTTAAACACAAATCTAATTTTAAATGAGCGTAGGTTTGTCTTCTCTGCTGTTGAGGATTTTTTCTGATTGCTGTACGTATTTATTTATAAACAAAAATACAAAAAATTAACATGAATTTATACGAGTATATAAGAGAATTTTAAATCAACCTTTGAATATAAAAATTACACGGCCGAAAAAGATGATTAAGATGCTTAAAGAGAAAAAGTTAGCACAATTCATTTGGAAAATACATTTACAGACGGTAATATTGGAGTATCTGTAATGATGTGACGATTCCCAAAGTTTTATATCTCTTCTGTCCAACTGGTCGCATTACACTATCCAATTAGAAAATATGAAAAGCTTCCGTTTTAAAAATAAGTAAATAAATAAATTTGAATAATGTTACTGCACAACAGCAAAATAAATAACTAATTAATTAAACAAGACTAAGACAGAAAATGCTATAAAAATGATAAAATACCTTTATTCAGATTAACTTATGTTTCGTCGTACACTCGGCCACATTTTCAAAATCATTCGTGATAGAAATATTTTCGTAAAATTTAAAAACAAGAGCTTGGAAAACAATGTCATAAGACTTCATGGATAATGAATAACACGTTTCGATGTCATGATAAACATGTCGCTTCACATTGTTTCCCAAGCTCTTGTTTTTAAATTTTGCGAAAGTAGAATTTTTAAAGTATTGTAATAGAAATTTTTTCCACTTCCGATTTTCGATGGATTTACATGTTTTGGGGGTAAGAATTTCCAAAAATCATGTTTTTACAAAATGTCTGTCCATGTGTGTGTGTCTGCGTGTCCGTATGTCACTGTTGTACCATCGAAAAGAGTATGAAGATATGCTTAGAATCATGCAGCGGCTCATGCAGAGACGGGAATTCGCCTCCTGCTAAGCGGGTTATTTGTAAACAGCTGATGATAACATAATAAGGGAAAACTATTTTTTTAAAATAAATATTATGATCTTATTAACTTGTTTTCATTCCGATTAATTGGCTGAAGGAAAAATTTAGAATCAAAATCAAAATCGGTATAGTATTGAATTAATAATATTAAAGTATCACGTGTAACTAGTTTTTAAAGTATTAAAATGTACTTATAAGGCAGAAGGAAGTTTTAGGATTGGCACATCTAACAAACTTTCATAATTTTTTTTTTAACTCTTTGAGGGACAAACACAATGTCTCTGTAATATTGCATTCTCATCAGAAAGACCGAAAATTTTTATTTTAGAGTAACGAAAGGTAATTTATCAACATTTTGCTTCCAAAGTTAAAACTATAAAATTTCGTTAAAAGTTTGTGGTGCTAATCTTGCTTAAACTAGTATGGATAAAATATATTCCACAGTCCTTCAAGAGTTTAAAGCTGCTATTTTGCATATTTATTTTCGCACAGTTTAACAATAAAAGATTTACATCTTCAAATCAATTTAACATAACTGCCGATTCTTCCGATTTTTTTTTTCTTCTTTTGAACAGAAAAATTTAATAGACATTTTTTCCTTATTTAATCGGCAGATTATGATGCTATAAAATGGTAATTTTTTTTTAAATTTATGTGGTACAAAAAAGCGGAAGATGTTTGCAGCTGTGATTTAGTTTTTTTATGCTTGGTATTTTTAAAAGCTTCTATTTTTTGTGATGTTTAATTTTACGTATCATCATCAAAATTTTAAATCTTGTGAAAAGTTAACTTTTTGTACGAGATAAATTTTAAACTAGCTATTTTATTTATATGTTATTTAAAGCGACGAAGTTTAACCACAAATTTTATTTATTTATTTATTTTACATGGTATTTGCGAAACATATTTTTTAATGAATTTGTAATCCACTCCATGCGAAGTTACTGTAATCTGAGTAAAATTATGCGATTTAGAATTCTTGGGACAGACAAGATATACAAACCGAATTCAGAAACACCTTTCTATTATGTTGGAAAGTGTTGAGAAAAGATATTTAATGAAATTTGATAAAGAATTATAAGTTTACAGTGTTTAAGGGTGTATTAAAAAAAACGCTTTTCCGAAATTTTCCGACACAATTTCAGTCACATTTTTAGAAACATGAAACTTGCTGAGAAGATTTTTGAAGAGACGTATAAGGTGCCGTGTGAAGTCCATTTACGCTCAATTCATTAGAATTTCATTTATAAACAATTACCTTCACAGTATGACCCTTTTTTTCGTTCACAAATTTCCCGCTTCGGAAAAATCGGTTCAAAATGCCGTTTTTGATTGCTTTTTTTGCAATATTTTCTGCATTTATCAAAAAATTGACAATCACGGCACCTTGTGTACTTTCTAAATGAGACAATTTGCTAGTTTGGTGCATTTGAGAACAAAAATGAATTTAAAAATAAATCGGAAAATAGGTAGTTTGAATCGAAATACATCCTTAAAGAAAGAAAGAAAGAAAAAAAAAAAACCCTGAAAAATTCATGTATAAGTTAGAAGAAAACCTTAGGAATTGTGAATATTTTTAAAATTTTGAAAGTGCATATTTAATGCATAAAATTAAAATATAATTAAGTACTAATGGTAAAATAATTATCGAGAAATTTAATAACCATCATTTAAAGAGTTTTAATTTATTTGAAGTGTTCCTTGATCTAGCGATAACCTCGATCTAACTGTGAATTTCAAGATACCCTTTTCACTTGTTATATGGAGGTTGGATGTTATTTCTTAATTATACAGGGTGATTCAAAATTATGTGGACAAACTGATATGACAAATCGGGCATACGACAAGGGTAAAAAATCACATAAGAACATAGGGTTGCAAACCACTTATTGAGTCACAGATACAGGGTGTTTCATTTTAACTACACCCGGTTTGAAAGTAATAATTTCGCAGAAATTAAAAATATTATAATGAAAATGCAACGATATGTACCTTATTTTGTGTGAAATGTGATAACGTTACGAAAAGATCTGGAAAAACATATTGCTCAAGCAGTGGATGATACCGTATAAACTGATCACCACAGTCCATAATGTGAGGTGCCAAATGCATATTGCTGGCGCGCATAATGCACACTTCTATCACTTTTGTTTGGTGTTATCACATTTAAAACAAACTTGAGAATGTCTGTTAAATGTTTTATTAAAATATACTTTATATTTCTGAAACTTATTACCGTCAACCCAAATTGAGTTAGGATGAAACACCCTGTATTTGTAACACAGTAAGTGGTTTGCGGCCGTATATTCCTATGTGATTTTTTATCCTTGTCGTATGCCTGATTTGTCTTATCAGTTTGCCCATATAATTTTGAATCACCCTGTATATAAATTTGGATTGTGTTATAGTACGTAGAATATTTTTCGGTTGCTTTCTCATAGATTTGAAACATCTTGTGAGAGGATGCTGTTGATTCATTTTCCCATGATGCTTCGACTATGCATATCGATCTGTTGTGTTAATTTTGCGATATACATTTGCGATTTTAATTTATCTATCGCTAAATTAACACATATATATGTTAATTTAGCAATTATATCGATTATAGCAATATGCGATTTTAATTCATCTAACGTGTTTCCCAATTTAGCGATAAACTCGATTTAACAATGATTTTCAAGAAAATTTCTAATAATAAATATATTTAGATTGTCTTATAGTACGTAGAATATTTTTCGGTTGCTTTCGCATAGATTTGAAACATCTTGTGAGAGAATGCTGTTGATTCATTTTCCCATGATGCTTTGAATATGCATATCAATCAAATATGTTAATTCAGAGATATGCATTCGCGATTTTTATTATCTGTCGCTAAATTAACACATATACATGTTAATTTAGCGATTATACCGATTATAGTGATTTGCGATTTTAATTCATCTAATGTGTTTCCCAATTTAGCGATAACCTCGAATTAACAATGAGTTCCAAGGTATCCTTTCTAATATCGTTAAATCGAGGTTTAATTTAATTTTTAATATTATATAAATTTTGATTGCGTTAGAACATGCAGAATTTTCATCAGTTGTTTTCTCATAGATTTGAAACATCTTGCGAGAGGATGCTGTTGATTCATTTTCCCATGATGCTTTGACTATGCATATCGACACCGCTGATTTCGTCGGCGCCATGCCGGCATTCCGTTAGCGATGTCGGAAGAAGATAGACCAAGATACCTATGCGTATATCATAGAAGATAGGAGATGCGGTCGGAAAACATCAGGACTGTGTTATCGCCTGCAGAAGAGTTTATAATAATCTCCTAGGGACCCTTTTTCGAAGTTGATATACTAACGATAAAATAGCTCGACTGAGAAATGTCAAACAGGTGAAGTGAACCAGCGGTTAAATTAGTTTGAAATGTTCCGTTCCTCACTTTCGTGCTCTTAGTCTGTAGATTATAAAAGGAAACTTACAATTGAATCTATTTGTAGAAAAAGTCGATTCCCTTAAGGCTTCTGGCCACGCGCGTTCCCAATTCCCCTCTGTACAGTCAACTCTGTGAAGTCCGCAATTGTTTACTATCCGCATAAGATGTTGGAATGTAAACAATGATAATTGTCATCAACAGTTAAATATATACAGTTAAATTTGGTATATATTTTTTTTTCAGTAATCTATTGTTAATGAATAAATATTTAAATATAAATTAGATATACATATGTAAATTTCCTTGAGTAACAAACTTTGGTATCAGAGTGCAAGAAGTAATACGTGTTCATAGACTACAGTAAAAATTATTGACAACAAACCTGAACTGAAATTATCAGCTTGTTGTATGAATGTTTAAATGTTGTATTGCATATAATTTAAATTTTCTTTAAACAATTATTAAATGTAATCAACCATTTTACATTCTGTTTTTCTTTACCATTGTAATTTTTGTTCAATTGTTACTAATTTATAGTGAGACTTAAGAAATAAATTATAAACAAAGGGATGATGTATAATCCACAAAACCCTCGATCTTTAAGTGTGCGGTTTTCACAGAATTGACTGTAATGTTAAGTTTATGGGCGTTTGATGCATTCTTATAGTCAAAGTTTCCTCGGAAAATTAATATTTTTAATTTCTTCTTTCAATGTTCTCTTCTTCAAAAATGTCTCTTTTTTCTCAAAATACTTCAAATATCTTTGCTTAATTCAAAACTTTGCTTAACATAAAATATTAATTTTATGTTTAAAAAATTGATGAACTGAGAGTAAAATTCCAACGCTTTATATAAAATTAAGCGTGGATTTTAGAAATATTTTAAAAACTAAGAAAGAAAATGACATCATTTAAGAAGAGAACAAGAAGATGAAAGATGAAAGAAGAAGTTAAAAATATTAATTTTCCGAGTATATATCTGAGATAGCTTAAATATAAGAATGCATCAAACACCCATAGACTTTACATTACGGAAGAGAAATCGGAACGTGAGTGACCAGCAACCTTAAATTGAAGTTTTCGTCCCAAGCTTTCCAGGTTAATGTCCGAAGAGACATAAATTTCAACTCTCGGCATACTTGTTTTGAAAGGCGGTGTCTTTCATTTTTAATTGCACTTCAGATGTATTTAAATATCATTCTGTAGGATGACTTAACATCCATCTCCCCATCTCCTCCTAACATTGTTGAATATTCCCATCCCTTTTTTGTTGAATACAAACAGTTGCAGAAGTATTGGGGTTAATGGTATTTGAGAAGAGTGAAGGGAAAACAGCATGTAAACTGACTTTACATGGCCTGTGGGCTGAATGTAGGTGACAACTAGTTTTTTATAATTATTGAAAACACTTAGATTTTTAGAGTTTTCTACTTAAAAGAAAAGAAAAAGGAAAAAAGAAAAAAGATAAAATCAGGCATCAAGCATAGATAATGATATAGACTTAGCAAAAGGGTTTAATTTTTGACAAAATTTTTATTCTTCTGAAGCAATAATAACGCACTTTATTTAATCCTTTCGGGGCTGGTAAACTATTATATTACATGTCTTTTAATGGAGTATTATTTTGTTTTAAGAAATACATTTGCTATTATTTACATGTAGTGATATTAGTATATGTATGAATTTGTTATATGACTTAATTTGGGCTTAGGAATTTATTAATAATAATAATTATTATTATTTACTTAATTCTCTATGCGCCGTTTCCGATTCTTTTATTTTAAACCTATATTACACTCTTTAAATTTAAAATGAAAGTTATAACACAAATAATCATGCGTAATAAATTGCCAAAAAGTATTAGAAAGTTGTAATATAAGTTAAATCTAATTGTAATCCAATATTTTCTTAACATCTCCAACCATTCTTCCTTAATATATATTAAAATATTTAATTGCTAAAACGGACGTCAAATTTGACGTCCGTTTTAACAATTAAATATGCATTTAATTAGCATTAAATATATATTTTTGAAACGTTTTTAATGGACGTATAAGAAAACTTCTTTTTATAATTAATAACATTCTTCTTTAGCTTATTGTCATATGAATATGAATTGATTAGTACGCAAAACAAAACAATTCGTTATGTTTCAGACTATGAAATATTCTTTAAATAGAAATTAATCTATTTGGATAGCAAGTGTTAATGTTATTAACATGAGAGTACTTTTTTCTAAAAATTGAAAAAAAATTGGATGCGAAAGGGTTAAATAGTAATCACTAAGCTGTACTTGGAGAAAATACAAATCCATTATTCCAAATTTATTATAAGTTTAAAATAATAACAGAAACAGTTTTATTTAATGTTGTCACAACCCAATTTTGATTATGTTACATAAAAAAAGAAAAATTGAAAGAATTGAAAGATAAGTTCATCTACTTTTTTTTCATCTGTGAACTCGTAACCGAAAAATTTTCAGATCAGTAGAATGGCTGATACAGAAGGAAGTAAAAATGTAAGAATAAAGAAAAGATAGACGATGGACTATTTTTTTATTTCTTGCAAGAAAAATATTCCTCTGATATGCGACAAAAAACGCATCCTTCTGTGATACCGATAATCACGCTTGATTAACTTCAGATGCTACGTGATTCATCACGTTCAGAATCAGAAATTTCAGGACTTGTCTCCCAAAACATCTGATGGATTACACTAAACGCATGACTAAAGATATATTTTCTTTATAGAGGCATTGATTACTATCCACGTTTCTGTTAGGCTCCCATATTTTTTAAGGCACCTTAATTCGTCAAAAGACAGTTGACACAAAATTTCTAGACATTGAATATGGGTGTAATTGGATCCTTAATTTTAGATAAGAATTGGACTTAACTAACAATACACTTTGGACGAAAATACTGTATTTCATTTCCTTTATTTTTAAATATAGACACTCATATAAATTATTAAGGCAATACATATATGCATAAAAATATCCTGTATATATCTTTAATATGCATATTATTATAAAATTTTAATTAGTATTTACGTACGAGTACAGTAATTGTATGCCATTAGATTGTACGTAATTGATCATTGTTTCATGATTCAAAAATTTCAGGATATGTCCCCCAAAACATTAGATAGAGTACGCTAAATATATGACTAAAGGTACATTTTCTTTATAGAGGCATTGATTGCCATCCAATATAGGCTCCCATATTTTTTAAGGCACCTTAATTCATCAAAAGACAGTTGACACAAAATTTTTAGATATTGAATATGTATGTAATTGGATCCTTTATTTTAAATAAGAGATGGATTAGACTTGCAATATACTTTGGATGAAATAACTATATTTCATTTTTTTGATTTTTAAACGTAGACGCTCATATAAATCATTAATGTAATGCATATATGTAGACAAAATTCTGTATATATGATTAATGTGAATATTATTATGTAATTTTAATTAATATTTGCGTATGAGTACAGTAATTGTGTTTCATTAGATTGTATATAATGGATCATAATGTTTCATGTACCAATAATTTCTGGATTTGTTCTCTAAAACATACTTTAATTATTAATACATAATTATTCATTTTAGTTTAAATACGTTATTTTTTTTTTTCGTGAGTTTATCAGTTTATGCAGCCTTTTCGTCGACAAAAAAAAAAAAAAAAAAAAAAAATGTATCGCAGATGATTTTCACGATTTTGTCACAAGTCAGGCGTTATGTTTTAGGTCATTAATTTTTCAACGAACACGTGGTTAGATGTAACTCATTATAAAATAATCTATCTAGGCATACAAGATTTCTCAAAGAACATCTGAACATAAAATCTAAAAAAATAAAAAAAATCTGAAATTTCATAAATTTATTAATTTAATACGTATAACGATAAAATAAATAACATGTTTAATCTTTATCGAACGCTAGCTTTTTACATAGGATTTTATTTTTATGTTTTATTCAGGCTAGCATGCTTTAAAAATAAATTTTACAATAAATTTATCTTGTTTCTGCTGTAAAATTACAAGTAAAAAAAAATTTTAGAAAAAAAGTGTGGCAACAAAATAAATTTTGTGTAATAGGTGTTGGTTGTTAATTGGTTGTGTTTATGACGGCTAATTTCTGCACGAGAGATATAGGCCTTATGGGGAGTGCCTTTGAGAGTCTTTGAGATATAGGCCTTTGAGCTTCTTTCTAAGCATACTTAACCGGTATTTATGCAAGGAAATACAAGGTTTGAACAAAACCACAGAAAACTACGAACGGTTAGGCCGACGAGCACGATTGGATTCGAACCCTGCCCCTCCCGTCTACCAGTTTCGATGCAGAACCTCTCGGCCACTGGTGGGCAAAAATAAATGCTGGACCTGAGGCCACATGAGAAGTGATATAGAATTGATAAAGAATAAAGTTAGCTTTTAAATTTTGTACCCAGTAATTTAAAAACAGTTGCATTTTTCAATTATAGATGGCACTGCTACATCAACTAAGACATAATTTGGATTTTATGGACTAATTTGATACGTTACAAATTTTGTTATCAGTAATTTAAAAACAACTGAAATTTTCAACTATAGATAGCACTGTTATGTCTAAACTAAGACAAATTTAAACTTTATGGATTAATTTGAAACAAAACACGTAATTGTTCTTTTATTTATTTTTTTTTTAAGTTTTTAAACATTTTGTTCGAACCTATAACTGTTCAAAGAACTCTTAATAAATATTTAACAAAGAAAACTCCGAACATCGCTTCGTAGTTTTCACCTTATTAAATCTTAATTAGGAAATTCTTAATTAGTGTTTGTAATTAACACAATTAATTAAATCTTTAAGTTATAATGCCTCATTTGCCTCATTTTGTTTTTCTCTTAAACGAATCTCAATTATTTTGCTTTATTTCATTTGAATTAAACATTGAAGTGTTTTAATATTTTTTTTTCTTTAAAGCGCTACTGTATCATATACAGATTCTTACACAGATAAAAGCGTCTTGTATCATTTTGAAACTTTTAAGTACTTTTGGATGGACACAAAACAAATAGTTAAGGGATTAATTTAGATTTTTCCATGCTTAAAATAATTCGGTGTCATTGCTTCGTGTACAGTAATTTTTTTCATTGTAATCAAAAGGATATATATATATTTTATTGTAGTATTTGTTTAAAAGAGTAATGTTTAATTATTACGAGCGAGAAAAAGTTTTAATTAGCAAATATTTCGTCTCCTATTATAGTTACTAAAAAAAAATTCAAAAGTGTCAAGAGCATATAATAAATTGGAAAAAATATTGTTTCTTTAGTTATTATAATGATACAAATATTGTCATATATTATCATCATGTATTGCCATATATTGTATCATATACACTATATCATATCATCAATATATTTATCGAGTGTGACACACTATATCTATAAAGCCAAAATATATAGAATAATTCTGTGTGAGTATTTCATCTACAGTAAATTTATTCCATATATAAATTGATTAGATTTAATATGCCATGCACAATATTGCACGTACTACTATATTTGAATACAACCCCTCATCTTTTTGCTTTATTTTGGGAATAACGGGTTTTGAGCTTATTCTATCGGTTCTTCACGATAATATATGACCTGTACTGTTATGCTTACACACCTGGAGTTTTAGGATGATTCCTCATGTATTTTTTTAGATATTTAACAAAATGTCTAAAATCGCAAGTGGCCTGGTCACCTTTGGCCATATAGGGTATTTAGTGTTATCAATGTAATAATATTATCAATGAATTTAAATATTTATAACTAAATATGCTATTTAATCATTAGAAGAGATTATATGACTGTAAAACTGGAGAATAACCAAATTATTTAATTCTATATGTAATTAAGCCCCTATGTTCATCATCAACTAATTTTATACATTATATGTATCAAGTAACTTTTTAAAAGTGCAAACGTTATTTAAAGGTGTCCGGAACACATTTTAAAATAATTTTAATTTATTGAGTTAAAATTTTGAATTTTTTGTTATGATTAACCGTATTATTAGTAAACAAAATCACATAATAAAACATCTCTCTTTTTTTAAGAAAGAAATTTTAATTAAAAGTTACTAAAAAAAGTGGGGTATTTTAAAATCAATATAACTCAAAATATTATTTGTAAGATTTTTTTTTTTTTTTACATTAAAAGAGACGGAAATATATAAGCATTACTTTTTATTAAGCAGTTTAAAAATATTAATTTAAATAAAAACTACAAATATTTAAAATAATTTTTTTTTTTTAAATGATGTGACTTTCATTAAACGAAAATCATATTTTCAAAAAGTAATTTTTTTTTCAAATTTGCTGAATCAAAGTCAAAGTCAAACAATAAAAAAAGACACGTTCCTAGTTTGAAACATTTATCTATAACGGTTCTTGAGTTACAATAATTTAAACCAAAGAAATTGTGAAAAAAACCCATCATGAAGAAAAATGCATTTTCACAAAAAGTCATTTCCATGACGTCCATTGTTTGAAAGCCAGATTTCGAAAACCAACCAAAACAAAACAAAACAAAAAAATATATATATATATTTAATTTTCTAATTAAGATAGAAACATGATTTAAACATCGTTTTAAGCATAAAAGAACAAAGAAATTCATAATGTAATAATTTTTTTAAACAATTTGACTATTTTTGTGTCCCGCACTCCCGTAATGCATACGAACATATTTTTCATGATGTCTCTAAAAGAAATATCTAATTTGAAATACAAAATATAGTTTTTAATATTCAATGTTATCAGTATTCCGCTATCGTCGATAAAATTTAATGCTAGTGTCTACGTATGCTAATTGATCATTAATATAGATAAAGGGCAATCTACAAAACTGAAGAATAATCAAATTATTCCATTGTTCTGGTAACTAAGAATCTATATTCATTAGCTATTAACCTTATTAAAACTAACAATTATTACTAACTGTTAATTGGAAGCAGATTTGCTAGCACATCAAAAAAGCAAAGCGAGTTTTTTTCACCAAGCATTTTATCAATGCACATATATAAAAGTCATATCTGCGATTTTTTTTATATTTCAGAATTTTTTTTTTCTTTTTTTTCTCTACACATAGAATATCCGATATCCATGGTAGAGAAAAGTGCAAGGAAACGTGATTTGTTCCAAAACCGAAGATAGAAAAGAATTAAAAGAAGTAAAAATAACAATAATAAAAAAAGAAGTAACAGTGCTGAGATAGGAGGCCCTGTGCTAGGTTATGATAATCACGCCCGATTAGTTCGCTCGCTACATGATTCATCGCGTTCACATTTATTGGCGCTGTATGGGGCAGGAAAACTTTATCTGCTATAAACCGAATTTTTGCACGCTTTTCTTTGGAGCAAAATTTTAAACTGGGTATGAATGATACATGTTGTTCTACATAGGTTAAAGCTAGTACAACAATAATTAAAATAATAATAGTAAGCGTTATAATGGTACAGTAATAAAAAAAATAACTTAACCCTTTAAGAGGGCGCTGCTGTGAAACTCCCCGTTCGCGAAATCCCATGTTTAACTATAGAAAAACTTCGAAGCGCAATGACTCATTATCTAATATAATTATTAAAATACTGTTTTCACCATCAGAAAGTTGATGTCAAATAACAATGATGTGGCTTTTTAAAATTCGTTTCCGTCAATTTTAAGTATCTCTAAGAAGATGATAAAATTTAAATAAACGGAAATTTCAAAGCTTATAGGGATTTTTTATGCACTCACATAGGTGCCAACCTGACATAGATTATCCGTAATACGTGAGTTAATTTGACACTGGATCAATGAGTTTCGAACCAGAAATTTTTCAAAGAAATGAAATTAAGTATATTCCACTAACAGTCTTGAAATTAAATAAAGAAAGATTCATAATATATATTTTCTGATTTGAAATGACGTTAACCTGGATCAAACTAAACCAGGTATTACGGAAGATTAGTTGAAAATTGACAGCTATGCACTTAAAATTTATGGAGATATTTTTTAAAATTGCATATCATCGGTATTTGCCGTCAACTTTTTGATGGTTTAAACGGTATTTTAATAACTAAATTAGGTAATGGGCCATCACGCTTCAAAGTTTTTCCATAAGTTAATGTGGGATTTTATTACAGCGGAGCCCCGTTGGGGACGAGCGACGCATATACGTGCCACAAAAAGACTTAAGATTCCATAATTATCTCCACCAGTAAAATTTTGCTCTAAAATTTGCCTTATTTAATCGTAACATTTCCTCGAATCAATAAGGCATAAATTTCTGTTTTTGAAAACAGGAGACAAAACATTAAAATTTCGAGTACTACTAGGTTATCCCGTCGACCAAAAAATTATCGCCAAACTATAAGATTAAATGCCAATAATGGATGATTGTGAATGTCACATTCAATGACATTAAATATGATTAACGTGTTTAAAATGTCATTAAGTGATTTTTATTTGGACTTTTATTTTTATTTCTTTTTCTTTTTCTTTTTCTTTTTCTTTTTTTTTTTTTTTTTTTTTTTTTTTTTTTTTTGTTATTTAAAATAAAAATTATGCCAATATGTATAATTTGGCTATTAGTTTGGCGATTTGTATAATTTGGCGAAATTGGTCGACGGGATAACAGAGTAGTACCAAATTTCGTAAAAGGCTCCCGTCGCGAAGGGGTTAGGCTCTTGTGAGTGAATTCCTTCAAAATACGCAAATATCACATTCGTATCTGTATTATGCAAACAAAAAATTCGGTTTATTATATGCACGGAAGGATTAAAGGCGAAAATTAGCAGTCGTCACTCGCCACATAGCGATTTAAGTTGTAGAAATGACGGTTAAAAAATAGACCATCAATCGCCACACTAGTCACTACTCGCCAAATGGCGATTAGAAAATTTGTTATCGATGGCTAAATAAAATATAGCATTTTTCATGGAAATACTTTCAATAAATCTAACTATGAAAATGGTTAATAATTTTTTCCCACTAAATGCAAGAAGATTTTAACGACTTAGCTGTACTTCGGCTTTTCGCCATGTGCTTGCTCTTCAGTTGGATTTTTTTTTTTTTTTTTTTTTTTTTTTCAAGAATAACAATTTTATTCTGCAAAATATATTCAGATTCCACTTGCATCTCAACCTCAAGCAACTTATTCCTTTTCACCCACCGGATGCAAGTGGATTTTAAAGACACCGTAATAAGTTTAGTATTTCAACTCCTGCTGCATTCTCAAACTTTGTTTATTATTCTTCAAGCGATTCTGTTACACCGCTTAACTGATCAATATTTTTGAAGAAAATTTTCAAATAATTTTATGGTTCCATGCTACAAAAATATCTTCAAATTATTTGAAAACTAGTTCTGAAATTGCATTAAAAATTTTATTAATCAAATTTAATGTTTGAATGAGACCCAGATTTTTTCAAGGATTAAGGCCTAACATCGGACATGAGATTAAAACTTGCAAATAAATCCATCTATGCATTCTTTAATCGACTCATCGAAACCGAAAAGAAATAAACGCAATCATCGCGATTTGCCTAGGAATTCAAGAACTCTGCATTGCCGATTGGTCAAATAAAGTCTTTTTTAATCTTGGCAGTTTGACAATTACGATAATATCCACCTGTAAATCGAAACTATGTCGTTACCGTATTGAAACAGTCAACTGTTTTTCTTTCTGACTATTGGCTTTCATGTCGTTTTAATAATTATGATTTCTGAACTGAATTAATTTTAGATCGAGAATCTAATCTAAAAACACCTTCATTTTAATTTTCTGTAATTAGTTTAGCCATAACAAACTAGATTCTTTCATATCAATTCATTCATGCGAACATATTCATTCATACATTCATTCTTCATAATAATGCCTATTTGTTTCACAGCTTTTACAGAATTTTTAATCTTTTATCATCGGTTTTTCAACTCATAATAATGCCTATTTGTTTCACGGCTATGAGATAAAAGATGATAAAAGATTAAAAATTCTGTAAATCAGAATTTTTAATCTTTTATCAACGGTTTTTCAATTCTTAATAATGCCTATTTGTTTCACGGCTATGAGATAAAAGATAAAAGATTAAAAATTCTGTAAATCAGAATTTTAATCTTTTATCAACGGTTTTTCAACTCTTAATAATGCCTATTTGTTTCACGGCCATGAGACAAAAGATGATAAAAGATTAAAAATTCTGTAAATCAGAATTTTTAATCTTTTATCATCGGTTTTTCAACTCTTAATAATGGCTATTTGTTTCACGGCTATGAGATAAAAGATGATAAAAGATTAAAAATTCTGTAAATCAGAATTTTTAATATTTTATCATCGGTTTTTCAACTCTTAATAATGCCTGTTTGTTTCACGGCTATGAGATAAAAGATGATAAAAGATTAAAAATTCTGTAAATCAGAATTTTTAATCTTTTATCATCAGTTTTTCAAAACAGAAGTTTTTTTCCTAACCGAAATAGAAAAATGATCGGATAAAAATAATGCTAAATTTACTATAAAAATTTACTGATGAGAATAAATCATGATTGGAATATAGGTGCTCGTGCGTGGTACGGGCAAATCATGATTGGCAAAAACACGTTGCCCCGTACGACGTACGGGCAAATCAGAGAAGCGGTACATACCCTCACCAGTTTAGATTTCAACCATATTAATTGTGAGTGGTGTATCAGTGTGGCCGAGTGGTCAGGAAAAAACGCCATAAAAAAGCGGAAACTACCAGTATTTTCCTATAGAAAATACTTCCAGTAATATAAAAGGATTTAATAAGGTGAATTTCTCTTTAGTAAAATACGGGTAGAACTACTACTGAAGTTAATGAATGAATTGATATGAAAGAATCTAGTTTGTTATGGCTAAACTAATTACAGAAAATTAAAATGAAAGTGTTTTTAGATTAGATTCTGCATCTAAAATTAATTTAGTTCAGAAATCATAATTATTAAAATGACATGAAAACCAATAGACAGAAAGAAAAACACTTGGCTGTTTCATTATGGTAACGACATAGTTTCGATTTGCAGGTGAATATTATCGTAATTGTCAAACGGTCAAAATTAAAAAAGATTTTATTTGCAAATTTTAATCTCATGTCCAATGTTAGGCCTTAGGCCTTGAAAAAATCTGGATCACATTCAAAGATTAAGTTTGATTAATAAAATTTTTAATGAAATTTTAGAACTAGTTTTCAAATAATTTAAAGATATTTTTGTAGCATAAATCATAAAATTAAAAGATAACTGTTATTCAAATTACAGAAGCCACAAAATTTTTATTGCTTTACTTAAAGAAATGAAAAAAGAACTAAATAATGTGTTTGAACCTGGTAAAATCATAATTAAAGTTAAAAGGCCAACGAAATAGATAAATAACATGGTTGTATTTCATTCGCCAAGAGTACTAAATAAAGCTATTTAGAAAATTTACTACCCGACTCCTACCGTAGATGCACTTATGACTAAATAAAGAGTTTGTAAAATTTTTACTTTTTTTTTTTTTTTTTTTTTTTTTTGTGTGTGTGTGTGTGTGTGTGTGTGTGTGTGTGTGAAGAATGATTTTTGGCAATTATTGCTAGATGAAGATTCATCTTACTTTAACAGCTTTTAGCTTTTTGGGGAAGAATAAAATTTCTGATTTTTCCGTTTGGTTTGTTTCTACCAGAAACCAGAAAATATATGTATTGGTCCAACATAAATAAGTTATTAACGAATTTAGATCAAGATACAAAATCGGCCAAAATTACTAGAGAGAAAACCAAAACTTATTCTAATAAAATTTTCATTAATTTTTAATTGGTACATAAAGATTTAAAGCGAGGAAAACGTCTTCCGGTGAATTATGACAATGGTAAATTCAGTGTCCTTTCTCATTTTTGTGTCGGCTTATACGAAAAGAAAATCGGTCCCATGAAATCATTTACGTGGATCTTACATTTAGCAGCGAAATAATATGTGAGTTGAGAACATTAGATCAAAACGATCAGAGCGGAGATTTAAAAAGTCCGAGAACTACATGCCGAGGGTTCTTTCGTATTAAATTTCACAAAGCTTAAAATAGCGCTATTCGGAGCCTTTCTGACGTCATCCACATAAAGTCCATTAAATCCGTGAATCGTCTACTCTAATGGTGTTTTTCCAAAAGATAAAACACATTAAAAAACACAAGGAAATGATAACAAGAATTACTTCGTAACCTCTCTCAAATTAGAAAAAAAGCAGTATGTTTTTCCTTAAAAAAACTACGCTGACAAAAAGAAACGTTCTTGTTTATACACTTCTTGTGTGGTGATAATCACTACGGGATGATGAAGAAACGTATGACTACGCTCTCGTTATCGTTTGGATCGGGAAGCATTGCCAACTTTTATTTTAATCTCGACTGCACTTAATCAAGGGATCACATCTGAGAATGAAAGTGCATATAGTCGCTCACCAGCCTCTCTTAAACGGTCGTAATGAGTGTGTTAATTGTGTAGAGCGGGGTGAGCATGCAACCGTGGAAAGATTGACTGGATAACATAGGCGCTGTAGCTTTTAGTTTAAACGTAGGCATTCTACGCTCTTGAAATAGACGATAGAAGGATCTAGCTCTGTTTTTTCTTTGCTAAGTATTCATTCTAAAATTGTTTGAAATACACGGAAATATCCTGTGAGTTCAGGTTCTTATATTTAATTAAGAAATGTCATAAGTCGAAACGAATGACTTGTGATCGTCATAATAGATGTAAATCTTACAATTGTGTGAAAAATGTCCGGGCCAGGATTAGAACCAGGAATGTATTGGCTGAAGCTGCCAATGTTCTTTCAACATAGCCATCCTGGACAAATACTGGAGGACTATTTCACCCTAACAACCTTAACGATCACACAATCTGGTCTGATACTTTGGATCAGCTCAACACAATAAATCGAAGGTTTATATATGGAACTGCAGAAAACTCTGCATATGAAATTATATTAGATTACTTTATAACACGATTATTCAAATAATAGATGCAAATTTTCCAAGTGGGTGAAAAAAGTCATGACCAGGATTCGAAACAGGGATGTATTGGCTGAAGCCGACCATCCCCTTCCAACTGAGCCATCCAGGACGATGGACTATTTCATCCAACTAATCTCAATAATCACACAATCTGGTCTAAAACTATGGATCAGCTCAACAGAATAAATCGAAGGTTAATATATGGAACTTCAGAAAACGCTGCAAATGAAATCATATTGGACTAATTTATAACACGAATATTCAATCGGTGAATGAATTATGATAGATGTAAATTTCCCAGTTCAGTGTTTGGTGTACACCCAACTGGAAAATTTAGATCTGTTATAATTCATTTACCGATTGAATATTCGTGTTATAAATTAATCCAGTCGTAATCGTCAATTGATCACCGTCAACATTCATCAGTGTTGTACCTTTTCTTCACAATGTAAATCATCTATGTACTTGAAATAGAAAATAGGAGATGAAAAGAAAGGGTACATTTCCCTGAGTATTCATTCTAAACCTGTTCGAAACGGAGATGTGCCCAAGCGGAGGAGGAGGCACGGAGTACAGTCATATGAGGCACTAAACTGAAAAGGGTATATCAATAAAAAGTATATTTTGTGAGTTCCGATTCTCATGTTTAATTAAGAAATATCATAAATTGAAACGAAGGTCTAGTGGGCTCTCATTTATTTATCGACAATATTCACCAGCACTGTACTTTTTCCTCTCAATGTAAGTAATATGTTTTCTTGAAATAGAAAACAAGCAAATCTGCTCCTTCCTTAAAATTCATTCTAATCCGGCTCAAAACGGTAGCATGCACAAGTAGAGAAAGGATGGCACAGATTACAATTGCTATTTGAGGTTAAAATTATAAGGGTATATCAAGAAAAGGTATATCGAATGATCCAACCTGTGGTTTCTGATTTTTAAACTTGAATTTTACAGAACATAACTAAAAGCCTTTTTTTTATTGAAAATTCTAATAAATTTCTTCACTTAGTACATTTTTAAGATTACTTGCTAGCAATACAGCATTTTTTAGATTAAAAATATTAATTATATATTCAGATACAGTTTTAAAAATTATTAAAATCGATGCTTTCGTATCAGCCACATCCGCACGCAAGCGGTTAATTGCTGAAGAAAATAACCCTTTAAAATTGAAATGCAAAGAAAATTTTGATAAGTTCAGAATTTTGAGTTTGTTTAAGAAATATTATACGGATTGTTACAGATGATTGGTGAATGAATTTCTAAATGAATATCGCTAATATTTGCTGCTTCTTTTTTTTCTAATTTATTTTTAAATTCATTTTTGTTCTGAAATGCATCCGATTGGCAGATTTCCTTATTTAGAAACTACATAATGTGCCACTGCTTGTCGATTTTTTGATAAAGCCAGAATATATTGCAACAAACGCTGTCAAATTTGGCACTTTGAACTAAAATGCCCGAAGAGAGATAACTGGTAACAAAAATAATTGTCATACTGAGATAACAATTGTTCATAAAGCAAGATATAATTAATTAATTGAGTTAAAAATGAAAAAAAACACGGCCTGTTATACATCTCTTCAAAAATCACCTCAGCAAGTTTAATATCTTTACTTTTAAATATGAGTCTGAAAATGTGTCAGAAATTTTGAGCTGTTGTTGGTGGAAAAATATTTTTTGAGTGCACTCTTAAGGCAGACTATATAGGCTTTTGAAGTGGAAGATGAACAGATAGACTCATATATTTCATCACTATGTATTCCTTCTAAAATTGTTCAAAATATTGAAAAATATCCATTGTGTTTAGTTTCTTTTATTTTAATAATAAATACTAAAAGGCGAAACGAGCCACTTGTGATCGACATGGGTAATTAAAAAAGCAAATTACACTTGGCGCTAATTTTATGTTGTAATGAGAGAAAGTTCGAATGTCGAGAATTAGTAATGCATTCTGGAGCCACGAACGTGAAGTAGTTATTTAGTAGTAATTTGTGTTATTCCAGGGTAGCTAGTGGTCAGGGATAAACACAGTAAAAAAAAAAAAAAAAAATAGGAAACTACAAGTATTTTTTTATAGAGATATTTGGAATAACATAAAAGATTTTTTTTAAGGCGGATTTTTTTATTAACAAAATATTGGTATTTAACACCTTTTTTCGCTGATCACTCACCAACCTGTGCTCTTATGATTTAAGTGGTAAACATGTTGTCAAAATGCGCCACCAGAACGCAAATCATCTTGCATTTCGCACTGAAATGTCATTAATAACTTTCTACCCAGTCAATCATTTTTTATCTTCCGAATTATATTTATGTTATTGGAACCAATCAGAATTAAAATTTATGGTGAATATAGACTTCATGTTATAATTTAACTACAATCCGTGTGGTCCGGTGACTCAATCGGAAATTAAGATGGCAGAATAAGACACCAGAATATAAAGGGAAAAAAATCGTGTTTCGCAACATAACGGAAACTATCATTCATAACTTTGTTTCAAGTTTTTCCTGATGCATTACTATTGTCTTTTCTACCTGATCTATTCTTCAGTTACAACTTGAGATAAGACAAAGACAGAAATGTTGGATCCGACAAATATCATTCATAGGTTCTTCAAGAGTCAGACATTTTTCATTTCAGAAAACCATATTTGTATTACCAAGGCAGTAAAATTTGAATGTATGATGCATTTGGACCTAGATTAAGGCTTTTATTTCTGTAAAAATGTTACACAAAAGTATCGAACGGTGAATATTTTGAAAAGATTGTGTTCTGATTGCAAAGAATACTTGATTTGATGCGTTTCTTGTTTTAGATTATTTGCAGAAAACGAGGTTTTCGGAGTACAGTACCATATTTTAACGCTTTTTGAACTAAATTTTTGGAATTTCGAAATTACAAAAACAAATATGGCACTAAATGCCGAAAAACTCGTTCTTGGCAAGCAATTTAAAATAAGAAATATGCCAAGCCAAGCATTCTTTGCCATCAGAACACAATCTTTTCAAGATATTCAGCGATCGAAACTTCTGTATAATATTTTTATAGCTTACCTAGTAAACAAACCATTTATCGCATTAATTCAATCGATCTCTGTTTTTGAGAAATTCAATTTTGAAATCAGGGTATTATTCGCTGGACACCCTGTGTATGTTACAAATCAACAGTCTATGTGGGCCGAAGAATCAAGTGGGAAATAAGATATGTACAATACAACACTTAAATGGGGGAAAAAAGTGTTTCGTCGATCATCATTCAGAATTTTCTTTCGAGTCATTTATTTTTCATCTTCTCAGATTGTATTCTAATTATAAGAATTCATCATAATTCCGCCTTATGGTATAGTTCTAATATCTATGTTCAGGCTGTACCTCTTTCCTTCTGTATCCATGTGTTTTAAAACACAAACACAGTTCCTGTAGTCCACTGGTTAAAATGTGAAACAAGGTATGAGCATAAAATAAAAGAATACAAGTAAAAAAATTATCGAGTTTCGCAATATTTCGGTTATTGTCACATGTAGTTTTTTTTTTTTTTTTTTTTTTTTTCAAGTTAATCGTTTGACACCTTATTGCATCTTTCTTCTGTTAGAACATATTAAATCTAAATCTATGCCAAGCCCAGATCTGAGATTCGACAAAGGCTATGGCCCTTCTTCTTGAGCTGAATCCATCTTATCTATTTATGTAGGAATCTTGTGATCCGCTTGTTTAAATGGAAAGCAAGATATCACAATAAAACAAATAAATACAAAAAACTTCGTATTTCACATCATTTCAGCAAACGTCATTCATAAGTTTCTTTAAATCATTCATTTTTCTCTCGCTATATTCATATTCTATTATGCGAAATTAGAACTGGTCTGAAGCCTGAGCTAAGACTATGGCTATTTTTTTCGGGCACATCTGTCTTGCCTATGTGTGTTGCAAGTCAACCGGAATTCGTGTGGTCTGCTTGTTTAAAAAGAAAACAATATGTCACAAGAAAACATGCAAATATAAAAAGCTTTATGTTTCATATCATTTCAGCAAACGTCATTCATATGTATCTTGGATTTATTCATTTTTTTATTTTCTTGTGCTAAATTTATATTCTGCAATGCGGAATTTGAATGGGCCCAAGCCTGAGCAAAGGCTATGGTTATTCTTCTCGAATATATTCCATCTTGCCTATGTATGTTGTAACTCAACCACAGTCTGTGTGATCCGCTTGTTTAAGTGGAAAGCAAGATGTCACATTAAGACATTAAATTGAGATATGGTAGCGCAAACAATCACTTCATCATGTTCATGGCTAAAATTCCAGAATTAATTAAAAATCGATTTACATATTAGAAGCAATCGGTCTGACAAGTCCTATCTTGATGGAAAACACCTGATAATCTGATTTTTGTGGTTGACTCATGAGTTTAGCATAGTGTTTTTCTGCACCTAAAGGTATAGAAATATGGGGGACTGACAGCAGGAAATCACAATAGTACCGTAATTTCGTGTAGATAAGCCGCAGCTCAAACAATTCATTTTTGACCCAGAAAATTTATTCAGTAATTTAAGATAAATATATACCGCGATACAAAATGTTACATTTTATTTATGAAAATTTCTGGGTCAAAACAGAATTTATTTTTGACCCAGAAAATTTATTCAGTAATTTAAGATAAATATGTACCGCGATACAAAATGTTACATTTTATTTATGAAAATTTCTGGGTCAAAACAGAATTGTTTGAGCTGCGGCTTGTCTGCACGAAATTACGGTAAGCAAGCGAACCAACCTCTAAAATTGGGTTTTCAGGTGCTTTCCTTCATGATATGACTTGGCAGACCGATTGTGTTTTATTATGGGAATCGATTTTTAACTAATTCCCAAAATTTCAGCAGTGAATTCAATGAGGAAAATGTCTGTTCTACCACCTCCCGATCTACATTTAAATCAAAAAAAAAAAAAAAAAAATTCGTGTTTCATATCATTTTAACCAACATTTTTTTTTTTTTTTTTTTTTTTTTTTTTTTTTTTTTTTTTTTTTTTGAGTCACTTATTTTACTTTTTCTCGCACTATATCCATATTCTATGATAAGAAATTAGAACGGTTCAAGTCTGAGCTAAGGCGATGGCTATTCTTCTCGTGTATAACCCGTCTTACCTACGTGTGTTGCAAGTTAACAGTAGTTCATGTGGTCCGCTTATTGTTTAAGCATGATGTCACAATAAGACAGATAAGTAGACAGAGTAAGATGTTACAATAAGACATCCAAATCCAAAAACTTCGCGTTTGACATAGTTTCAACAAACATCGTTCATGTTTTTTTTTTTTTTTTTTTTTTTTTTTTTTTTTTTTTAACATTCTCGTGTTAAATTCATATTATCCAGTGTGAAATTTGGACGGCCCCAAGCCTCAGCTAAGACTATGGCTATTCTTCTCGGGCATATCATCCTTACCTATATATGTTACAAACAGGGGCGGCCGGTCCATTGGGGACACTGGGACACTGCCCCATCAGTATTTTCTGTTCATGTTAAATAATTCGATTCATATATTTTTAATTTAAGTAATTAAAAAAACTGTTTACTGAAAATATATCACAAAGAAACTGCTTCTTTACTTCGGTCATAGACTCTCAGCATCTCTGTTTTTCTCAAAGGTAAAAAATAAGTCATTTTACTGACTGCTTTTCTTTCTGATGGACACCGAGGATACTAAATCTGGGAACTTTTTTTTTCTTCAATATGACACACTTGGCGAGTTAGCCCTTGATGCAAAATAAGGGAAGAAAACTGTGCTTTTGTTAGAATACGGGGAATGTCAAACATATTTGGCGATATATGTACCGGCCCCGTCAGTGAAAATTGGCTGAAGCTGATACTGGTTGCAACTCAATCGCAGCTCGTGTGGTCCGCTTTTTCATGTAAGAAACAAGATGTCAGAATGCGCACCACAATGCAAAAAAAAAAAAAAAAAAAAAAAAAAAAAAAAAAAAAAAAATTAGTGTTTCACAACATTCCGGTAATCCTCATTTCTCCTGAGTCATTTTACTCCTCGTCTTCTTCTCCAACCAATCCATCCTTCAGTTGCACCTCGGGATAAAGGCAGAGAGACAGAAATGGCGGGTCCCTCAATTGTTATCCGGAGGATCTAGTCACGGATCTGTAACCACCCCGCACAATTAACGGAGCTCATTAAGGTCGTTTAGGAGAAATCAGATAGCCGTTCACTTCCAGGAGATTCTATCGCCGCCCAAATCGGGAGCGCGTTAAAATAAAACCAGCGGCGTCGAATAAATCTCGAAGTTTTATCTTGGTACTCCGTGACGGATAGTCTCAAGGTACCTATACAATATAAGGGAAAGAAACGAGTGTTTAGCATATTTTGAACTGTCTGAATGCTTTCTTTGGATGGAGAGGGTATATAAAAAAAAAATATGGTGTGTTTGCTCTGTTTTAAAAGTTATCTCCCTTGTTTAGCTCGTGTTGTTAGAGTTTTAAAATGGAAGTTTGTCACAATTTGGGAAAAAATATCTAGTGATGGTATATCTGAATACTGAAAGAGATAAATGAAAGATAAGAAAGATATGGGATTTTTTTAAAATATTAATAGGTAGAGTTAATTACAAGTTGTTTGTAATTTCCTGATAATAATTATTGAAATGTTTGCTTTAACCAGTTAATTGATCAACACTTTTGAAAAAACCTTTTAAATATTGTCTACTTTTTCAGAATTTACAAAAATTACAGAATGTCTTTTACAGAATTTCTAATCGTTTGCCACCGGTTTTCAGAACAGAAATTTTTGCCTAATCGAATCAGAGAAATGCTCGGATTAAATTATGCAAAATTTACAATAAAAACTTACTGGTGATAATGCATTCTTAAGGGTGTTCTTAACTGATCCGCTCAACAAGCGAAAAACGTTTTGACACATTTACAAATTCATTTTTTAACAGAAAGTTATAAAATTTTAATGCCTGACTGTGAAAGCGATTTCGAATTGAACTTATTTTTCCATTTTATGATAGTAAAATTACTTATCGAGTTATAAGCTATTTCGATGGCGCAATCACCCGTTTTTCTCCTCCTTTTCGACCGGTTTTTCTGCTTTCGTCGGGAAATATGCTCAAAAGTGTCAACTTTGAAGGCTTGTTATGAAAAATCTATTGTGTTTTTTAAAAAACAAAAGAATGAGTGCAATTAGACAGTTCCTGAATAACAACACCTGCTATTTCTATGCATTTCCGAACAAAAATAAACTAATGCATGTGTCACAAAGTTGCCCTTTTTGATTTAAGAACACCCTTAAAACGAAAGAGTGGATTTGGCTTCTCAGGAAAGAGCTGTAATTTATTGGATCGTGAGAATAAGTTGTTTTTAAAACATTTTAATCATCTTGTTTTAAATTGATTTTTTAATCCACTCATCTTAATTTAAATTGCTTAGAAAACAGCTCGTTCACTCGGGTTGTTTCAACTCTTTTCGAGAAGCTGACTTTCAGATCTTGAGATGAATGGATTTCGGCTCAACCTGAGTTATTTTATGGCTGAGGTTTTTAAGAGAGTGATAAATCATGATTGGAATATGGATGCCCGTTCCACTAACGGGCAAATCATGAATGGCAAAAACACGTTGCCCGTCCGACGTACGGGCAAATCAAGGAAGCGGTCAATCCCTTCGAGGGCGGTGGTACATTTGTTGGACCACCTAATTTTAATTCCTGAATGCTACATTGGCATCAGAATATTGGAATGAAAAATTTATTTTTATTAAGTACGTAAACAAATGCTTTTGCTTATTTTGAAGTAAATTTGTTTCTAATTTCTGGTGTCAATTACTCATTTTAGCATTTTTCGAATAGAAGTACCATGCTCCTGAAAGGGTTAAAGTGAAGTTCTATTTTGGCCGCAGTTTACTTTGATATACGGAAGTCTCGTTAAACGTTGCTATTTTTTGCTCTGTCGTTTTTAAAATGGTTTGTTTTGTTTAATTTTTCAAAATATCTAAATTGCCTAAGTTACAACAGAGATGGTTTATAAAAAAGATTTAATAACTCGAAAGAAATATTCAGTGTCTGCACACACACACAATTAAGTAACAAATAGCATAGGGAAATTTAGAAAACAAACACATAAAACTAAAATTCCATAAACAAAATCATTCCATCCAAGATGGTACTAATAATTTCCTCATATTAAGATTATTTCGTTCAAAAAATTGATCGATTTTTTGGGGTTCGGTTTATTTCAAGATTTATTGAAAAAAACTAAATAAGATTCTTCGATTATTATTTATATAAATTAATCTTGCAAAAAGGTCGGTAGACATTATTCTGTTAAGATTTAACTGCCATACTATTATTGAATATAAGGCACGAACTATATCAGATGCAGCGATGATTTTCAATAGGAATTATCTGGAAGGACAAAATGAAATTTAATTTTAAATAATCAACAACATGCAAAAGCTTTTTTTTTAGGTTAAAACGATAATTTCTGATTCGGATTATTTAAAGAGCATTTACGTAAAATAATAATAATAATAATAATAATAATAATAATAATAATAATAATAATAATAATTTTAGAGGCAAAGTATTTTTATTCAAAAAATGCGGAAATGAGTGAGTGGCACCAGAAATTAGAAACAAATCTGTTTCAAAATAATCAAAAGCTTTTGTTCACATACTTAATAAAAAAATATATATATATTCCAATATTCTGGTACCAATATCGCATTCAGGCATTAAAATTAGGTGGTCCAAAAATGAACAACTGACCACAAAGGGGTTGAATTAAGGTGATTCTATACATTTTTTTTTTTTCAAATTTTAAATAAAACTACTCAGTTTTCAATTTTTGTGAATTTCTGTTAACCCGGGAAGCTGCAACACAGACAGTCAAGCACTTCATTTTACTTAAATTCCAGAATTAGTTAATCAGAGCTGCCAACTTCTACGCCTATTTAAATCACATAAACATGTCTGGAACCACAAAAACGTATTAGTAAAATGTATGCCAAATATATTCAATGTTATGTATTACACTCCATATTGTTAATTATCTATTAAAATTTCTGTTCCTGATATGTTTATTCGTCTTAAAATAGGCGTAGTAGTTGGCAGCCATGGTTAATATTCGTTTAGCATATTGAAACGGAATTCGTCGAATTCCATTCATATTCGAATTATTGAAGCGGATATATATATCCATGTTCATAGTGGTAATTTTTTATTAAATTCAACGGTTCATATATTGTGATGCAATTAATGGAGATATATATATATATATATATATATATATATATATATATATATATACATATATATATATATATAATGAAGGCAAAGAAATAACAATGTGCTCTTCTTATACGTGTTATTACTACTTCAAACGTGCCCAGAAAAATAATCAGGCTGTTATCTCTTTTCCCTTTTGAATTATTTCAGATTTTGAAAAAACAGCATTTTTAACTAAAAAAAAAAAAAAAAAAAAAAGACATTATTCTGATAAGCGCTTCGCTAAGGAAAGACACACGCACATATATATTCATAATCTGTATCATCTACCATCTGTCTGTTTCTAGATGGTTTGCGAAATATAGAATACTGAAATGGGAGAAATAACCAGAAAAGAACCACTGAAGTAAAAGAATATTAAATACAAGGAAAATCGCATTAAGAGGCTACTCGACTCGTACAGAAAGACCCGGATGATAAAGTTAAGTCTATGGGGGCGCAATTTTCGAATATCTCGCTCAAATTTTAACATTTGTATATGATTTTTATAGCTGAGGATGATCTACAACAGGGCTAGTTTATAACCGTTTCTTTCTTTTTTCTTTTTCTTTTTTTTGCATTATGATAGTTTTAATTTCAGAACCGGTTTCGAAAGTTAAAGTAATAAAAAAAAAAGAAAAATCAGAAACCAAAATCAAAAAAGTAAAATCTAGACCGGTTGTAGATCATGTTCATCTATCCTATCAAAAAAAAAGTGTGAAAATATTAAAATTTGAGCGTGATATTTTGAAATAACGCCCCCATAGATTTAACATCATCCGAGTCTTTTTCAGCAAGTCGAGTGAGTTCTTAAATAAATTTTTAAAGTTTATTTAGTTTAAAGTACAGTGAATTTCAGAAATATATTTTAAACTAAACACAAAAAAGTTTATTTAATAAAAAGCTTCATGTTTCAAACTTCTCCCTTTCTTCATCGACAAAGCACGTGTGAATGCTTCTTACCTCCTTTGATTTAAAAGCTGTCAAAAATCCTTATTATTGAAAACTGTCAAAATGTTATTTGTTATAATTCAGATGAGAAAAAGATAAGATACTGCTTATATATATGCTGCTTATGCAGAGTTAACAAGTCTTCGGCTTTTTGCGCAGCACACTTATCTTAGAAAAATTGTAGTTCTTTCAAATTGTACAAATGTTTCAATTATTTAAAGCAACATTTTCTGTATACAGACTGGTATCCAAACGTCGGAGACTTGGTAGCTCTGGAAATATATATTGTCCAATTATCCATATATTTCTTAGTAATTTGGTAATCTGCCTTCTATTTCTCTTCAAACTTCAACTGTTTTTAATAATATGATTGTAAAAATACTGGTTTCTTTGGTTTATTTAATGGTATTGTCTGAATAACTTTGGATGTATTTATAAAAGTATTTATATATATATATATATATATATATATATATATATATAATATTGCAAAAATTATTTTTAGCTACCTTTGTTATATATTCAAAATATATAAAAGATACCATAAATAGGAAAAAATTCAAAATGAATATTTTATTCAAAATGAAAAGATGCTATATTATCAAATATCAAGTTGTACATACATTCATAATTATTTGCGCTAAAGCAGCATAATAATTTGAATTCTAATATAAAACCATTAATACAATTACATATTATTATCATATTGTCGATAATTATTTTTATTTTTCCCTTTTTATTTTGCTATCCAATTGGTAGTTTTGATGTTTTTTCTTCATTTGTTTTTGTGTGTGTTGGTAGTCCCAAATTCGTATTGTTTTGCTTTTTCATGGCAAATACGAAGATCAAACCACACACTCCATTTGTAGTTCAAAAGTAGTTGGGACCTGATGATTCTGCTTTGGTTCTACAAATACCATTTGTATTCATGTTATTTTTTCCTTCCATGTTCAATGTGCTATAAGATTTTAAATTCAGTGGTTCATATATTGTAATAGTTTTAATGGTTATATATATAATATGAATTACTCTGGTTATATAATGTCCATTTATCCTCCTTATATAATGTCCAGTTATATTTCTTAGTAATTTGGTAATCTGCCTTCTATTTCTCTTCAAACATCAACTGTTTTTAATAATATGATTGTAAAAATACTGGTTTCATTGGTTTATTTAATGGTATTGGCTAAATAACTTTGGATGTATTTATAAAAGTATTTATATATACATACATATACTGGGTGTCCCAAAAATGACTGATGGATTTTAAAATTCAATAACTTGCAAACGGTGACAGACAGCTATTTAAAAAATTTTTGCAGCAGGGTTATGTACAATGTCAGGAGAATTTTTTCACCGTAATTTTTTATTTTAGTTCGCATATCAAACAATAGGTGGCGCTGACGGCGGTTGAAGGCCAGGTCAACGCTTCACTCAGCACTGGTCACCTGGTCTTCAATCGCCGTCAGCGCCATCTATTGTTTGATATGCGAACTAAAATAACAAATTACCTGAAAAAACTCCTGACATTGTACATAACCCTGCTGCAAAATTTTTTTAAATAGCTCTCACCGTTTGCAAGTTATTGAATTTTAAAATCCATCAGTCATTTTTGGGACACCCGGTATATATACATATATATATATAAATACTTTTATAAATACATCCAAAGTTATTCAGACAATAAAAAATTTTTTAGTTATAACTACTGTTAGAATATGCTTCAGGTATCTTCGGAAATAGAAAGAGAAAGAAAACTCTTCATAGATGCAAAATCTATTAGCATTTTTTCCGATTTTTATAATATGATGTTTTCTTCGAGTCGTTTCTTTTACTATCGCTTCTTCGACCAATTAATCGTCGCGCCCGAGACATTCACGGGCTGCAAGTTTCACGTTTTTTATTCAGAATTGTTTGATTCCCATTAGTTTCATAAAATAGTGCAATTGGTTTTATTCTGGTATCATTTTACTTGTCATTAAATAAGATGAACATTTTCTTTTCCAAAAAAGTGGTGGCAATAATGAATTTGAATTTTTAAACCTTAATGCGACCGTTAAGTAGTTAGAACTCCAATTCGATACAAATAGATGTTGACCAGTTAATCCTTAAAAATCTCTCTTTAAACTGCCAGAGTTTTTTTTTTTTTTTTTTTTTTTTTTTTCTGAATAAATTATACTAAAAAAATAAATAAGTAAACCGCGCACTAAAAAAATGAGGCGAAATAAATCCGAAATAGAAAGAGGAGAAACTACTCTTTTTTAGATTAGAAGATCTATTTCTACAGCAATCTTTCCGATTTTGATCTTTGATGTTTTCCTCTCATCGCTTCTTTAAAACTCCGGTTTATACATATAGATGTTGATCAGTTAGTCCGTAAAAATATTTCTTTAAAATATTATTATTATTGGATACATCATGTTAATAAAATCGACTAAGAAAAAAAAATCCAAAACGGAAAAAAAGGAAACAGATCTTGCCTAGATAAGTAATCTATTTCTATGGCATTTTTTTTTTTTTTTTTTTTTTTTTTTTCATCTCTTATATTTTCTTCTCGTCGCTTTTCTTTATACTGCTTCTTTAAACTTCCGGTTGACGCAAATTGTATGTTACCCAATTAATCTTTAAAAATATTTTTTTAAATTGGCAATTTTTGGGGAGCAATATCATTTTGGTAAAACTATGCAGTAAAAAGAAAAGAAAAACTCTTTTAAGATGCAAAATCTATTAGCATATTTTTAAAGTTTGATCACTTTTTTAAAATTATTTGAAAAACAGTTGTTATTCTCGGTAGAGAATTAGGAAAACTGAAGTATATCTGAATCCTTTTATTAGTTGAATTCCGCAACTTATTTTATTTATTCGTTTTCTGATTGGTCCATGCTTAATGTCTAGAAATGGAATACTTCTGTTGCCACGATGACAAAAAAAAGTATTAAAAACTACAAAACAATTGAGATACAGGTTTCAAACAAGTTGCATTTAAAAGAATTTTTTTTTCTTTATACGACGGTGTAAAAATTGAAAATGTGCGATATTTAGAAGTTTAAAAAGTGCCAAAAATCTTAACTTAAAATTTCATTTCATATTTGTTTATGATTGGTCCAAGAATATTGACGTCAATCTAAATGTCCAAGATTATTAATATGACTCTGTTATTACGTAAGCTACGTTTTAATTATCATAAGACGAATTTTTTTAAATACAGAAATTATTTATAAGTATAAAATTATAGACTTAGAAAACATTATTTTCCAAATAGCGGTTGTAATTTGTTAAATTACAGTTTTTTTTTTTTTTTTTTGCTCGTATTTGTTTGTGAATAATTAGATGCATTCGTAATTATGCAAATACGTAGCACCTAAAGTTGTCTTCCGAAAAAGTCGGGAAAGGTTGTTCCATATCCTGTTATTTCTTCCTTCTTTAACTCTCCGGTTGATAAAAAAAATAGATATGTTAATCAGTTAGTATTAAAATATATTTTTGTAGATTGCCAGATTTTTTTTTTTTTGGACATATCTTATTAAAAACATCATGTTAAAAAACGAGAGAAAAAAAATTCAAAATGGAAAAAGAAGAAATAATCGTTGCCTAAATGAAAGATCTATTTTTATAGAATTTTTTTTTCCTACTTTGATCTTTATTGTTTTCCTCTCTTCGCTATTTTTTCTACCGCTTCTTTAAAACTTCGATTGATACAAAATAGATGTTTAACCAGTTAATCCTAAAAAACTATTTCTTTAAGTTATCATATTTTTTTCAGGTACACAATATTGGTAAAACCGTGTAGCAAACAGAAAAAAAAATTCCAAAACTAAAAAAGTAAAAAATCTCTTGCTAGATGCAAAATTAGCAGTTATCCCATTTCCATCTCACAAGTTTCTTTTCATCGCGTCTGTAAAACTCCGGCACAAATAAGCAAGTAGATGTTGTCTAGTTAATCACTAAAAATATTCCTTTAAATTGTCAATAAATTTTCTGCCTATACGATAATAATTTTTTTTTAAAAAAGGAAAGAAAAGAACGGAAAGAGAAATAAAAAATTGATAGATGCAAAATTTATGAGCATTTTTTTTATTTTGATCTCTGATATTTTCTTCTCAACACTTCTTTTTCAATCGATTTTTTAATAGACGTTGATCAATTAATCCTTATTATTATTTTTTTTATTGTCAAAAAGTTTTTTCACTATACGACATTGTATTAACATTTCGGACCAGTATTGCCAAATCGGCTACTTTTTTAAAATTCAGATTCTTGAATGGCACCATTTTTTACAAATAATAAAATGTGCTTTATTCAATGACATAACGATTAAGGCGAAAACAATAGGTAATTTAACGTTTCAAAAATGTGGTGCCAATCAAAAAAAAAAAAATCTGAATTTTAAAAAAGTAGCCCACCGGCAACACTGTAGACAGATGCTGACCAGTTAATACTTAAAAATCTTTATTTAAATTGTTTTTTTTTTTTATGTTGCATATTAATAAAACCGTCTACTAAAGAGAAAAAAATGCAAAACGCAAAGAGATGAAACAACTCTTCCCTAGATGCAAGATCTATTTCTACAGCAAACGTTTTTCTGATTTTGATCTCGGATGTTTTCCTCTCGTCGCTTCCCTTTCTACCACTTCTTTAAAACTCCGGTTGACACAAATGGATGTTGCCCAATTAATCACCACAGATGTCGTTGACGATAGCTGAAACACGAAAGAAGCGGCACAGAGAATAGCGGCTGTGCCATCAGAAGGGGAACGATGAAAGAAAAAAAAAAGTTAATATTTTTTATATATATATAATCTCTACGTATTTATAGCCGCATTTTTAAAAGCGAAATGTTGCATTAACATAATCCTTCCGAAATTCTTTCCTCATTAACAAGGATTAAATGAGGATGTTCTTGCTTATTTTTAAAAGGCGCTGATAAGAATATCTTTTAAAATTTTAAATATAAATCTTGTTGATGGAAAGGTATTTATTTATCATTTTTTTCATTTGTAGTCATAATTAAGGCTGCTCGTCACTCAGTTTCTACATTTGTTTTGGTAATGATAAGTTTATGAACCGATTATCTATGGGGCTATATTTATTATCTATTATGTTCGAAAGAGTAAAACATCATTAAAATTCACTTGAAACTATTTTCCCATTGATCGTAATGTAACGAAATGCTTTTATTTATCCCTGTAATTAAAATACACATCCGATTTTCATAAAATTAAAAAAGACTCGACAAAATTATGCAACAATTATATATTTTGAATTTCAAACAACTCAGTTAGGTAGCTTTTGCTCTATCAAATAAAAAATAATAGTAAATAAGCATGAATTTAATATAAAAGAAAACAATAAATAAATAGTTATAAATAATGAACTTAATAAGTAACAAAACAGTAAATATAATTTTCACAATAAATTGTAAATTATAAAACCTATAGTTACATTGAATGCATGCAGTAGCATCATTTAATCAGTACATTTCACTGAAATCTTTAATTTTCCCCATTTTATTTCCAAAACAATTGTTATAAATTTATTAAATGAATCTTCTAATTGGCACAAATGTACAATGCCAAATTGGCGGGGAAGAGAAACACGTGCAAATGAGGTGCATATATGACATCTGTGCCAAAATCTATTTACATTTTTTTTTCTCTGATCTCTTATGTTTTCTTCTTATCTGTTCCTTAAAACTCGGGTTGATACAGATAAATGCCGACCAATTAATATTCAAAAATATTTCTTTAAATTACCCCTTTTTGTATAGCATATTAATAAAACCGTCTACTAAAAAAGATTAAAGAAAATCTAAAACGGAAAGAGATTAAACAACTTTTTCCTAGATGCAAGATCTATTTCTACAGCATATTTTTTTTCTGATTTCGATCTCGGATGTTTTCTCCTCTCATCGTCGCTTCTCTTTTCTACCGCTTCTTTAAAACTCCAGTTGACACAAATGGATGTTGCCCAATTAATCACCACAGATGTCGTTGACGATAGCTGGAACACGAAAGATGCGGCACACAGAGAATAGCGGCCGTGCCATCGGAAGGGGAACGATGAAAAAAAAAATGTTAATATTTTTTTTATATATATATAATCGCTTCTACATATTTATAGCCACATTTTCAAAAGCACAGTGTTGCATTAAGATAATCCTTCCGAAATTCGTTACTCATTAACAAGGATTAAATGAGGAGGTTCCTGCTCATTTTTAAAGACATTGATAAGAATATTTTTAAAAATTTTCAAACATCAAAACTTGTTGATGGAAGTTTATTTATTTATCATGTTTTCTAAATTCCCTTCGATAATGCTATTTGTATGGGCGTTTGATGCATGCTTATATTTAAAATATCTCCTCGGGATATAAACCCTTTCGGCTCCGGTAATTTTTTCAGTTTTTAGAAAAAATTACTTTTACATTAATAACATTAACATTAGCTATCCATATAAATTAAATAGTATTTAACGAATATTTCATTGTCTGAAAGATAACTAAAGTTGTTGTTTTACTTATTACTCAATTAGTATTTTTATGACAATGGGTTAATAAAGAATTTTCGGAGATATTTAGAAAATATAGTATTAGAATAAGACATAACTTATATGACAATTTTCTAATACTTTTTGCGCTTTATTATCTATGATATCTTTATAAAAAAAAAAAAAAAAAAAAAAAAAAAAAAAAAAAAAAAACTTTTTTTTCTAATTTAAAAAGGGAAACAATGAAGGAAAATGAAAGATGAATGAATTTTTTTAAATGAAGGAATCGCAAACTGCGCAAAGAGAACTAAGCAAAGAATAACAACTATTATCATTACTAAATGTCTAAACATAAATGAAGCCATATAGTAAATGCACAGACATATACTAACATTACTACATATAAGCAGTAACAAAAGTACAGGGTGGTCATAAAAAAAAATTTGGCGATATATGGAGCTCTAGCGGCCAGTCCGTTCAACCGATCGAGGTGAAAATTCAGATATAGCTATTCAGAGGTATGAGCTCGAGATTCTGTGAACGGAAACAAAATGGCGCTCACGGTTACGGTTATAGTTACAGAAACTCGAAATTTTCCAATGGCAACACCCATTTTTTTCATCGCAAAATGCTCAGCGTATGCAAAAACCCTAAAGAGTGTTGGAACGGTATGGTTATTGCAATAAACGGACGCGTTATGCTCGCGCAAAATTAGCTCTACGAACGACCCCAAAAAAACACGACCAAGGCGCCGGAAGAAAATTTGAATACGACCGAGACAAAATACCAATCACAGAACGTCGTTTGCCAGATAGTCAGCGTAGAAAACGGAAAAAAATGTAGGGTGGGAATATTAGTTCTTCAATCGGAGCTCGCAGATGCCAACAAAATGATTTCGTTCGTGGTGAGTTGATAAAACTATTATCAAAATGAGATGAATGCTGCGAAAACCTGACGCGTTTACCATCGAAACCATCGCCAAATATGTGGCCTATGCATTTCACAAGCTCTTCGTATTTAGTAATGAAATTCGAAGAAATTGGCTGTACTTGTGATTGTTCCGCGATCCGGACGACCAACTGTTCCTGAGGATACTGTTATGGAAGTGCATCACTTAGTGACCAGAGGGCGCATGCAAATTACAAAAGGTGCATCTCGTGTATTTCATATACCAAAAGCAATGGTCTTAAAGTTACTGCGCTCTATAATCCGCATGTTTCTTTACCGGTACCAGCGCGCCCAGATGTTGGAAGTGAGAAACCATCAGCAACATCTAGACTTTGTTAATGAATTTCTTATCTAATATGATGAAGATAACGATCGACCTCTTCGAATATTATGAACGGACGAAGCATATTTCACCTTAACTGGTAACGTCAATGGCCTCCGCGATTCCCCGACCTCACTCCTATGGATTTCAGGTTCTGGGGATATCTAAAATCTAGAGTGTATATGTGCAATCCGCAAACTTTGCCGGATTTGAAAAATTCTATCAAACGTGAGATTGCAAACATTCCTCATGCGATGTAACGTTCGGCTATATTGTCCACAGTCGCCACCATACAATGTGTAATTGCCTGTGATGGCACCCATGTGGAAAATGTGTAATCAAAATAAAAGTTTTCCCCGATCTGTGTTGTAATCAGAGATTAGTGTACTGACTCTGTGTAATATGCAAATTTACTCCTTGCGCCCAAATCGCGTTTTTTATGGGGGTGGGGGGATTTACTGAACAGTTTTTTGTGCGTACATAACGTGTCCGTTTCTTGCTATACATGTACGGTTCCAACGCTCTTTAGGGTTTTCGCATGTGCAGAGCATTTTGCGATGAAAAAAAGAGTGTTGCCATTAGAAAATTCCGAGTTTCTGTAACTATAACCGTAACCGTGAGCGCCATTTCGTTGCCGTTATTAAAATCTCGAGCTCATACATCTGAATAGCTAAATCTGAAATTTCACGTTGATTTGGTTGAACGGATTTGCCACTAGAGCTCCTTATACCGGCAAAGATTTTTTTTTATGACCACCCTTTATTTCTTAAAATAAAATGATAACTTCTTAAAAATCATGTACTATTAATAGTACACCAGACCCGAAAAAGTTAAATAGAATTTATTTTCGTAAAATTAGTTAAATTGCCATTAGAGAAAACTCAAATAAATAAGTGAACTTGTTTTAATTAAAAATTCTGGTGTTAAAATGTTTTTCATTAAGTTTGGATAAAATTTCCAAACATTCCAGTGTTAAAGGATGTCTCTTTTTTTCTTTAGTTGTCAAAATATTTCGAAAACTTATGCTTAATTTAATATTTCATGTGTTGAAATCGGATAAACTGACAGTGAAATTTTAACTCTTGACATAAAATTAAGCATGGATTTTAGAAATATATAGAGGACTGCGAAAAAAAGGAGGGTCATCCTTTAAGACACACACACACAAAAATCAAGAGGAGATGGTTTAAATATGATAATGCATTAAAAAAAGGGGGGGGGCGCTTATTTGAAGCTTTTCAGAAATTTTTACGCCAATTGCTTGATTTTTTTTTTTTTTTTTTTTTTTTTTTTTTTTTTTTTTACTGAGTTTGAAAATGTGTAGACGATTTTTGAGACAGATTTTTTTTTTTTTTTTTTTTCAATATTCTACCTTTAACCATTTCAGAAAAGCTCCTTTTTATATTTCTTCTTTTCGTTTTTTTTTAAACTAAAAATTATCACATAAAAAGCACATATATGCTCAGAAATTTTTTATGATATATTTTAACTTATGAGCAATTCTGTAGATTACATGTAGGATTGCATAAAAAAAAAACTCGGATTTTTTTCTATTTTTGATGACAATAACAGAAATCTGTTTTTCAAATGCGTTATACGTTTTTTAAGTGCTTCTATGAGCCTAATATTTTAACAATCAAGCAACTAAATTTAAACATGTGTATTAGCATTTTTTCATAGCATCAAATTTGTAATTTTGTATTTAGTGTGTTGTGTTGTAAAAATTTATGTGGAATGTATGCAATACTGTAATAACTAGCGGCTCATCTAAAATAATTTCAATTCTCATATCATCATACTTTATATTGTTTAATAGCACGCTCAGGCAATGTTCTGCTACTTGTAATAACATTGTAAAACATTTTTTAAATCTTTCAGAAAACGTGGGTCTTAGTAAACATTCTTAACCGCACAGGGCTTGTTGTGCTCAAGTCATGTAATAGACCTCTCTGCCTGGTCAGAACTTGAACTTGTTTATTTGGACATCATCACATAATCAGGGGTGTAGTAAAAATAACTGAGGATTATACGCTCTAAGCAGAGGATATACGCTCAAGGTAGATGCTATACCTTACCCTGTTAAAAATTTAGCTCTAGTTTGAACCAAATTTTGGCGCTTAGTAGCAGCCACATAGGATGGTGAAATCTAGTACCAATATTTGGAGTTTCCTATTTCAACCTCGTTCCAACTATTGGAACTATGCTTCAACAGAAGCTTCAAATATTGATTCAGGATTCAACCATCTCACATTGGCAGCTATTGAGATCAAAATTTGGTTCAATCTTGGACAAGATTTTTAACAGTGTAGAGTGCGTAGCCTATAGCTTTCTTGTGAAACAGACGGTATACGGTGTGGCTTTAAATAGTCCAGAAGGTATAGGACGTATATCTCCGTATATTCTCCACTGCATCTCTGCTCATAATCTATGCCTAAAGAGTAATTTTTCGTTCATGTTCCTTTAAATTCCACTTTTTTTGTAAAAATAATAACGTACTGGCATTGATAATAATAATAAAAAATTTTTCCTTCTTAAATCACACGTTAAATAAACGATTTCACGCCTTCCTCTTCATACATACATCATCACACGATCAAGAATGTATAAACCAAGAATTATTTTATTTTTCTCGCTTTATTTTTGCAGTCTTTCTCATTCTTTAGGACCGCATTGGAAAGATAAAAGCTGTGAGCCCATTCACCTATACGGCCGATAAGACCGGCCCCAAAAATATTAATCCTGCTTTATAGGTGATAAGGCCCAGAAGTATTTACATGCGAAATCCATTTGGGCTCTGATAAGCTTTGGGTTTTGTACCTGATAGAGCTTTTTTGTCAGAAGTGTGAAAGGCCCAACGATGGAGTGATAGCAAAAAAGGACGTTTTATCATTTGCACGTATTAGAGGACCTGTTTTGGGATCTGCGCTTGTGACATTTGAATTCGCATATCAGAGATTAGTATGCAATTACTTTTCAAACGCATCTCAACAGATTTAATTAATTTATGTGACTTAAATTGTTCATGTATGTAGTATAAAAGGACAAATGTTTCTTAATTTGAGAAAAAATAATGTAACACGCAGGGATGAGAGCGCTCCAACCAAAATGACTGCTTACTACCACTAAATTTTAATGGTATTTCTCACCTTATTTAATGACAGAATTTCTTAGATTTAATAAAGCTAAGAATATTATTAGAATTTAATGGTGAGAATCAACCATTTGGGTCTGAGCGCTCTCATCCCTGAACACGGTGGCGAATGGTCAAAGAAAAACAGAATCAAAAAATTTGTTTAGCACCAGTATTTTGTGAAAGAGAAATTTGGCTTCTTTATCCTCTTTATATTATTCAAAGTATTTTCTATAAGAAAATAATGGTAGAATCCTCTTTTCTTTATTGTGTTTTTCCTTGCTCACTCACCACGCTGTAAAATTATAAATGAATACAGTCGAACCTCGTTAACATGAACCTCAAGGGGAATCAAAATTTCGTTCATGTTAACAGTAATTCATGTTATCAGTATCAAATCTTAGTATTCGTTTTTATAAGAACTGGAAAAACAGTTCATGTCAAAAGTAATTCACGTTAAGCGTGTTCATATTAACGAGGTTTCACTGTGCTTACAACTTTCGAGTTTCACATGATTCCGAACACATTTCTTTATCTGTGGCAAACTAAAAACCAATATATTTTTTTAAAGAATGAACATGTTCAGATATGAGATACTTAAATGTCAGAAGTTTGAAAGGCCCAGCGATGGAATGATAGCAAAAAAGATTTTTTATCATTTGCACGTATTAGAGGACCTGTTTTGGGATGAGATCAGTGCTTGTGGTATTTGAATTTTCATATCAGAAATTATTGTGCAATTACTTTTTAAGCGCGTCTTAACATATTTAATTAGTTTATGTGATTTAAATTGTTTATCTATGTTGTAAAAAAGGCAAATGCTTTTAAAGGGTATACTTAAACTAAAAAAGGCAACTCTGTGGTGACATAAGTTTTAACTCTTAAATGCATATTGTATCATTTTCGATACCATAAGTGTTCCCGATTTATTGGGGGGTTTATTCACATATTCCGTATTCTCACCAGAAATTTAAAAGAGCAATTTTCACTTTTCTTAATGACAGACCATTCGTAATTAAATAAAGAAAAATTTACTATTTAGATTTTTCTGGTATGAATTCTGATTCTTTGAATTGCGCATTTTTTGGAACGCGTTCTATCCTATGCATTTAAGGGTTAATTTATTTTTGTTCTGAAGTGCATAAAACTAGCAAGTGTTATTGTTCAGAACTGTCTAATCGCACACATTTTTCTCTTATTTTTCAGGGATGAGAGCGCTCCGACCCAAATGGTTGATTCTCACCACTAAATTCTAATAGTATTCTCAGCTTTATTAAATCTAAGAAATTCTGTCATTAAATAAGGTGAGAAATACTATTAAAATTTAGTGGTAGCAAGCAGTCATTTTGGCCGGAGCGCTCTCATCCCTGATTTTTGCAAACGTAATAGATCTTTGGGAACAAGTCGTCAAATGTTTCATTTTGAACCTCATTTTTCGACGAAAGTTAGAAAAACCAATCTTTCAAAGGTAGATAAACGAGTGATCACGTGATTGAAATTACTTATAATTCAATAGATAATTTAATGATCATATAATTGAAAAAACAAAGCTCGATTCGAAATCGCTTCCATAGTCAGGTCTTCCAATTTTATATCTTACTGTTATAAAAGGAATTTGTAAATGTGTCTAACGCTTTGCCTTTTTTGAGCAGAGCTTTTGAGAATAGCCTTAATCTAGGAAATATAATGTAATCCCATACGAATAATAACAATGAAATCTTCCGAGTTTCCCACGATTCTGAAAAAACGTTCTTTAGCTTTGGCAACCCCTAAAACCAATATCTTTTCGAAGTGGAACTTCTTCACAGTAAAAAAATTGCACAACGTTATTCCATAAAATTGGTAGCAATATGCTGCCTGAAATTTTAAGGAGTAATTTAACTTATATAATGGTGTAATTTAAACTGATATAACGGGAGCAATATTATACATTAGTGTAACGTGACACCAATTATACCACTTAAATTACTCATTAAAATGGAGGCAGCAAAGGTACCACCACTTTTATGTTGGAGTAATGTTGCATAAAGTCTCAGTTAGGAACACAGTATTCAAATCTAGGGTACACAAAAACAGGGCTTCCAATGGTGTTTTTTTTTTTTTTTTTTTTTTTTTTTTTTTTTTTTTTTTTTTTTTTTGAAAACTGTTAATATTTTTAAAAAGAAACTTGTGGTTTCTTTCTACGACAATTCCAAGAAAACGCTCTTCCTGGTATGTTTCTACTAAATATATAAATAATTTTTTTTCTTAAAAATAAGTGGTACCCAAGCGGACCAAGTTTGAGCCTTGCAAATGTACACCCCCCCCCCTTTTTTTAATAACAACAAAACTATTTAACTTCTTAAAATTTTGACTTCACTTCTGTGCAGCTTATTGTTTTATCTAAGTCTGAAAAATGCTTTTACCACAGTATTTTGAAGAAAGTGAGAAATTTTCATGAATGTTTAACTTATAAATCGTTTAAAATAAAAAATTTCGAGAGTTGTACCTCATTCATTTGTTTTGAACCCCTCAATTTGTTATTGCGTGAATTTAGGCTATTGATAAGTAAATTTAAATTTTAAGGGGGCTGGTAATTTTAGATCGCTATTTATGAATCTAAACGACCAGTCCCCCAAAGTTTCGATTTCAGAAAAAGATATCTTTCTGACATTCTGTTTCTGAAAAATTATTGAAAATACATCTCTACTGATCCTTTACCTTCAGGTCTCAATAATATATATATATGTTTGTAAAAAACAAAATTCCTTTTCTTACCACTGATTTCTGGATAGTTTTCATAGTACATTAATGAGTTGCCTAAAATTGGATGGTTGGAACGTAATATTCCGTTCACAAATCTTCAGGTTTCACTACATCCCCAGGTTTCATTGCAATAAAAGCAATATTTATGATAATACAATTCTATAGATTCAATGAATTTTCAATTCATTTTAGAAGAATTCATACTCTCAAGATCAGGGTTGGGTTTCTTACGGTAGAAACCTATTTCTTCCAGGACAGTGGAAGAAACTGGAAAAAACTGGAAGAAACTGGAAGAAATGGAAAAAACTGGAAGAAATGGAAGAAACCACCAGAAATCAAAACAAATGCTCAAAGTTAAAGTATATTAACTATGTAAAAGAATTAAAGTATAATTACATGAAATCTAAATTGAAAAATTTATTAAAACTAGCAAAAGCCATGCTTTGTTTGGATTCGCGAAGTATTGTGCTATAAGATAAATATTTGAAAGTAATAATATATTTTTTAAATTACTTTTGCATCTTTATTAAGCAAAAATGTAATTTTATGTTTCGGCGCATTTTAATTTTAAATGTATTTCAACCAAATTATAAGAATTTCCTCAGATTGTTTATTTATGATATAAAACTGGTATAAATAAAAATATTTTCAAAGTAGAATTATACAAAATATTAATTAATTTTATTTGTTTACAATTCTTTTATTGCCACTTCTCAAAAACATAATGTAATTCTTTTAAAATTCATAAATATCGTCTGCTTAAATGATTTCACAAAATAAGAATAAATTGTGTATTTGAATTTTTAACACAGAAAAATACTTTTATAATTGAATGTTAATAAGAAAATTTTTACAAATTTTAATTCATTAAAAATATACTATAATTTTTCTAAAAAAAAAGTATTTTATAAAAGAAATCATGAAACTATACATAGTTAAAAGGAATGAGCATAGTTTAAAAATCTGAAAGCAGTTTTTGAAATATTTTGTCAGAATAATGAAAATATATTTTATTTATTTATTTATTTAATGATGATTCTAGCTATAATTACTGACCCCATGATTTAAGTAAAGTTTTTCTTCTGAAAACGTACGTGTTTCACTTTTTATTTGAAAAAATGCGTTCGTAATTGAAAAACATGTAAAATTAATTAATTAAAGTAATAATTTTTTGAAAAATATTTCTGTAAAAAAAATAATATTCTGCAAATCTACAGATCATAATTTATATTTGTGTTTAATTTCAAGTCAAAATATTGTATAGTTTTTTTGTAAAGTGTACGACAAAATGTCATTTGAGTGGCCTAGTAGAGGATTCGCTTCGCTCATCCTAATTATTATTTTATCAAAGGTAAGTTATTTTTTTTAATAACAAACTTCAGGTTCAGCAGACATTTTCAGTTGATGGATTTTTACTGCTGTAGAGGGTGGGATTCTTTATTATGAAATGGTTTTTTTTATTTATTTATTGCTCCATTTATTAAAAAAAAAAAAAAAAAAAAAAAAAAAAAAAAAAAAAAAAAACTACCTACAAATTGTTTTTCATATAAAAATATATTATTTTCATATAAATGTGCATTATTTTAAACTGTGCAACACAGTAAATAAACAAGTTTATTTTTTATATTTTTTTATCTAGCATGAGTATTTCAATGCTGATTTTAAAAGATTAGTGTTCTAAAAACATCTATGGGTATGTCAAAATGCTTATAAACTATCCTGAAGTGTAGGACTTGAAAAAAAGAAAAAACCTTCATTTTTTGCTTTCATCCAATTTAAGTTAAGAAATTGACTGCAGCATCCTACTGCTTTGCTATACTATGTTGCATTATATTAAGAAAAATAAAGATTTTAATGTCTTTTTTTAATACTGAGGATAGATCGAAACAGATTTTTAAAGCCAAAACTGAGTTTAGGTGACCTTCCTACTTTTTGGCCGAAAATGGTAACATCCAAAAAAATTTCAAGTAATTAAATTATAGCTTTTAAAGTAATCAATACATACATAAATATACATAATTGAAATTAATTATATGTATGGTATTTATTAATTATGTAAAACTGTTAATAATCCAAAATCTTTATTTTCATATACAATAATATGTAATTAATTCATCCATGACACAGAAAAATTTTCTAATTATACGAATTTCATTTAAATAAAAAATATTTTAGTTTTAGGTATATACATCTTGATTTTTCTTCTATGATGATTTTTGTAAATGATCATTTGTTAGAATAACAACTTTCTCAAAGAATATTTGAAATCTAATGCAGTTTAAACTAAAAAATTTCTATGAGATGATTGATAAATCATGACAGATAATTATAAACAATTGAAGTTCATTGCAATACATTAATTTGAGCTGATACAGTTCAAATCAATAACTAAAATTGAAAATTTCTGAAGGAAGAAACAAGATTTTTGGAATACTAAGTATTTCGATCTGGCTGAATTGTCGGCCTTGTTTTTGGCAAAACTCAGATTATGGGCCAAAAACAAAACCGTATTTTTGATCGATCTCTATTTAATATAATAATTATTATACACAGGGGTGGGAAATTTTCGAAAATTTTCACCAGCCAGGGATTTATTTTACCAGCAGCAAAATACAATATACAGTTGAAAATAGTTAAGACAAAATTTAAACAACTGAAGAAACAGTTAATTATTAAATTACTACAATGCATTTTCATATTTTTGTTCGATAAAAATAAGAAATATATACAAGAGAAAAAATATTAGTATTATAGCGTAGAATTTAGTATAATATAATTTATATTACAAAAGTTTCAAAATATAGGGAACTAATAAAAATAAATAAATAAATACAGATTCTGGCATCTTTATTTCAGTTCTGGCATCTTCATATCAGTTCTGGCATCTTCATATCAGTTTGAAGTTTGAAAAAATAACTTAAAACTTCACTCGCCCTGAAGGAAAATTTACTCGCCAGTAGCGAGTACAATGATGTAATTCCCCAGCCTGATTATACATTATTTGCATTAATAAAATAGATGTAAATTAAAATCTTTTATTTAAATGGGTTGCATTCTACCATTAGTAAAGAAACTCCACTATTTACTACTAGTTTCAGAAATTTAAATAATAAAAAAATATGTTGGTTAAATTGAAATGTATAACATTTAACCAGGGTTGCCAAGCTTTTGACAGTGTGACGGTTTTATCCGGATTTAACCATGGTTTTAACGGTCATGTCAAAAACTCCTTTTTGACATAGTTTTTGACAGTAAGTATCAAAAACCTAAAATTTAGTCCAAAAACTGTTTAATATTATTTTTAGAACAACATTAAGTTTACAATTTTTCATAATTTTTAGTTTTAGACACTTGAATAAACTTTTTGACAGTTTTAATACAAGTTGCTCAGAAAATAGAAATTAACTGTAAGCTATAAATATAGAATAAAGAATAATCAGAAGCATTATTAGTTACATTAAAAATATAAACTAAAACTATAAACTAAACTAAAAATATAAACTAAGAATTAAACTGAAACTGGCATAGTAAAATGAAGATATATGTGGGTAACTGAAAATAAAACACCTTCTTTTAACATATCGATTTAAAGAACATTTAATTATATTGATTTCATATTATAGTTAATTTAATTACTCTTAGAACACTTGTGTTGCAATTGTGGTTTATATCTATGTATGAAAACAAAAATTTAGAATCAATAAAAATAGAAGGAACTTATAATCAGTCATTGAATAGCGATCACTTTAAATTTACACAAACTTTTTTTTTTTTTTTTTTTTTTTTTTTTTTCAGGCATAAATTAGATTTAAAATTTTTTACATCAAACTGAACACTTAATAGTAATAAAGATACAAACATAAATAGTACTTTGAAATATGTACAGTAGCTTCAATGTTTTTAGCTATTTTCCTATACATGACAATTGACATATAATTTAAATTGTGATACATAATTTTATTACAACTCATAGTATAACTAAATAAAAATTATTTACGTAATATATAAATTATTATTTAACCAGTTTTTAGCTTTATTTAATATAAAATATCACTAATGATTGATAAAAGAAAATGTGTATAAGGTTTTTGACACTTTTTGACGCTTTTTGACAATTTTTGACACTTTTAGACAGGTTTTCGACATGTCATGTTAAAAACTACTTTTTGACGTCAAAAACCCAACCCTGCATTTAACTAATTTTGTGTATTTTAGATAAAATTTCTTTTCATTTAGCCAATGGTTGAAGATCTCTAGATAAGTGTTGTGTGTGATCTTGGCTAAAAAACTGATTAATTTATCATATATACTTAATTAAATTTGTTTTGGTCCAGTGAAATTAATTTATATTAGATTATAGGGAGAAGATATTTATTATATCTTACAAAATTGAAAATATATGGTAAATTCTTAAAGAAAAACAGTTTCTTCCATTTCTTCCACTTGGAAGAAACCTATTTCTTCCGGCCGGTTTTTTCCATGGTTTTTTCCGCGGTTTTTTCCACTGCGGAAGAAACTTGTCAACCCTGCTCAAGATTAACATTCAAGTTTGTAATTTTTTTTTTTTTTTTTTTTTTTTTTTTTTATGTTGAAAGAATTATATTTTCGGAGCATTAAAAATAAATTACAGAGAAAATAACATTACAATTTTATTCATTTGGAAGACGCTTAGAGGGGTAATCAAAATATTCTGTATAAACGTTTTTATGCAGAAAAAGAAACTGGACAAACATGAGGCATTCACATTAAATTTAATATTATTTTCTTACATAAAAATTTGTAATATGAAGTTTAAAATGTTCCCTGTCTTACTTAAAAGGCGATTAAAATAATCAAAGAGAGATGTCAATAGTTAAACATATGCATTTCATTTAAAATATTTCAGTACTTTCAAGCCTTATCCAGGCTCTTCATCAGATAATATTTTTATAACAAAACATAGTAACACTGTTAAAAATATGTAGCTTTTGTTGCCAGTCACTGCATAGATAGAAAACGTCTACTTGACTACATTTTGAAGTATTCTCATTGGCTAGAATCGAGATATTCTATCATAGTAGTGGAGTGACTCTGCAGCAAAAGTTTCAGATTTTTAACAGTGTTGCATTTTTTAATGGTAATTCACAGTGACGCCAACTTATATGGACCCTTGAGGCCTGAGCCTACCCAATAATTTTGAATTCTAGCGTGCCCAATTTCATTGTTCTATTTCATTACTTATTTCATTACTATTTTATTATTCATTTTTCTCCCTAGAACAAAATTTATTTTGCCAATGACCACGCGTTTTAATCCTCCGACTGACATCCATAAATCCAAAATGACTGAAATGTAAGTGTTTAACTTTCTGCTGCTTCAATTTGTTGTCATATTCATGATATGATGTATGATATTACAATAAATAAATTGCAAATATCTTAAAACATGATATCCAGTTGTCCGTCCTTCAAAGAAAATCAAACTGGTTGTACAATTTTACCAAAATATCTTTGAGCCCACCCAATATTTTTGAGCCAACTCAATATTTTTCAAAAGTTGGCGCCACTGGCAATTCATATATATATATATATATAATAGACAGTGTGGCATGATATTAGAGTAAGCAGGATTGCAAAAATCTAGGGGCCAGCAGGCTGTTTCTCACTACTAAACTTATTTCGTTTCTTTTTTGTTTTTTTCCCCCGACTAATTTTTCATCTGAAGTTGTTGCTAGGGTGCTATTAAATTTTCACCAAAAAAACTTTTAAATTTTAGTGGTGACAGATTACCTGTTGGCACCTAGATTTTTGCAACACTGATCATAGGGTTTACTGGGGAAAGAATGACTACAATGCCCCCCTCAGCATTATCTTTTTCTCTTTTCATTTCTTTCTCTTTCAATGTTGCCAGCTTACTACTTATTTTTAATTAAGATATCCCGATTGTCACCACTTTTTTGACGTAGTAAAATTAGCTTTAATTAAAGACATATCATTAAAGACGAAAACAAGGGAAATTTTACTATTTTAAACAAGTGGTGCCAATCATGAAATCTGAATTTTAAAAAAGTTACCCATCGACAACACTGTTCGCTTTTATATTGGCAATATTTTACTATATCGTTTTCCGACGATCTATCTAACTGTCCAAGAGTTAAAAAAAATTGATTTTTTTCTTCATTTTTTTTATTAAATATCAATCTTTTGCGAAGAAAAATAAATAATGAAAATAAAATATAATCCTTTTCTTACCTTTTCGACCACGTATCAGTAAGAAAAATCCTGCTAAGCTACCCAAGATTCATATATCAATCCAACAAACTCGCTCACGGGCGAAAGCATGATTGGACAAAAAATGGGGGGAAAACACTCCACCCCCACTGACCACACAGCATCCATGTTTCACAGTTTCTTATCGGCATGTCCATTATTTTGTGATAGAACGTCTCCGACAATGGAACGTTCGAAAGCCCGGAGGGGAGTTTTAGGGTAGACACGGGAGTGTATACATACATGTGTGTATACATATATATATAAAGATAAATATATATATATAAAAGTATATATTTATCCTCGGACAGGTATTTTGTCATCCCGTCGATATCAGCGTTCCCAATCAGTGTCCATTTAGACTAAGGTGACAAGTTTTAGAAGAAAAATTATCAACAGTTTTAAAAGATGATGGTCAGCAAGCGGTGAGGTGGAAATGAGATAGCGCCCCCGTTCGGCATTTTCGGCAGTGATTTATCATGCACTTATCTAGTGCAGAAGTCGCTTTATAAACAGAAATATGTAGCATCTTCTAAACTATCCTGGACTTCAATCTGATGGAGGCTTTCAATTTTTATTTTGAAGAATTTATTTTTATACGATTCGAACAATTTCCTTTCACTTTTTTATCTACAGCTTGGAGGGATTTTTTACATTCTGTAAAAGATTTTACTTTATTTGTTTCAATTAAGTGTGTACTCATATCCAAACTGTTTATTTTTTGATTCATTTTTAAATTCATTTTTGTTCTAAAATGCACCCAGTTGGTAGATTCTAGTATTCAAAAACTACATAATGAACAGTGTTTGTCAATTTTTTTTTTTATATAAAAGCAAAATATGTGAAAAAAAAAAAGAGGCTGACAATGTTGTAGGTTTGAACCATCGAATCGATTTTGATCATCGGATTTTGCGAATTTATCATTACATTAGCATGGCTGCCAACTACTACGCCTATTTAAAGACGAATAAACATATCAGAAGCAGACATTTTAGTAAATAATTAACAATATAAAATGTAATACATAACATTGAATATAGTTGGCATACATTTTACTAAAATTTTTTTGTGGCTCAAATCATGTTTATTTGATTTAAATAGGCGTAGAAGTTGGCAGCTCTGCATTAGTACTTTAACTGCCATATCATCTGAGTTACAGATGCGATTATAATGTATGTTATTTAACGCTCCTGTCCTCGCTCGAGGAAACGCTCGCGAGCTAATGTTATTCCTATGGGGAAGCATTTTTCTAATAACTCTTTCGCATTTTGACATTTTTTAATATTTTTTTTTTCCATTGGATAGCTGAGGTGCATGCCGATAGCGCACATTTTTTACTTTTTCGATTTTGGTTGCAGATATTTTTTCAAAGTTAGTTTCACTTTCAAAACCGGTTTCGAAACTGAAAGTGTTTTTTAAAAAAATATCTGCAACCAAAATAAAAAAAAAAAGTAAAAAAGGTGCGCTGTCGGCATGCACCTCAGCTATCCAATACAAAAAAAAAAAAAAAAAAAAAAAAAAAATATTCAAAAGTGTCAAAATGCGAAAGAGTTATTAGAAAAACGCTTCCCCATAGCAATAGCATTAGCTCGCGAGCGTTTCCTCAAGCGAGGACAGGGGCCTTAAATCCTAGTGAAAATTTTTCTGTTTGTTACGCAATCTACAAAATGTCAATACATTGTTTTATTTTTGAGTTATCAAGTTTTGCAGAAATGTCAACTTTTGACATAATTTTGACTTTTTTTCTCAAAAAAAGAAAAAACATTTTTCTGAGTAATTGCTAAAATTTATACATGATATATTTTTTCGAAGTTTTCAAGTAAATGTCATATAAAAATGGATAATTTTTTTTTTTTTTCAAAAATTTCAAAAAATCACTTTTGAAGGGATATCTTAAGCAAAAAATTAGAAAACTGGTATTTTCCCCGAATGAGGAGTAACAAGTCAGCTTAGCCAATTCAATAATCTGGAATTTCAGTTCGTCTTTCTGAGTAAGGTAATTCGCTATTTTGCACTTGAAGTAATCTTTTAACCGTCCATTTAATATCTCGCGGAGGTGAATAATTAATTAGTATAAAATTTGTCTGGCCGATTTCCTGTTTATGTTATCTTTGGATAGAATAAAAGAAAATGTTTTATCATCTTTACATAGACTTTTGTCTGCGATTTTTTTTATGAAAATCAATTTTGCAGCACTAAATATGCTTAATATCATGTATCATAATAAAATTTTGATAAAATTGATATCTTTATTAAAAATTACAAATAGTCCAATTAAAAGTATATGTCGTAGGAAGGAAACAACACAATATTACTGATTACTGATATTAAAGTTTCTTATAAACATCACGTGGCGGCTATCAAAACTTTATGTTGCATTGCCCCCTCATGTTCCAGTATCTTTACAGTCAAGGTTTGGGTCTATCTTAGATAACCACGCCTATTCGTCCGATATTTTTAGTCTCGGATAATATGCATCCCAATCAGTCGCGCGTATAAATTTGCAGAAACGCGAAACTTGTCGCCTATCGTTGTCTATCGTGGCAATAAATCAGTCCATTTGTAGGAAGACTATATTATAGATAAGATGCGGTGCATAACACACAAAAAATTATTTCAAAATGTTAAGACAGCAGACGAGAACGTGAGGCCCATGCTCAATGCCGCCGCTTTAATGCTTTTTCAGAGTTTGATGGACATCATTGATAAGGTTACCATAATGGCTGGTTCAGCCAAAGTTTATCAGTTTTGAGATAAAACCACTGTTTGCTTTGCAAAGGTGACTTCAGATTTTGACCTGTTTTAAATTCTGAGCATTTTGAATAAAATAGAGTTTTTTTTTAATGGAAAGGCGTGGTTTAGTAATTAAGTCCCTCCCATTTTATGCATTCGTTTAATGTGTATGAAATTATTTTATCGTAGTATTTAAAGATTTGTTGGTATCCAGATACATTTAGATAGTTAATTATTTTTTATTCATAAAATAAAAATGGGATGTAGACATGCTTATTTATTTTTTAATAAACTGTGAGAATTATTAATTTTTAATATTAGTAAAATTTTCCTAAAGCAACCACGTTCCGTTCCAATAAAAATTGATGGTTCCGAGAGATCATATTTTAAGCCTTTGCGGCGCTTAGAATTTTCACCGTTAAAGTGTTAAAATTGTTGAATGACACAGGAATTTTAAAGCAACTCTATTTGTAAAAATGAAAAAAAAAAAAAAAAAAAAAGCTTTACATTTTACTCATTTAACAAACCAAAATTCTGGTGCCAATGTGGTCTTTGAGAATTAAAATTAAGTGGTTTCATCGACATACCACCATCTTTCAAGGAGTTAATGTTATATTTCTTGTACTGTCTTCTGTCTTGTATTGTATTAGATTTCTAGCTTTCAGCTTTAGTTCGTGACGAACATTTATACTTGTTCTCGACTCAGTTACGTCCTTTGAAAATTGTTCATATTTAATCGACTTAGTTTGATTCTTTTAAATTTATTATATCTGGCGTGTCAGCCAGTATAATTTTTTTTATCTGCCTGCTAGCTTGTCACAATTTTCCTAACAGCCCGGCTCGACCCGTTTATTTATTTATTTTTTCTTACCGATCCGATCTGGCCCATTATAAAATTTGCCTCTACTCTGCCGGCGCGTCTGTTTTAAATTTGGTTCGTTGCATCATTTTGCTGGACCAGCTCTGGTAGTGGGTTGAATGCGAGTCTCGGCACGGCCAACTTTATTAGAGGCCTCGGAAGCTTTTGCTTTTTAGGCGGGTCTTAGGACGGAATTAATGACGTAATCTCCGTCTTCCAATCTCGTGAGGAAGTTGTCCTTGTAAGGGGCGTAACAAACAAGAGTTGTCTTTGCCGATTGGTTAAACATGATATGATGTCATAAATTCCGTCCTAACAGCCAAGAGCTTCCAAGGCCTGTATTGAAGTTGGCCATGGTCTCGGGCCAGCCCTGAGTCCGCGCGGAATCGATAAGCACTGTGCTGAAACCGCAAAAAAAAAAAAAAAAAAAAAAAAAAAAGGAAAAAATAGCGTTCTAAATTAACATTAAAGTGGATACATAAGAACTTATGTTACTCCTTGATAATTTGTATGAAGGTGAATTTAATATGAATAATTGCATGCTGTAATCCTTTGCCCTTCTTTAATATAGGAATAGGATTCTCTGAAAGCTCAAAGTATCAAAATCTAGTTATAAAAAAACACAATCAGAGGTTAATGTTAATGAAAGCACGGCATGCAAGTGATTATTTTTAACTCAGTCATACTGATTGGTAAAGATATACAAATTGGCATTTCCCCATTTAAATAAAAAAATGTTCCGGGCAGGAGTCGAACCTAGGACATGTGGCTTAATTCGTTAATGCACTGTAGTTCAAAACGTAAAGATTTGTCAGTTTAAACCATAAATTCAGAATTCAACTCTCATCTTGGACATTTTTTCATTCAGCTAGTAAAATGAGAGCTCGCATTATATTTTTATTAACAAACATGACCAAGTTAAAAATAATAAAGTCATTCAAACATATTTGTTTTACAAACATTTAACAATTAATGAAATGCAATGCAAATGTTTGCTTAAATCATCATCTTTTATCAAGTATTATACATATTTTACAAAACAACTTCCAGAAAGATCAGAGTTCAATCACAATATGTACATCTACGCCATCGAACTCTTGATTTATCATTGGTTATTAAATATAACATCAAGATCCCGGCGACATTTTTGGAACACGCAACCGTTGCTATCAATTAAAAAAAAGTACTATACGATGAAAAAAAAAATAACCCATTTTGCTCCAAAATTTAGTCACTACCCAATAAAACTTGCATAAAATCAATACTTTTCAATTAATGAAAATTTTTTGGAAACACTCCCTTGAAAAATGTCAGTTCGCATGATATTTTTACCAATATGCATGATAAATTTTTAAATAATAAAATCAATCAAACATATATGTTTTGCAAGCAGTTTGCAATAAATAAAACACATTGCAAATGCTTGCTTAAATCACGTCAAGTATTATTCTAATTTTGCAAAACAATTTCCAGAAAGATCAGAGTTCAATCACAATATTACAGCTACGCTACTGAACTCTTAATTTATCATTTGTCATTAAAAGTGACGTCAAGATCCCAGCGACATTTTTCCAACACGCAACCGTTTCTATCAATTAAAAAAAAGGCACTGCTGGGCGATGAAAAAACAATAACCAATTTTGCTCCAAAATTTAGTCAGTACCCGATGAAACCTGAAAGCTCTTTGCAAGCACTCCCTCCAAAATTGTCAATCGGCATGATACTTTTACCAATAAGTACGACTAAGTTAAAAAATAATAAAGTCATTCAAACATATAAATTTTACAAAAAATTAACAATTAATGAAATGCATTCAAATGTTTGCTTAAAGCATGTCAAGCATTACACTAGAATTTTTCAGAACAATTTCCCGAAAGATCAGAGTTCAATCACAATATGTACAGCTACGCCACCAAACTCTTGATTTATCATTGGTCATTAAATGTGACGTCAAAATCCCAGCGACATTTTCCCAACACGCAACCGTTTCTACCAATTTAAAAAAAAAAAAAAAAAAAAAAAAAAAAAAGCATTACCCTGCGAGGAAAAAACAATAACCCATTTCGCTGAAAATTTGGTCACTACCCAACAAAACCTGAAAGTTATTTGCAAGCACTCCCTCCAAAAATGTCAATCGGCATGATACTTTTACTAATAAGTACGACTAAGTTAAAAAATAATAATGTCATTCAAACATGCATATTTTACAAACATTTAACAATTAATGAAATGCATCGCAAATTTTTACCTAAATCATGTGAAGTATTATACTAATTTTATAAAACAACTTCTAGAAAGATCAGAGTTCAATCACAATGTGTACAATTACGCCACTGAACTCTTGATTTATCATTGGTCATTATATATGACGTCAAGATCCCAACGGCATTGGATCGAGTATAAGTTGGTAAAGATATACGAATTGGTATTTTCCCATTTAAATAAAGAAGTGTTCCAGCCGGGAGTTGAACCTAGAACATGTGGCTTAATTCGTCAATGCCTTGTAGCTCAATACGCAAAGCATTGGCAGTTTAAGCCATAAGTTCAGTGTTCGACTCTTGGCTTGGACACTTTTCACTCAGTTGGAAAAATGTCAGTTCACATGATATTTTTACCAATATGCATGACTAAGTTAAAAAAAAAATAAAGTAATTCAAACATATATATTTTACAAGCATTTAACAATTAATAAAATGCATTGCAAATATTTGCTTAAATCATGTCAAGTATTATTCTAATTTTGCAAAACAATTTCCCGAAAGATCAGAGTTCAATCACAATATGTACAGCTACGCTACCGAACTCTTGATTTATCATTGGTCATTAAATGTGACGTCAAGATCCCAGCGACATTTTTCCAACACGCAACTATCAATTTAAAAAAAAGGGCACTACTCTGCGATGAAAAAACAATAACCCATTTTGCTCCAAAATTTAGTCACTACCCAATAAAACCTGAAAGCTCTTTGCAAGCACTCCCTCTTCACACAATATGCCGATAAAAAGCACGAGCATCAGCAACATTCTCCAACGCAATGGCCCTTCAAAAATTACGAGGGCCCCAGAAAAAAAAGCATATAAAATCAAAAATTAAAACAAAACCATCCAAATGACAAATGTAAATGATCTTTATTTTTTCTCTCCGAAAATGTATAAAAAGGGCTGGATGTTATCGCTCTGGATATGTATTTTTTTATTATTATTTTATTTTTCCCATTGTGATTTCTTTTTTCCCGTAGAATTTCCCTGATTTTTTTTTTCTCCCTTGAGCTGATAATAGTTCGTTCTGAAACACCCTGCTATCATAGAATCCAGCCAGAGTGGGTGATAGGGGTGTGGTAGTGGAAGGAAAGGGGGGTTTTTATCAGATGAAGAGAGATTCATCTTTTGGTTTGTATAATTGTCTTTCAGAAGAGAAATAAAAAGAAAGAAAAAAGTTACCAGATCTTGGAGTGATTAAACGTCGTCTCATTCCATTTTTTTCTCTCTCTCTCGTTTTGGGAGAAATGCTCTTATAGCACCTTTGGATTCAGACAATAGTGGAGAATGTTTACTTTTTGCATTAGTTCTTAATGTTACAGGTAAAATTCCTTGTAATAATCGGTCACATTATGGAGTGTTAGAAAAATAAGAAAAAAAAAATGCTATTCATTTGTTTTTTTTCAATGGAGATTGTCTGGTAAAAAAGATTCATTGTCCCATTTTCTGCAAGACAATATTGAAACATTTGACATTCAATTTAGATGTTTTTTACAATCTAAAAATGGAGAATTACGTTTTGAACATGAAAATTCAAACTTTTCCAATTGAATATATTTTTTTGTAAAATGCAAAATATTTTTAACCCTTTCTTTGTTTATTATTGCTAATAATATTGATTGAAGAACTATAATTTTTTCAAAACTTGTGTTCTCTGTAAACATCGTTCAGCTCTAGGTTCACAAGCTCTCTAATTTCGTCTTTGAGAAAAATATTCTGATAGCACCTTTGGATTCAGACAACAGTGAAGAATGTTTATTTTTTGCATTAGTTCTTAATGTTACAGGCAAAATTCCTTGTAATAATCGGTCACTTTATGCAGTGTTAGAGAAATAAGGGAAAAAATTGCTATTCGCTTTTTTCAACGGAGATTGTCTGGTAAAAAAGACTCATTGTCCCATTTTCTGCAAGACAATATTGAAACATTCGACATTCAATTTAGTGGGTTTTTTTTTTTTTTTTTTTTTTTTTTTTTTTTTTTTTTTTTTTTTTTTTACAATCTAAAAATGGAGAATTATAGTTACGTTTTGAACATGAGTGTTCCAACTTTTCCAATTGAATATAATATTTTATAAAATGCAAAACATTTTTAACCCTTTCTTTGTTTATTGTTGCTAATAATATTGATGCAAGAACTATAATTTTTTCAAAACTTGTGTTCTCTATAAACATCGTTCAGCTCTAGGTCCCCAATCCCTCTAATTTTGTCTTTGAGAAAAATATTCTGATAGCACCTTTGGATTCAGACAATAGTGGAGAATGTTTGCTTTTTGCATTAGTTATTAATGTTACAGGTAAAATTCCTTGTAATAATTGGTCACATTATGCAGTGTTAAAAAAAATGCTATTTATTTGTTTTTTTAACGGAGAATGTCCAGTAAAAAAGATTCATTGTCCCATTTTCTGCGAGACAATATTGAAACATTTGACATTCAATTTAGGGGTTTTTTACAATCTAAAAATGAAGAATTATAATTACGTTTTGGACATAAAAATCTCAACTTTTCCAATTGAATGTGATGTTTTATAAGATTCAAAACATTCTTAACCCTTTCTTTGTTTATTATTATTAATAATAATGATGTAAGAACTATATTTTTTTTTCAAAGTTTATGTTCTCTATAAACGCCATCTAGCTCTATCACCCCCCCCCCCCCGCCCTAGAATTTCGTCTTAGAGAGAAATGTTCTGATAGCACCTTTGGATTCAGACAATAGTGGAGAATGTTTACTTTTTGCATTAGTTCTTAATGTTACAGATAAAATTCCTTGTAATAATCGGTCACATTATGCAGTGTTAGAAAAATAAGAAAAAAAATGCTATTCATTTGTTTTTTTCAACGGAGATTGTCCGGTAAAAAAGACTCATTGTCCCATTTTCTGAAAGACAATATTGAAACATTTGCCATTCAATTTAGAGGTTTTTTACAATCTAAAAATGGAGAATTATAATTACATTTTGGACATGAAAATCCCAACCTTTCCAATTGAATATAATATTTTATAAAATGCAAAACATTCTTAACCCTTTCTTTGTTTATTATTGTAAATAATATTGATGCAAGAACATGAGTTTTTTTTTTTTTTCTAAGTTTGCGTTTTCTGTAATCGTCTAGCTCTAAGTCCCCCCCCCCCCCATTTCGTCTTGGAGGGAGATGCTCTTATAACTTCTTTGGATTTGGACAAAAATAGAGAATGTTTATTTTTTGCATTAGTTCTTAAAATTACAAGTAGAATTCCTTGTAACAATCGGTCATATTAGTTAACAATGTCATAAGGTTAGAAAAATAACAAACATTTCTTTGTATTTTTCAACGGAGATATTCCGGTAGAAAAGATTCATTGTCCAATTTTCTGCAACATAATATTGAAACATTTGACAATAAATTTAGAGGTTTTTCATAGTCTAAAAATGATGAAGTAGTTTTTCGAATGTTATAAAATAAGTAAAACACTCTGAACTTTTTCTTTATTTATTGTATATATTAAACCGCAGTTTTTCAAAGTTTCTATTCTCTTTAAACATCGTTTTTAATTACTTTTTTGGCAGAAATGCTCTTATAGCACCTTTAGATTCAGACAATAGTGGAGAATGTTTATTTTTTGGATCAGTTCTTAATGTTACAGATAAAATTCCCTGTAATAATTGGTCTCATTATTCAATGATAGGGTAAAAAAATTGTTTATAGTTTCTTTGTATTTTCAACGGGGATTGTCCAGTAGAAAAAATCGTTGTCCCATTTTCTGCAAGACCTTATTCAAACATATGACATTAAATTTATAGGTTTTTTAAGATCTAAAAAGGGTGAACCATCTTTTCGACTTGAACATAAGGTTTCAAAGTATGTAAAACCTTTTTAACCCTTTCTTTATGTATTAATGACAACATAACTATTATAAGGAAGATAGTTTTTTAAAGTTTGTTTTATCTTTAAAAGTCATCTCACAACGTTTTTTCCTTAAGTTTTCGGAGGAATACTTTTATAGCAAATTTATATTCGGACAATAGTGGGAAATTTTTAATTCTTAACGTTACAAGTAAATTTCCCTGTAATAATCGGCCCCATTATGTAACGTTAAAAAACATAAGGAACAATAAACTGCTGTTCTTATCTTTGTTTTTTCAACGGAGATTGTCCGGTTTAAAAGATTCATTGTCCCATTTTCTGCAAGACAATATTGAAACATATGATGTTAAATTAGAATAATACCTATTTAACTATGCAAGTTTCATGAAAATCCCTTCAGTAGTACTCTAGTAGTAAGCGACCGGAACGAAATTTCCGTTTGTATTTTATATATACATATATTCCGTCGAATTTCGACGAAAATAAATGTTTAAATAGGAACTGTTTCGCTGATTCATAATAAACCTACAAAATTAGTTACATTAAAAAATGCTCCTTCTATTGGTAAGTCTAACTCTTAAACAAATGATATTTAATCTAAAGTTAACAAAATGTTATTTCTATAAAACCCAGTTGTGGAAATTATTAAAATTAAATTTTAATCGTAAGCAGTAAAATATAACAAAGATCAGTTATTATGATGCAGTTATAAATTAAGGCTCGTATGATTGGTATTCCGAAAGGAAAAACAGCAAAATTTATTCCATTTTGACTCAATCGTAGACTTTTTTCCCCATGGATTTCCCCAGTTTTTAGGTGCGTTCGTAATTATGTAAATACGTAGCACCTATAGTGGTCGTTCAGTCTGTCTGTCCGTCTGTCTGTCCGCATATAACAACGCAAAAACTACCCAACCCAATCGTTTGAAATTTATAATATATAATTATTACATAATTTTGTCGAGTCATTTCAAATTTTATGAGAATCGGATGGATAGATGAATTACAGGGACGATCAAAAGTATTCCGTTACATTACGGTCAATGGGGGAAAATGTTGCAAAAGCATTTTAATCGTTTGAAATTTAAATTACATACTCATTACATAATTTTGTTAAGTAATTTCAATTTTTTTGAAAATAGGATGCATAGATCAAATACAGGGACAATCAAAAGTACTCCGTTACATTACAGTCAATGGAAAAAAAAATTGAATCATTACAGTCAATGGAAAAAAATGAATTTTAATAATATTACACTCATTCGAACATAATAATATTGATATGCATCATAAAGTATATATTATAATATAGATTTTGCATAATATGTTGTGCAAAAAACTTTTGTTATTGATTTACAAGGCCACACAAAAGTATTCCATTACATAATGAGTATAGAGAGAACATTGTTTGTTGCGCATTTTAATTGTAATTAACTATTTACAATTTTATGAGATTGATACATGAGAGTGATATTTTTAAAACTTCATTATCGTACGAACGCACCTCATTTGTTACGCTTCACGTGCAATTTCCAATTTGTTTACTTTTTATGAGAAAACGGTAATAAATAAAAAGATACAGTAATCTCCGGCTTTTTTCCTTTTACATTTAATAGAAATGGTGTACTTCTGTTGCTTCGATTACAAAAATCGTATTAAAAATTACAAAAAAAAAAAAAAAAAAAAAAAAAAAAAAAATTAATATTTTAAAACAAATTAAGATATGGTTTTCAGACATACTGCATTTAAAAGTGCATTTTTTTCTCAATACGATGGTGTAAAAATTAAAAATGTGGAATGTTTAAAAGTCTACAAATTTTCAGTAGCAAAAGTTGCAAAAACGAAATTGCATTTCAAATTTCAAAGTGTTGCCATTCAAAACGTATGCGTTACGCACAGATACGTTTGGACTTTTTAATATAGATAAGTAGATAATCTCTGTTGGTTTATAATGGTTATATAAATATTTGGGCTTACAGTCTATTGTGTGACCTTTAAAATTTATATGAACTTTATTATAATTTAAATTGTGCATTTCTAAAATGAATTTTCTTTTTTTTTTTAGGTAAGTGAAATTTTATTCTTCAGTAGTAGCTACCGCAAGAAAACACGTAAGTTTTCCTGTTTCATCTTTCGAATTATCAAGGTAAAAGCTACTATTTTTTATTTTGTAACATATAATCATATCTTTTCTGCGTGCTAAATTACCGGGGTGCTCTGTGATAAATATACCAATGTTTCACACCAAGAATATTTATATATATGTATTTGTTGTTTGTTTGTTTAAGTTGTTTCAATATTCTTACTTTTTGAAACAGAAAAAAGTTAAATTGCAATCAATCAGGATAAATTTAGGCCAAGAGAGAAAAGGATTAACTACTTCACTGATTCACCCGTACGTCATACGGACAATGCGTTTTAGTCAATCATGATTTATTATTCTCAGCAGTGAATTTTTATTGTAAACCTTGCATTATTTATTCCGATCATTTTTCTGATTAAATCAGGCAAAAATTTCTCTTTTGAAATACTAGTGATAAAAGATTATAAATTCTGCAAAAGATGCAAAAACATAGGCATAATTTTAAAGTTGTTTTTTTTTTTTTTTTTTCAAAAATATAGATAAGTGGTTAAATCTGCTGCATCACTTAAGTTAACAGCGAATTTTTGGTCTGAAAATATAGATAGCTTAGCTGCACTATTGTGCGTTTGATAGCTCATTGGCAAAAATTCGTCAAGATTCCATCATAGCAGAATGGAAAGCTGTTATAAGATTCACGAACTTTACGCGCGACAAACTTTTTAGCAAATTTTAACCCATCAACAAGAGAGAAAAGGGTTACAACTGTCTTGGAAAAAGTTGGAGGAAAAACAGTCCTACTAGTATCAGCCGTTAATACTTATCGGCTATTCGTATCAATCGCTTATCTCTGTTTTGTTGAAATGTTCGATGTTGGATGAAAAATCTCGGCTAGCCGAGACTTTTTTGGAACTGATAAAAAAGTTGGGGGACATTGCTGTTTGCTATCACATTGGGTGTTGGGAGGATATTTCGCGAAAAATTGGAAGAAATCAAGTGTTGGCTCAAAAGTCTCTCTCGAAATGTTGGTGAATCTGATGGCAGCTTAAGGAGGGAGCAAAGTTACCCTGATTTGGCGCAAAGTTACCCTGATTTAGCGCAAAGTTACCCTGATTTACTGTATTTAATGTTTTCCCAATTACTTGCGGAACTGTTCAGTAATTTTGACAAAGAAAAGTCTTTATTTCGTTTTTTTTTTTTTTTTTTTTTTTTTTTTTTGCTAATCATACACTAAGATATACATACATTTTAACGTCTGAATTTAAAATATTCAATTAGGAAACACTAGACAGACTTTAATACAATTATTAAAAAATATATACACAAACAATTAAAATGAGAACAAACGTTTCGCTATGCATCGCAAAGCCTCATCAGTATTCATATCAACTCACAACAAAAACAATGTGCATACACCGGACTCAGTCAAAGTTGAAGTAGAAGTTAATGATTTAAGAAAACAAAATATTCATTCGGAACAGGGCTTGATTCGTTCAAGGTTAAGTGATGTAATTTAGTAAACCACGCCTCCATAAAAATTCTGTAGTGATAGTCAATGCAGTTACTTTTCAAAATAGAACAATCAGTGAAAGATGGAGTGTGATCTTTGTCAAGTGCATGTTGCACTAATCTGGAATTCAATCTACCTTTTTTAAAAGCACTGATATGTTCTTTAAGCCGTATTTCCAGGGATCTGCCGGTTTCATAGGTGTTTACATAGGTGAAACCGGCAGATCCCTGGAAATACGGCTTAAAGAACATATCAGTGCTTTTAAAAAAGGTAGATTGAATTCCAGATTAGTGCAACATGCACTTGACAAAGATCACACTCCATCTTTCACTGATTGTTCTATTTTGAAAAGTAACTGCATTGACTATCACTACAGAATTTTTATGGAGGCGTGGTTTACTAAATTACATCACTTAACCTTGAACGAATCAAGCCCTGTTCCGAATGAATATTTTGTTTTCTTAAATCATTAACTTCTACTTCAACTTTGACTGAGTCCGGTGTATGCACATTGTTTTTGTTGTGAGTTGATATGAATACTGATGAGGCTTTGCGATGCATAGCGAAACGTTTGTTCTCATTTTAATTGTTTGTGTATATATTTTTTAATAATTGTATTAAAGTCTGTCTAGTGTTTCTTAATTAATCATACACTGTTAAAATTTTGAAGCAAACTTTCCAGTCTTTTGACCGTTTTTACCAAAAAATGTATATACTCATATTCTTGCCAAAATTACTAAACAGTTCCGCAAGTAATTGAGACAACGTTAAATGCAGTCAATCAGGCTAACTTTGCATCAAATCAGGGTAACTTTTACGAAACTTTAATCCATTCCGATATAGCCGTAATTAAACTCTATTTAGAATCATATTATTGCGCATATTATGGTCAGAATAAAGATAAATTACTGTTATGTAACCGTTTTTTTCCTTTATTATTATTATTATTATTATTATTAAAACTGGACATTTAGCTGCAAATTTTTAGCAGTGTGCTTAATACTTTTAAATAAATACAAAATAATTTTACTCGAGTACAAACAGTAACATCTTTATGTACTCGTGGAACTCTAGTAACTTTGACAACGAAAAGTCTTCCATTCTTTTTTTAATCATACATTGTTAAAATTTTGCAGCAAATTGTCCAGTCTTTTTGACCGTTTTTTTATACATATACATATATATATATATATATATATATATATATATAAACGGTTACATTACGTAGCGTAATTAAACTCTATTCAGATCATATTATTGCGCATATTATGGTCAGACTAGAAATAAATTAATGTTATGTAACCGTCTTTTTTTAATAAAAACGGTTTAATGACTGGACAGTTTACTGCAAATTTTTAGCAGTGTAAGCAGTGTACTTAATACTTATAATCCTTTGAAGGACAAGCAATTATGTCTCTGTAATATTGAATTCTCGGTAGAAAAATGAAAAAATTATGTTTTAAAATAAGAAAAGGCAATTTTTCAACATATTATCGTCAAAATTAAAAATAGAAAATTTCGTTAAAAGTTCTTGGTGAGAATGTTGTTTAAATTAGGCAAGATAAATTATATCCCACTGTCCCGCAAGGGGTTGAATAAATGTAAGATAATTTTACTCGAATACAAACAGTAACAACTTTATGTACTTATGAATAGTTTATGTACTTATTTTATTTTATTTTATTTTTATTCTATTCTTATTTATTTATCTATTTATTTATTTATTTGCATGTGTATCATTCCTAAAATATTAAAAGAAAAAAATCCCTACCGGCTCGGCTTACAGGCATACATAGATTTCGAAGGGGAATACTAATCTCACCAACAAAATCTAAATCAGGATTGGAGATAAACTCAGTTTAACAATTTTATCTAGCCACTTTTAAAGAGTGTTTAATTTTATTTTTATATTGATTTTTAAATATTTATTTTCACGGTATGACAATATGTTTGTTTCGAACGCTATCACTTCGGAAAATTTAATTCAAAATGCCCAGTTTGACATCATATTTTGAAATATCCTCTGCCTCTAACTAAAAAGGGACCAATAAGACACACTATGTAGTTTCTGAATAAAAGAACCTGTCAACTGCATACGTTTGAAAAGCAAAAATGAATTTAAAAATGAGTCAAATAATAAGCAGTTTGGATTACACCCTTAATACTATATATTTTTTTTTCAACCACTATTTATTTTTAATTTGATTTGCTGTAAGAATTGGCCCAATTGAAAACTTTTCGGTATAAAAATTGTAGATAATATTAAGAATTTTTTCAATAAATTCATGCCGATTCGATAATTTGTAAATTGACGAAGTTATGGATTTTTTTCTTCTTGCAACTCCATCTTTTTATTTTCGTTTGTAACCTTTTTTTTTTTTTTTTTTTTTTTTTTTTTCTTTTTTTTACTAATATGAGCTGGCTTTATTAAAACTTGCTAAATAAAAGTTGTAGGTAAAATTAAGTGGATTAGATAGCATGAGAACTGATGAAGTTAGGAATTTTTTTTCTCTCTAGAACCTTGTTTCTTTCTCTCTCTGTCTTTGAGCCTATTTTTATTTTTATCAAATATCTGTCATATATAAATGTTTGGCCCTTTTTCTAGAAGTAATAATAACGTTAAACTGATTTGATATGCATTATAATTTAGAAGTTTTTTCTTTTTTCACAAACCCCCTTCCTATTTCAACCTCCTTGGTTTAATTTTACCCACTAAGAAACTTGACCTAGATTTTCTACTCCTTGATTTTATGTATCAGTTTTGAAGAGATTTGTGCAGAATTATGGAAGTTATTATTTCCATTAAAAAAAGGGATATAGATAGATAGATAAAGTATTTAATTGATGGTAGATTTGTGTTCTAGGAGTCATGATCGGTATAAATCTTCAAAACATTTTCAGAAATTCCAACATAGGGGAAAATGTGATAGGTAATATTTGTAAAGAAATCTGCCTAATACTGATGCATTTTATATTTAGTAAGAAACTAACATATTTTTAAAGCATAAAAACTTCTACAAGAATTTTCTTGCACTATGGTATGGGAAACAATATGCATGTTTTGGTATAAGATTTTTTAATCATGGTGAACTGCGATTATTAGATTTTTTGTAAAGGAGTTCAAGCATTTAATAAGAATCACAAATTGTTAAGCACATGGTTTCCATGGATGATTAAAATTAGCAAATAAAAGGATTTTAGTTAATAATAATATAATATCTATTAAATATTTTTAAAGAACCAAAAGATAAAGATTATGGATATATTTGATATATAGTAAGAAATTATCTCATTTTTAAAACATAAAATGTTTTTATAAGATTTTTTCTTCACTATTATACTTGAAACATTATGCCTGTTTTGGTGTAAGATAATCTTGGCAAATAGTGATTATCAGATTTTATTTGTAAAGGCAATTACCACTTTTAAAAAATTAAATAAGACACAGAAAGCCATGTCGATAAGTAATAAAATGTTTTGAGAAATAAAAAAAATGTTCAGGGTTCGTACAGATCCTGAAATTGCCTGATTAGGGAAATTCTTCTGTACCAGTATTTTCTTGCAGAAAATCTCTTATGAAATAAGACGAAGTTTCTCGCAAGCTGCATTTTTTTTTATTTTTATTATTATTATTTTTTTTTAAATACTGATATTTTATCTGAAAAATTAACGGTATCCGTACTGACCATGATGTTTAAATTTACCAAATAAAAGGCTGAGTTAATAAAATACTCATTAAATATTTTGATAAATCAAAAAGGCAAAAGTACAAACAAATTACGATTGTATTAGACATTTAGTAGGAGACTATCCCCTTTTTAAAACGTCAAATACTTTTCTTTTCTGCTAAATTTGAAATAATACGCATTTTTAAAAATATTTTTTTAAAAATCCGAGTGAACAAAGATTATTAGATTTCTTTTGCCAAGGACAGCGACCATCTTAAAACATTAAATTAGACACACAAGACCATAAAATATTTTGGCAAAGAGTGTTTAAAGTTAACAAATAAAAGGTTTAGTCAATCAATTTACAATCATTTAATCCATTATTTATTTAAATAAGCAATGTTTATTTTTTTCCCTTTTCCTTTTAAGGAGATTATTTTTAAAATGCCACTTCTTCTGTCTCACGAAAAATCAAAAAATGTTTTCTCCTCGTCATCAGTGATATCATTGTTTGGAAAGGAGTTTTACAGATGCAGTGGAAATTAGCAAGTTTTCAAGCTTCTCTTCCAATGCCTTTAACTTTTAAAACCTTTAAAATTTGCAGATAAAAAGCTTGTGTAATTGATGGAAGATTAGATAATAAATTATTAATTTAAACTAGTAACGATTAGTTATTTGCCTTTTTTCCCCTCTTCGAAAGTTCTTTTTAGAATGCCATTTCCTCTGTCTCGCGAAAAGTCGAAAAATGTTTTCTCCGCGTCAGTGCAATCGTTGTTGGGAAAGGAGTTTTACAGATGCTATGGAAATTAGCAAGTTTTCAAATTCCCTATCCAATGTTAAGTTTTCAAAATTTACAAATAAAAAGTATGTAAAAAATTGAACGATTAAATAATAAAGTGTTAATTTAAATTAGCAATATTTAGTTATTTCCCCTTATTTTCCATTTTGAAAGTTCTTATTAGAATGTCATTCCCTTTGTCTATCGAAAAATGTTTTCTCACCGTCGGTGATATCACTGTTGGGAAAGGAGTTTTACAGTTGCAGTGAAAATCAGTCAGCCTTGAAATCAGTGTTGAATTCAGGGGATGGTCCGGATGCATTAATGTCCACTGGAAATTTTGAAATTTGCATATTCAATGGTCAAAAAGTGCAATTATCCCTCCCCCCCCCCGGAATTCTATAATTCGCCCCAGAGCCACTGAAGTCCCTCCCAGAGAAAAGTGTCTGAATTCAACACTACCTGAAATTTCCCTTTCGGTGTTAAATCTTTAAAGTTAAGTGATAATCGATCAACAGAAAATTAAAAAAAAAAAATCTCACCATCTCTGATATTATTGTTAAGAAAGGATTTTGTTTTACATGCAGTGCAAATCAGTCAGCTATGAAATTCCCCTTCTGATGTTAAACCTTTAAAGTTTACAAATAAAAAGCTTGTGTAATTTTTGGACTAAACTTAGCTAATTAATAAATAATTAATGAAATACCAAAATTGATAAATAATTAATGTAAATTAGAAACATTTATTATTTTTTTTCCATATTTGCTTTTATGAAAATTCTTTTTAGAATGTCACTTCCTCTGTCCCACGAAAAGTCAAAATATGTTTTCTTCCCGTCAGTGATATCACTGTTGGGAATGGAGTTTTACGGATGAAGTCGAAATTAGCAAGATCTAAAATTTCCCTCCCAATGTTAAACATTTAAAGTTTGCTAATAAAAAGCTTGTCTAATCGATGGACTATTATGATAAAGTATTAATTTAAACCAGCAATATTTAGTTATTTTTCTTTATTTTCCTTTTCTAAAGTTCTTTTTAGAATGTCATTTCCTCTGTCCCACGAAAAGTCAAAATATGTTTTCTTCCCGTCAGTGATATCACTGTTGGGAATGGAGTTTTACGGATGAAGTCGAAATTAGCAAGATCTCAAATTTCCCTCCTAATGTTAAACATTTAAAGTTTGCTAATAAAAAGCTTGTCTAATCGATGGACTATTATGATAAAGTATTAATTTAAACCAGCAATATTTAGTTATTTTTCTTTATTTTCCTTTTCTAAAGTTCTTTTTAGAATGTCATTTCCTCTGTCCCACGAAAAGTCAAAATATGTTTTCTTCCCGTCAGTGATATCACTGTTGGGAATGGAGTTTTACGGATGAAGTCGAAATTAGCAAGATCTAAAATTTCCCTCCCAATGTTAAACATTTAAAGTTTGCTAATAAAAAGCTTGTCTAATCGATGGACTATTATGATAAAGTATTAATTTAAACCAGCAATATTTAGTTATTTTTCTTTATTTTCCTTTTCTAAAGTTCTTTTTAGAATGTCATTTCCTCTGTCCCACGAAAAGTCAAAATATGTTTTCTTCCCGTCAGTGATATCACTGTTGGGAATGGAGTTTTACGGATGAAGTCGAAGTTAGCAAGATCTCAAATTTCCCTCCCAATGTTAAACATTTAAAGTTTGCTAATAAAAAGCTTGTCTAATCGATGGACTATTATGATAAAGTATTAATTTAAACCAGCAATATTTAGTTATTTTTCTTTATTTTCCTTTTCTAAAGTTCTTTTTAGAATGTCATTTCCTCTGTCCCACGAAAAGTCAAAATATGTTTTCTTCCCGTCAGTGATATCACTGTTGGGAATGGAGTTTTACGGATGAAGTCGAAATTAGCAAGATCTAAAATTTCCCTCCCAATGTTAAACATTTAAAGTTTGCTAATAAAAAGCTTGTCTAATCGATGGACTATTATGATAAAGTATTAATTTAAACCAGAAATATTTAGTTATTTTTCTTTATTTTCCTTTTCTAAAGTTCTTTTTAGAATGTCATTTCCTCTGTCCCACGAAAAGTCAAAATATGTTTTCTTCCCGTCAGTGATATCACTGTTGGGAATGGAGTTTTACGGATGAAGTCGAAATTAGCAAGATCTCAAATTTCCCTCCCAATGTTAAACATTTAAAGTTTGCTAATAAAAAGCTTGTCTAATCGATGGACTATTATGATAAAGAATTAATTTAAACCAGCAATATTTAGTTATTTTTCTTTATTTTCCTTTTCTAAAGTTCTTTTTAGAATGTCATTTCCTCTGTCCCACGAAAAGTCAAAATATGTTTTCTTCCCGTCGTCAGTGATATCACTGTTGGGAATGGAGTTTTACGGATGAAGTCGAAATTAGCAAGATCTCAAATTTCCCTCCCAATGTTAAACATTTAAAGTTTGCTAATAAAAAGCTTGTCTAATCGATGGACTATTATGATAAAGTATTAATTTAAACCAGAAATATTTAGTTATTTTTCTTTATTTTCCTTTTCTAAAGTTCTTTTTAGAATGTCATTTCCTCTGTCCCACGAAAAGTCAAAATATGTTTTCTTCCCGTCAGTGATATCACTGTTGGGAATGGAGTTTTACGGATGAAGTCGAAATTAGCAAGATCTAAAATTTCCCTCCCAATGTTAAACATTTAAAGTTTGCTAATAAAAAGCTTGTCTAATCGATGGACTATTATGATAAAGTATTAATTTAAACCAGCAATATTTAGTTATTTTTCTTTATTTTCCTTTTCTAAAGTTCTTTTTAGAATGTCATTTCCTCTGTCCCACGAAAAGTCAAAATATGTTTTCTTCCCGTCAGTGATATCACTGTTGGGAATGGAGTTTTACGGATGAAGTCGAAATTAGCAAGATCTAAAATTTCCCTCCCAATGTTAAACATTTAAAGTTTGCTAATAAAAAGCTTGTCTAATCGATGGACTATTATGATAAAGTATTAATTTAAACCAGCAATATTTAGTTATTTTTCTTTATTTTCCTTTTCTAAAGTTCTTTTTAGAATGTCATTTCCTCTGTCCCACGAAAAGTCAAAATATGTTTTCTTCCCGTCAGTGATATCACTGTTGGGAATGGAGTTTTACGGATGAAGTCGAAATTAGCAAGATCTCAAATTTCCCTCCTAATGTTAAACATTTAAAGTTTGCTAATAAAAAGCTTGTCTAATCGATGGACTATTATGATAAAGTATTAATTTAAACCAGCAATATTTAGTTATTTTTCTTTATTTTCCTTTTCTAAAGTTCTTTTTAGAATGTCATTTCCTCTGTCCCACGAAAAGTCAAAATATGTTTTCTTCCCGTCAGTGATATCACTGTTGGGAATGGAGTTTTACGGATGAAGTCGAAATTAGCAAGATCTCAAATTTCCCTCCCAATGTTAAACCTTTAAAGTTTGCTAATAAAAAGCTTGTCTAATCGATGGACTAATATGATAAAGTATTAATTTAAACCAGCAATATTTAGTTATTTTTCTTTATTTCCCTTTTCGAAAGTTCTTTTTAGAATGTCATTCCCTCTGTCTTTCGAAAAGTCGAAAAATGCTTTCTCACCGTCAGTGATATCACTGCTGGGAAAGGAGTTTTACAGTTGCAATGAAAATCAGTCAGCTCTGAAATTCCCCTTCTGATTTTAAGCTTTTAAAGTTTACAAGTTAAAGGCTTGTGTAACTTTCGGACTAAACTTGACTAATTGATAAATAATTAATGTAAAATCAAAATTGATAAATAATTAATGTAAACTAGAAACATTTAATTATTTTTTTCGTGTTTTCTTTTACGGAAATTATTTTTTAGAATGTCATTTTCTCTGTCCCACAAAAAGTTACTTCCCGTCATTGATATCATTGTTGGTATAGGAGTTTTACAGTTGCAGTGAAAATTAATCACCTCTCAAAATCCTCTTTCCGTGTTAAATATTTAAAGTTAAGGGGTAATCTATTGACAGATATTTAATGAAATATTAACTTAAACTAGCAATTTTTAACTATTTTTTTCCATTTCTTTTTCGAAAGTTCTTTATAAATTGTCATTCCCGCTATCTCCAAAAATTTGAAAACTGTTTTCCCGCCATCAGTGATATCATTGTTGGGAGAGAATTCTTTTTCCATGCAGTATAAATTAATCAGCTATCAAATTCCCCTTCCGATATCAAACTTTTAAAGTTTACAAATAAAAGGCTTCTGTAATCGATGGACAATAATTGATGAATAATTAAGGTAAGCTAAAAACATTTAATTATTTTAAACATATTTCCTTTTTCGGAAATTCTTTTTAGAATCCCATTTCCTTTGTCCCACGAAAAGTTGAAATGTGTTTTCTTCTCGTCAGTGATATCACTTTTGGAAAAGGCGTTTTACAGATGGAGTGGATATCATTCAGCTATCAAATTCCCTTTCCAATGTTAAACTGTCAACATTTTATCAACTGCATTCTAATCTACGGTAATTTTTATGTAAATTTTTTTCAGTTACTTCAATGGAAATTAAACGATTTACAGAAAAAAAAATCACATGTGAGAAATCTAATTCGTTAGAAGTAATTAATTAAGGTGTTACTTTAAAGTACTATCAGTACATTATGCTTAAAATATTTTCCTAACAGAAAACCCACATGATATTCCAAATGAAATTTAAACTCGTAAAAATTCTAAATTAAACAGGACACTTGCAATTTAAGAATAAAAAAATTAAATTGACACAGTTTTATTTTACAAAATAAATATGAGCAAAAATTCAAATTAGAAAATAAAAATATTCAATATTATAAATTAAATTTTATTAATTGAATTTTAGTTTAACACTAGAACCGCCCGGTATTTTACTCTAGTTTTACAAAAATTGTTTCTCACCAGAATTTTAATTTCAAACTATTTCACTTATTTAATTACTCAGTTTCCTTGTTGCATGCATTTAACATATCTTACGAAAAAAATTCTGGTTCGAATCGACTATTATCAATCTGGCAGGGGTCATTTTGACCCCTAATGGCGGTTCTAGTGTTAAAATTTAAGAAAATTACCCTTTATTACCCTAAAAATGTTTAAAATAAAATAAAAAATCGCAAATGATGCAAAAAGAAGTAAAAAAACTTTTTTAAAATTATTATTATTAAATGCCAAAACATAAATGAAGTTATAATAATAAATGTATAGCCATCCACTACGGTTACTATTTGTCGATAGCAACAGAAATAATTGTCAAGACAAAATACTATTCAATGAAAAGATATGCACTAATAGTACACCAGACTGAAGCGGGTTAAATGAACTTATAAGATTTCTTATATGAAATTTTTTTCTCCCGAAAAGTTTAATTTTATATCTTAAACTGCAATGGTGTCTTTTGATTAGGAACCATAAAAATAAAGTTTGAGGATATTAAACTATTAATTTTATCTTGCTAACAGTTATCACGTGATATCGGCTGAGCCTCAACTTTCTCGTATCTTATTGTAGTAAAATTTCCAAAATTCAAACATATTAAAACTATGAAACATGACAATCTCAAATCATTGCCTAAATATTACCATAACTACACCATCTTGAGTCCTCTTAGCTATACCTCCTCTACCCCCCCCTCCCCTCCCACTCGGTGATGTAAACGAAATTAGCAACTTTAAAAACACGCCCCGCTTATTTTAACGTCCTTAAAGCGGACTGTGCAAAGTTATTTTTCGGGCAACAGCAAGCATACCGATCGTAGCGCCACCATTATTATTGCTACTCGAATTTGGTCGTTGCTATCATGCCGTTGCCTTCTGGAAAAGCAGGCATCGTTAATTTTATATTAAAAGCATTGCAGTTGCTGTATGTAGTGTACTAGCACGATCTCAGACGATAGCCCATCGGAATTGGGGCGATATTCGTTTGCTGATACTAGAAAGAGGAACGTTCGAATTCGATTTGCTATCGGTATACACCTGAGCGTTTTCCCTCTAATTATCAGTTTGCAATGCCCGGGTAATTAGCGAAAGGTGAGGAAAGTGGGCGCTGTTCTAATTGAAATGAGACAGGGAGTGGAGGGGAGTTGTACACATGCTGCTCTCCGCACGTTGCTGATAAGCAGTGGTTCTTCAGCGATTTCAAACTTGCAAAGCGTTGTCGTGTTGTTAAGTACAGCGATATCGAGTTGAGTTGTTTCGTCACTTGTTTTTCTAGTTTATTTTTGGATATGGTAATCATTTATCTCTCTTCATTTGTTACAAACATTTTGTTTGTAATCAATGAGGAAGGCGTAGATAAATATGTTTTTTAGTACGTATATATTCTATACAATTTAAATAAAAATAAAATTTTACTATTTAAAGATTAATTTTACAAAACCTTTATATAATGTGTGATATCGCCAATATATTTCAATTAATATTCTGATGTAATGTTTAAATAATTTTTGAAAATGTATTTTATTCAAATCTTAGTAGGGTTAGGTAGAAGTAATTATGACCAGGGGACAATTATTTTCCAGCCCTATAAGGATGTATTCGAAAAAACGCTTTTCCACCTTCAACAGCTCGAAATTTCAGACACATTTTTAAAAGTAGAAACATGAAACTTGCTGAGGGGATTCTTGAAGGGACGTATGAGGTGCCGTGTGATGTCTTTTTACGCTCAATTCATTAGAATTTGAGTTATAAACAATTATCTTACCAGTATGACCCTTTTTTTCGTTCTAAGATCTCCTGCTAGGGAAAAATCGGTTCAAAATGCCGTTTTTGATTGCTTTTTTTTTTTTTTTTTTTTTTTTTTTTTTTTTTTTTTTTTTTGCAATATTTTCTGCATTTATCAAAGAATCGACAATCACGGCACCTTGTGTACTTTCCAAATAAGAGATTTTGAAAGTTTGGTGTATTTGAGAGCAATAATGAATTCAAAAATAAATCGAAAATAAGCAGTTTGAATCGAAATACACCCATACTAGAGAAAACTGTGTATGGTAAAATTTTATTTCACACTTAAATATTAACCTCATAATGTATTTTTCATTTTAGACATTCTTGATCACTAGTCTAAAGCATTTTTTGAGATCCAAATAGCAATTTGAGAAAAATCTACCAAAATGTTTAATAAACGGATTTGTCAGTTTGGAGTTCTAATGGAGTATTATTTTGTTTTAAGAAATACTTTTGTTACTATTTACCTGTAATAATGTTAGTATATGTATAGTTGCCAACTTTTACGTATTTTTGCTCCCACTAAAACTGTACAGAGATTTTCCATTTGTTTAATCATATGTTTTCGACGATTAAATAAGACGATATTTACTATAAAATTTTTGTGGTAGGAAAAATGCGTAAAAGTTGGCAGCTATGGTATGTCAATGCATTTACTATATGACTTCATTTATGTTTAGGCATTCAATAATAATAATAAATATTATTATTAGCTTAATTCTCTTTGCACTATTTGCGATTCTTTTACTTTAAACATGCATTTCACGCTTTAAATTTTAAAATAAAAGTTACTTTTCTGAAAGAATTACGTGTAAGAAGCGCAAAAAGCTTTAGGAAGTTGTAATATAAGTGAAATCTTACTGTAATACAATACTTTCTAAACATCTCCAACAATTCTTTTTAGGTGCGTTCGTAATTATGTAAATACGTAGCACCTATAGTTGTCGTTCAGTCCGTCCGTTCGTCTGTCCGTCCGTCTGTCTGTCCGTCTGTCTGTCCGTCCGCATATAACGACGTAAAAACTACCCAACCGAATCGTTTGAAATTTAAAATATATAATTATTACATAATTTTGTCGAGTCATTTCAAATTTTATGGAAATCGGATGAATAGATCAATTACAGGGACAATCAAAAGGATTCCGTTACTTTACGGTCAATGGGGGAAAAAGTTTCAAATGCATTTTAATCGTTTGAAATTTAAAATACATAATTATTGCATAATTTTGTCGGGTTATTTCAAATTTTATCAAAATCGGATGCATAGTTCAATTACAGGGACAATCAAAAGTATTCTGTTACATTACGGTCAATGGGGGAAAATGTTTCAAATGCATTTTAATGGTGTTACACTCATTCGAACTTAATAAAATTGATATGCAACTATAAAGTACATACTATAATATGCATTTTGTATAATCTGTGGTACAAAGAACATTTTGTTATTGATTTACAAGGCCACACAAAAGTATCCTGTTACATAATGGTATAGAAAGAACATTGTTTGGTGCACATTTTAATTGCAATTAACTATTTACAGTTTTATGCGATTGATACATGAGAGTGATGTTTTTAACATTTCGTTATCGTACGAACGCACCTCATTTGCTACGCTTTACGTGCAATTTCCAACTTGTTTAGTCTATTGACATATAAAAATTAATTAAATAGTACGCAAAACAACAACACTCGTTATGGTTCAGACAATGAAATATTCGCTAAGCACTAATTAATCTACATGAATAGCTAGTGTTAATTTTATTAACGTAAAAGTAATTTTTTCTAAGAATTGAAAAAAAAAATCGGACCCGAAAGGATTAAAATGTTAGAAGAATTTATTTTCCGCATACATTTTCGAATTACAAGAAAAGGGAGTCGATTCGAGTAAGTTTTAAAATAACTTTAATTTTTATTAAGTTTTAGATTTGATAATCTAATAGCATTTTAAAATGCGTATCATTCTGTAAAGAATAGAGACTGTTGCTTTTCATTATTTTATTTAACAAAAAATCTACTATTTTTTAACTTATATTTTTAATACAAATTGTATATTTTTCTTTAAATGTCAGAATTAAAAAGAATTACAATTTTATATTGTAATGTTAATTTTACTAACTTTTTTTTTTGCTGTTAATCTGACGATTATTAATATTTCTAGTAAATTTGAGAATGACCCCTATTTCAGAGTAAAAATTATGTTTCAATTTTAAACAGCTGTTACCCGTCAGTTTTAATACCAAAAGACTGAGACTTATTATTATTATTATTATTATTATTATTATTATTATTATTATTATTACTATTACTTATTTCTGAGGATATTGTTATTAAATGCATCTCATAAAACCAGGGGACCGAATAAAAATTTCGATTTCATGGTTTTTAAAGAAATACTTTTATTGACCTAAATCGCTTTTAAAATACTTTTTTATCTTATTTTAAAACATTTTTGTAACATAATAACCAACGTTATGAATAAAATGAAATATGAATAAAAATTATTTTGAAAGCAAAGGATTCAATTTCCACTATTACCAACCTGTGAATCATATCTTTTACGAGATAGCAACAATTAAAATAAAATAAAAAAGAAATAACTTTTTGAAAATTTCCCCTTCAAACACAAATGATTAAAATGCCACGATCAGCATTATCGATAACTACGAAATAAAAACTCTGGAATAAAATGGAGGAATAAGAACACTGTTCAGAAATAAAAATCAAAATATGACAAATGTGAGACCATTTTTTTCTCTCATTTAATTCTCTCTCTCTAGAAAAATGTGTAAAAAGGAAATCGTTTGTACAGTTTGCTGATTGGACGTTTTCTTTTATTATTATTTTTTCTGTTTTTCCACTATCTACTTTTTTTTCCTTTTCTCTTTTAACTCTTCAACTGATAATAATTGAGTCGAGATTTTGGCCGTATCTCTAAATCGATTTCGAATCTGAAGAGGTAAGTTGGAAGAAAAAAAAAGTGAAAAAGGGGTGAAATGTTGGTTTATTAATATCAGAAGGGGTTGTGGAATAATACAAATCTTTTTACACGGAAATTCGACACCTCATTTATATTTAAGGGTGTTCTTAAATCAAAAAGGGCAACTTTGTGATATAAGTTTTAATTTATTTTTGTTCGGAAATGCATGAAACTAGCAGGTGTTGTTATTCAGAAGCTGTCTAATTGCAATAATTTTTTTTTTTCAGAAAAACAATTGATCTTTCATAACAAGCCTTCAAAGTTGACGTTTTTGAACACATTTCCCGGCGAAAGCAAAAAAACCGGTCGAAAAGCAGGAGAAAAACGAGTGTCGTTTGTGATCGAAATAGCTTAAAACTGGATAGGTAATTTAATTGACATAAAATGGAAAACTAAGTTCAATTCAAAATCACTTCCATAGTCAGGCATTTCAGTTTTATATCTTTCTGTTAAAAAATGAATTTGTAAATGTGTCAAAACGTTTTGCGCTTGCTGAGCGGAGCAGTTGAGAATACACTTAAGAGACAGAGTTGCTTATTGCTTTGAATCGCCGCAGAAAAATCGATCAAAGAATGAACGTTCGATTTTTAACCCTTTCTGGCACAGGCAAAATCTGTACTAAAATGAGAAATTATCGACTGACACCGGAATTTACAAACGAATTTTTTAAATATTTTGAATTCCTTAATTTAAACTTTCATTATAAAAGCAAAATTTTACTAAAACATTACTGGTGCCGTTTGCAAGTTTGGGATCAAAATTAGGTATCCCAGACAGGGCACAGTGTGCCGGAAAGGGTTAATTAACCCCTTCGCGAAGGGAGACCTTTTAAGAATTTTTTTATGTTTTGTCACCGGTTTTTGAAAACAGAAATTTGTGCCTTATTAAATTGAGAAAAATCTCCGATTAAATAAGACAAATTTTTCAGTAAAATTTTACTGTTGGGGATAAACAAGAATTCTTAACTTAAGCCTTTTTGCGACACGTATACGTGTCGCTCGCTCCCAAGGGGTTAACCCTTTCAGGGGGGGGGGGAACATACTTCTTTCCGTAAAATAAGGAAATGGTTTTTTTACACCAGGATTTACATTTTTTTTTCTTTTAATAAAAACTTTTTTTTGTGTGTACTGAATGAAAATAAAATTTTCATTTCGAAATTCTAATGGCAATGTGGCATTTTGGGATTATAATTAGATGGTCCAAAAATGAATCCCCGTCCTTGAAAGGGTTAAAACACCCTATTCTGGAAAGAAAGCCTCTTTGTAGTGATCATTCTGTTGTGAATAAGGATTACTGAAGATTTTTATCTCAGTTACGGATTTTCAACTTGCGGATCGCAGAACTACCATTATCTTTATAACAGTATAAAATAAGGCTATTTAATCATAGAAATTGTGAAATTAAATAAAGTAAAAAATTTTCTTTTGGAAATATTGGTGACAGATTATTTTCGTTAAAAAAGTTTGGACACCCTCGTTCTATTATTATTATTTTTTTCTTTTTTGAAAAAAAAAAAAAAAAAAAAAAAAAGGGATTGTTTTATTTACATGAATATTTTATTATGATAACAACCTTATAAGACGTGTATCTACATATCATTAAGTACTGCCAAGTTATAAAAAAAAGTCACACAACTAACAATTCAAAAATAGCCATAAAAGACATGTTAATTCTCAGCCTGCCCCCAAAATTTTGCAACTTGCAGCCTAGCTACTTATTGTATGGTATTTATCCACAAATGAAAGATTTGAAGGAATATTTAAAATAAGTAAGAAAAATTAAATCAAATATTATTCTTTATGTTCTTCCTCTGTCTACTGAGCTTTCTCCATCAATTCTTCAACTGATAATAATTGAGTCGAGATTTTGGCCGTATCTCTAAATCGGTTTCGAATCTGAAGAGGTAAGTTGGAAATTAAAAAAAAAGTGAAAAAGGGGTGAAATGTTGGTTTATTAATATTAGAAGGGGTTGTCGAATAGTACAAATTTTTTTACACGGAAATTTGACACCTCATTTATTTTTAAGTGACAGAGCTGCTTATTGCTTTGAATCGTCGGAGAAACATCGTACGATCAGGACCTGAATTACGGCAGGGTATTCAAGGCTCGGGCCTAGGTTCGGTACATAAAATTTTCTTAGGGGTCCACCTACAAATTGAAACAAATTCAAACTTTTTTCAATGGCAACACCTAATTTTGATAGCATATTTTAAATCTTCGGTTCAAACTACACCTAGAAACAAAATTTCAAGTACCGTAATTTCGGGTGTATAAGCCGCGGACCAAACAATTCATTTTGGACCCAGAAATCTTATTTAGTGATTGAAGACAAATATTTACGACGATCTAAGTAGTTACACTTATTTCTTAAAAAATTCTGGGTCGAAAAAGAATTATTTGACCCGCGGCTTATACACCCGAAATTACGGTACTTAGGATATTAAGTTTTTGAATTCTAAGTATTTAAAATTAAGACCCCTGTCATCGCTCGAGGAAACGCTCGCGAGCTAATGCTATTTCTACGGGGAAGCATTTTTCTAATAACTCTTTCGCATTTTGAAATTTTCGTATTTGACATAATATGCACGAATGCATCAACTATCCATAGACTTAACATTGTAGAGGAAAAATTCAAAACTGATTGACCAGCACCCTTAAGAGGAGTTTTTACTTTTTTTTTTCACGACAGTTTTTAAAATAATTCACATTATGACTCTTCTTATCAGTGTACTATTATAGCAGGATTTTTTTTTTTTTTTTTTTTTGGAAGGGGGGGCTGTGCTATTTTCTCCCAGGCTCTGTGTATAGCACACACAAACACAACTAATTTAATGAAAATTTATGAAATATAATTTTTACAACGCTATAACCATAAAAATACTGTATCTCAAATAATTAACTCGTCTTTCACTGAAAAGAAAAATTAATATAATTTTTTAATTGAGTATAAAACTTTATGGATTGAACGAGAATGGTAGCCAGAAAATTCTAATTAACAATAAAGAAATATCTATAGTTCATAAAACAGAAAACGTCCGCCGAAAAATCACTCTCGAAAATTCAGAGAACTCATAGATAGTACGAACTCAAATCTGAAACAAAAGGAGAGGCATCAAGTTTCTAAGAGATATCAATCGCTGATAAAAGACAATTTATTCACACTGCAAAATATACTATTATAACTGGTTCATGTTCTGACTGTGCATGCCGTTTTATCTCGGGATATGTGTATAGCAAGCACTAGGCGTAACTATCTGTATACTATTATAACTAGTTCTGGTTCTGACTGTGCACTCCAATTTACCTCTGGCTATGTGTATAGCAAACACTAAGCGCAACTAACTGTATACTATTACAACTGATTCTGGTTCTGACTGTGCACTCCTTTTTATCTTGGACTATGTGTATAGCAAATACTAAGCGCAACTGTATGTAAACTACTTTAACTGGTTCTGGTTCTGAACTGTGCACTCAATTTTATCTCGGGCTCTGTGTACATCAGAAAACAAGCGCAACTAATTTAATGAAGCTTTTTGAAATATAATTTTTACAACGCTATAACCATAAAAATACTGTATCTCAAATAATTAACTCTTCTTTCATTGAAAACAAAAAAAAATTGGAGTATAAAACAATAAAAAATGAGTAATTTTTAATTGAGAATATAAAACTTTATGGATTGAACGAGAATGGTAGCCAGAAAATTCTAATTAACAATAAAGAAATATCTATAGTTCATAAAACAGAACACGTCCGCCGAAAAATCACTCTCGAAAATTCAGAGAACTCATAGATAGTACGAACTCAAATCTGAAACAAAAGGGGAGACATCAAGTTTCTAACTAAGAGATATCAATCGCAGATAAAAGACAATTTATTCACACCGCCAAGCCTCTCTCACGCGGTGGATTCTTATCTCTTTGAGATCTCATTTTGGGAACCGGGAGATGAAAGTCTCCCTCTTCTCTCACTCTTTCTCTCTCTCACTTTCTATCTCCCGAAAATTTCTCCATCCTTTCGCTCGCCCGTCACCTTGTACAGAAGTGATACAAAGGTGGTTAGGGGAAGACAGTATAAGATCACACCAGTTATCGGACTTTGTAAAAAGAACCATCTAAAAATAGAAGACTGTTGAATAAGCAAGTCATAGAAGACGATGTTATCGGTCGACACATTTTCCGAAGGTTTTCCTTTTTTTTTTAACCCATTTTAAAAGATGGTTTGTAAATTCCCATTTTGTCCGGTTATTTATTGGAATCTTTCAAAGAGATATCTTCTATTGTTATCCGATTATCTCGAAGAGATGTGTCATAAAATTTTAGTCACTGATGATATCTCTTTGTTATCCTGATATCTCTGAAAAGATGTGAGTGTCTTGGAATTGAAGAGATGGTGTAAATCAAGAAAGAAAAGTGTATAAACACCATCGCCATTTTGAAATAAATATAATAGTAAAACAATTAGGAAAAAATAAAAAGATGTTATCCTTTAAATACCGTGAATAAACTTTAACGTATTTTTGAAGAGATCGTTTGAAGAGATAGATTTTTATCTGCAGTCTTTTAATTACGAAGCTTGCTTAATTTAGATAATGGAATAAATGTTTTTAAAACACAATGAGTTGGTTAGAGCTATTGGGAAAAGTTATTGAAGAATATGGAGGTTTAAATGCGTTCTTATGTTTAATATTAATGTATAAAATTCAAAAAATTATCCATATTTTTTCTTTAACAATGATCTGTTTTAAATTGGAGAATTTGTTTTTATTGGCAATCAACATTGTGTTTTCATAACATGATTGATCTGATTCAAATCTACTTTGTAAAAACCAACCAAAAACAAGCGCTATGCGATGTATTTTTCTTAAAAAAAAAACGTTGTTGGTTCGTTTTAATCATTCGAGTTTTCTTTTCTTTTTGTTTCTTGAAAAGAGGATTCAACATTGTAATATAGGTGAGACTGGGGCACATGTGAACAGTTCACATAAACATAGCTTTTTCTTTTAGCTGGGTTGATTTCTATAAACAAGAACTACTCAATGTAGTAAACAGAACTTTTTTTACATGTGATATTTTTAAAAATTATCTTTATACTTATTTTTTCTTTTTTAATGGTTTTATAAATTCAACAAATTATTCACATGTGCCCAATGATGAGGCAATTATGAACACACGTGGGGTACATGTGAACACAAGGAAAAATTATCTTTGACATGTTTTTTAATATCTTATTCATATGTTACTATAATCATTAGTTATACTATCTGTTAAATTCACTACAGAAAAAGAAATATATGTATATTTCTCCAGTTTTTGAGGGACATGTTAAGCAAAAAGTTATAAAATGAAAATAAGTAAATTAGGGGGGGGGGAGAGGGGAACTAAGATGCTAAGTAAAATATTGTTGCAGTAAAATAAAAAAATAAAGAAATAGGCATGAAAAAATAATTAAAACATTTAAATTTTGCTTAATTAAATGTTACAAATGTTTTAAAACTATCTCTGGTAAATTGTTCGGAAAAAATTAAGCTGTAAAATGAATTTTAAAAATATCAGAAATTTTTTGAAGATTTTAAAAGATATGTTTAAATTTCTACATCAAAAGAAAGTAATCAACAATAGAAAAATTTTGTTTTCTATGTTAAATGTGCACATACGCATATAGTTTGTAAAGCTACTACGTTTTGCATCGCTAGCGCTTAATTTTAAAGACAAATGCAGGCAATCAATCAAAAAATCGTTTCGTAACCAACAAATAGAACTAAAAAGTATCTGACTCCGTCCTTTTGATGCTTGTGAAATTGAATTATTTTCAAACGATAACGCTTAAATTTGAAAAAGACAGATAATCGATCAAAAATCATATCGTAACCGACAAATAAATAACTACTGACGCTTAAGACATCATTGATCCATGGAATAAAACTCTTCAATTTTGCATGCATATGTTGATAGATAAGTTTTCTACATCACCATTCTAATATGTGATTTACATCTTAAAACATGCGGTCTTTTTTAGATACCAAAGACAGATAAAAGTTGATTATGCCATATTGAAGTTAAAAATGATATTGATGATATTCAAAGTCAATATTTCGTAGTCTGTGCCGACCACGAATTCTCAAGTAGACTGTGTTTGCTTCTTTGAGCTACTTCATTCTTTGAAGTTCGTTTCTGAAAGACCCTGTATATGGCACAAATCCTTCAAATATCAGATTTTAGATTTTTCTGCTTCGGATGTATTTGTATTGCCTCGTCCAAAACAAATGAATGCACATTCACTTACTTTGTTTATTTTAAGGCAATTTTAATAATCACATGACATTTTCGCGTTTATTTTTTGAATAATGATAATTTGGCTGAATGACAATACATTGTCTTTCGCAGTATAGTGCCCCCTAAATGCTACACCTGAGCACTGACACAAAAATAGCGGCTGTTGAAAACGGATAGACACCAGTTTTTTATAAAAGATTTCTTTGACTAATTTAATTTCAGAAAAAGGAAGCGAAAAAACTGAAAATTATTTTTGCCAAAATTTAAAGGACCATACACAGTATTCGTACGAATACCATTATTTTTCTGGTCAAATACCATCATATTTTTATAGAAAAATAAATTTAGTTCAGGGCCCGAAATTTCACCTGACCGCAAAGATTTTCTGTATGAAAATATTGGTACCCACAATTTTCCCGGACTTTGAAATGACTTGAATTTTCTTTGAAATTCCAGGAACGGACCATGATACAATACCATGATAAAAAATCAACTTTGGGGGCACGCCCCCCAAATACTATCCTCAAAGTTCTGAGTCTTCAATATCTGAATGTAAGTGTTGTAAATTTTCCTTGTCAACTGTATGGTCGCTTATCATCATCGGTAATGTCACAGTTTTCATTCGCAGAAATGTGAAAAACACGAAAAATTGAAAAATGTCTGACTCCGCCATATTGTAGTTTGTGAAATCAAATTGTTTTTAAACTATAATGTTTAAATTTGAATAAGACAAAACAATCGATCAAAAATCATACTGTAATCGACAAATAAATCACAACTGAAGTTAAAGACACACTTGGTCCATAGGAAAGACCTCTTCAATTACACATATGTCTTAACCTTTTTAGGCAAAGTGGTCCCATGTGGGGACCAACTAATTTCAAATCTAAATGTACCAACGGCACCAAGGATATCATAATAAAATTTTCCTTTTGTAATAAAACTTTACAGTAAAAAAAAAAAAAAAAAAAAAAAAAAAAAAAAAATTAAAAAAGTTGTTTTTCTAAAAAGTTGTTTTTCTAAAAAGTCGTTTTTCTAAAAAAGCTTTTTGTAAATTCCGCTGTCAGTCAAGAATTTATTCATTTTATGATAATTTCGAATAATTTCTGCAGAAATGTGAAAAATAAGTAGAACTAAACAATATGTGACTCCATCTTATTGAAGTTTGAGAAACCGAATTGTTTTCAAACGAGAACGCTTAGATTTGAAAAAGACAGTATCGGCCAAAATTACAAATATTTTGCAATTATTTGTCTGACATTTTGAAATTAATTGTTTTGAATCTTTTTGCAATTAATTGTTTTGAACCCTTTTGCGTATCAGTTTTCGCAGAAATGGGAAAAATACGCAAAACTGAAAAATATCTGACACCGTCCTATTGAAGTTTGTGAAATTGAGTTGCTTTCAAACGATAACGCTTTAATTTGAAAAAGACAGACAATCGATCAAAAATCATATCGTAATCGACAAATAAATCACAAAGAAAAGACAAATACCTGAAGCGCAAATAAAGTATGGAAGAAGCAATTCCTTAAGTGCTGAAATTATGGCTCTAGAAACTCCCTATCAGTTTTTGCTTTTTTATTAACCCTGAACTTTTGAATCTTATTTCAGAAGAGACACGTAGATACGGCATAGGAAAGGAGTCTTCGCAACCTTTACAAGTTTCCATTACGGCTGTTACTGGAGTGATGTTTTATGTAACCAAACAATTAAAGAGACAATGCCTGTCAATGAATTTGAAAAAAAAAAAAAAATCCGACAATTTTCACATTTTAATAACAGCACTAAAGGAATTCCTAAAGGCATGAAATGCCATGATAGACTTTTTGAATTAAGGTCTTTAATAGAATGCATGAGGGCAGTGGGATACATTATATAACACCTGATTTGAATCAAGATTCACAGCAGAAGCTTTGAATTAAACTTTATATTTCTAACTTCGGAGAAAAAAAAAAAAAAACTTCAAAATTGATTTCTTTATTTTTTCTGAATATTCCGGTGTGAATTCAAAATTATAGAAAAACAATTGCTTACCCCTCAAAGGATTAAATATCTACCATAAAATGTTAATACATATTATTTTTGTATGTATAATACAGCAGTATAGTGAGCTTCATGCCACATTTGGACATTCATTGCCATAAAAATGAAAATATCTCATTGTGTGCTTTGGGACACATATGGCAATATGGAAAAAATCCATATTAAAAAAAATATATGAAGTCAGAATTTTTTTATTATTTTTCCTGCATTCGTGACTACCTAAAGTAACCAAAATAATTTTTTCATATAGAAAAGAAAAATCGTAGAAGTGAAGGGTTAATAAATTTTGCTTTTACAGTGGAACTTCACAGAAATATATAGGGGAAGATGGGGATACTTGAGCCATTTTTTAAATTTTAATTTTTTAAAATTTTTTATAATTTCTTAGAACAAAATAAAATATTGAAAATGAAAATTTGATACTTTTTCTTCATTTGAAAATCACTTTCAATTAATTTTTAACTATTTTTCTATCTCTATAATAAATTTTTACTTTTTCATTTACATCGTGGCTCAAGTATCCCCATGGAGGGGATACTTGAGCCAGATGTCACATTCGCCCCAGTATTTTGCAAAGAAAAAACCGATTGACAATATACGCGAAAAAATGCATTAAACCTTTTTCAAATAAATTTGGTCGAATTTTCTGGCGTCGTAGTGATATTTCAGAATTAAAATTATGTGGTAGAAAATTCTACCAGCAGAGCTCAAAGGGTTAATCACCATACTTTCAAAATAGTACCAAGGTATGTGATTTTTTTTTACATGTTCAGAACTATAAATATGTTATCATGTTGCCAGTTTTAGAAAGAAAAATTGACCAACTGTAGAAATAATAGGGGTGGCTCAAGTATCCCCACTCTCCCCTATCTTTTAAGTTTTTTAAGTTCCGGTGTCAGTCAATCATTTTATCATTTTACGATAATTTCGAATAAGTTTCTGCTGAAGTATGAAAAACAAGTAGAATGAAAAATATCTGACACCGTCATATTTGAAGTTTGTGAAATCGAATTGTTTTCAAACGATAACGCTTAAATTCGAAAAAGACAGACAATCGATCAAAAATCATATCGTAATTGACAAATAAATCACAGCTGACGTTAAAGACACCCTTGGATCATAGAAAGAACTCTTCAATTACACGTGTATTAACCCTTTCTTGTACAGTGGTCCCACGTAGACCACCTAACTTCAATTCCAAATTTACCAACGGCACCAAAAATATCTAAATAAAATTTTGCTTCTACAATGAAAGTTTAACGGCAGTAAGTTTTTAATTTGTAAAAAAGATATTTGTAAATTCAGGTATCAATCAATCATTTCATCGTCATACGATAACTTCTAATAAATTTCTGCTGAAATATGAAAAATAAGTAGAACTGAAAAATATCTGACTTCTTCCTATTGAAGTTTGTGAAATCGAATTGTTTACACACGATAACGCTTAAATTAAAAAAAGACAGACAATCGATCAAAAATCATATCATAATCGACAAATAAATCACAGCTGACGTTAAAGACACCCTTGGTCCATAGAATACAACTCTTCAATTACACACACATCTTGATAGATGAGCTTCCACGAAATGACATTATCATTCCGCCAGGTAATTACAGTTAAAACATGCGGTCCTTTCTCGATTTCGAAGACGGCTAATAGCCGAATTTTTGCAGAAATGATATTGATGATATCGAACGTTTACATAGTTCGAAATTTCGCGAACGAGACACTCCCCTGTCAGGGAGAATTCGATCAGTCGATATGCTGTCATCACACCAGCGTGCGCGGTCTTGCGTGTAATTATCTGTATAATGTTGCGCTAATTAGTGAGGGACGTCGGAAAGAACCGACGAGTTGAGTTGACTATTGCGGAGGCGTACTGCTGTCGAGTGATAAGTGCTGCAGACGAAAACGAAGCGAAAGGGGTTGTTCCTGAGAGGTTGTTCTTGATGAAAACGATATTAAATGCGAGTTGCAATTGCATTAATTGACAGACGATAAAAAACTATGAGTTTTGACGGCTCAGATGATTAGGGGGATACGTGTTTAGGAAAAATTCCGCCAGTCTGATGCAATTAGACACAAATAAAAGTAAAATGAAACTACTTCAGTGTTTTCCCTTGTTTAATCCTTACCTTACCTCGCAGCTTGAACTCAAAGTGTTTCCAGTGACTGATAAATATGCCAAATATAAATTAGTTTCTAATAACTAGGAAATATTTTGCGTATCTCAAGATCAGTGAAGATTGTTTATGATTTAATTATCAGTCTTTAGTTCCAAGTTAAAGATATAAAATTTTATATATAAGATAAATGATGATAAGTAATTCTATTAAGAGTTGCTTATTTGTATCTTATTTTATCTAAGAACGGCAAATGTAATGTAAAATAGAGTTTAAGAAAATTGGAAATTGTACGTTAAACGTAGCAATTGAGGCGCGTTCGTATTTTAACAAAGTTTTTAAAATATCCAGATCTTGGTGTAATAAATAGTATATAGTATAGTACCCGAAATCTTTTGTGTGTCCCTGTAAATATTATCTGCTTTCTATTGTACGGAAAGTAAACTGTAGTACATATTAGCAACGTATATAAACATAAAATGTGAAATAGTTTAATGTAATTAAAACGCGCCCCAAACAATGTTTCTCCCTACGCCGTTATCAGGTGGAATACCTCTGCGTGTCCCTGTAAATTAATAACAAACATTCTTTGCACCACAGATTGTACAGAATGTGCATTTTAGTATATAATTTTTACAGATGAATATTAATTTTACTATGTTCGAAAGAGTATGACATCATTAAAATGCACTTCAAACTATTTTTGTTCATTGGGCGTAATGTAACTGAATACTTTTGATTGTCCCTGTAATTGAACTATGCATCCGATTTTCATAAAATTTGAAATGACCTGACAAAATTAAGCAACAATTATATATTTTAAATTTAAAACGATTCGGTAGGGTAGTTTTTGCTCTGTTATATAAAAACAGACGGACTAAACGACGCGACTACAGATGCTTAAGTATTTACATAATTACGAACGCATATAAAAAAAATCGCTGCTTTTGCTGTTTATTTTCATTCATACTTTATTATATGTGTTTAACTGAGAATTTTTGCAAGACTACCGTCAAGTACCGAAAGTAAGCCTTTCCCCCCATATATTTTGTAAGCTGTATAAATCTTGGGAAATTTATAAACTCCAAATATATCCCCCGACCCTCCTAATTTTATCTATCTATTTCACAAAAGTTCCAATTATAAGCATCCCTTGAAGTTATTAGAATTTCCTGTCTGGTAAAGGGGGTGGGGTTTTTTGGTATTTTACGCTATACCAAATGCATATTAACTCCCAATAACTAGAAAGTAGTTTATTTTTCGAATATTCAGTCCAAAACAGAGATCAAATTGACCAGGTTCGAACTAGAAACAAACTTCCCAGTCACCAGCCACACAATTGTGCAAAAGCCAGCAATCATATTTATTAATATGCCTAAAATCTGTAGCATCGCAATCTCCAGATATGAAAAAGAGTTGCAATTGTAATTCGTCAAGTGCTCCTCAAAGCCAGGATATTCATAAAAAAAAGCTTCTTCTCGACACTATATATTTTCACCAAAGATCATATATAAATCGGTGTGACAATTCGACATAACATTCAGTTTTTAAAAACTTACAATGAAAAAACAATGTACTTTTGACAATTTAAAATGGCATCCTCCAGTTATGAATTATAATTCATAAAATATACTTCAAACATCCTCAAATGGCTTCACAACTATTCCTCAGGACTCTACACACTGTTGAAAATTTTAAACTTTTGTGCATCGTCATTCCACCACTTTTATAGAAAACGATAACTTCAATGTATTATGAAGCATTTTAATTGGTCAAAATTGAGATATTCTATAAAAGCGGTGGAGTGACGATAAAACAAAGTTTCAAATTTTTAGCACTGCGCATGTCACTTTTTCTCAGCGTGATCTTATTACCTCAAGATCAAATTTGTTCAGATTTGGAGCTGGAACAAATCGACTGGTTTCCAGCGAACACCATAACAGTGCTAAAGATGCAGTTAATCCGTATATTAATTTACAGATCAGATATGTTTGCTGCATTCCCTATAAATGAATGATAATTTCACCTGTAATTCCTAAACTGTATTTCGAGCATCAGATATCCATCAAAACAGCATGTTTACTCAATCCATTTCACTTATCCTACGTGCGATGCTATTCCACTAAAGATCATATTTGGCCCATCACAAACTCGGAACAAATCTTACAATATCAGCACGACAAAGCATGAGAAAGTTTCAATCAAACAGATATAATATTGTGTATACGTTATGTAGAGCCGTATTATGCACTTAATGAATAAGAAGTTCACTAGTTCTTTATAAACATTTCAAACGTCAGATATCCATCAAAAGGGCATGTTTGCTGAACTCATGCAATTTCTATCATGGAACTATTGAGAAAAAGGAACTGACATATCCTAAAATTTGTGAAACTTCAACTGTAACCGCTACTACATGGCGTTCGTAACCGCCATCTTCAATTTCCATCAATAAAATTATGTAGAAAATTTCTACTCATCACAAACCGTTTATTAATAGAACAGGTTGCGAGCAGGTTAGCAGCTTTTCAGGAGCTTCTTAGTTGAAGAGAACTTTACGCTCTGTGTAAATGTGATATGTTTTGCAAAATATGAAACCATCGAGAATGAAAAGTAAAGCTGTAGTAAATGCTACATAAGTTAAAAAATTAATGTTTAATAAAGATTAATAATCTAAAAAGTAATTTAACCCCTTAACTGGTTTGTCCGAATGCCGTTCGTGCAAGACGAATTTGCTTATTTCATCACTTAAAGCTTTTTGACACCACTATTATTTTTAAGAAAATTTTCATACTATTGAAAGGCGGCAGTGATGGTAACCTCGTCAGTCTGATTTTCCCTCAAAAATTCCCACATCAGCCCGATTTTCCCCTCACAATCAAATTTGCCAGTCCTGCCTTCAGTCCGAAAACTTTCGAGCAACATTATTTCCTATATTATCCCCCCTCTTTTGCACTTTTGAATATTTAAAAAAAAGTTTTCAAGGAAATATATAGTAAAAGTAAACAACTGAAAACTTTCCAAAGATTTTTCTTATTTTATTAAAAAGCAGAATATGCACTTGAGAATCAACATCCTAAAAAAAAAAGTAACTTGGTTTATATAAATTAAGCACATCCTTTTAACGATCAGTAATAAATTGAAACTTTTGGTTTTTTTTATATAATAATAATATGTCTGCTAGAAATAGGTATGTTACATCTGTTAACATAACATTTTTAAAATGTCGTATAAGTTGTATTATCTCTTTGAAAAAGATATTTCTTAGAGTATTCATTTTTAAATAGCAAAAAATAATTTTACAATATATGTTAGGCATAGGTAATTCAAGACATTTTTTTCTAATCAATTTTAGTTCGATTCTTGGCTTTCCCAGATATGTGAATGCAGAAGAACGAACGAAATATTTTTATGTTTGATTCTCTACCTCCGTCCTTTGTAAAAGATCGCATTCAGCATCAAAAACAGATTTGAGAGAAGCAGCAGTTAACGCTTAGGAGAATACAATAGATTGATTGCATCCTCCTAGAGTTAACATTACTCAGTTACATAATACATCTGTCCAGTGAAGGTTTCTTCCACTTCTGTGACAGAGTCAGCAAAGTGGTGGTGGTGGTGGGGCTACCAAATTGCTTTACTTGTCCCACCTACTTCTGCTGTGGCAATGATCATCCAACATATATGACCAAGCCTTCATATTACGAAGAATTAAGAATTATGCACAGTAATTTCATCAACGAAAATGTTATTCCGCTTATTTCGTGGAAAAAACTTGCTGATACAAAAGCTGTGGAAGTAAAATCCCAAAAACGTCGAAATTTCCCCACAAAAGTACAAAAATTCCCTTTTTCCCACAGACCTCTGTTTTCCCCACAAAAAGGGAAATTTCCAACGAGTTACCATCACTGAAAGGCGGAAATGTTTAGATTAAATTTTACGAATGTTTTATTTAAATAATAGTGGTGTGATTCCGCTATTTTCAATTTATTGAACGGAAAAGAATTAACCAGTTAAGGGGTTAAGAAAGAAAATGTTAAGTGTATTTAAACTGAAAATACAGAGAAGAATATAATTTAAAGAGAAAAATTAAACAAAATATTGAATAGAGAGAAAAAATAAAATAAAAAATAAGTTTAATTGTAGTTCAAGATACCAATAAAAAAAATGGCAAAAACTGCTATGTATTTTTACTGGGTAGTAGTTCTATTACATTGTGACAACCAAGACAGCCTCCTGTCAGTGTTCGTGAAAAGATTATAATACCTAGCCAAACAAACACCAGCAAAAAGAAATAGAAAATTATAACTATATTTGTGATGAAATTTCCCGTCAATGATGTGTTTTAAAAAGTCGAGTCACATTTCTTCATGGGGTCTCATTTCTCTGTTATGAGTTGAAATTGCGCCTGTTGTTCACAACTACGAGTGTCAGATATCCCCAGGGATGCAAGCGCTGCGCAAGAAAAGACCGATTGATACCACTAAGTTTTTTAAGTATTTCATGCTTTATGTAATTACAAGATTTCTAAGATTCAATAAAGCAAACAATACTATTGAATTTTAGTGGTTGGAATCAGCCATTTTTGGTTCAGCACTTGCATCCCTGGATATCCCCTACCCCACAACAATAAAATATGTTTATTTAACACTAGAACCGCCGGCTAGTTTATGCAAATTTTATAAAAATTGTTTGACACCAGAATTTTTATTTAAAATTATTTAACTTATCTAATTAGCCTGTTTTTGTGACTAGCCCTTCAATGACAAACTCCCTCTCTATGAGAAAGGATCATTCCGTTTTTTAGCAGGTGGGGAAAGGTAGGAGGGAGTGATGTACTAAAAGTACATTCAGTAGTACGATTTCTTTTGATTTGACTCCATTTGATAATTTGATTAAGCCTGCGCTATGTCTAATGATTTTACAACCAAAAGGCCTTTTTCAAGGCCAACTTCGATTAATTTTGATCACGACTCTGAACAGAATTTGGCTAACGAATAAAATATTGACCTCAGAAAAAGATGTTGACGATTTGGAACGGACTTCGGCTAAAGATTGCATGAATACGGATAATGTATTGACGCCAGTGGATAATATTGACCAGGACTCGTCACCTTTGGTTTAATTTCTTTTTTTTTTTTTCTTTTGAATTTTTCCATAAATTAGTATTTCATGATTATTACTTAGGATGTATCTGCTTACAAAAAAAAAAAAAAAAAAAAAAAAAAAAAAATCAAAACAATTCGAAAGCTTGTAAATAAAGTTGGGCGATTATTAATTTATTTACTTTTTTTGAGAGGGGAGGGGAGGCACAAATGACACAATTTTAAGATATAAAGAATTATGAAATCTAATACAAAAAAATTTCAGTAATGGCTTTAGATATGTTACTTACTTTTATTTTTCGCCAATTTTAAGATTGTTTAAAGTTAAAGAATTATGAAACCGAATAAGAAAAAATTTTAATAATCTGCGTTACGTTACTTTTACGATACGTTATTTTTATTTTTCGCAAAAAAAAAAAAAAAAAAAAAAAAAAAAAAAGCAATCTTGCTCTAATTTTATTTTTTTAATTTTAATAAGGAGAAGGAGCACTGCACTTAAACTAGATAAAATTAGTGATATTTCAATTTTAAAAATCCGATTTCAATTTAAAAAAAATTATTTTATTTTAATAACCAAATAATTAATTAAACATAAAACAAAAATGACATCTTCAGTGTTCCGCTAATGTATTTTAATTTCAAGTTGATAGACGAAGCCACTATTTCAATTAACTGCTCTACCTTTCTGTACCGATCACTCCCTCCTACCTTTCCCCACCTGCTAAAAAATGGAATGATCCTTCTTCATAGAGAGGGAGTTTGTCATTGAAGGGCTAGTGTTTTTGTGCTGCATATATTTAACAAATCTTATCAAGAAATTTCTGGTTCTAATCGGCTATTTTCAATTTTGTAGGGATCATAATGACCCCTGATGGCGGTTCTAGTGTTAACTCATGCTACTTTTTTATCCATGCGACACTATTTTCCCAAAAATCCTGTATGGCCGAGAACAAACCTAGGACAAATCTTCCACTATTAGCGAATGATAAACTTTCAATCAGACACATATATTATACCTATATACCTTAGATAGATATAATTATCAACATATAAATATACAGGGGTTGGACAAAAATATGGAAACACCTTTGAAAAAACACGTTTCCTTGCCTAATATGGTGTAGGGTACCCGTTGTTATTCAATATAGCTTGCAATCTTCTCGGAATGGATAAATACAGTTCCTGTATGTTTGCCAAGGGAATATTGTAACTTTCTTCCTGCAAAACGGTGACAAGTTCAGATAACGATGTTGGCGGTGGATAGGGAGAACGAACTTTCCGCTCCAATGCAGACCACAAAGGTTCGATAATATTCAGGTCTGGTGACTGTGGTGGCCAGGGGAGATTCGACAATTCATCCTCGTGCTCAAAAAACCAGCCTGGTCAATGTGAGCTGTGTGAACGGGGGCGTTGTCGTCTTGGAAGATGCCATCACGATTGGGGAACAAAGTTTGTACCATTGGATGGACTTGATTGGCCAAAATGTTCACATAAGTCTGAGCAGTAATACACCCTGACAGAGTTATCATGCGGCCAGAAAAAAACCAAGATATGGCTGCCCAAACCATCACCGAACCCCCGCCATGTTTCACTCTTGGCAACAAGCAGTCTGTATTATGGGCTTGAGATTGCGTTCTCCAGACGTAAACTTGGCCAGAAGTGGGAAACAATGTGAAAGAAGACTCATCAGATCATATTACTCACTTCCACGGCTCTATAGTCGAGGCTTTATGACTTAAACACCACTTTTTCCTGTTATGGGCATTAGCATCACTGATGAATGGCTTTTCAATTGCAGCACAGCCAGCAATTTTCTGTTTATGAAGCTCCCTTCTAATTGTTTTGGTTCTCACAGGGTTTGGTAACACGACATTCATTTTAGCAGTAACTTTTGCAGCTGTGGTCTTCTTATTTTTCGCGATAATCCTCCTTAATGATCGTCTGTCACGATCACTCAGCACACACTTTCGTCCTCCCTGTGATTTAGCAGATGATGTTTTTCCGTATTTCAAATATGCGGAATAAATCTTCGACACAATACCTCTTGAAACACTAAAAACATCGACTACCTTGCTTATGAAAGCACCCACCATACGCGCGCCAACAATTTGCCAAATTCGAAGTCTATTAACTCTGTCATAATGCAATGATAACTTCACATAACAGTGCTCCAACAACGACTGAATGGTGCAGCGATTTTACGAAGTTGTATAGGTGGTGTCAGTAGGCGAAAACGCCAGCGCCATCTACATAGTTCATTAAAATCAATCTTTCTTTTCAAACATGCATTTCAAAAGGTGTTTCCATATTTTTGTCCACCCCCTGTAAGTTCACTTGCAATTTATGAACAATGCTTCAAACGTAGGGTATACATCAAAAGAGCCCTTTTACTAAACTTATGCCATTTTTACGTTGTCCGCCGCTATATACCAAAATGTCATAGTTGACGAGCTCTACTATACTGCATCACAGCACACAGAGGTAATCAAACATACATTTTAATGTATATTAAATATGTGGGGTCACATTTCACTGTTATGAATTTAAATTGTGCCTGCTATTCAGATCTTAAAAAGTGAGATATCCCCCACACACACCACCGAAAAATGTGCTTATTTAACTGACACTACTTTTCCTTTGTGCGACACTATTTCTTCAAAAAACATATATGGCCGAGAACAAACCTAGGACAAATCTTCCATTATGAATGCATGATAAACTTTCAATCAGACACAGATATTATTAATGTATGTATCTTATATAGATTCGTATAATCTACATATAAATAGAAGTTCACTTGTAATTTATGAATAATGCTTCAGACGTCAGATATCCATCAAAAGAGCTTTTTTACTAAACTTATTCCATTTTTATATTGTTCGCTGTCACGTACCAAAATATCACATTTGACCAGCGCTACTATACTGCACCCACCACAGTAAACAGATATAATCGATCATATATTTTAATGTATATTAAATATGTGGGGCCACATTTCATTATTATTATGAATTGAAATTGTGCCTGTAATTCATGAATTCCACTTCAAATGTCAGATATCCATCAAAACAAGCATGTTTACTGAACTCATGCCACTTGTCCTCGACGCGACACCATTTCCCCGAAAATCATATTTGACTGGGTGCGAACGTGGGACAAATATACAGCTTCCAGCTCCACAACACTGCACCACGGGTGCAATCAAGCATATATTTTAATGTGTTAAGTATGTAGGAGTTGCATTTCACAGTTATGAATGAGAATTGCCGCGGTAATTCACGAACTGCACTCCAAACGTCAGATATCCATCAAAAAAGCATGTTTACTCAACTCACGCCACTCTTCCTCGTCGCGACACCATTTCCCCAAAGATCATATTTCACCTCAAAAATTTTCAGGCGCATATATAGAACGCCATCAATTTTTAAAAAGAAGGGGGGAGGGGGAGGTGTGGAAGAGAAAAAAAAACCTTTATCTAATCGCCTTCACCCCCCTATCACTTCACCGCCGAAAGCTTCTAAAAAGCCCACTCACTGTGACCCTGATATGATTAATGTTAATCTCGCGCCATTTTGCGACCACCCCTCTCTTCCGACACCCACACCCACCACTTTTGCGACTTTGCTTTAAATCTGAAAAAAAAAAGAAGATTCAGAAAAAAAAAGAATATAAAAAAAGTTTCGGAATTCTACCGATAGTCTAATGGAAGCGCAAGTCCGATTAGACCGAGGTTGACACTTTTCTTAAGTGACGTCACAGAGTCACTTTTAACCTCAGATAGTGTGGATTGACTGTAGAAATGCCATATATATATTCTCTCTTTATTATTTTTTTTTTCCCTGCTTGAATATTTTTTTATCTCGTGTCAGTGCTGGAAATGGTTTTTGATAAAAGTAAAAATCACTTTTATCCTTTATTTATTTATTTATATATTCCACCCGCTACTCACAAGATATTTTATGAAATGGGAAGCCATTAAAAAAGGATAACCCAGGGTCATAAAGTTATGCTTCTTTCAAGTTGTGCTTATATGGATACTATAATTATTAAATGTTATATAAAAAATGTATTTTAAGGTGCGACTGAGAAAGTAAAGATTAAAAATAAGATACATTTAACAAAAATTTTGGAAGTTAATTTAATTAAATGCATGATATCGGATAAAAAAGTAAAATTTTAGATTAAAAAAAAAAAAAAATACAAATAAATAAATGAAATAATTAAAATTAAAATTTGATCAAAACTATTGCTTTTTTTTTTTTTTTTTTTTTTTTTTTTTTTTTTTTTACAGAAAAGCATTTAATTTCTTAAATGACATCACGTTTAATCTTTAGGTGCAGGAGATTTAAAAATTGTTATACTTACGGTAAAAATTGCTAAGCCGGAATCTCAAGAATCGTCCGGAAAATCAATACGGGAATCTAATGATCCATGTCTGCCGGAAGTGAAGTGGTGCATAAGCCATAAATCAAAATCACCAGGGGTTGACTCGTAGGATTAGCATTGTGTTTTCCTGCACCCAGTTTTCCATGTTTTCATACTTTTAATTGTACGGCAAACACAATAATAGACCTACGAGTGAGCCACTGGTGGTATTAATTTTTGGCTTATGCACCACTTCACTTCGGGCAGACGTGGATCATTAGATTCCCGTATGACTATTCTTCCATAAAAGAAAGGCCTTTTCTTGTGCTCTATACCTTAAGGCTCGGAGCGAACAGCACTAATTTTTATTACACTAAAAGAGCAATCAATCAATCTTTGTTGACCGAACGAAACAAGGGTAAAATCTCTTTAAATGATTTTTGAGGGGCTGACCCTCCCAAATTTACAAAGAAAGGGGAACTTTTATCTCCCCACATCTACAGTCGTAAAGCTGTCAACTGACTTCACGTTGGATTTCTCTCTTGAAGTTCGGATTCAGTGCACTGAAAGTGCACTTTTAGATCAAAGCGCCGAAACGAAAGATCAAAGATAGCGCAAGAAGTTAGTGCTATCTGCGTAGACCTTAAGGACCAGGCACATAGCACTAACTTCTTGCGGTCAGGCATCGCTATTTTTGATCTTTCGTGTCGGCGCTTTGATGTATAAATTGCTTTTCCAGTGAACTTTTTTGAACTTCAAGAGAGAAATCGAACACGAAATCAGTTGACAGTTTTACGACTGAAGATTGGGGAGATAAACTTTCCTTTCCTTTGTCAATTCGGTAGGGTCAGTCCCTCAAAAATCATTTAAAGAGGTTTCACCTTTGTTCCGTACGGAAACAAAGATTAGGTTTATTGCTCTTTTAGTGTAATAAAAAGAAGTGCTGTTCTCTCGCAGCCTTATGTTCTTATGCTGTCGGCCTCTTGGACTATAAGAACATATTGCATTGGTGACAAAACATACTCCATACATTTACCCTCCTTTTTTCACATAAGTGTAGGAGAAGAAAGAGGAGCAAAAATTGGGGCTCGATCTAGCGCCTATGGTTTGTAGTGCTAATTATTGAGCTGCTATTTAGAACTAAAAATGAAAATAGCAATTAAAAAAAAAAAAAAACTCTTGACATCTTACACTACCCTCCTACAAGAGCGTTTTAAATAGCTATTTATTAACCACTATTAACCACTATCATATTAACCACAATTTGCAAATTGTTAATGTTACTCGGTCATCGAATTTTGCAATGGTAAAGCCATGATGTCCTTACAGTCCAAGAGCCGACCGCACAAAACCCTAAGTCATCGAGCACAAGAAAAAAATCCTTTATTTTATGGAAGAGTAGTAATAGAGGAATCTAATGATCCATGTCTGCCGGAAGCGAAGTGGTGCATAAGCCAAAAATTGATACCACTAGCGGTTCAATCGTAGGCTTAGTATTGTGTTTGCCGTACAATCATTTCATATGCAGTCGGCTCCCGTTAATTCGAACTTGTCGGGACCACAAGGAGTGTTCGAATTATGGAAAATATGAAAAGAAAACATGCTTAATATGATACTATTGCAAAGGAGTTAATGCTATGGTGTTTTTTAAATTTATTTCGTCTGTTATCATTAGAATATGACTTAATATTAAATTACAATGTATAAATACCTAAACTAATTAAAAGATTAGAAACAAGTACAATGGAAGAAAATTTTAAAGCGACACTGATGGACAGACGGGGCACTAAGAAAGTGGATATCAGATGCATTGGATTATATGTATACTCGTTTGGAACAATTTCAACAAAAATCAAAGAAAGAAATTTATTCAAATGATCTGATATCCGTGAGAAAGAAAATAAAAATGAAAAATCGGAATTCTTAATAGTTCGAATTAAACGAAGGCAAGAGAAAATGAGTTCGAATTAATGAAAATTTTTAACGTTATTCCGCCATTGAAAATTTCGGGACTTCATGTTTAGTTCGAATTAAGCAAAGATTCGAATTATCCGATTTCGAATTAACGAGAGTCGACTGTATTTGATTCTACGGCAAACACAATGTTAAGTCTACAAGTAAACCACTATTGGTGTTAATTTTTGGCTTATGCACCACTTCACTTTCAACAGACATGGATCTTTACTCTTCACATGGATTTTTACATGGATTTTTACTCTTCCATAAAATAATGGGGGGTTGTTGTTGTTGTTGTTGCGCTCGATAACATAGGTTTTTGTGCTGTCGGCTCTTCGACTAGTACTTTTTTTTATTTAAATGGTTATCAAAAATAACAGCTTATTGCGATTCAACTTTTTCACGCATTCAAAAGTTTTACGATTATCTAGGTGATTATCAAAAATAGGCAAATTATAATGTCCATTAGCTCAGTAACTAAAATGAATTGAATGTTTTGAAAATTTAATTAGAAGAAAACGGTAACGTCTGTTGAATTTAATCTTGTTGAAGGTAAATGTGTGGCGTCGGAGGTTTGTTTGCTGTGCTTCCTTATTTTAGTTCCAAATATCACAAATAGGAGACACGGAGCTATTTTAAACTGCTAAGATGTTGAAATTAACGTATAAAAATCGATTTAAGGACACTCAGTTCTTGTCCTTTATTCTGTTTTTCTGTAGAAATATAAAGGGGAAGAAGGGTGTAGTCTATGTGTAAAAACCAGGGTTCCCGATGGCTTTTGACCAACATTAATGGACTGGCGAATAAGAAAAAAAATAGTAGGGTAACATCCCCAGTAATTGGCATGCACCAATGATTGGCACATTCCACAAACATACCCTAAAATAAGATTTATATCCAGTCTTTTAAAAATGCAAGACCATATACCAGTTATATGTTCATTTACCTTAAAGTTATAACTTTGATTTATGCTACTAGATGACAGTAGTGCCCAGGAAAGAGAAACAATTATGGCTTGTATCAAATTAGCCATTTTTGTTGCAAAAGCTTCTTCTTTCGCTTAAGGAAGGCATACTTTTCAATTCATTATTATCTGATTTATAATATATTTTAAATTTTAATTGACAACAGTTTTGTTTAGTTAAAAAGGGTTACTTTAATTGTGTAAAAGTATTTTCGACACAAATACTTGGATTTCTGAATTAATTATATATGCCACTTAATGGTGCTTCAATTTTGCTAGTTCCAAGTAATTGGCACCTATAACAATTACAAGGAATTCGCGAGGAATTTGAGAGTAAACCACTTATTTTGGAAGTACTTTTAAAGTTATAGACTAATTTTGTTTATCATTTGTTTTTATTTGAAAATATGAAATATTATCAGTAATTGGAATCCATTAAAGCTTCATATGACAATTACTGGGGACAGCATGACAATTACTGGGTAATTATATAAGTATATTGTATTGTATTGTTTTAAAGTATTCACATTTCAGACTAATATGCTAATTTCTTACTCTCAAAAACCTAAAATATGGCATCTTCATCTATAGTAAATTCATTTAAAGCGATTAAACCCAATATAAACTGTAAAATATTTTTTTAATATAAACATGTGCCAATTACTGAATCACAAGGTGTCATATATTGGTGCTGCAGGTGCCAATTACTGGTGATTTTAACAACTTTTTATAAATATATTTTTATAAAAATACTTTTTCAATTTTTTTTTTTGCTTTTAGAGGCCAAAATACATGCACAGATATGCATTCTTTGATTTAAAAATATTTCCTAGTAAATATCTTATTTTTTTGTAATGAAAATTGAAGTAAGTTTAAAAACAAATTCTTAATGTGCCAATTACTAGGGATGTTACACTAGCAAAATGAAAATAAATCTTAGTAAAATAGATTCGCCGTAAAACACTGAAAAATCTATTTTAATCCCTTATTGTATCCCTTTTTTAAACATGTTTTAAAAAAAGCCTAAATTTTTATGATTATTCAAAAAATAAAAATTCGACTGTCCGCTACAGAAGTTACTAAAAGTAAACACATTCTAAAAGTCTCCTAAATATTTAAATGTTTCAGACATTCTTTTAGTATACTAAAGAAACACTCGCAATTTGGCGAGTCTTATTCGTTTACTCGCCAAATGAAGCATTTTGTCACAATTTTGTGCAATGGCAAGCGGCAGCGAGAACTCTGGTAGAATTCATAAGTGTTTTGGGTTTTATTACACTTGGAGACAGTGAGCGCCATCTGTCGACGATGCATGGAAAAAAACTGTTTATTTTAGGAACTACTTGGTTATAACGTCGACCGATTTCGCAAAATTATACAATTCGTCATGCTATCAGCCAAGTTATACGACATGGCACAATTTTTTCTTTAAATATTGAAATAACAAATCAATTGGTAAAACAAACATTAATAAAAATACAAATAAAAGGTCGAATTTAACATCATTTGATGACGTGACAAACACGTGTTTCGTGTTTAATATCAAGTGAATGTGACATATACGGTAGCCTATTATTGGCATTTAATCTTAGCGTTTGGCGATAGTTTTTCGGTCGACGGGATAACCAAGTAGTACCTTATTTTAATATCATTCTTAGAGATAAAAGCCACACAAATTTTAAGAAATAAATAAATAAATAAATAAAATCTCTAAGGTTCATGATTTTCATTAAGCTAAAGCGACTGCAATCACACCAACTGTGACATATAGGGTAGCCTATTATTGACATTTAATCTTAGCGTTTGGCGATAGTTTTTCGTTTGACTGGATAACCAAGTAGTACCTTATTTTAATATCATTCTTAGAGATAAAAGCCACACAAATTTTAATAAATAAATAAATAAATAAAACATAAAAATCTCTAAGGTTCATGATTTTTATTAAGCTATAGCGACTGCAATCACACCAACTGTGACATATACGGTAGTCTATTATTGGCATTTAATCTTAGCGTTTGGCGATAGTTTTTCGGTCGACGGGATAACCAAGTAGTACCTTATTTTAATATCATTCTTAGAGATAAAAGCCACACAAATTTTAAGAAATAAATAAATAAATAAAACATAAAAATCTCTAAGGTTCATGATTTTCATTAAGCTAAAGCGACTGCAATCACACCAACAAAGGAAACAGGATTTTCACTTAATTCAAAATTGTATTCAATGCATTTTTAGTTAACAGGAACAGGACACTTACAAGAATAAACCTAGAATGTATTATCAGTTTTAAAAATTACTTTGAGGGTTAATCATAATAAATATAGTAATACAAAGTTTAGAATAAAAGGGTGAGTAGAAACATTGAACAGATAGAATTGAATCTTATTTCTGTTCTGGCAATATTTGGAAATACTTCATTTAGAAAAAGAAGAATTCAATATTTTTCGAATATGTTGCTTCTGAAGTTTCTTGACCTTTTTAATCCTTTGTGCATGAGAGCAGATTCTCACTGACTACTAGAGTCCGTCATAAATGGGTTTTTAAAATACTCTGGACACCAGTGTTTTAAACTAATTTTTTCCGTCTTATCTAATGTGGCCGAATAATCTGTGATAATAGATGGCGAAATAAACTGTAAGATATTAGTGGTGTCCAAAGCATTTGGCGCCTCGATTTACGAGGGACACCTGTCACCAGGCACACAGGGGCTGTGACAGAACTAGTCGTCAGCTGAGAATAATAAGGTTCTATATCTGTGTTTTTAAAAAAATTGATTTATAGATATAGATAGGTTCTATTTGTATTTAAGAAGGCATTTTTGCATCAAACTAATGTTATATATACCGGGTGTCCCAAAAATGACTGATGGATTTTAAAATTCAATAACTTGCAAACGGTGACAGCTATTTAAAAAAATTTTGCAGGAGGGTTATGTGTAATGTCAGGAGTTTTTTTACCGCAATTTTTTATTTTAGTTCGCATCTCAAACAATAGGTGGCGCTGACGGCGATTGAAGGCCAGGTCGACGCTTCACTCAGCTTTGACCACTTGGCCTTCAATCGCCTTCAGCGCCACCTATTGTTTGAGATGCGAACTAAAATAAAAAATTACGGTAAAAAAACTCCTGACATTTTACATAACCCTCCTGCAAAAAGTTTTTAAATAGCTGTCACCGTTTGCAAGTTATTGAATTTTAAAATCCATCAGTCATTTTTGGGACACCCAGTATATATTATATAACATTTCCATTATATGATGACAATATTTTAATCCAGAAATGCCTTCATGGATACAAATAGAACCTTTCTATATCGATAAATCAGTTTTTTCAAACACAGATAGAACCTTACTATTCTCAGGTGACGTAATGGTGAGTGAGAAACACCACTCGAGGATTAAAACTCCTTGAGGGTAGTAGGATGTAATATATTCCACCTGATTTTAATCCAAATTCTCACCAGAATTTAAAAAAAAAAAAAAAAAAAAAAAAAAAAAAAAAAAAAAAAAAAAAAATCCGTTGTCAATTCAATATTAAAGAAACTCGATTGCTCGCAACTTAAAAGATTAAAATAATTCATAATTTATCAATAAAACAGTATGATAAAATAGTTTAAACATTTTTTGTAAAAACCTTACCTATTTTATTTATTTTTTTTTTTTTTAAACGGCGCTAAATCCTGTTCCCCCTCTCTCTCTTTTAAATTAAAACAAGCTTCTCCTATCACGTTTTGCACCCAAAACCTGCAAAGACAAAAATCGCTGGAATGAATTTCACCGCGCCAATAATTGGTTATCAAACACAAACTCCTTATCGAGAATCAAATTTCTCGCCATGAATTCTAAAGACTTTCCATTATCCACCCAATTATCCATTATAATGTCAGAGCCATCACCTTGGCTGAACTGATACGAGCCGTGAATAGCTTAACAGGCAGCCATCTCTCCAGCACGCTATGTTGTGGCAGCGCTGAAAGCAGATACTGCGAGATAGACCGCGATATCGCGTCACCAGATCAATATACAGATATTTACCTGCGATATCAATGTCGGAGTCAATGGGGAGAACGTGTTAATAGTAAAGAGACCCTTTGTTGGTGTAAGTAGTGGGGAGATATTTGTTTATCCGATCGAACGCTCTGTATATAAGTTTTTTTGTTGTTTACGAAAGGTAATTTTTGATATGCATGCTAAAAATAACAAACATAATAAGGTATTGGAGGTAAATGTTGTTTTTGGACTTAATATCGCTCATCTATGATGAACTTTTATTTTTGAGACAAAATAAATTAATTGCCAATAAAATTAATTAATGAATTTGTGTAATAATAATAGTGTTATAGATGTAAGCAAAAATAAAATCGATGCTGTACAAAGAATGCAAAAATAAATTATAATGTAAAGTGATTTTTTTTTAATAAAGTGGTTGTGTATTAAATATTATATAGTACATCGTTCTATTAAAACGCATTGTGCATTACTCAGTTTTAAACCTCTAACCGCTCTCTGTTTCGTTTGTACGCCGTACGGGCAAATTGTTTTTACCAATCAGGGTCCGTACCAGGTACAGGCATCCATATTCCAATCATAATTTATTATTCTCACCAGCAAAACGTTACTGTAAATTCTGCATTATTTAATCCGAGTATTTTTTCTGATTCGATCAATTATTTAAAAATTTCTGTTTTGGAAAACCTGTGATAAAAGGTTAAAAATTCTGTAAAAGCAGGGGTCGGAGCATATAGGACAAATTTTATTGTTCGCACCAGTATATTTTATCAATATTTTTCATGTTATATTCATATTGAATGTATTGTAACAATGGCTTTTGCAAATTTATGTATAAGAAATACTGGTATGAACAATAAAATTTGTCCTATATGCTCCGACCCATGGTAAAAGACATGAAAATAATAGACATTATTTAAGAGCACACACTAGTCACTCGCTAAAACCCGAACGCTAATGATAAGTCTATGGGCGCAATCTTTTCAAATATCTCGCTGAAATTTTAATATTTTTACATGATTTTTTTTGCACAAGATAGCTGAGGACGATCCACAACCGGCCTAGTTTTTACTTTTTCGATTTTGCTTATATATATTTTATATTACGATAGTTTCATTTTCAGAACCGGTTTAAACCGGTTTCGAAAGTTAAAGTAATTTTTTAAAGAAAATCTGAAACCAAAACTGAAAAAGTAAAAACTAGGCCGGTTGTGGATCGTCCTCAGCTATCTTGTGCAAACAAATCATGTAAAAATATTAAAATTTCAGCGAGATATTTGAAAAGATTGCGCCCATAGACTTATCATTAGCGTTCGGCTTTTACCGCGTGACTAGTGTGTGCTCTTAAAAGTTTTTTTTTTCAAAATTATTAATCAATTAAGTGGTTAATACCTATGGTAGCATATTTTCTGTTATTAGCGTTCAAATTTAGTGCATTTTTTAAATTCCGAATTTTAAAATAGCGATATTTGCTTTATCTGATAAAACACATTCAGTTTTTTAAATAAAGCAAAATTTTCTATCGAAATTTTCTGGTATGAGCTCATATTCTCTGACCATGTTTTTTGAAGTTATTATACTGTGGGAATTAGAGGGCAAATGAGGTTTTAAGATCTTTTTTGCCTATATGGCAACATCACCTCTGTAGACTATTACTACATTCTACTCCTACCACTATTTTTTAAAAAGGAATTTCTTTAACTGATTCTACCATGGGAATTGGTGGGTTTGTGATATTTTAAAAATGTTTTACTTTATATGGTCAGTATCATGTCAAACTATCCGATATGGAAACAATATTGCCAATGGTCTACTTTTTAAAAATCCAGATTTCGTAATTGGCAACATTTCTGTAAAATAGAAAAAATTCCCGTGATTTCACATTAATTAATATGTAATTAAATAAAATGGATTTTACTGTTTCAAAAAAGTGGTGTCAATCAGGATATCTATATTTTAAAAAAGTAGGCCATTGGCAGTAGGGGAAGATGGGGATACTAGAGCCATTTTTTTAATTTTAATTTTTTTAAATTTTTTATAATTTCTTAGAACAAAATAAAATATTGAAAATGAAAATTTGATATTTTTCTTCATTTGAAAACCACTTTCAATTAATTTTGAACTATTTTTCTATGTCTAATAAATATTTACTTTTTCTTTTACATCGTGGCTCAAGTATCCCCATGGAAGGGATACTTGAGCCAGATGTCACATTCGCACCAGTATTTTGCAAAGAAAAAAACCGATTTACAATATACGCGAAGAAAATGCATTAAACCTTTTTCAAATAAATTTGGTCAAATTTTCTGGTGTCGTTGTGACATTTCAGAATTATTAAAATTATGTGGTAGAAAATTCTACCAGCAGAGCACAAAGGGTTAATCACCATACTTTCAAAATGGTACCAAGGTATGTGATTTTTTTTTTTTTTACATGTTCAGAACTATAAATATGTTACCATATTGCCAGTTTTAGAAAGAAAAATTGACCGACTGTAGAGATAATAGGGGTAGCTCAAGTATACCCATTCTCCCCTACTGTTTTCATATTGGATAGTTTGATATGGTATCTATGATATTGCAACATTACATCTCAACTAACAACTATTACTATATTTTACTCCCACCACTTTTTTAGAAAACTACGGAATTTCTAGAACGTATTCTTCCGTTGGAATTATAGGATTAATGAGGTTTTAGGAATTTTTTGCCTTATATTGCAACGTCATCATTGACGACTATTATTGTATTCTACTCCCACCAGTGGCGCCAACTTTTGAAAAATATTGGGTCGGCTCAAAAATATTTTTGTAAAATAGTGCGACCAGTGTTTTTCTTTTCTTTGACTGATTGACAGATTGTGAAAGATGAGAATTTTAAGTCAAGATATCATGCTTAAAAAAATTCACAAATTTTTTATATTATATTCTCATGTGTTTTTCCTTATAAAGATACTGATATCTGTTGTAATATCATGATATCATAAATATGACTACAAATAAAAACTAGTCGTTGGGGGCCACCGTAATACTTACCCATCATATATATATGCATATATAATATATGAAAATAATACATTTGAAAACTATTTATAAAATGGATTGCAATTCCAAAACAAAATTTAAACGTGTATTTATATTTTTATTATGCATAGTAATGCTGTATTAATGAGTTGCTGATTAATCTCTTTCGATAAATTATACAACACGCCTAACTACTCAAGTAGTACTGAATTGCGAAAAAGAAACATCCTTATAACTCCAAAAATAATAATCTTATCAACTAACTGTTTATTGCGTCGGATTAAGCGTCTTATTTTCAATTTAAATATATCTTTGAATTAAAATTTGAATGAAATACAGGGTCATGAAAAATCTAAAAATGTGGAAAATAGGATTACAGTTATCTCGGCATCTAATAATTCGATCAACTTTGTTTTTTATGCAAAATTTGTGTTATGTTATTGCCTTTACGATCACTCCTTAAAATATAAAAATTCGAAAATTTTTATATATCTTTCATCAGAACGAATTTTTCGAGAGTCCGAAAAAAATAGTTCCGGATAATCGAGGTTACTGATATTAAATAGGATTCGTCCCATTCTTATATACTAACTACATACAAAATTTCAAGTCTCTATCTCAATTAGTTCTGGAGATAGAGCGTTTACAGACAGACAGACTGACAGACAGACAGACAGACGGACGGCAAATTTTTTTTTCTAAAAATATGTTTTTCGAAATCCCCAGTGTCTAAAACGTGTAAATCCGTCAAAAAAATCGATTTTCAAAACGATTGCAAGACTTACCCTATGCTACGTATGATGGGTAAGTAAAATTTTTTCGATTTTCAAAACGATTGCAAGACTTACCCTATACTACGTATGATGGGTAAGTAAAATTTTTTCGATTTTCAAAACGATTGCAAGACTTACCCTATACTACGTATGATGGGTAAGTAATAGCAGAAAGTTAAACATGGAACAAAACATTTCAGTCATCTTGGATTTATGTGTGTTAGTCGGAGAATTAAAACAGATGGCGATTGGCAAGATAAGAAGAAAATTGAATAATAAAATAATAACGAACTAAATAATTAGAACAATGAAAATTGGGTACGTTATGATTCGAAATTATTGGGTGGTCTCGGTCACAAGAGGCCCATAGTGGTGGGAGTCAGTGGCGCCAACTTATGAGTTGGCGCCATTGACTCCCGCCACTATTTTTAAAGAAAGAGAATTTACAGAGCGTATTCTACCGTGTGAATTAGAGAGTTAATGAAGTTTTAAGAATTTTTTGAGAATTCTGCTGCTTACTTAATTGAACATTATTGAGTAAGGTCGTAGCTTTTACATTACAGAAAATGTATATGCATAACTTTATACATATTTGATTAGAGTGGGCAAAAATTTCATATTAAATCCGTAGTTTGTAAGGTACATATTGATACATAAACTAAAGCACTTATCTAAGAAACCAATTTACGAAACATTTTGAAAGAGGGTAGAATTTATACTGTTTTAACACTCAGATTTCATACAAAATTATAAATCAACACAGGATCTTGTATGCATATTATCGTATAAATTATACCGTACATAATAATAATATATTATTGTAAGCTCTTATTACTCAGACCTTTAAAAGTTGCATGCTTAAAAAAAAAAAAAAAAAAAAAAAAAAAAAAAAAAATAATTTTTTTTAATTATTATTTGATTTTACAGATATACTTTTTTCTCTTAACCTTTTCCGTCGCGGAAAAAATCTGAAAAAAAAAAAAAAAAAAAAAAACTTGAAACCAGAATTTAAAAATGAATGTATCAAAAAAAACGAACTTGATCATTTTCAGGTATATTATAAAAGGAAAAATTTACTTAAATTATTCTTGGTGCTAGAGAATTAAAATTAGATGGCCTTTTTTACGGAGACCGCACCGGAAAGGCTTAACACATTGTTGATTAGTCACGTGAATTGTGTTTGCTGTTTATTTAATCAAAAGTCATTGAATAAGTATGTTCTTTTTTACCTTATAGCAAATGCATTTTACATAATTTTATCTATATTTATATAGATTGGGATAGAAATTTATATTAAATCCGTACTACCATTTACTAATACATAAACTTGAAAACGCGCATCTAGGAAATCAATTTACAAAACATTTCGGGAGAGGGGGAAATGTTTACTGTTTCAAAATTTTGATTTTATAAAAAAAATTATCGGTCAACAATATAGTCAATGCAATGGATTTTGTATGCATATTGTCACATTGTAATATACTCACTGATGCATAAGTGTGAAAACAGTTATTAAGAAACCAATTTCCCCCCCTTCCCCCTTCCCCCTTCGCTTCGTCAGTGTTATATTTTCTTCCCCTAACGCACATTAAATAAAAATTTTACGATAGATCATTTTGTGAAAAAAGAATTAGAATTTTAGAATGAATCTTTCTTTTTCTAACTGTTACATAATTATTAAAAATTTCTCAAAGTTTGTCCGCTGATTCCTATAAAAATAATTTATTTGTTATGTATATGTAAAAGAGGAAATTTAACGTAATACGTAACTGAAAGGTTTTTTGGCTAAGTAAAAGTCTTTTTCTTCTTCTTTTTTTTTTTTTTTTTTTTTTTTTTTTTTTAGCTGTTATTGCAAGAAACTTTAAGCATAATTAAATCTAAGTAGATTCTATACATGTTGAAAATGAAACGAAACTAAAACCATCACAGTAAATACACCTTTACAAAACAGTTGTCAGAAAGTAAATAAAAAAAGAAGAAAGAAAGATCTTACCTCTCTCTATTTTTCCCCCCATAATTTCGTCGTTGATTACCCCTCCAAGGCAAAGTAGCATTGCCGTCTCGTAAAAAATTTTAAGTGCATTTTGTATGATAAGCAAACGATAAGAAGCGCTGACAAAAATCAAAAATTAAAAAGAAATTAACTCATTCAGAGTTTAGACTCTTTAAAGTTTAATTTAAACATTTTTTCTCTCGCCTTTTCCCATATCCTCTTCCCTTTCCCATTTGTCCGTCGAGTCGAAATTATCTTCTTATGACATCCTTATTGCACATTCAGTATGACTGTAAAGTATGGGACTTGGTTTTGTGCTTTTGAAATTAGGGCGCAAATTTTGTGAAAATGAGAGAATATTTTAAATAAGCTGTTGTAAGTGCATTTGAAAATAGGAAGGAAACACTACTATTTCCATGCTAAAATATTTATGCTGCAAAATAAAAGATCCGTCTACAAAGCAGCTACTTCAGTCAAACAAAAAGACCAATATGCTAATGCTATTCCTATGGAAGAAATTTTTTAAAGATATCTTAGATGCATTTTTAAATATTTTTTAGATGTTTTAAATGTTTTTTTTTTTTTTTTCATTGGATAGCTGAGATCAATCTGTACAAAAGCGGTTTTTTACTTTTTCAATTTTGTTCACAAATATTCTTATTGAGGGCACTTTCATTTTCGAAACCGGTTTAAAAAATAAAAATATCCTCATTAAAAGAAAAAAAGAAAAAAAAAAGCTATCAAAATTTAAAAAGTAAAAAAGTTCTTTATATAGATCAATCATAGCTATCAAATACAAATAAAAAAATCTCATTTAAAAATATTGAAATGCAACTGAGATATCTTTATGCATTTCTTCCATGACTATAGCATTAGCGAAAGGGCCTTTTCACATGATTGAAGTAGCCCCCATAATACAGGGGAGATTACGGTTAAAAAAATATTGCTTTCTAGAATTTTTTTTTTTTTTTTTTAACTCTTCTTACATGAGCGACGTTTACAAAAACTGTTAAACTCAAATAATGTGCATAAATAAATTCATAAATTTTCTCCAAAATAAATAAGTAAATAAATGAACTTTGCGAAATCCAGTTACGTATTTATACATGTCGAAATAAATAAACGTAAATTTTGGCTTTAAATTATACTTTTATAATTTTTCAATTCTCAATTACTTTTTTTTTTATTCTTATACTTCAAGATTTCATTTATCACTCATTTCAAGAAGCAATATATGGCTGTTTTAAAAATGAAAAATAGATGAGAAAAAGCAATATATCTTTCTATTCTAACCGGAATTTATGCGGAGAAACCTAATATTATAGCTTTATGAACAGCGAATAATTGGACTTATAACCGATAGATGGTGCTACAGTACGCCAAAATTCAATATACATGAAATGGATCTCATTGGATCAGAAGAAAAAATTGCATAAATATTTTTTTACTTTTTCACTAAGAATCCGTCTGAAATGGAAAAAAGAAAAGTGGTCAATTTAATCTAAAAAAATTAGATAGTTTTCATGTTTTGATGCTGAAATTTTACTTTATTTCTAAATTTTCTATTTTTAATTCCTTTTACTTTTTAGCATCCGATGCTATTTCTTTCAGACAAGCTAAAAAGGTCGTGTCATCAGCCCTGAATTTTCTAGTCAACCGATTTTGATAATTATTTTTTTAAATGAAAGCTATTTATTTGTAGTTGTGCCCATTTTAATTATTTTTTAATTTATTTCCATTTTTATATTTTATTTTTAATTTTAAAAGCTTTTTCATGACATTTCGTCAAAATGATGGCAACACAGTTTAGCTTTTCTCTCGATAATAAAAATTTATTTTCTAAAATGATTGCGTATAATTATGCACTAATTGAGTTAAAAAAATATATATATTTACTGAGAAATAATATTAATAATATAAATAAAATGACAGAAAATAATTTATGATAAAAATTAATGTCTAAATCAAAATAAGAGAAATTTCAAATGAGGAAAATTATGTCATTCAGCAACCAGATAAATGAGAATTACAATATTATTATGGTTGCCTTTTTCATAAACAGTAACTTTTAAAGAACATTTGAAGAGAAAATGACGTCACTACTTAAAACATCGTATTTTTACTCATAACGATATTAGGTACTACTCTGTTATCCCGTCGACCAATTTCGCCAAATTATACAAATCGCCAAATTAATAGCCAAATTATACATATTGACATAATTTTTATTTTAAATAACGAAAAAATAAATAATTAGTAGAATATTAATAAAAATATTAATAAAAAGTCGAAATAAAAATCACTTAATGACATTTTAAACACATGAATCGTATTTAATGCCATTGAATGTGACATTCACGATCATCCATTATTGGCATTTAATCTTATAGTTTGGCGATAATTTTTTGGTCGATGGGATAACCCAGTAGTACCCGATATTACTTTTTTTTAAATTTTTTTAATAAAGCTATTTTTCTGTGAGTGCATATAAAATAAAATTTCTGGATTTCGCCGGCACTCATATAATTTTAACTGTAGATGTGCGAATATTTGCATGCAAAATTGTAACTGGCAAATTTGACATTTACTTTGTAAATATATTTATTATATATTGATTCAATAATGTAATTACTTTTGCTTTTTTTTTTTTTAACCAAATCGATCGGGTCTTTTAAACATTTCATTCGTCGAATTCGACGGGATTCCATTCGTTTTATTGTTAAATTGCATTTCCTTTTACTCAGAGTCTATAAAAAAGCGTTTAAACTAAAGAAAAAATCCGTTTTTGATTAATCTAGTCAATGAAGAAGTAGCACGTCAAATTGTATATCTATATAATTATTCCGCAATTCCAATGTCTCAGAGAGAAATTGCTATTCAATTGCGTATTTCACGCCGTTCTGTTTGCTATTATATTGATAAACACAAGAAAAATGAAGTTAGTTCATTGAAATTTAAACGGGGTCGCCCTTCTAAAAAACTTCTATCGATTTTTTTCTTCTAATCGGAGGCGAAACTGAATTCTGCAATGGTAGAATCTACATTCATCTTGTGTATATATTTTCATTAATATTTTATTATAACTCTTTTACCTTTTTTCTTTTATTCAGACAAACGTTTAATGTTAAACGTATAACTTTATACAGAAGATCTACTTATATCGCCCAGAATTCAGACACTTTTCCCCAGAGGGACTTGAGTGGTTCCGGGGGGGGGGGGGATTGTACTTTTCGATCACTGAAAACGCAAAATCTCAAAATTTCCGAAGGGGGGGGGGCATTTCATATCCCCCCGGGCAACCCCCTGAGTTTAACACTGATATTGCCTCTCCTTACATTGTTCATTTGGATATCGCTTTCTCTTTCCTTTCTGTCTCCAAAATCCAAGTTTTTCAATTTTTTTTTTTTATATACGACGAGAATTCGGCTCTTTTCACTTCAGAAATTATCTAGTAATTGTTTATTTCCTCTTCATCAACAAACACGAAGTATTTTCTGAATCTAAGAAAGAAATAAAAATTAATTAATTAATTAATTAATTAATAAAACTGACTAAATTGAAACAAACTTAATTAAATTGGTTAAATTCAAACAAACTTAAATTATATTTACAGCTTTATACGTTAGTCCTTGTTATATGGCCTCTCATTACATTGTTCATTCAAGTATCTTACTTTTCTGTCTAAAAGATCAAAGTTTTTAATTTTTTCTTATATTCGTTTGGAATTAGGCTCTTTTCTATTGAAAAATTTTTTAGTAATGATTTTCTTCCTCTACATCAGCAAATACAAAAATAAATAAATAAATAAATAAATAAATAAATAAATAAATAAACAAATAAATAAATAAATAAATAAATAAATAAAAAATCTAAATAAAAAAAAAGTAAAATCAATTTATTAGTTAATTAATTGAATTGAGTAAATTGAAACAAGCATAATAAAATTGATTACATTCAAATAAACTAAATTATTCAAACTTAAATTATATGCGTAGCTTTATACAGTAGCCCTCGTTGTATCGCGTCTCGTTAATTACTCATTCAAATCTCTTTCGCTCTTTCTTCAACTCTTTACTGTCTCCAAGACTCAAGTTTTCCAATTTCTTCTGGCATTCGACACGAATTCGGCACTTTTTCACTTCCGAAAATCTTTCGTAACGATTAACTTACCCAACATCAGCAAATGCAATTTTTTTTTTTCCAATCTAAGAAACAAGTAAAAATGAAATAAAATTAATTAATTAATTAATTAATAAAATGCAGTAAATTCAAACAAATATAATAAAACTGAATAAATTCAAACAAACTTAATAAAATTCAGTAATTTCAAACAAATATAATAAAACTGAATAAATTCAAACAAACTTAATAAAATTCAGTAATTTCAAACAAGCTAAGTTATTCAAACAAACATTTAATTACACACTGAAAAAAAAGTTTCTCAAAATTGAGTAAAATGTACTCACAAGGAAGGTCTCCATTGGGGGCATACTCAGAATTTTTTGAAAAAAAATACGAATTAAACTACTCATGTAGGTAATAAAGGATCAGTAAAAATTAGCGGCGGAATCACATTATTAGATATGTAAAAAAATAAAATAGTTTGGAATAATTGGCGTGAGAAGCTGAAAGCGACGCGGGATTTGGCGAGCAGTGCATTTACTCGCCAAAAGCAGACGATTTTAACGAATCTGAAAATTGATTTTAATTGACTTCACTGTTAAAAATCTGCAGCATTTACTGCAACGTCACTCCACTACTTTTATAGAATATCTCTCTTCTGACCAATGAGAATGCTCCATAAGACGGTGAATTGACCGTGTCATACACTGTTAAAAATCTGCTGCATTTTGTTGCAACGCACTCCACCGCTTGTATATAATATCTCTATTCCAACCAATGAGAAAGCTCCATTTCACGGCCAAGTAACCGTTTCCTATACAAGCAAGGGAGTGCGTTGCAACAAAATGCAGCAGATTTTTAACAGTGTATTTTTCAATTTGGAACAATTTTAATCAATTTAAATTGTGTTTTAAATGATAAAATATATTAATTTCATTTTGTTATAAGTACATATAAACGTATATGACCTAATTACACTTAAAGTAAAGTAAAAATGCAAAACTAAAATTACTTAAACTAAACTCATTTAAATAAATTGAACATAGAAAGTTTTTTCTTTAAAAAGTATTCGAAGCGTAAAAGCGTATTTTTCAAAATTTCGTTTTTTCGCCAACCGGAGATAAATCGCCAAATAAACGAAATTTTTATTATTTTTTTACGGACGTTATAAAGAGGTTCTGCCGAATTTTTTTTTATAAACATATATAACTATATGAGAGGAACATTCTGTAATTTTTTCAGATTTTTCTGAGTATGCCCGTATGGAGACCTTCCTTGTCAGTTTTAAGTACTTCACATACTCAAAATAGTTCTGATCCAAATGTAATCAAAACTGAGAAACACATGCACTTGCTTTTGATTCCATGCACTGTTAAAACTAATGGTGACACATTGCACCTTTTAAGGGTGAAAGGCTTGTCTCACTGGTGACACCCCTAAAGGAGCCAAAATAGCACCTTTAATTAGGGTGAAAAGATGGCACCCTTAATCCAGAGTGCCCAATAATAAAAAATTAAAAAATATACTAATTGACTTTCGACCCTCGATGGATTCGAACATTTCGCTGATTACAAGCTCAGTGCCCTATCCACTCGGTCATCAAGCTCACCTTCAAAGTCTCCCTGAAATGTTCATATGTCCTGAAATTCAAAGGTTGCTTTATATAAAAAGCTCGCCAAAAGTTAGCCATCCGAAGTTCTAAACAAAATTGGGATAGCGTACAGCGGTGATATCGTTGGAAAAAATTGCTGTGTTGATCCACCAGTGACAGCGAGTTGAAGTGCAAGGATACACGTTACAGAGCATGCGCAAATGACTAAAAGGTGAAAATCTTGCATTGCGCGGTACCCTAATTAGCGTGAAACACCCAATGGCACCCCAAACACATTTTCAAGCCCGCTGGTGCCAAGTGATTTAACCTTTTCACCCCTGGGCGTCAAATGCAACCGGTTTGTCACCTTTATTTTTAACAGTGTGGCTGTGTTCAAATGTAAATCGCTATGAACTGCCCCCTTTACTTATAAATTAAAGTAAAAACATACTAGCATTTATTTCTTGCCCAAAATTATTAACAATAAAAATTTAATTGATTGTTTATTAAGAAAAATAGCAAAAATTATTAACAAAATACCCAAATCGAATATTTTTATGTCAAGAGTACTATTTGCATGCACTTTTAAGTTATTTCAAAATACTGTGTATAATTTATATTTAGATTAATAAGTATCTTCTATGCCACCATAAATTAAATAAGCCATCACAGGGTACAAAATTATCGTTCACAATAAAAAAAAAAAAAACGGACGATTTAACGGAAGTATTACTGATAATCTAGACGCCAGTACTATTTACTGTTTTTTAACGGAAAAATTTTCGTGAATAATCCGTTTTTTTCTACTTTTTACCGGAATTTACGGAAATTTTTCCGTTAAAAAACAGTAAATAATACTGGCGTCTAGATTACCAGTAATACTTCCGTTAAATCATCCGTTATTTTTTACAGTGTTAGTTTAGATTTAATAACGTGATGTTTTAAAATTGAGAAATCAATGTGATCATTTTTTATCCAAGCATACTCAATTCAGTATGAGTACATCGATGTACTCATTTTTGAGTATTTCATTCATTTTTTTCAGTGCACGTAGCTCCATACAGTAGCCCTCGTTGTATCGCCTCTCATTACATTTCTTATTCGGATCTATATCTCATTCTCTCTCTTTCTTTTTGGTTCCCAAGATCCAAGTTTTCCTCACATTTGACGGGAAATCGGTTGTTTTCACTTCAGAAATTCTCTACTAATTATTTACTTCAAGGGTATCAGGAAATGCAAAATAATTTCCGATTTAAAGAAGTAAATAAAAATTAATAATTAATTAATTAAGAAAATTGAGTAAATTGAAACAAAATTATTAAAATTGAGTGAATTCAAGCAAACTTAAATTAGACTCATAGCTTTATGCAATAGTCCTCATCAGAGATCTGAACGGGCCGGGCCTCGGCCCGAATCCCGAGCTTGGCCCAGTTCGCCAGCCGGGTTCGGGCCGATTTCCATTAACGGCATTCTATCCGGACCGGGCTTGGGCCTTTTTCTGAAGACTCGGGCCGGACTGGGCCGGGCCTAGTCACTAATCTTTTCGGGCCAGGTCGGGTTCGGGCCTTGCTTTTCTGGAGCATCGGGCCGGGGCCTAACTTATTTTTTCCGAATGAAGCCGGGACTGATTTCATTCTTCCCAGTCTTCACGGACCAAAATAATCAGTTCCGGTTGAATCATCCCGTATAAAAATCCTTTTCTCGACGTGGCCAAGTCTGTTCAAAAATCAATAAAATTCGGCTTGGCCCAAAATTTTTTACAAAAAATGCATGTACTTTTAAGTCATCATTATTCTACAATTAAACATTAAAATTTATTCTTTTAAAAGAACAGTAAATTTCTAAGCATATTTAAATAGAGTTAAACACATGAAAAAAAAAAGTCTATGACGCAATTTTCTTTTAAACTGAAAACTAAATTTTTTTAAACGTCTTTTAGACTCTTCATCCATGCAAAATGAATACATTAATACGCGAGAAAAAAAAAAATAAAAATCTATACCTGCTAAAAAGGGAACGTATTTTTTTTCTTTTCAATTCGATTCCGTCTTAGAAGATTTTACTTTTACCATATACCATTTTATAGATTTTTATGTTTCCATTACATGGAATATGGATTAATAATATATACTACTGCTAATTGAAATATATACATACAACAAACAAAGGTTCATTAAAAGCATAAATATCGCAGCCCACTGCACTTATGCATAAATAGAGACTATAAACATGAAAAAAAAAAAAAAAAAAAAAAAAAAAAGGACTAAGATAAGTATTTTTGGTTTGAACTCTTCCTTAAGAGTAAATATCAATGTTCCGTAGAAATTCTCTCGGGTCGGGCCGAAATTTTAGCTTTTTTTCGGGTCGGGCCGAGCTCGGGCCTAGTTTTTAGCTATTATATCGGGCTGAGTCGGACCGCTAAATTCTCTATACGGCCGGGCTCGGGCTGAACTTTTGACTTAGATAACGGACCGAACCGGGCCCGGCCAATATTTTTTTCGTTCGGGCCGAGCCGAATTTTTTTTCCATGGATCGGGCCGGGCTCGGGCCTATATATTTCGTCCCATGCAGATCTCTAGTCCTTGTTATATCGCTTTTCATTACATTGCTTATTCGGATCGTTTTTCTCTCTGTCTCTCACTATCTCTTTGTCTCTCGCTCTCTCTCTGTCTCTCAGGTCCAATATTTCCAAATTTTTCTTACATTCGAAGCGACGGGAATTTGGCTCTTTTCACTTCAGAAATTCTCTAGTATAATGATTTACTTCCCGGACATCAGCAAATATTCATTATTCCGAATCTAAGAAACAAGTAAAAATAAATGAATTGTTTAATTAATTAAATTGAGTAAACGCTTCAAAATAATAATAATAATAATAATAATAATAATAATAATGTCTGCATCTACAATACGCAACATTGTTAGTTTTATAAAATCGGTAATTGTTAATAATAGCTTATTATGACTTGCGATACCCCACATATTATCGCAAATTTTTAGAAGTTATAATCCTCTAAACCAAAGAAAAAATTATGCATTTTATCAGTAATTGCGTAAATATTTTAAAATATATTAAGGTAAACTATTAGATAAGTATATTTCACCTAGCTGTACTATAAGAAATATCTATTCCTTATATAAAAATAAGACTAAACAAATTGAATCGCGAAAAATAAAACCCACTTAGTCAAAGAAAAAATGTATGAATTTTTTCCACATTTGCTTAAATATTTCGAAATATATTAAGATGAACTATTAGAAAATTAAAATTAACAAGCTCTACTATGAAAACATTTGTTCTTTACATAAAAATAAGATCAAAGAAATTACATTGAGAAAAATAAAATCCACTAAGCCAAAGAAAAATAAAAATTTTATGTTATCAGCATTTGTATAAATATTTCGAAATGTATTAAGATAAACTATTAGAAAATTGTATTTCATACAGCTATAACGTAAGAAATATTTGTTTTTATATAAAAATACGATCAAACTAATTCCACCGAAAAAAAAAAACACTACATCAAAGAAAACATGTATGCAGTTTACTAGCATTTGCATAAATATTTCGAAATGTATTAAGATAAACTAATAGAAATTTATATTTCACCCAGCTTTGATATAAGAAATATCTAATTTTTATATAAAAATACGAGCAAACAAATTCCACCGAGAAAAATAAAACCCACTAAGCCAAATATATATATATATATATATATATATATATATATACATACATGTTATCAACATTTGCCTGAATATTTCGAAATATATTAAAATAAACTATCAAATAACTCATCCAGCTGTACTATAAGAAATATCTAATTTTTATTTAAAAATACGACAAACAAATTCCACAGAAAAAAATAAAACCCACTAAGCCAAAGAAAAAATGTATGCATTTTATCAACATTTGCATGAATATTTCGAAATATATTAAGATGAACTATCAGATAATTATATTTCACCCAGCTGTACTATAAGAAATATCTATTCATTATATAAAAAATAAGACCAAACAAATTCCACAGGGAAAAATAAAACCCACATAGCCAAAGAAAAATCTATGCATATTATCAACATTTACATAAATATTTCGAAATATATTAAGATAAACTATTAGATAATTATTTTTCACCCAACTGTACTATGAGAAATATCTATTCTTTATATAAAAATATGACCAAACTAATTTCACCAAAAGAAAGAAAAAAAAAAAACCACAAACCCAAAGAAAAAAAATTATGCATTTTATCAGCATTTACATAAATATTTTAGTATATATTACGATAAACTGTTAGATGATTTTATTTCACCCTGCTGTACTGCAAAAAATATCTATTCTTTATATAAAAATAAGACCAAACAAATTCCACGGGAAAAATAAAACCCACATAGCCAAAGAAAAAATGTATGCATTTTTCAGCATTTGCATAAATATTTCAAAATATATTAAGATAAACTATCAGATAGTTATATTTCACCGAGCTATAATATAAGAAATATCTATTCATTATATAAAAATAAGACCAAACAAATTCCACTGAGAAAAAAACCCTACAAACCGAAAGAAAAAAATTTATGCATTTTATCAGCATTTCCATAAATATTTCAGTATATATTACGATAAACTATTAGATAATTATATTTCACCCAGCTGTACTATAAGAAATATCTATTCTTTATATGAAAATACAAGCAAATTCTACAGGGAAAAATAAAACCCATTAATCCAAAAAGAAAAAAAATATATACATTTTATCAGCATTTGCATAAATATTTCGAAATATATTAAGATAAACTATTAGATAATTATATTTCATCCAACTATACTATAAGAAATGCCTATTTTTATATAAAAAATGAATAAAAATGAAAATAAAATAAGACCAAGCAAATTCCACCGGGAAAAATAAAACTCACTAAGCCAAAAAGAAAAAAAAGTATACATTTTATCAGCATTTGCATAAATATTTCGAAATATATTAATATAAACTATTAGATAATTATATCTCACCCAACTATACTATAAGAAATATCTATTCTTTATATAAAAATAAGACCAAACAAATTCTGCCGAGAAAAATAAAAGGACACGAAAAAAAAAAGTAAAGAATCACAACTGTTGATGATCCGATGATGAAGTTGGCCACAGATAAAGATAAGTCACTGGTCAGCTGGCCAAAAGACTTAATTGTAGCCCCTCCGGCCATTCGCAAGGAATGATGGGAAAGGAAAATAAAAAAGAAAGCGATTTTCTTAGTTACAAGACGTTGGTTCTGAAGGCGAGAATTATCTGTATTGCCGGGCGTCCATAAGCCCTAGTTTCGATTGTGGTTGTTTTCGATTGAAACATTCATTTCTCCGGGCAAGATTGGTATCGATAGAGAGGGAAAATTGATTCCTAAAGGGGGAAAAAGAAAAGGGATTTAAACGTGCAGATTAGAATGAAATAATGTTTTTCTATCATACCTTATAATCTTCGGAGAGATAAGGCATGTGTAATATGGTCAATTTAATAAATTGTGGTTACTGGCATTTAGCAGTATTCACTTACTCATAGGTATGTTGTCGAAATATAAATTTAACTTTTACTTAAAAATTAATCATGCGAAGACATTGTTTTGAGATAAGGCATGTATCTTATTGTTAGTTTAATAAATTGTGGTTACTGGCATTTAGCAGTTATTCGTTTATTTATTTATATGTATGTTATTCAAATACAAATTTAAAATTTACTTAAAAATTACATGAAAAGTCATTATTTAGAGATAAGGCATGTGTCTTTTCGTAATTTTAATAAATTGTGGTTTGTGGCATTTAGCAATTATTCATTTATTTACTTATATGTATGTTGTTCAAATACATATTTAAAATTTACTTAAAAGTTTATTATATGAAAAGTCATTATATTTAGAGATAAGGCGTACGTGTCTTTTAGATAATTTGATAAACTTATTTATTTATACGTATGTTGTTCAAATATGAATTTAAATTTTCTCAAAAGTTAATCATATGAAAAGTCATTATTTAGAGATAAGGCATGTGTCTTTTAGTTAATTTAATAAATTGTGGTTCGTGGCATTTAGCAGTTATTCACTTATTTACTTGTGCATATGTTGTTCAAATACGAATTTAAATTTTCTTAAAAGTTAATTAAATGAAAAATCATTATTTAGGGATAAAGCACGTGTCTTTTAGTTAATTTAATATATTGTAGTTTATGTAGTTGTGGCATTTAGCAGTTATTCACTTATTTACTTGTGCACATGTTGTTCAAATACGAATTAAAAAATTTATTTAAAATTTTATCATATGAAAAGTCATTATTTAGAGGTAAGGCGTATGTCTTTTAGATAATTTAATAAATTGTAATTAGTGACATTTAGCAGTTATTCACTTATTTACTTCTACATATGTTGTTCAAATACGAATTTAAATTTTCTTAAAAGTTAAATATATGAAAAATCATTATTTAGGGATAAGGCACGCGTCTTTTAGTTAATTTAATAAATTGTAGTTTATGTAGTTGTGGCATTTAGCAGTTATTCGCATATTTACTTGTACATATGTTGTTCAAATACGAATTAAAAAATTTATTTAAAAATTAATCATATGTAAATTCATTATTTAGAGGTAAGCATGTGTCTTTTCATAAATTTAACAAATTATGTTTAGTGGCATTTAGTAGTTATTCACTTATTTACGTATACGTATGTTGTTCAAATACGGATTTAAATTTTCTTAAAACTTAATTATATGAAAAGTCACTATTTAGAAATAATGCATGTATCTTTTAGTTATTATCATGTATCTTCTTGGGGTTAGTGACATTACAGTTATTCACTTACTTGTACGTAAGCTATGTGAAATATAATTTTAACTTTTACTTAAAAAGTAGTCGTATAAAAAATTATAATAAGGCGTGTATCCTATGGTTGACTTAACAAATTGCAGTTTTTGGCATTTAGCAGTTATTATTTATTTACACGAATGCTGATAAAATATTATTTATTTATTGTTTTTAAGAGCCCATACTACTGACTGAAAAACACCCGGATGATAATGTTAAATCTATGGGAGCGTTCTTTTCAATTAAATCTGAAATCAAAATGGAAAAAGTAAAAATTAGTCCGGTTATAAATCACCTTCAGCTATCCTATGCGAAAAAAATAATGTAAAAATGTTGAAATTTGAGTGAGATACTTGAAAAGAAGGCCTTCGTAGACTTAACATTATCATCCAGGTCTTTTTCAGCTAGTAGTGTGGGCTCTTAATTAGCCATAAAGAATGAGCATCATTCATACACATGTCCTATTATCAAAAATTTGTAGTTACTCGCATTTAGAAGTTATTCCTTTATACGATTTTTTTAATTGTTTTAAAGTTAATTGTTTAAAAGTAAAGCCCAAAAATTTCAGACAATATATGCCATATAATGAATTTCATAAATTGTGGATATTAGTATTTAATAATTATTTGCTTATATAAATGCCTCGAAATTTATACGTGTGCATATTTAACAATACAACTTTTTGTAAATATAAACCATTTATACAAAAAAAAAAAAAAAAAAAAAAAAAAAAAAAAAAAAAACTGACAAAAAATAAAACAATTATGAACCTATAAAATTGAATATCTAACATTCTATATTTCAAAAAGTGAAAAAATTAAATTTGTAAATTTACTTGAAAAGTAATCATTATTAAACACATTATTTACAAATTTGGTGAATATCCAATGATCAATTTAATAAAATGTAGTTACTGGTCTTTACTAATTATTTATTTATAAAAACGTTTTTTAACGTATATATATATATTTCCCCTTGAAAAATTAACCATTATGAAAAGACATTGTTCAGAAACCTGGTGTACGTCGTATTTTTAAATTAATAAATGTAATTCCAAACTGTAGCCTTAATAGTCATAGAAGGAATAAACAAATAAATAACCGGAATTTAGTTTTAGGAATATTGTCTTTTACCGTCCTTTCACATTGTTAAGGATGTTGATCACTCAGTTTCCGAATTTACAACTGTAATGTTAAGGCTAAGAGCATTTGATGTATTTTTATGTTTAAAATATCTCTTCAGGAAATTAACATTTTTAACTTCTTTTTTCAGTTTTCTCTTCTTTAAAGATGTCTCTTTTAATCTTACTTCTCAAAATATTGCTAAATTGTTATCTTAATTAAATACAGTCGAGTCTCTCTACATCGAAACTCCATACATCGAATTTCTCTATATAACGAATTTTTAGTAGGAACGGTCCCCTTTTCGCTTGATTACATTAAAAACAGTCTCTCTATAGCGAAATATCTATCTCCATATAACGAATTTTTTCATAAATTGGTCATAAGAAACAGTTTTAAAAAGCTTCGAAATCATATGGAATCAATTTTCCATCACTTAATTTTGATTTATCGCAGTGCTGAGTTTATATGTATATATATATATATATATATATATATATATATATATATATATATATATATATATATATATATATATATATATATATATATATATATATATATATATATATATATATATAACTTTTCTCCTTGTTCTTTAAATCCAACGAATTCATCTCACATCCCACACACCTTTCCACATCTTTCTCAAAACAGTGTCAATTGGATTGATACAAATGTAAGAGAGGAATCAATGAGAGGCCTTCAAATGGGGGAAAATGTTAACTACAATTTTTCATTCCTTGGTAAAATTTGAGTATTTTTTTTTTTTTTTGAGAGCGTAACAATTAAAAAAAAAAAAATACAGATTTCTTCGTCTGAAATTAATGCAAGTCTTCTTATTTGATTTTCATTAAGCTTTCAAATAAATGTCTGTTCTCTTTTTTGAAACAACTTGAATAATTAAGAAATAAAATGTTAGGTTAATATTTACTTTTAAACACTTCAAATTCTTAATTCACAAGATCAAAAATTATATTTGTTCAAATTTCACACATTAAATACGATTTTTAAAATCATTCTCTATACATCGAATTTCTCTATATAACGAATTTTTTTACTGGAACGGTGGATTTCGTTATATAGAGACTCGACTGTAATTCATGTTTTAAAAACTGACAGTTTGAGACTAAAATTTTAACACTTCATGTAAAACAAAGCGTAGTTTTTAGAGATATTTTGAAAACTAAGAAAAACAGAGACATCTTAACCCTTTCCGGTGCAGACAAATTCTGTTCGTAAAATGAGAAATTCTTGACTGACACCGGAATATAATAAAGACGTTTTTAGAAATTAAGAATTCACTGATTTAAGCTGTCATTTTAAAAGTAAAATTTTACTAAAATATTATTGGTGCCGTTTGTAAGTTTGGAATTAAACTTAGGTGTTGCCGGAGTGGTAACACTGCGCCAGAAAGGGTTAAAAGAAGAGAAAACTGAAACTATAAGTGAGCCAATGTGAGATAAATGTCTAACTGGTATCATATAAATTATGTAAAGACTTAGAATTAAACTTAAAATAAAACATCGCTGCAAATTTAAGGCATTCTTCGTACAATTTACTCATTGATTTTTAATAGAGAAGAAGTTTAAGAAGTAAGGCACAATATTAATGAAATTAAATTAGTGAATAAACTGTTCGAAAAATGCATAAAATTTGCATTTCAGTATTACCTTTTCATCTTGCCTTTTCCTAAATAATAGCTTTTTAATGCCTGATATTAATTCGGATATTTACTGATTCCTATTATTGGAATTTTACTGTATTTTTCAGCAGTTTCCTAATTTCGCAAACCATTAATTAGCCACATATACGCATAATTTCGAAGCAAAATGAATGTCTTACATAAACTATAAATGGGAAATAACACAGCATGAATAGAAAAAATATGACTAGATTCTGCAGATACAAAATAGTTCGCATTATTGGAGTTTACTGCATTTTTCAGCAGTTTTCTGATTTCACAAACTTTCATTTAGCCACATATATGTATAATTTCTAAGCAAAATGAATGCTTCAAATAAACTATAAATGGGAAATAAAAGAGCACCAGTAGAAAGAATATGACTGGATTTTGCAGTTACAAAACAGTTGGGATTATTGGAGTTTTACTGTATTTTTCGGCACTTTTCTAATTTTATAAACTTTAAATTAGCCACATATACGTATAATTTCGAAGCAAAACGAATGTCTTAAATAAACTATAAATGGATAATAAAACAGCATGAATCGAAAAAATATGACTGGATTTTGCAGATACAAAACAGTTCGGATTATTGGAGTTTTACCACATTTATCGGCAATTTTCTAATTTCACAAATTTTTAATTAACCACATATACGTATAATTTCAAAGCAAAATAAATGTCTTAAATAAACTATAAATGGGAAAAAAAACAGCACGAACAGAAAAAAAAATATGATTGGGTTCTGCAGATACAAAACAAAAGAGAAGATGAGGAACGTGTATTTTGGGAGTGATTACTTCTCGTGTCAGGCCAGAGGGCGCGTTAATTGAGCCTTTCTGACCACTTCTTATCTCGATCGCTGGTCAGTTCCATCATGTGATCATCTTTCATGGTGTTTTTTTCCCGTCTTGTGCCACAATCCAGTAAGTTTGATTAATTTCTTTTTATTGTTATAGGCAGTATCTCGGACATTTCTATTTTATTTAGAAAGGGAATAGATGGCTGTGGTAAGTTTAATACTTTTCTGGTGAATTCTCATTGCATTTCTGAAGATTAAAATTAATAAGGTTACAGCGGACGTGTATGCCGTCAAAAGGGTGGGGGATGGAGAGGGAAATGGAATTGCCCCTTATTGGATTTTGAAATTTAATTAACTAAATTTTGTTTTAATCATATAATTAGAAAAAAAATAGGAAAAGGGGAAAAATAACGGCAGGCCTGAATTTTTTTCCAATTTTGGGAAAAATTACTTTTAACTAACAAAACTAAAAGTAGTAATCGAAATCACAGAAATTATGCTTTGCTGAAATTTAGCGAATTACAGATAACCTAATGATCAAGCAACTTAAAAATTTAGTAATACTTTTTATCTTTTATCAGAAATAACTAATTCGGAAAAGGAACCCTAACTTAAATTTAAAAAGTGAAACATATGTATGAATTAAACGCCAGCGGATTGCTAATATTTAAGCAAACTTTTTTATTATTCAGAGTTGCACGGATTTACTTACAAAATATCTTTCAATCAAAAAATTATGGACAATGAGATAAATTCATTTTCTGTAAGGTGGAAGCACTCCCCTAGTTAATGATGTTTTTTAAAATTTTAAAAACTATAAAATTTAGTTGGTTTTTTCTTCTGGAAGTATTTCGTAGAATGGTTTTCTAGGTAGGTTTCTTATATTTATGGAACAGTAAACATCTTTCAATATATGGATTTAATATAAAATATCTTTCAATTAAATATATATATATATATATATATATATATATATATATATATATATATATATATATATATATATTATGGACAGTGTGATATAAATTCATTTTCTTTGAGATAAAATCCACGCCCTTAATAAAATAGATTTGCTTAAATTCTAAAAACTGTAAAATTTGATTGGTTTCCCTTCTAAAAGTTTTTGAACTTAAAACGCTTTAAATCTAAAAAATAAGGACAATGTAACACAAAGTCTTTTTCTGTAAGGTATAAACCATCCCTTCAATAATGATTTTTTTGTTAAAATATAAAAACTGTAAAATTTGAGTTGTGACATTTTTCAAAAGTCTTTCATAAATTGGTTTCCTAAATGATTATCTCAGGTTTATGGATTAGTAAATATCTTTCATTGTATGGCTTTAACATAAAAGGTCTTTCAATCTAAAAAAATTGGAGAGTATGATATAAATTCATTTTCTATAAGATATACATATTTAATCAATTATGTTTTTTTTTTTTTTTTTTAATAAAACAAGATTTACTCATTTCCAATTAGTAATGTGTTAAGAAAAGCGGAGAAGAATCTTTTGTCCATAAAAATATCATATGTTACTTCAATGTATGTTATTTGTGTTTATAATCGAGAGTTTTTAATCTTCATGTGTTGCAAACCCGAAAATAATTTTTTAGATCATATATTCATAGCTGCCAAAATCTTACGCTTTTTTATGCCGCAAAAATTTTACAGTAAATTTGACCTTTTTAACCCCTTGAAGGACGCCGTTTGCAACCTGCAAACAGTTAATTTTAATGCTTAAATTGCCAACTGGCACCAATAATGTTTTAGTACAATTTTGATGTGTCATAAATATAAGAAACGGTTTTGATTATTTTCAACTAAAATTGTTCGTAAATTGCGGTGGGTATTAATTATCTGAACATTTTCGGAGCACAAATGTCCTGCCCCTGAAAGTGTTAAATCGAGGTAATCCGTAGATTAAATAAGGCAAAAAACTCTGTAAAATTTTGTTGGCCCAAAAAAGCGGAAAAGTTGGCAGCTATGTGTTTTGTTTCCCTAATAAATCGTACCGCTTTTTTATTTAAGGAATTTCTTCTTTAAAATACGTAAAATGTTTTTCTTTAAATTGTTTTTCCTTAAAAAATGAGAAAAGCTTTAAATTTAGTAAATTAATTTCCAAAACTTTATAATGCACAGCTGGAAAGATCTCCAATGAAAGTCTGCTTTGTGACAACTAGCTTTTTTTTTTTTTAATGTAGAATATATTACAGAAAACGCAATTTCTTTTCAAAAATTTTGCGAAACTTGTTGAAAAACTCTTCAGTGTTTTAGTTGAGTAAAACTGAATATTCAGCGTTGAAAACAGAACTGTTGCCAAAGCAAGAAAAAAAAGTTTAATGTGCTATTTAAGTCCAAAGAAGAAAATGGGAAAAGACAGGCGAAAAAAAAAAAAGCTTCAACTTGTTTCTAGCTGATGAGCTGAGAAAGGCACGCGCTTTTATTTTTGAGAGAAGAGTTGAGTTGCAAATTCTCAGCTTCATTCGAGACAAGAAAACAACCAACATCATTAACTTATCTAACAACCAATTAAAACGCAGGTGCTATAAAATTAATATACATCGATAGCAAGAAATTAATATAGTGATAGCAATAAAACAAACAAAAAATTAACGACCGCTGGCAGTTTATTTTATGGCCGTTAACGAAGGCTGTTTTAGTTGGAAGCTTTTTAAAAAAGAGCAAAAGTTTCTAAAACAAAACCTTTAGGACCGTTTAAAAAACGGCCAGCCGTTAAAACATCATAACATTAACCGGTCCCAAAACAAAAGCCGCAGCGCATGAATAGGAAAATATCCTTAATTACTACCCACCTAACTCTCGTAATCAGTTGAAGTCACTTTACGTCGAGTTTTCGAGTGTTTTTCGGTGACTCTCTAATCGCGGAGACAATTTGTGGCGGCGCGGGGAAATGTTATCAGGGGCTGATCACGTGATTTGCCTCCACACCCGCCCCATAACCGCGACCGCAAATTTTGGGAAAAGTGGTTGCTCCCTCTGCTCCTGTTTTTTTTCCCACAATTCTCTGCGCGTTTAAAAGTAATTCAGTGTTGATAGAAACAGGAAATGAACATTTAATACCAGCCGAAACGATATTGGATGCATTAAAAACTATTAACCTTTTATCGGAAGCACTTCGATGGGATTTTTAAATGCCCCGAAATGTTGGACATCTTTTTAGATTTTTTTTAAAAAATCACCGTAAAAAAGCAATAAATTATGACAAAATTACTTTACGCTCTGAATAATGAAGAAATTACGCTTTTTTTTCGCTACACTTACTCATTTCTGGTGTATGTGAGTGTGTAAGTTCATTGTTATTAATGCGGAGATATTATAGAAAGTGTCTTAGTGCCATAAAAGAAATATGCCTTCAGTTATTTGACATTTTTTACTTTATTAGAATGTTTTTGCGTTTTATTTACACGTATAAAAAACTTTAGACTTCGTGCCATTTTTCAATTGTGAGAAATTTCTCTAACCTTTTGTAATGTTAACTGAAATATTCAATGAAAATTTAGAAAAAAAAATTAAATGGTACATTTTCTTGTTACTAGTTGCTTTTTAATTAATAAAAATAAGAAGTGAAATTATCAAAATACTAATCGTACGTGGCTCCTTTTAAAGGTTTATAAAATATATTTATACTTTTTAGTACTGCCATAAAAATTATCTCCGGCACTTGCATTTGTTATCGCACGTCTTGTTATAGAAATTCAACTATGTAATATTTTTAGTTCATTTTGAATGTTGCTGCATGTCTTGATTAAAAGTAAATAAAGGAAAGTTAAAGTTTTGAAGAAAAGCATCTTTATTTAACTCCAAGAATTCAACGATAAAAAAAACCTTCAAGAAGTAATTTTTTTTTCAATCTAAATTCATAAAGAAAAAAAATCTAACATTCAAATCAGGATTCACACGTGTCCCGTTATTTTTCAGGTAAAATATCAATACTTTTTGTTAATATATATATATATATATATATATATATATATATATATATATATATAATCTAGTTCGAACGCACAAAATTTTACCTTATTTGGCACAGATATCATATACACACCACATGTTTTTTCCCCAGCCAATTTGGCGAAACTTTTACTTTTGAATATAAATTACTAATTGCATGCAATAACGGCAAATGATTTTTTATTGCAACATAAAAATAAAATAACGTGAGAAAATTAAAGTGATTCTAGTATTTTTAAAAAGGAAATAAAAATAAATAGAAGTTTGATAAAAATAATTATTGATATAGTGCATAATAAAAATAATTTAAAGAATTAAAATAAAAAATAACAGTAAATAAACATGAATTTAATAAGAAAAAGGAAGAATAAAGAAACAATTATAAATAAAAAAAAATAATAATAAGTAAAAAGCAGTAAATACAATTTTTATAATAAATCATAAATATTAATGCTTTTTGTCATACTGAATGCATGCAGCTGCATCATTTAATCAGCACATTTCACTGAAAGCTTTAATTTTTCCCATTTCCCTAACAATTGCTATAAACTTATTAAGGGTGTATTCGAAAAAATGATTTTCCACCTTCAACAGCTCGAAACTTTCCGATACAATTTCAGACACATTTTTAAAAGTAGAAACATGAAACTTTCTGAAAGGATTTTTGAAGTGACGTACAAGGTGCCGTGTCATGTAATTTTTCGCTGAATTAATTAGAATTTGATTTATAAACAATTATTTTCTCAGCGTGATCCTTTTTTTTCGTTCGCAGATCTCCCACTTCGAAAAATTTGGACCAACACGCCGTTTTTAACAGCATTTTTTTGCAACATTTTCTGCATTTATCAAAGAATCGACAATTACGGCACCTTGTGTAGTTTGTAAATAAGATATTTTGAAAGTTTGGTACATTTGAGAGCAAAAATGAATGTAAAAACTAGTCGTTGGAGGTCACCGTAATACTTACCCATCATTTATATGCATATGAAAATAAAATATGTGAAAACTATTTATACAATGTATTTCAATTCCAAAACTAAATTTAGATGTTGTTAATACACATAGTAATATTCTATCAATGAATTGCTGTTGCACCAATTTCAACAAATTATATAAAACGCCAAACTACTCAAGAAGTACCAAACTACGTAAAAGAAGCATCCTTATAACTCCAAAAATAATAATCATATTAACTAACAGTTTGCTGCGTCAGATTAAGCGTCTCATTTTCAATTAAAATATACCTCTGAATTGAAATTTGAATGAAATACAGGATCATGAAAAATCGAAGAATGTGGAAAACAGGATTACAAATATCTCGACAACTAATAATCCGATCGACTTCGTTTTTTATGCAAAATTTGTGTTTTTTTATTGCCTTTTACATGCATTCCTTAAAACAAAAAAAATTCGAAAATTTTTATATACCTTTCATCAGAACGAATTTTTCGAGAATCCGGAAAAAATAGTTCCGGATAATCGAGGTTGCTGATATTCAATGGGCATCGTTCCATTCTTACATGCTAAGTACATACAAAATTTCAAGTCTCTATCTCAATTTTTTCGTGAGATAGAGCGTTTACAGACAGACAGGCTGACAGACAGACAGACGGACGGCAAATTTTTTTTTTTTCTAAAAATATGTTTTTCGAAATCTCCAGTATCTAAAACGTGTAAATCCGTCAAACAAAAAAAAAAATTCGATTTTCAAAACGATTGCAAGACTTACCCTATACTACGTATGATGGGTAAGTAATAAATCTGAAAAAAGGCAGTTTTGATCGGAATACGCCCTTAAACGGATCTTCTCCCTGGCACATATGTACAATGGGGGGGGGGGGGACATGTGCAAATGTGGTGCGCATATGACATCTGTGCTCCGTATTTAATGAGAGATTTTCTATAGCAAAATACTGATACCGAAGAATTTCTTGGTCTGGAAATTCCGGGACCCACATGAACCCTGCAAATTAACCCTTTATCTACCGACGGTACTTATAAGTGCCATCAAAATTACTTATTATAAAATTATTTAATACGTCAAATAGTTGTAATACTGTTTAGAATGAGTTGTAGATACATTACTTTATCTTGTTCCAAAAGCATTATTGGTTACACAAAACAAAAATTATTTTAAAAAGGATGATTTATTTTTCCTTTGTATCTTTTCAGCTTTTTGGCGCTGAGGGAGGGTGGAGGGGATTTTTCAAATCGGAAATATTTCTATATTTATGTTGTAAGAACATCATATTTGTACATTTTATAATTCTACAAAATACTAAGAAAACAATTTAAAATAAAAGATTTGAGTGCGGGGTTATAAATATTGCGCAAAATCCCTGTAAATTCAGATTTAATTAATCCTTCTAAATCCTTCAAAAATTTATTAAATGATTATGTAAATCTTTTAATTTAGTTTAAACAATTTACGTAAAATGCTTTAGAATGTAAAATTTTCAAGAATTCATAATGCGGTAGATAAAGGGTTAAGACCTGTATTTTAGGGTCTCAATCATCTGACGAAACCCTATTTGTCTCTGTCTTATGTCTGTCTTTCTGTCACAGAATCCGGATATAAACTGCATAAAACAGATATTTCAAATTTTGTGTACTTACAGCCTAATATTCCGTGTCATACGACAAATCATAAAAATTTTAAAAAGTCCATTAATTTAATTAAATCAATTTGATCAATGTCATATGCTCGTTTTGGCGATTTAAATAGTAAAAGAGAACCTTAAGGGTGTATTTCGATCCAAACTGCTTATTTTACGATTTATTTTTAAATTCATTTTTGCTCCCACATGCATCAAACTGGCAAATTGTCTTATTTAGAAAGTACACAAGGTGCCGTGATTGTCGATTCTTTGATAATTGCAGAAAATATTGCAAAACAAAAAAGCAATCAAAAACGGCAGATTGAACCGATTTTTCTGAAACGGAAGATCTGTGAACGAAATAAAAAGAATATTGCCCAGTTAAACTGATGGCATTGAGCTCACAGGCTACGCATACTAATTGTACATAACTCCTTGTATTTTCGTTAATTCCGTTCGAAAAAAAAAAAAATAAGAAGGGGAAGCAGCTCTCCCCTTTCTCCTTTTTTATACTTAATCATTGAACTTCCTAAACTATCAAGTACATGCTTTATCACATTAAAAAATCTATATCCAAAATTCAGAGCAAATCGCATAATTCTTAATAAAAACCCATTTAGCATTTATATAATTTAAGAGGAGTTATTCCCCTTTTTTATTTATACTTAACCATTAAACTTCCAAAACTATTCAGAGATTTGAACGAAATCTGACAATTCTGATTGAAAAATCCATTTATGCAAGTTAAGGGGAGGGGCATTAGAACACCCGTTCCCCCTGTTTATACTTATTCAATGAACACCTAATAACAGCCACGGACTCGCCTCATCAGAATGATCCTATATCTAAATTTTGAACGAAAACTGTTAATTCTGCATGAAAAACCCGTTTATATCAATTAAGGGGAGGGGCATGAGCCCCCCGTTCCCCCTGTTTATACTTATTCAATGAACACCTAATAACAGCCACAGTATCGCCTCATCCGAATGATCCTATATCTAAATTTTGAACGAAAACTGTTAATTCTGCATGAAAATCCCGTTTATATCAATTAAGGGGGGGGGGGCATGAGCCCCCCGTTCCCCCTGTTTATACTTATTCAATGAACACCTAATAACAGCCATGGACTCGCCTCATCCGAATTATCTTTATCTAAATTTTGAACGAAAACTGTTAATTCTGCATGAAAATCCCGTTTATATCAATTAAGGGGAGGGGCATGAGCCCCCCGTTCCCCCTGTTTATACTTATTCAATGAACACCTAATAACAGCCACAGTATCGCTTCCTCCGAATGATCCTATATCTAAATTTTGAACGAAAACTGTTAATTCTGCATGAAAATCCCGTTTATATCAATTAAGGGGGAGGGGCATGAGCCCCCCGTTCCCCCTGTTTATACTTATTCAATGAACACATAATAACAGTCACGGAATCGCCTCATCAGAATGATCCTATATCTAAATTTTGGACAAAAACTGTTAATTCTGCATGAAAAACCCATTTACATCCATTAAAGGGGGGCATGAGCCCCCGTTCCCCCTCTTATACATATCGAATGAACTTCAAAAACTAATCAGGGAAGCGCCTTGTCAGGATATACCTACATACAAAATTTTAAGAGGATCGGATATTTTTATCATGAGTTATCGCGTTACGCACATACATACAGAACGGACGGGCACATAAGCTCTCAGGCTATGATAGCCTGTGAGCTAAAAAAGGGTCATACGGAGAAGTAAACCGCTTATAAATCAAATTCTAATAAATGGAGCGTAAAATGACATTCCACGGCACCTTATAAATCTTTTCAAAAATCATCTCAGCATGTTTCATGTTTCTACTTTTAAAAACGAGTCTGAAATTGTATCAGAAAATTTTAAGCTGTTGAAGATGGAAAAGCATTTTTTCGAATATACCCTTAATTTCGGCGTTTTTCGTGGGGACATCATGCCTTGAACGCGAAGCGTTTGCTAGTAAACATTAAACATAGTTCCTAGGATCGAGCCCCGGTGTTGGAACTAGAAATTTTCATACTAAATTAAATTTAATAAAAAGAATTTTTTTGGCTAATTTTAGGGTTTTATTTATTTATTTATTTATTTATTTATTTATTATCACTGGCATTCATAATATTTTTTAGAATTTAATTTTCTTTATGATGATAATATGCATCATTTATATTTGAAAATACTCTATGAGAGTATATAATGAATATTACATAAATATATAATCTGTCTATTACAAGTGGTTGATTTGAAAGGAACCTGGAAAAGAAACGCAATTATAATTGACATTACATCTACAAAACAGAATCTTTCACATCTGAAACGGATTTTTTTTTTCGGTTCCTGTAGTACTTTAAATTATGCAAGGTACTTAAAAAATATTTTTTTGCGATTTAATGTTGAAATTTTAGTTTTATCTAAAATTTTTCTCCAAGACGACGCGGGGGGGGGGGGGGGGGGAGTGTTTTTTGTTTTTCAAACTGTTTTGCATCCGTTTTAATAATTTAAACGTACGCACTATTTCTCCTTAAAACAAACAAATAAACATTAAAATCTATTCTTTTCACATTAAATTACATTATAAACTGGTTAATAAATATAAGTACAACATATTCCGATCAATTGCATTGACTGAAGAATATGAAAGATTAGAAACAATTTAAACAACAGATGAGAAATGCCTATACTTCCGTTCTTAGAACGTCAAGAATTAAAAAAAGAGAGAGAGAGGGAGAAATTAGAAAAATCTTGCAACAATGAAACAATACTGATAGAGCCCATACACTATAAACGCATCATCAACAATTGAAAAGACTTGATGTACGTATGCCGTGGATATATATCAATAACCGTGTATTGCGAAATCTTATTTTACCAGGAAAATTTTTGTACTCCTGGTAAAAATTATGCCATGCAATTACAAGAGACGCGAAATGGATTTTTTTCCGTTTCTTGTAGTAATTTAAAAGATGTAAGATAATTTAAAAACATTATTTTAAAAAACAAATGCTGAAAAATCTTTCGAATTAAGACTTTTCTAAAGACGACGTGAAAAAAAGTATGTTTTACGTTCTTCATTTTTTTTTTTTTTTTTTTTAGTGAGTTAAACGTACGCTCTATTTATCCTTAAAAAATAAATAAACATTAAAAATTATTTTTTTAGATAATATTATATTATAAACTAGTTAATAAATATAAGTACAACATATTCCGATCAACTACACTGACTAAAGAATATGAAAGATTAGAAAAAAAAAAAAAATTAAGCAACAGATGAGAAATTCCTACGCCTCCGTTCTTTGAACACCGTGGAAAAAAAATATTTAAAAAAAAAAGAGTAACCAGAAAAATCTTGCAACAATAAAATAATACTGATAGAGAAGCCAATCCTTGTGCTGTTGTATACCTATACGGGAGCACAGCAATTGTCCAAAGATACACACACGTACTCCCCTGTAATACTATAGCGCATCATCAACAGTTGAAAAGACTCGACGAGTGTGCAGTTGCAGTTTCAGTTATATGTTCGAGAAAGATAAGAAAACTAAGAAAAGGAATATGGAAGCTTAGGAAGGCAACAAGCGAGGGAGTAGTTGCGCGGGGTGGGCTCTCTCTGTGTTGACGTGATAAAGTTTTGTGCTGCTTCCAGTTTCTGTTTTCCATTCAGGAGTAGTGAACGGTTATCATATCTGAGCGGAGTTTGGGATGTTTAGAAAAGGAGTCCGGTCTGCCGCCGATAACAATGGTGCACGCGCTTATCGGAGAGATGCTGCCGCTATCACATGCCGGCACAACTCTCTTTGCGCGAATTTTGCATCGCGCGGCAAAAGGTTTGTTTCTTCGACGGCGCGAGGATTTGCCGGGGCTGATAAGCGACTTATCGGCAGCAGTTGTTAACTTTTCTCACTTTTGACTGGACGAAAGAGAGAGAATGGTGTATGCGTTCGTTTGTTTCAGAGAAAAGTTCGATCACTACTCGGGTGGAGTGGAGTGGAGAGGTAAGCAGCAGGTGAGCGATGTTTGGGATCGTTCGTCACGAGCAATACCTGTCTGCAGTGCAATTTTTGCGTGTATGCTTGAAGTTGATTTCTTCTCATTATGCAATTTATTAAATTAAAAAAGAAAAAAGAAAGAAAGAAATTTGTTGAAATTAAAGTACACCAGAGACAAATTCACAATAGCAACGTGTTTTGAAGGTGGGATACTTCTTTAGACCTATTAATTATAGGGTATTATTTTAATGCAAGATATTTTATTCTGTATTAATATAAAATTGATATTAAAACTAATTTTTTTTCAAACCATTAATTCTCATAGCTACTATTTTATGAATTCGTAAACATGAATGGAAAAATCTTTAAGACGCTTAAAGGGTTAAGTAAATATACAATTGTATCACAAATAAATGATGCATTTGTTGATACATTTATGATTTATTACTCAAATCAGAAACCTTTATTACACTTATAACTAATGAACAAAAGTGATTTATTTTTTATGTACAATGATAAACACAAATTAATATTTTATCGTTTGCAAAACATTATCACAGTCAACGGTGGTTAGTTTTATTTTAGTTTATTACAATATTTTAATACTATATTATTTTTTTTATTTCGCAGTTAGCTGTGACAATATTTTACAAATGATAAAATATTATATATTATCAAGCAACTGTGTATTAAATATTATCTAAGCAACTGAGAATTCCAAAAATTTGTTTTACATTCCACTGTCGTATTAAAATTACTTATAAAAATACATTTAACTAATTTATATAATAAATATCTACGAATCTTATACAGGGTGTCCAGCGAATAAGATCTTAATTTAAAAATTAAATTTTACAAAAACAAAGATCGGTAGAATTATGCTGTAAACGGTTTGTTTATTAGATAAACTGCAAAAATGTTATACAGAAATTTCGAAAAGTGAATTTTTTGAAAAGATTGTTTTCTGTTAACAAAGAATGCTTGACTTGATATTTTTATTGATTTAAATTTCTTGCAGAGAACAAGGTTTTCGGCTTACAGTGTCATATTTTAACGATTTTTGGATTTTTTTTTTTTTTTTTTTTCTTTTTTCGAAATTCCAAAAATTTAGTTGGTCGAGCTTGAAATACTTTTATACACATTATACTTTCAATTTTAGACATTTTGTCGAATATTTAACGATGAACTTTTGTTTTTCATTTTTTCCCTTTCAAAACGTTGCAAATGAAATATGAAATACTTCTATTGTTGAATAGTATATTTTATTGATACATTATTTTTAATTCTCCCCGCATCCCTATAAACAGTAAAAAAATAAGTATATAAATAAATAAATCATATGTTTAGGTTTTCAAAAAATACATTTTCGTTTCTAGCAATGTAATTTATTAATTATTAAAACACTTTTAATTAAATTTTTGCATTAACAGTTTTTAAACCTAAAATTTTCCCAAATAAAATACCAGCCAGATTAGTTCCTCAATTTATATTATTTCGAACGTTTGTAAAAGTAATAATAACAAAATAGTATAATAACAAAGCTGTTATTTGTTTTAGCAAAGCGATTATCGGTAACTTTTGTATCTGTTTTTCCGATTCATTTTTGATAAAGAAATGTCATTGTATGCTAGAAGAAAAATGTAGAAATACTACTTTTGAATAAATGTTTTATGGATTTCTTTTTTACTCTGTTGCTGTCACATTGTTGAAATACAGCTGATATATAATAATTGTGTTTATTCTTTTCTTCTTCATATTATTATTATTATTATTGATATTTGAAAAAAAATCATATTTCATTTACAGTGCTTCAGTAATTAAGTAAATGTTTCAAAAAAAAAAAAAATGTCAATAAATAGTTTTGGATTTTAAAATTTTACAACAAAATTTTTCCATACGATAAAAAAAATTTTATGCTAATTTTTTTGTTATTAATTATTATGCCTAACATGTAACTAATAGAAAGCGAATTTATTATGGTTATTAATAGTGTTGTTATCATTATTGTTTACAAAAAACAATATTTTAAATACAGTGCTGTATATATTAAGCAAATTTTTTCCAGGAAAAAAATCCTACATAATTATTTTTGACATTTAAACTTTATACAATGCATTTCAGATTTAAAAAAAAAAAAAAAAAAAAAAAAAAAAAATGATTTTCGATCAAAAATTTTATGGAAATCATTCGTGATTTTTGTTTTTAAAAAACTGCCTTCTTGCAAAAAGCAGCAATTAATTTGTCATAATAGGTTGATAATAACTAAATATTTCCGCAAAAATCTTTTTCTCATCAAATTGCGATGCGTCAGATATACAAAATACAGTAATCTCTTTTCAAAATCAATACAATCTCCCGTAACATGACACATCGAATATGATGTAACACACACCTCTCTCGTCATAGTATTCCATCTCTCCGCTGAGTTGAGAGAGCAGCATCCCTTTTTCAGATTCTGTTCACCAACAAAGGAAGAAAGAGGCTCAGAAGAATACTACACGCATGCGCAGAGAGGGGCGCGTTAAATGGCGCTTATCTCCGCCGGATCTCTGATCTGCCGTCGAGATTAAGTTCTCACTCACGATTCGGGACCCGGCCCAACCATTTTGCCAAAAGAGATTGATCTGATAAAGTTTCTGTTTGTCTTTCATTAAAGATAAAAACCACACGCACACCTAGTTTTGCCTTTTTTATATCCTCGTTTGTTTTGCGTCTGTCTTCAAGTTTTCGTGCGCTGAGAAAAGGCGAAGATGTTTCAGGTTGTTGTGTGTGTGTTGGATAGATGAATATCTTTTGTAATTCATCATCTAGCTCTGCCTTATCCATCTAAGATGATCGAGGGAGAAAAAAATATATATATGGAGGGTTATTAACAGCATCTTTTCGGGTGATTACAGACGTTTTCGTCGAATAACTGATCGAGCGGTGATATGTGTGGGAATGCAGGTGAAATTGATAGAATCAGCTTATAATAACAGAGGGAAGATTTAGAAATATGCGAAGCTTAAGGCTTTCGCAATTGAATATTACAAAGATATTTTTATGAGTTGATTTAATTTTAAGAATAACCAGAGGATTCCCAACATAGAGTTAGAAAAATACAAAACATAAATGTATTTTCTTCGTCTTCTTCTTATTTTTTTTTAACTAAACACATTTTTTAGGTGCGTTCGTAATTATAGAAATACGTAGCATAATACTTATAGTCGAGATATCTGGTCCATCGACTGTAGATCCGCCCGTCTGCCAGCATATAACAGCGTAAAAACTACCCAACCAAATCATTTGAAATCTAATTTATATAATCGTTGTAGATTTTTTTCGAACCATTCAAATTTTGTGCAAATATAATCAAAACTTTAAAAGATATTAATAAAAGTTTACTTCACTCTAATAAATCCAATAATAAATTCACTGATTTCGTATGATACGTAATGATTCTATATTGCCATGGTGAATGCTTCCTATTTAAGATAGAGAGCCATTTTATTTCTGTGTTACTGAATTGATTTTTTTCTTATTTGTTTTGCGTCTGTTTTCAAATTTTCGTGCGTTGCAGGGGTCGCAGCGTCCCTAAAATTTTCGCACTCTTCTAGCAACATTTTAAATCAAAAGTCTTCAAGTCAGATTCTCTTAACATCTACAATGAAATTCTACATTAAAAATTATCTTTTTAAAATTGTGGGGGGAAAGGGTGAAAATTTTCGGGACGCTGTGACCCCTGGTGTTGATAAAAGGCGAAGATGTTTCAGGTTGTTGTGTGTATGTTGGATAGATGAATATCTTTTGTAATTCATCATCTATCTCTGCCTTATCCATCTAAGATGATCGAGGGAAGAAAAAAAAATATGGAGGGTTATTAACAGCGTATTTTCGGGTGATTACAGACGTTTTCGTCGAATAACTGATCGAGTGGTGATATATGTGGGAATGCAGGTAAAATTGATAGAATCTGCTTATAATAACAGAGGGAAGTTTTCGAAATATGCGAAGCTTAAGGCCTTCGCAAATAAATATTACAAAGATACTTTTATGAGTTGATTTAATTTTAAGAATAGTCAGCGGATTTCTAATATAGGGTTAGGAAAGAACAGAATATATTTAAGTCATTACAGAATTACAGTATTACAGAATTATTATTTATAGTATTATTATTACAGTTATTACAGTATTTACAGTATTACAGTATATATTTAAGTTTATTATATATTCCAAGTCTTGCGACTATTACTTTGCGCGACCTATTACAGAAACTGACTGGATTATTGCTTATATTTGTAAATTATGTACCTCTGAAGAGTAGTTTACAATATAAGTTTTCTGTTGTTTTTCATTCATTGTTTTTTTCAAATGTGTGTTAATAATTGTTTCATAGAACTTCATAATTGAAATAGTGATCTGTTTTGTTTATTTAAAATAGGAGTTTAAATTTTTCATGTTTATAATACATGCTTAAATACAGTTTATCTATTGGTCTTACTGAATTTTAAATTTATGTAAGATCTATGTTACATTGAATTTATTTATAAAAGGTATTTATATATTGAATGAGATGGTCACGACAGGAATGTGGAGTTGCGCCCCGACAGGAGTCGTGGGGCAATCAAAGAAAAATGACCTTGAAAGCCTCAAAATAATTTACTTATGCAGCCATACCACCAAAGAAATGCTCAAATCTCCCGGCTAAATGACTTCAATTAAACGTTCTATTGTCGAGAGCGTCCATCTGTCATAGCATACCGACGACTCACTCAAAACCAACTACCACCTTCATTTCCGGACCTTCTGGTTAAACAAAGAAAAAGTTTTTAGAACATTCGATAGTCTCAAACAGAAACCAGCATCTGGGGCCGAGTTTAAAGCAGCGAAAACGAATGTCTCCGCAAACGATAATTATTTTAGAAAGATAATTATTTAACTTATTTAATAATTGAAAACAGTTAAAATTTGAATGTATTCCACAGATGATAATTTCATTATAAAAGGAAAAGAAAGGAATTTATTGATACGCAATAAATGTAAAATGTGAAGAAGAAAATAATAAAAATAATGATGTTTCGATTACGCATACTTTTTTGGAATAAATTTAATGAGACATTTAAAAAGGGGTTGACAAAAACAGCGAAAAAGTGAGTTTTATTATGAATTTTAAGAAATAAAGTTTGTTTAAGAATATTTTTAATTTTGAGCCAATTTTTAGATTTATACGTATCGGAATAAATATGGTAAAGGCGAATTAAGAATTTATATCGCTTTTTTATAAAGGTTAATAGATTCGATCTAATAATAGGCTTTTAATTTAATAAGCCGGAATAAATACGGAATATTGTTATATAATATAAGGTTAATTTTGGCGAAAAAAATATATTTGTAATATATATGTACATGTATTATGACTACATGTAAATTATGTATACGTTATTAAACATATAGTCGGCACGTCTGGTTCTTCTGTCAGTCCGCATATAACAACTAATAACTGCCCAACTAAATAGTTTGAAATCTAAATTTATATAACTGCTGCAGAATTATGTTGAGTCCTTTCAAATTTTATGCAAATCTAATCAAAACTTTAAAAGATATTAATAAAAGTTTTTTTTTAACGCTACTAAATCCTATTATATGTAATAAATTCAATGATATCGAATGATAGGTAATGATTTTATATGTTGCCATTTTATTATTGTTATTATTTAATTTATTTATTTTTGTTGTTAGTTAATTTTATTATTGTTATTATTTTATCAAAATAATTATATTATGCCACACTCTTCAACATTATATACATTGATTGTGCTGTATTAACCCTCCCATTCATATGGGCCTCACATGAGGTCAGATAATTATTGTCCTATAAATCATAAAAAAAAGATAATAATGAAAAATAATGAATAATAATGGAAAATAATCTATGCGTGAGAGGGTTAAACTATTCAGTTCTTACGTAAAATTTTTCCTATACGAAATTTTAAAATTTCCCAAAAATCCTAATAATATGCAAAATGAGTAGTAAAGTTATTATGAGTATTTATATTATCATCAGTAAAAAGTAATAATGAATTTGAAATTATTACTATCTTTTAATGTTTATGCTATTTATGTTTATGCCTTTTTTTTTCATAAATGTTCATAGTAATAGGCGTAAAATCTATAATGAATCTATTGTTGTGTAATATGATTAATCGAAAAGTTTTAATTTAGTAATATCTGTTGATTTATATGATAATCCTTTCGAATCTGGTGTTCTGTTAATAGTAAATGTCTTTTAACCTTCCTACCCTGTTAAAATTTTACTCAATCTTGATAAAAACATTTCACACCAGAACTGTTATTTAGAACATTTTAATATATTTAATTGACTTATTTCTCTGAATCTGTTATTTAATTTTTTTTATGAAAAAAGTTCTGGTTCGAGTCGTATATAAAACAAATTTTAGCTATGGGTCGATTAGACCCATTCAGGGTAGGAAGGTTAAGCAAGTATCATTTTGTCTTAACAATTACTAAAAAGTAGAAATAATAGTATATGGCTATGCCTTTCTTCGTGTAACTTCATTTATGTTTTAACATTTAATAGTAGTAGTAGTAGTAGTAGTAGTAGTAATAATAATAATAATAATAATAATAATAATAATAATAATAATAATAATAATAAAACTTTACTTAATTTTCGTTGCACGGTTGAAGATTCCTTTATTTTATACATAAATTTCAGTCTTTAAATTTAAAATCGCATAATTCACTTTTCTGAACAAATTATTTGTGATAAAACGCAAAAAACATGAGAAAGCTGTAATACTCTCCCAAATCCTGTTGTTATATGTTATTTTCCAAACGCCTTCATAAACTTTTTCTTAGCCTATTATCATATAAATTATGAATTGAATAATACATAATTACATGAAAATACAATAATACATGAAATTATGAATGGTACATAAAATAAGTTAATTCATTAGATTTCAGACAATGAGATAAACTTTAAACTTCACTAAGTCTGTTTCGATAGCTATATTAATGTCATAAAAATAAAAGTAATTTTGTTCTCAAAATGGAAGAAAAAATTCGAACCTAAAAGGGTTAACTAAAACAATACTAAAAAAAGTGTATAGAGCATTAATGCATTATAAAAGACTTTGAAATGTTATATACTCTCAAAAGACTATATTCGTTCTATCGTTTAGTGTAATTTGTGTATTATAAATAAAATATATGCAGTTTTAGTTTCGCAATTTATTCGTATATTTTTCAGTGTGCAAGTACTGATTTACGAAAATTTCAATAAAATCTGTTAAGAAACATAATAAGATTTAGAAGAAGACTAGCAAAATGCCACGGTAATTTAGCTATTAAAAACTATCATTCATTAAAAAAAAAAAAAAAAAAAAAAAATCTATTTTATTGCACAATACATTTAAAATTATCTAAAATGTTAATTTTCTGTACTCAAAAGTTCAACAAATTTATATTTTATGCATTTTGATATCTGATTTCGAAAGTTCTATCATTTATATATAAAATAAAATACATAATATATACACATATATATATATATATATATATATATACACAATTTTATTTAAACCATTCAATTAATTTTTAAAAAATGAAGAAACAAATAAACTTTTTTGTTTGTGTAATTTTTGGTCTTGTGCTTTGGTATTTTTAAAAAATTTGTATATATTTATAATATTTTTGAAGGTTTTAGTTTGATTTCTGAAATCTGAGAAGTTGGGGGCTAAGGATGTAATTTAGCTTATGAGCCTACATCCTTTCAGAAACTTCTCTTTATTTACCCCTACATGGAAGGGCCTCCCTGATGAAGACTTCCATGTATTTTGGGGATATGGAATTTCTTTTGGTTTTGTTATATATATATATATATATATATATATATATATATATATATATATATATATAGTTTTTAAATTCAATGGTTAATTTCAAATGGTTAATATTGTTTACTATAATTCAATTTAATTCTTCGTTTTGGTTTATTGTTTTGTTGATAAAATCCATTGGTGAATCTTGTCTACTTTTAATGGTATTATATATATATATATATATATATATATATATATTTATAAATTTCTTAATTGAAACACTAAACTAAAGTTAATTAATTTTTCTTTTGTATACAAAGAGTGCACGAGTACTTTCAAATATTAATAAATAAATTTAAATATTATACCTTTAAATTGTATTTCAAATACTCTTTTTATGTAAATATGAATATGCTTATACACATACACATCTTCAATTAAAATTGCTCAAATATGTAAAAGAATCCTAAAATACGTAAATAATAATATTGTTAGTAAGTTAAAGAACTAATATAACAATAAAATAAAGCTATCAAATGCAAATTTAAATTTTAAATTGTTAAGTGTTTTTTTCAGATATTCTTTTTTTTGCAAATTTGAATATCCTCATATACATATATGCATCTTCAATCAAAATAGCTAAGATTTGCAAAAAAAGCTGAGCATAATATATATGTATATATCGTTAGTAATTTAAAAGACACCATTAAAAAAAAAGATCACAAAATTAAATTTCAAACCATTAAATTGTTTTTCATGTATTATTTTATGCAAATTTGAATATACTCTTATATATACACATCTTCAATTAAAATATGAGAAAGTAATGTAAAAGTATGTGAGAAAAAAAAATCGATAGTGAGTCAATAGACATCAGTTTAAAAATTAAATAAAATTATTAAACGCAAATTTAAATATTAAATCGCTAAATTTTTCTTTCATGTTTAATTTTTTGTGACAATATTTTTAAATGTATAATTCCCACTCACTTTAAATCGATTTTAAACTTTATATTGTCGATAAGCATAAATATATACGTAGACAACTATATTTTAAATAAATATTTGAATCAAAATTCTAACGAAAGATACTCTTACTGCTTTTTATGTTTATATATCATCACCCCCCTCCCCTTTCTTGTAATAATACATAAAAAATAGAGGAATTGTTAGAGAAATACTCCCCCCCCCCCAATTCTCCCACAACGTCTTGCCTTTTCTCCTCAATCTTTAATGCTTACCACCATCATCATCATCATCATCAGTGGGGCGGCACCACCAGTTGAAAAGCCTAACTGTGTGTGTGTGTGTATATATATGCAGCAGCAGTTATGTGTTCGCGCCAGATAAGGCCACAGACAAAAAGGAATGCCAGGGCTTAAGGAGCAGGCAGTAGGCGGGGTGGAGCGTGCAAGCCCTCCCTGTTCTTGCGCGATAAAGTTCCAGGCAGTCTTAGTTTCCATTCACAAAAGAGTAAATGGTTATCATATCTGCCGTTGCCATCCAGTCACAAGTGAATTTTGGTATTTGGGAAAACGAGTGAGTGAGAGTAGAGGAGAGTGGAGAGAGATCAGTCCTGGCAAACGATAACAATGCTTCTTTCCCTATCTGTAGATGCAGCGGCTATAAAGCACCCAAGTTTGCCTTGCGTGAATTTCTTCGAAGGATGAGGATTTGTGAGAATGATAAGCGGCTTATCAGAAACAACAACGTTAAAAAAAATGAGACACATACATACAGAGAGAGAGAGAGACATACAGTGTTTTCTCTTCTCATAATCTCTCACTTCACTCTCGCACATCTTCTCGATGAAAGGAAGACTTTGTTTGTAGAGATTCAAAAATCATATATGAAAGAAGATTTTTTTTTCTTCTTTCCTCATATCGTATTTGTCATCTGTTTCTTAATGTAAGGAGAGAGTTTCTTCTCTGTTGTCTAAAAATCATATTATATTTATTTTATATTTATATTTATATATATGTATACATATACAGTGGCGGTCAAAAATTTCCGGCCAGCAAAAAATTTTCAGTTAATTTGTAAATATACCCATATGAAGAGGAATCTCAAAGTGATATTTATACATTTTAATGACATAATAGTTAGGAACTTACTTATACTAGAAAATCATGTAAATATCAATGAATTTAACTGAAAAAAAAACAAGTATAAAGGAAAACGCATGTTCTCAAAAGTTTCCGGCCACCTTCACAAGTTTGTAAAAAAGTGATATTGTAATAGAAAATTACAGTGATCAACAACATTTACAATTAGTATTTTATCGTATTACTATTTTATTAGCTTTAGTAATAAGTACTGCGGCGCAGCAATGTGACATTCATACAATCAACGGTTAAAGAACGTCTATGGTACGTTTTTTCCACATTTCTTGCAATTTTGGCAAAATTTCGGCTGAGTTGGAATGTTTATAGTTCCGCAGACTTTTGTCAACTTTTTTTCAAATATTTTCTATTGGATTCATATCTTGGGCTAATCGTCTTAAAAATGAAATTTTTTGTGCGAAAACCATTGCTTATCGAAGTTTGCAAACATTATTTATGCCGTTATCATGCTAAGAAAATAGTTGCGACCAAATTTTTTTTCTCTAATAAGGCAGAAAATAGTCTTGCAAGATATCTTTATACATTGTATCATTCACCTGACTGTGGATTTCAAATAACGGACCGACACTTTTTGAAGAAAATACTCCCCACGGCATAACGTGTCCCCCTCCATGCTTTATTGCAGGAATAACATAGCTCGAATCATATCTTTTGTTGTTAGGTCATCGGACGTTGTGTTTGTCATCACTTCCAAAACTGTTTCGAATTCGATTGATGGAAAAATAGAACTTTTTTCCAGTTTTCATTTGACCAGACTTTGTGTTTTTTGGAAAACGCCAGTCGGGTACGTTTGTATTTTTTTTAACTCTGAAAAAATTTTAACACCGACTCTTCCATAAAGTTATGCATCACGTCAGCATGTTGATACGGTATACGGACTTATTTCAGCAATATTTTCTTTCCGTAAATCGTAGTATATTGCAGCGGAATTTTTATGTGGATTATCAATTGTTTTTCTCCTGATAATTCTGTCCACAGAAATAGTAATTTTCCGGGATCTCCCGGATTTCTGTAAGTCCTGAAGGCCACGGCCATCTTTATATACTTTTTAAATATCGTTTACGGTCGATTTTACCGATCGATAACTTTTTTGCAATATCTCAAGAAGATTGGCCTTTTAGCGACAAACTAATCATTCATTTATGAACAATAGTTGTTGAAATTTTCAATTTTGAATTAGGACTATGCTATACACGTTAATTCATTCATAAATACAACCAAAAACATTTTACCGATAGAAAAAAAACTAAAGAATGATAAGTGGCCGGAAACTTTTGCACAAGCGAACTTCGAATTTTATCCCTTTGCATGAAGCATCTTCAGTATCCAATCAAAATGATCACGTGGTCAGAGGTCATTCACATATTCCAAACTTTTGAAGCAATTGTGCTTCTTCTTTGCTGAATCCTTTTGGTAAATAAATCGAAGAAGTTAACTGGCCGGAAACTTTTGACCGCCACTGTAAGTAGGGGTATCGCAAACTTTCAATTACAGGCGAATATTTTTTAACGCAACCCCACACCCCATTTTCAAAACAAAAATCTTTTACATATGCTGTGAATTCAAGATAAATATGCTACTAAACGTATCTTTCTTTTAAATAGTGGTCCGAAATAGAATATAAAAATATTAGCTTATAACTGAAATGTTGAGATATTCCCATAAATATATATAATGCGTTTAAAAATATCAGCAAAAAAAAAAACAATTGTCTATACAGATATTTAACCCTTTAACATCTGAATTACACAAGTATATAGCTGATGATAAAGAAAAAAAAAAATAAAAACATTTTACTATTTTTATGCGATTTAAAGATGAGCCTGCCTTCACAGAATTGCGCCATTCCTCTCTCGGTTTGGTTTGGTTTATTTTTGTCGTCCGATTATCTACACTAGGTATATAGGACCAGGGAAGGTAGTGCCCTTCGTGGGGGTCTTTCTAAGGGAACCTAACCCGTATTTACGCAATGTTCGAAGAAAACCACAAAACCATTCCTCTCTCGGCATAGACTGATATCATATCGAATATATATATATTTAATTCTTTTCAAACGAATAGGCTCTTACTAGTAAGGGAAACCACCAAAACTTTAAATTTCTGACTAAAAGGTTCCGGTCTTAAAAGGATAAAAAAAATATGGAATTAACTTCTTTGTTCTAGAAACAATTTCAGTCATCTTTTTAAGAAAATCCACAAATTTCATGACTTTTGATGATTAGATTTTGCTTTGTATCTCTGAGAAATATTTAGTTTAGTTTGGGACACCTTGTAAATTTAATATATCTAGTTTATAGGCATTGCATTGATGGTTATTGGAATTGACTTCTTTCTTCTAAAAAAGATTCCAATCTTATTTTTACAACACTCTCAAAATTTCAGGATGTTTTTTATGATTAGATTTTGTTATAGCCCTTTCAGAAATGTGCAGTTTAATTTGAGACACCTTCTAAATTTATTTTTTAATAACTATATCGATATTACTCAAAAAATGCCAGCTGAAATAAAAATAATGAAAAAATGAAATTTAACTCGGGATTTTAAAATGCTTAATACAAATTAATTATATTGAATTTGGATAAAACCCCATTGAATAAAAAACAAAAATGATAACAATAAGCAATTATCAGAAATTTAAATACTTCGCAGAAATTTACTGCAAAAATACTTAAAAGTTTTAAAAATACTTGTAAAAGTTGTTAAAAACTCTAAAAAAACACACTATTTTTTACGGAAAGTCGAATTAAAACTAATCAGTTAAGTTGCATTATTCATATCTTTTAACTCAAGCATAAAATGAGAGATTCAAAAAATTTCCAATTGACTGATACCTGATTGTTTTGTATAGTTTTTATTTGGAATATTCACTGCAGGAATTTATTTTCATTCCTGTTTATAAGATTATTTTTCTGATAAAGATTTTAAATTCATTTTTATTTATTTCTAAAAATTTTCCGGTTGTTTGTTAAGTTTTTGTAACGAATTAAATTAATCTTTTTGTAACCATTCGAAAGTTAATCTTAATTATTACTCGAATAATATAGGTGTTGATTAATTATCTATGTTTTTTTAAATGAAAAATTGAAAATGATAAAAAAATTATCATGTATGGATTATCCAAGGATAAATTAAAAAAGGACCATGTTCTTATTTTAAATATAATTTTTATTTGATTAAAAAAGATTTTTAATTATTACTTACTTTGCATTTTAATTTGAAACATTTCAAATGAAATATTTTAAATCTTTAAAAGCCGAGAAAAATTTATGTGCATATATATATAGATACATGCAAAATTAAGCATAAAAGAAGGAAATAGCATGTTAGAAGTAAAACAATAAAGGAATAACTTCAGCATCTTTTTTTAAATAATTCTACATTTATGGAAATTATTTTATAATAATTTATAATATCTGTTTTATTCATTTATTTTGCATTATTTTTTCCTGACAGCGTTGAACTTATTTCACAGTAAAATTTTTATATTTTTTGGATAATTATATAATCATATTTAATTTACAAAATATGAATTAATTTCAATTTGATTTAGATCAACTTTGTTTAGTCCTAAATTATAAAAAATCCGCATATTGTTATGCATAAACTTAAAACAACACCTCTCTTTTGAGGACAGTAATAATAAAAACAAGTTGGAAATTGTACGTGAAGCGTAGCAAATGAGGTGCGTTTGTACTATAAAGAAAAATATTCAAATCTTTGTGCAATAGTATACAGTACTTTGGATACTGTAGAATATCCGAAATCTTTTGAGTGTTCCTGTAAATACTCTCTGCTTTCTATTATACAGGAACTAACTTGTAGCAAACCACAGAAACGTATATAAATTTCATAAAATATGAAATAGTATCTATACTAATAAAATCCGTGCGCCTCTGTCTGTCTGTCTGCTTGAAGCCGATTACAGTTCGCAACGCGGGCGAGTTGGAAGTCGCGAGAGGTGTCTTTCGATTGGAAAAATTCCGGGGAAATCATTTCGGGCATTTTCGAGACCGTGGGACCAAAATTAAAAAAAGTTATGAATTAAAAACCCCTTGGGAACCGGAACAAAAAATGTCACAATTCCCAAACGGTGCTCCGAAGCAGAACACTGCGCCACCTTGCGGTGAAGAACCTGAACTTTTCCCCTTTGGCTAAAAGAAGAAACAGCCGAAAACCGCTTTTTCTACCGACGCTAATTGCGTTTTTTTTTTTTTTTTTTTTTTTTTTTTTTTTTTTTTTTTTTTTTTTGCGCGTTTTTTCTTAAACCATCATGCAGACAGTTTTTAAAGTAGAAAAAAACTGATTACATATTCAGAATCTGCGTAAAAATCTGCTTCTGATGAACTAAAAAATACGAAAAAATGTCTTATGGGCGCGTAGTGCCCACCGTGCAAAACCAAATATTTTTAACGGGACTATGGGCGCGAAGCGACCATAGCTCCGATCCACAATCTTTTTTTTTTCAAGTGCACGTGGCCTACAGTGAGAAATCACATATTTTTAACGGGACCATGGTTTAACGGGACCATACTTTTTTTTGTGCTTGAGGATTCGAACACCAAGACTTGCTTATTAAATGAATTTTTTTGCTTATTATATACTGCTTAATACCGAGGTTCGTTTGGAAAAAGTGGCCCAGCTAGCGGGCGTAGCTCGCTAGTCTATACTAATAAAATCCGTGCGCCTCTGTCTGTCTGTTTGCTTGAAGCCGATTACAGTTCGCAACGAGGGCGAGTTGGAAGTCGCGAGAGGTGTCTTTCGATTCGAAAAATTCCGGGAAAGTCATCTCGGGCATTTTCGAGACCGTGGGACTAAAATTAAAAAAGTTATGAATTAAAAACCGGTCGGGAATCGGAACGGAAAACGTCTAATTTCCCAAACGGAGCTCTGAGGCAGAACACTGCGCCACCTTGCAGTGTACGACCTGAAATTTTCCCCTTTGGCTAAAGGAAGAAGCAGCCGAAAACCTCTTTTTTCTCCCGGGAAAACGACTTTTTCTTTCGTTTCGGTTCTTTGAAAAAGAACTAATCGGTAAAAAATGTTAAACACGGTTTATTTTCATACTTTTTCTTTTTGGTAGCATACACGAATATTGTGTAACCTAAGATTTACGCGATTAATACTAATTTTTGTTAGTACAAACGGAAAACGAGCTGCCAAAATTGTTTGTTAGTTATGTTGTTTGTGATATTAATGAAATTACTTATTTTTTTTTAATAGCAGTCTTTTGCAGTTTTTAATACCGAAACTTTTTTTGCGCGTTTTTTCTTAAGCCATCATACAGACAGTTTTTAAAGTAGATAAAACTGATTACATATTCAGAATCTGCGTAAAAGTCTGCTTCTGATGAACCAAAAAATACGAGAAAATGTCTTATGGGCGCGCAGCACCAACCGTGCAAAACCAAATATATTTAACGAGACGATGGCGACCATGGCGCGTAGCGCCGGTGGGTGGTAGGCCGGTGGGCCGTCTTTGCACGGTGGGCACGTAGCGCGAACTGTGCGAAATCACATATTTTTAACGGGATAATGGGCGCATAACAACCATAACTCTTTAATTTACTTTTTTTGTGCTTGAAGATTCGAACTCCAAGACTTGCTTATTAAATGAATTTTTTTGCTTATTATATACTGCTTAATATCGAGGTTCGTTTGGAAAAAGTGGCCCAGCTAGCGGGCGTAGCTCGCTAGTAATATTATTAAAACGCGCCCCAAACAATGCCCCCCACCGTCTATACTATTATATAATGGAACACTTTTGTATGGTCTTGTAAATGAATAAAAAAATCCTTTGCAGTATAGATTCTACAGAATATACATTTTAATAGATGCATATCAACTTTATTATTTTCAAAAGAGTGTAACGCCATCAAAACGCACTTGAAATTATTTCCTCCATCAAACGTAATGTAATGGAATACTTTAGATTGTCTTATCATAATGTCTTATCATAATGTCTTATCATAATCTTAAAATGACTCCCCAAAATTATGCGACAATTATATATTTTAAGTTTCAAATAATTCGATTGGGTAAATTAAATAATTTGCTTTGCTATATGCAGATTGATGAACAGAAGGACGGGAAGACTGAACGACGACTATAGGAGTTACATATTTCCAGAATTTCGAATGCACCTAAAAAATGAAAGAAAAGGAAAAAAACCCAACAAAAACAACATTCATAAAAGTAACAATCTTAAATTCTCATTACGGATTGAATTGATTGTCTAATTTCGTAGTTTTTGGGGGGGTTTTCAATGTATTTTTAAAGAAATATAATTTATACTTAATCTATTTCTTGTTGGCACTCATTAACATTATATTCGTAATAAAATTTCCGGTTTATAACTGACATATCTCAGGTGCGGCTTATATGTAATTAATTAATTTATATTTAAATCTGCCTCTTTCTCCTGCATGAAGTTTCTCTTTACCCGTAAAGCATGGTGACGTCACTGCAACGTCGTTGTGAAGTCACATTGTGATTTTGTGACCATCGATTGTCGATGTGAAGTCACAGTGACTAAAATGTGAAGTCGGTATGGCCGTTTTAGAGCTCTTTTGTGACGTTTCACAAAGTGGTCACAATGTGACAAATTTGTGAAAAAATGTGTCATTTGTGACTAATTTGACATTAACATTGTGACGAAACTGTGACAAAAGCGACGATATTTAAATTGCCAAAAACATGTTTTTAAAAGTAAATAACATGTTTTGAAGGATATTTATAAATTTCTAAAGATTTTTAAGAAAGTCATTCCCAGTCAGAATGTGACGTCACTGAGTGGTGGCATTTTGGTCATAGATGTGATGTGACCAAAGTGACTCACAGCGACGTCATTGTGACCATGCATGCTATTAGGGTAATAACACTGATATAAATAAAAAAGAATTTTTGCAGACAATTTCTAAAACAAAAAAGGAAAGTATTTAGAGAGATATTTATTTAAATTGTAAGATTGGTACGATTTAAAATAATTATTTTGATTCAAGCTTTATACATTTTATTTGTTATATATATATATATATATTTTTAATTTTGGTCGTTTGATTGTTTTTTTTTTTTTTTAATCTTTTTTTTTTTGTGCGGTCTTTTCTCATCAACGATACTGTCATAAAGGAAAAACAACTTTTACAGGCAATTTGTTAATAGGGTTAATTCTGTTCTCTCTCTTAACAGTTTCGGGTCTGGTGCACTATTAATAGTATGTGTCTTTTAATGAGCATTATTATGTTCTAAGAAATACTTTTGCTACTATTTACATGCAGTAATGTTAGTACAGTCGGCTCTCGTTAATTCGAACTCGTCGGAACTACAAGAAATGTTCGAATTATCCGAAGTTCGAATTATGGAAAATATTAAATGAGAACATGCTTAATATAGTGCTATTACAAAGGAATTAATGTTATATTGTCTGTTTTAATTTATTTCATCTGTTATCGTCAGAATATGACTTAATATTCAATTAAAATATATAAATACATAAACTAATTAAGATTAGAAACAAGTACAATGGAAGAAAAATTTAAAGCATCACTCATGGTTAGGCGAGATACTAAGAAAGTGGATATCAAATGCATTGGATTATATGTATATTCGTTCGGAACAATTTTCACAAAAATCAAAGAAAGAAAGCTATTCAAATGATTGGAAATCCGTGAGAAAGAAAAGAAAAATGAAAAATCGGAATTCTAGTTAGTTCGAATTAAACGAAGCCAAGAGAAAATGAGTTCGAATTAATGAAAATTTTTAACGTTATTCTACCATTAAAAATTTCGGGTCTTCAATTTTAGTTCGAATTAAGCGAAGATTCGAATTATCCGATTTCGAATTAAGCGAAGATTCGAATTAACGAGAGTCGACTGTATATGTATATGCATTTACTGTATGACTTTATTTATGTTTAGGCATTTAGTAATAATAATAATTATTATTATTTTTCGAATTCTCTTTGCACCGTTTGCGATTCTTTTATTTTAAACACCATTTCATTCATTAAATTTAAAATGAAAGTTACTGTCCTGAAAGAATCGTGTGTAATAAAGCGCAAACAGTATTAGAAAGTTGTAATATAAGTTAAATCTTATTGTAATACAATATTTTCGAAACATCTCCGAAAATTCTACCTTAGCTTATTGTCATATGAATTTTAATTCAATAGTATGCAAAACAACATCATACGTTATGTTTCAGCCAATGAAATATCTGTTAAACACTAATTAATCTATATGGATAGCTAGTGTTAAATTTATTAACGTAAAAGTATTTTTTTCTAAAAACTGAAAAAAAATTGGACCCGATAGGGTTAATTAATTTATTTATTTATTTCGAAGAACCAGGTTTTAGTGCATGACCCTTTTTAGGTGCGTTCGTAATTATGTAAATACGTAGCACCTATAGTGGTCGTTCAGTCCGTTCGTCTGTCCGTCTGTCTGTCCGCATATAACAACGCAAAAACTACCCAACCGAATCATTCGAAATTTGAAATACATAATTATTACAATATTTTGTCGAGTCATTTAAAATTTTATGAAAATCGGATGAATAGATCAATTACAGGAGCAATCAAAAGTATTCCATTACATTGCGGTCAACGGAGAAAAAAGTTTCAAATGTACTTTATACGTTTGAAATTTAAAATACATAATTATTACATAATTTTGTCGAGTTATTTCAAATTTTATGAAAAGCGGATGCATAGATCAATTACAGGGACAATCAAAAGTATTCCGTTACATTACGGTCAATGGGGAAAAATGTTTCGAATGCATTTTAATGGTGTTACACTCATTCGAAATTAATAAAATTTATATGCAACTATAAAGTACATATTATAATATACATTTTACATAATTTGTGGTGCAGAGAACGTTTGTTATTGATTTACAAGGCCACACAAAAGTATTCCATTACATAATGGTATAGGAAGAACATTGTTTGATGAGCGTTTTAATTATAATTCACTATTTACAATTTTATGAGATTGATATATGAGAGTAATATTTTTAAAACTTCGTTATCGTACGAACGCACCTCATTTGCTACGCTTCACGTGCAATTTCTAACTTGTTTATCCAAGACTGATGTAAAAGAAAAAGAAATTTGAAAGGCATTTTGTAAATTAAAAGGAGAAACGTAATTAGAATGAAATTTTTTTTTCAATAGTGAAATTGTTAAAAATTGAAAGAAAATAATAATAATTTAAATTTTTATTTTAATTTCGCTATTAGGGGTAATTTTGAAAAAAATATATTTGTATTGTTTTTTTTTAATTGTATTCTTATTCTTATTTATTTATTTTTAACCTGTCTCTTTCTACAGTGTAGTTTTACCCAGAGTTGAAAAGTGTCCGACTTTTTGTGCACCACTATTATCTAACAGAAAATGATGTTCTTTTAAAACCACCCAAATGTTTCAATTAATCTTTTCGGGCGCGATTTTTTTTTCCAATATTTAGGAAAAATTACTTTTATGTTAACAATATTAACACTAGCTACCCAAATAGATCAATTAGTGTTTAACGAATATTTCATTGTATGAAAGATAACGAATGTCGTTGTTTTACATACTATTCAATTAATATTCATATGAAAATAAGCTGAGGAAGAGATTTTTAGATGATTAGAAAATATTGTATTAAAACAAGATTTAATTTATATTACAAATTTCTAATACTTTTTACGCTTTATTACACATGATTCTTTCAGGAAATTTACTTTAATTTTAAATTATGTTAAATTATGTTTAAAAAATAAGAATGGCAAACGACGCGAAGAGAATTAAACAACTAATAATAATTATTATTATTACTAAACGCCTGAACATAATTGACGTTGCATAATAAATGAATAGACACGTTCTAACATTACTACATATAAATAGTAGCAAAAATATTTTTTTAAACAAAACAATACTCAATTAAAAGTCATGTATTATTAATAGTACACAAGACACGAAAGGGTTGAATAAATAAATATTTTATGTATTAAAATATCGGCATTCAAAAAGCCGAACTCTTAAAAACTCTGGTTTTACCTTATCAATGAGATTTTTAGAAAGGAGAATTAACTTTAATATTTTCAAATTTAAAAAGAAACACATTTAGATCCTTATTTATTGAATTGTAAAATTACTAAGGTTTAAAAAATTGTTTCTTCAAGCTTTATATATTTATTTTTTATGCAGTATACAATGTGTTTTAACAAAATTTTTAATTTTGTTCGTTCGCTTGTTCTTCTTTTTTAAATCTGTCTTTTTTTCTGCACGGTCTTTTCTCATCAATAAGACAGTCATAAAGGAAAAACAACTTTTACAGGTAGTTTGTTAATCGAAAAAGAATCGTAATTAGAGGAATGTTTATTTAAGCCTGGTGTGCTATTAATAGTACATGTGAAAAATTAATAGAGTTTTAATAGAGTAATATTTCGTTTTAAGAAATACTTTTGATTCTGTTTACCTGTAGTAATGTTAGTATATGTCTATGCATTTACTATATGACTTCATTTATGTTTAAGCATTTAGTAATAGTAATGATTGTTATTACTTTCTTACTTCTCTTTGCGCCGTTTACAATTATTTCATTTTAAACACATATTTCACTTTTTAAATTTAAAATTAAAGTTACTTTCCTGAAAGAATCGTGTGTAATAAAGCGTAAAAAGTTTTAGAAATTTGTAATACAAATTAAAACTTTTTTTAATACAATATTTTCTAAACATCTTCGAAAATTCTTCCTCAGTCTATTGTCATATGAATATTAATTGAATAGTACGCAGAACAATAACATTCGTTACCTTTCAGACAATGAAATACTTTTAAACACTAATTAATCTATCTGGATAGCTAGTATTAATAGTATCAAAGTAAAAGTAATATTTTCTAAAAATTGAAAAAAAAAATAACCAGACCCGAAAGGGATAATTTAAAATTATTAAAGTTTTAAAAATATTCTAATTTAAAATTTTTAACCTCTTATTCAATTGTAGTACGTAATTAAAAACAAGTTAGAAATTGCACGTGAAGCGTGGCAAATGAGGTGCGTTCGTGCGATAACTAAGTTTTAAAAATATTTCTCTCATATATCAATCTCATAAAATTGCAAATAGTGAATTACAGTTAAAACGCTCATCAAACAATGTTCTCCCTATACCATTATGTAATTGAATACTTTTGTGTGGCCTTGTAAATCAATAACAAATGTTCTTTGCACCACAAATTATGTAAAATGTATATTATAATATGTACTTTATAGTTGCATATAAATTTTATTATGTTCGAATGAGTGTAACACCATTAAAATGCATTTGAAACATTTTTCCCCATTGACCGTAATGTAATGGAATACTTTTGATTGCCCCTGTAATTGATCTATGCATCTGATTTTCATAAAATTTAAAATGACTCGACAAAATTATGTAATAATTATGTATTTTAAATTTCAAAAGATTCGGTTGGGTAGTTTTTCCGTTGTTATATGTGGACAGACGGACGGACTGAACGACCACTATAGGTGCTACGTATTTACATAATTACGAACGCACCTAAAAAGCATGAATTTTGTTTTGTCTATAAACCTGTGTTTTTTATCCTACGTAGTTTTTTCGTCTTTTCTTATCAATGATGCAGTTATGAGAAAAATAGGGAAATTTTGTAAAAAAGAAAAGAGAGAGAGAGAGAGAGCGTTATTTATTTAAACGTAATTTTAATAACAAATATTTTTCAAGTTATAAAAATATTTTAATTATTATTTTAATTATTTGAATTTTTAAAAAAGATAGTTTTATTTATGTTTTCTACGTTATTAACGAAACAGAAAACAACACAAGAAAAAGAAATAAATAAAACAAATATTTTTTCTTTGTTTTTCTATTTTAAATATCCATTCTGCATGTCATTTTCCAAAATTTAAATTTTTATATATAATAAACAACTTTTTAAGTACTTCTTATGTTTAAAAAAAAGTTTATAAAATATTCAAAACGTTTGAAAAAGTTATTTTAGTTCATTTTTGTCCATGTTACTGCTGCAGTTGCAATGATGTAAAAAAAAAACTTGTTTTATTAATGTGTTTATTTATTATTATTATTATTATTATTATTTTAAATTTTACTTTTAATTTATATGTAAATTTGGTAATACTGAGACATGAAAATATTATATGAAGAAACAATGACTTCTACAGTGCATAGCAAATTAAAAATGAACATTAAGGGAATATTTTAGTTAAGAAGTAAAAATATATAAACTTTAAAATCAAATTAATTTGATTTCCGTTTTTCTATATTATTCCTGAAATAGCAAAAACCCTGAAAAGAAGGTCTATTTATATATTTGAATTTGTTTACTTATCTTTCTTAAGTTATTCGTGTAATTTACATGTGATTTTCTTTACAATGAAGTTGATATGCAGAAAAAAAAACTTAGAAAGTTATTTCAAATTAAGTGTGTTTAGATTATTCCTGAAATAGTAAAAAATGCAAATAAATAAATAAAACAAGCTATTTACCTATTTTTTCCCTGTCTCACTTGTTAGTTTATCCATTTTGGGTTATCTGTTAATCTAAAAGTCATTTTCTCAATATTGATATTATTGTAGAGGAAAAACAACTTTTACAGTCATTTTGTAAGTTTGGAAAAATGACAATATTTATAATATTTATTTTAATTCAATTAAAAAAAATAAAAAATCATCAAATTTTGCATAGTATATTATTCAGAAAGTATCCTATGTATCTCACAAAGAAACATTTTTATATAACACAGCAAAAGAAAAAAAATAAGCATTAAGCAACTGATAGGGATTTCGGATTTAAAATAGTATTATGTTTTAAAAATTTCGAAAGCTATAATTTACTATTTTAGGTAATTTCTAAAATAGTAAAAAAAAAAAAAAAAAAAAAAATGCAAATAAATGAATAAAACAAACTGTTTATTTATTTATTTTTCCTCTCACTTACTGGTCTATACATTTTGAGTTATCCCTTAATTAGCAAGTCATTTTGTCAATAACGATATTGTTCCAGAGGAAAAGAAACTTTTACAGGCATTTTGTAAGTTAATGAAAAAATGATAATTTGTATAATATATTTTTTTTTAATTTAATTTAAAAAGTCATTTGATTTTGTATATTGTATTATTCAGAGAGTATCCCATATATCTCGCAAAGAAACATTTTTATTTAATATTGCAAAAGAAAAAAAAAAAGCATTAAACAATTGATAGAGATTTTGGATTTAAAGTAACATTTTGTTTTAAAAATTTCGAAAGTTATAATTTACTATTTTACATTATTTCTAAAACAGTAAAAAATGCAAATAAATAAATAAAACAAGCTGTTTATTTATTTATTTTTATTTTTATTTTCCCTCTCGCTTACTAGTTTATCCATTTTTCTAATTTGCAAGTCATTTTCTCAATAACGATATTGTTCTAGAGGAAAAACAACTTTTACAGGCATTTTGTTAGTTTAAAAAAAATGTATATTTATTTAAATTTAATTAAAAAAATTAAAAAGTCATTTGATTTTGTATATTATGTTATTAAGAGAGTATCTCGTGTATCTTATAAACAAACATTTTTATTTAATATTGCAAAAGAAAAAAACAAGCATTAAGCATCTGATAGGGATTTCACATTTAAAATAATATTATGTTTTAAAAATTTCGAAAGTTATAATTTACTATTTTAGGTTATTTCTAAAATAGTAAAAAAGTGCAAATAAATAAATAAAACAAGCTGTTTATTTATTTATTTTTCCTCTCACTTACTAGTCTATCCATTTTGAGTTATCCCCAAATTTGCAAGTCATTTTTTCAATAACGATATTGTTCTAGAGGAAAAACAACTTTTACAGGCATTTTGTAAGATAATGAAAAAATTATAATTTGTATAATACTTATTTTAATTTAATTAAAAAAAATAAGTCATTTTATTTTGTATATGTTTCACATAATTTGTATATGTGTATCATTTTGTATATGTATGTCATTTTATTTTGTCCTATGTATCTCATAAAGAAACATTTTTATTTAATATTGTAAAAGAAAAAAATAAGCATTAAGCAACTGATAGGGATTTAGGTTTTTAAAAAAATTTATGTTTTTAAAATTTCGAAGTATAATTTACTATTTTAGGTTATTTCTAAAATAGTAAAAAATGCAAATAAATAATTAAAACAAGCTGTTTATTTATTTATTTTTATTATTATTTTTCCTCTCACTTACTAGTTTATCCATTTTGAGTTATCCCCTAATTTGCAAGTCATTTTCTCAATAACGATATTGTTCTAGAGGAGAAACAACTTTTACAGACGTTTTGTAAGTTAATGAAAAAATGATAATTTACATAATATTTATTTAAATTTAATTAAAAAATTTAAAAAATCATTTGATTTTGCATAGTATATTATTCAGAGAGTATCCCATGTATCTCACAAAGAAACATTTTTATTTAATATTGCAGAAGGAAAAAAATAAGCACTTAGCAACTGATAGTGATTTCGGATTTAAAATAATATTATGTTTTAAAAATTTCGAAAGTTATAATTTACTATTTTGGATTATTTCTAAAATAGTAAGAAATGCAAATAAATAAATAAAACAAGCTGTTTATTTATTTTTATTATTATTTTTCCTCTCACTTACTAGTTTATCCATTTTGAGTTATCCCCTAATTTGCAAGTCATTTTCTCAATAACGATATTGTTCTAGAGGAAAAACAACTTTTACAGGCACTTTGTAAGATAATGAAAAAATGATAATTTGTATAATACTTATTTTAATTTAATTATAAAAATTAAAAGGTCATTTTATTTTGTATATTATATTATACTGAGAGTATCCTATGTATCTCATAAAGAAACATTTTTATTTAATATTGTAAAAAAAAAAAAAAAAAAAAAAAAAAAAAAAAAAAAAAAAATAAGCATTAAGCAACTGATAGAGATTTAGGTTTTTAAAAAATATTATGTTTTTAAAATTTCGAAGGTTATAATTTACTATTTCAGGTTATTTCTAAACTAGTAAAAAATGCAAATAAATAAATAAATAAAACAAGCTGTTTATATATTTATTTTTATTATTATTTTTCTTCCCACTAGTTTATCCATTTTGAGTTACCCCCTAATTTGCAAGTCATTTTCTCAATAACGATATTGTGCAAGAGGAAAAACAATTTTTACACGCACTTTGTAAGTTAATGAAAAATGATAATTTATATTATATTTATTTAAATTTAATTAAAAAAATTAAAAAATCATGTGATATTGCATAGTATATTATTCAGAGAGTATCCCATGTATCTCACAAACATTTTTATTTAATATTGCAAAAGAAAAAAATAAGCATTAAGCAAGTGATAGTGATTTCGTATTTAAAATAATATTATGTTTTAAAAATTTCGAAGGTTATAATTTACTATTTTAGGTTATTTCTAAAATGGTAAAAAACGCAAATAAATAAATAAAACAAGCTGTTTATTTATTTATTTTTATTATTATCTTTCCTCTCACTTGCTAATTTATCCATTTTCAGCTATCCCCTAATTTGGAAGTCACTTTCTCAATAACCATATTGTTCTAGAGGAAAAACAACTTTTGCATTTCGTAAGTTAATGAAAAAAAATGATAAATTGTATAATATTTATTTAAATTTAATTAAAAATTTTTGAAAAGTCATTTGATTTTGTATATTATATTATTCAGAGAGTATCTCATGTATATCACAAAGAAACATCTTTATTTAACATAGCAAGGGAAAACAATAAGCATTAAGCAATTGAAAGAGATTTCGGATTTAAAATAATATTATGTCTTTAAAACTATTTTGGGATTTTTTATTAATTTGTTTGTAGTAAAAATATGAGCATGAGTTATATATACATGACAAATATAATAAAATTCACATATGTTATAAAATATGTTAAGAATGTTTAGATTGTTTAATCGCATGTATGAAAATCTTTAAAAAATATTACTCGTTTGTGGAAATTGCTTAAAAAAAATCAATAAATTTGATTTTCATTTACTTCAAATTGGCTTGTTACATTTTTAAATTCACCTTTTTTATTTTTGCGAAATCTATAAAAACTGGTATAATGTGATATCAAAATAAAGATATTTTATTTATTTATTTATTATTTTATTCTTCATTTATTTATCTGTTTATTATTTTATTTTTCATTTATTTATTTATATATTTATTTATTTATTTATTTATTTTGAAACATTAATTTTTCTTATGTGGATTGAAATACACGTATTCGTATAAATAAATATATATTAATAAATTTAAAAGTAATGTAAAACAAATAATTAAAATAAATTAAAAACATATTAAATTTAAAAATAGAAGTTTGATTAATTGTTGTTACTTTGAATATGCAAACTAATATACAATATATAGTTTTGTGCGGCCTTGTAAATGTATAATAAATGTTCTTTGAACCGCATATTGTATAAAATATATATTTTAGTATACTTCATAGATGCATGTCAATTTAATTATGTTTGAAGGAGTGCAAAGTTATTAAAATGTGCTCAAAACTTTTTTCCCATTGGCCGTAATGTGACGGATTACTTTTGATTGTCCATGTAATTAAACTATCCATCCGATTTTCATAAAATTTTAAATGACCCGACAAAATTGTGAAATAATTATATATTTTAAATTTCGAACCATTTGGTTGGGTATTTTTTGACTTGTTATATGCGGACAAACAAACGGACGGACAGACAGACAGACGGACGGTCAGGCGGACTGCACGGCGACTATAGGTGCCACGTATTCATACAATTACGAACGCAGTAATTACGAACCAACCCCCAGGGGTTTATTTCTTAAATGCATAGTTAGTTGCACATTTATCATTCTTTACAATTTTTAAAATATTTCTTTTTGTTTTACAAAAAATGCCTTTGTGTAATAATCAAACTTTATAAACATGGATAATTAAAATTATATCAAGCTAAAAATGTGTTAAATGTGCCGGAGAGAAATCCATTTTTGTGATCCATCCGATACTAAATACACAATTTCTTAAATCCATATTTGCATTTTTTCCTTTGTCCCAGTCATCAACAACCTGCGATCAAAAAATTTTATTTTAAAATCAGTTAAATTTTATTAAATACAGTAACTTTTAATTTTATAATTAAATGTGTGTAAAAAAGTTTCATAAAAATGTATAAATAACATTATATTAAGCTTTAAATATTTGTTTAATGTAATAAAGAAAAATATTTTTTCTTATTCAACCAATATAAAATGCACTATTTCTTAAGTACATAGTTGCACATTTATTTTTTTAAATAAATCTTTTTATTTTCATAAAGAAACGCCTGTGTAGAAAAATTAAATTTTATATGCACGTATAATTAAAATTATATTAAACTATAAAAATGTATTAAATGTGCCGGAGAAAAATCCATTTTCCTGACTCATTCGATACTAAATACACAATAAAATTTCATAAATCCATATTTGCATTTTTTTCCTTTATCCCAGACATCAACAAACTATCGCATCAATATAAGATAACAAGATTCATCAAATTCCCATAAAAACGCAAACGAAATACGATAATTCCAGCAAACAAACGCAAAAGAGCGCCAATCCGAAATCGCTCATTTCTTTTACCGAGATTTGCTGCTTGGAAGACTTTGAATGTAAACAATAAGTAACAATGATAAAACTCACGTGATTAATATTTTGAAAGAGTTATCCCCCCCCCCTCCCTCCTTCATCCTTTCGCTCTTTTCTTTCGTATGCGCAGGGTTAAACGATAGCGATCTGTTTTGTAGGTGTCTCCGGTAAAAGTACACATACTGCCGCGATGACACACAAAATAAACTCTTCAGCGTTATCGCACTTCAACACACATGCGGGGGTGGGGGGAGAAGAACTTAAAGGGGGAGTGTCTTCAAACGGATCAGATCTTTCGGCGCCTTTTCTTCCGCATTTTTATTGGGATTGTTTAAGATGGGAGACGCGGAATCGTTTGAGAAAAAGGTGGTGGAGAATTGAGAATTCGAAAAGTTCAGTTAGCAAAAGAAAAAAAAAAAAAAAAAAAAAAAATATGATAAAAATTTTTATTGCATGATTATTTTTGATTTCGTATTTCATAATCATGAATGGTACGAGATATGAAGTGTCTTTTGCAAAACTTGTTGGAAACTCTATGAGAATTTGATTGGATTATTTTATGATTTAAGCAATCGATCAATAATTAACAACTTTATTTTAATTAAAAAAAATTTATACATAAAACATTACTGATAAGTATTAATAAGCTAGAATTTTTGTGATAAATACTAACAGACAAATAGCCAAAAAGTAAATTTGTTTTCATATTATTTTATTTATGTTTGTTTATCTCTAACCCCTTTCTCTTTTTCTATTAATCTGTGTGTCTGTCTAAGATTTATTTTGATTGCTTAAGAGGGTAGACGTGGAATCATTTGAGAAAAGAGTGGTAGAGAATTGAAAATTCGAAAAGTTCAGTTAGCAAGGGGGAAAAAAAATACGATATAATTTTTTTATTGCATGATTATTTTCGATTTCATATTCCGTAATCATGAATGGTGCGAGATACAAAGCGGCATTTGCAAAAATTGGTGAAAACTCTGAAATTATGAAACTTTCACTGGATTATTTTATGGTTAAAGAAATTGATCAATTATTAATAACTTTATGTTTGGTTTAAGTTTATTTTGGGTCGGCCGATTATCTACTCGAGGGATATAGGCCCAGGGGGGAAGTGCCCTTCGTGGGGGTCTTTCTAAGGGAACCTAACTCGTATTTACCCAAGCTCGAAGAAAACCACGAAAACTCCAAACAGTTAGGCTGCCACGATTGGGTTCGAACCCAGCACCTGCCGTCTACCAGTTGAGAAGTCAGAACCTCTCGGCCACTGATGCGGCCTTTGTGTTTGGAGTTTTCGTGGTTTTCTTTGAACTTTGCGTAAATACGGATTAGTTTCTTTTAGAAAGACCCTCTTTGATGGCATTCCCCATAGAACCTATATCCCTTGTGCAGGTAATCAGCCTTCATGAACAATATCAACACCTAACAACTTTATTTTAATGAAAAAAGACTTTATATACATAAAACATTACTGATATGTATTAAAAATCTAGGTTTTTCCCAATAAATACTAATAGACAAAAAATATTTTTTTTCATATAACTCTCTCTCTATTTGTTTATATCTCTCCCTTTTCTCTTTATCTATTAATCTGAGTGTCTGTCTGTCTACCACTCAGAAATTTTATCACCCAATCTCTCTTCCTGTCGGTCTGTTTGTATTTTTTATCTATCTTCTTAACTGTCTGTCTACCTTATGCATTTTTATCTATCTTTTTATCTGTCTGTCTATGTATGTAAATATGTAAATATATGTGTGTGTGTGTGTGTATTATCTATTTTTTTTTTTTTTTTTTTTTTTTTTTTTTTAAGGGCGAGTGTGTTGGGAGAAAAACATAACTTTTTAATTTTTTAATTCATTCTTTTCATTTTTAAAAGCATTTATAGTATTTAAAAATTAGGAAAGTATTTTAATCAATTCTAAAAACAAATGCTTTAGAATAAAAGGCATTAAGGGTACACCCCCCCTTTTGACTGAAAGGGGGGGAAAAGGCAATATTTTTACTTGGATCAAGAGAGAATAGGGACTGTTCTTTTACCAAAAGAGAGGCAGGGTGCAGCATCCTCCTGAAACGGTTTGGTGATAACTCTTTCTATACAGTGTCTATCCGAAATTCGGCCAAATAATTCAATCCAAAGTTAATAAGGGTAATTAATAGGAAAACGCTATTATACTGCTTCCGAACAGGGTACACGGTTTTACGCTTTCGGAAGCATTATAACAGCATTTTCCTGAAGAAGTTCGAAACACTGATTTTTGTAACTTTTCTTTATTGTTTGTACAGTTTTTAAAGTTTCCAACATATTTGAGCACCATTTAGTAATCTTGTTATTTTTATTTTCAAGTTTAACTGTAGCAAAATGTATCGGTAGGTATTGCTACCATCAATATGACGTTAGCAGACGGATATGATTTTGCTTTGTATTACAGATATTCGCAACAAAATGGAGTCACAGAGTTTAGATTTCCTTTTGGCCAGAGATAAGTTTAAGACAGATTTTATTTTGTGAATAACGGGGTTGGATTCTTGGATATAAAATCGCTTTCGAGATCCTTATCGCATTCAATACGTGAGCTGAATTTCAAAAGTGAATTTGCAAAAACGTTTGTGGGAAAAAAATACGTGGGTAAGATTTTACTATGTATTGAATCGATTTTTGATGATGGAATGACAGTTGTTTGATAAAAGAAGAAGAAAGAAAACTAAAACCTAATAATATATATTATTCAACTGTTAATACATTTAAGAAAATATAAATATTTTTTTTAATTTCAAATAGTTATTTTTAAATATCATCTTAATTTTTTCTTTTTAACTAATATTATGAATAACATGAATAATATGTTCTATGAATAGTACATGTTTTTCTATCGAGTATTATTTTGTCTTAACGATTATTCAATTACTGTACTCATATACAAATGATAACATAAGTCTGTGCCTTTTTTATTATTACTTCATTTAGGTTTTGACATTTTGTAATAATAATGATAAAAGTTTATTTAATTCTCTTTGCGCCATTTGCGATTCTTTTTATTTTAGACATATATTTCACTCTTTAAATTTAAAATATGAATTAAGTTATTTTTCAAAACCAGTCGTGTAAGAAAACGAGAATTTAAAAAAAAAACATTAGAAAGTTATAATATCCTCTCAAATCCTATTGTAATACGTTAATTTCCAAATGTTTTGATAAGGCATAAAATATGATGCGTATGATTTGTAGCTGAAATTTATCATCTGCTAAAGTACTTTGCGCCTTGTACCTCGTGATCGTGTAATAAAAGCAAACAGACATGTGTATATTTTCGAATATACAACTTTTGATATAACAAAATAATAATAGTAATTGCAAATTAAGAATACGTACCTTGATTAACGATTATTGAAAGTGCAAATTTCCCCCACTTTTTTCTAATTATTCTTTATTTAAGACAAAAATTCTTTCATTAAATAAAGTAAGAGTCTATTCAGAAATACTGATGGAACTTTCCCTGCGTAAGCCTTCTAATTCACTTAGTACAATACATTCTAGAAATTCCGTAACTCAGATAATCTGAATTAATAACAGAATATTTCATTAATAAATTTCGGTTTATTTAATGACGTAATATCTTTTATTAAATAAAACAAATATTGATATTTTAAATTTTCTGGTATGGATTTACAATATCTGAACAAAAAAAAAAAAAAAATCATTAAATTAGAAACACATGAGCATTATACACTGTTAAAAGTCTTGTCCTAGTTTGAACGAAATTTTGATGCCCAATAGCTGTCACTGTAAAATGGTGAAATCTTGAACCAATATTTAGAGCTCCTGTTGAAGCATATTTCCAATAGTTGGAACGAGGAAAAATAGGAACGAGTTGAAATAGGAAGCTCCAAATGTTGGTACGAGATTTCACCATACTATGGTGGCAGCTACTGAGCACCAAAATTTGGTTCAAACACTGAAAAAAACGGGTTCTCAAAATTGAGCAAAAAGTACTCAATTTTAAGTACCTCACATACTCAAAGTAGCTCCGATTCAAAAGTTCTCAAAACTGAGGAACACATGTTACTCATTTTTGAGTCCATGGTTGTGTTCAAATATAAATCACATGTGCCCCCCTGAGTTTACAAATTTATGGTTCGTACGCGTCCTGGAATTTTATGAGCAAAAAAATTCTTTCGTACCAATATTTTCATATAGAAAATCCCTAATTAAATAAAACGAAATTTCACTCTTTTGAAGGATATTTATTTTTCTGTAAAGAAATGCTGGTATTTATTTTTTACTTAATTAAATTATGAAGAATAAGCATTTAATTGATGATTTATTAAGAGAAATAGCGAAATTATTAGTAAAATATCCAAATAGAACATATTTATGACAAAAGCATTATATTTGCAAGTATACATCAAAATTATTTTAAAATACTGTGCTTAATTTTATATGTACATTAATAAACATCTTTTATGCCACCATGGATGAGAATTCAATATTGGTCACAAAATTATCGTTTGTTTGGATTTGATAACATATGCTGTTTCAAAATTGAGAAAGAAATGTGTTCATTTTTGATCCAAACATACTCAATTCTATATGAGTACATCGACTTTACTCATTTTTGAGTGCTTCATTTTTTTGAGTGAACTAGAGCAAAATTTTTAACAGTGTAGGTTGATAAGGCTCTGGATGAAACAATAATTTACCTTCAAATAAATTCGCGCAGTTTTAGTCTTGTATAGGTAACACTATTGCTTCCAAGAGCTGATGAACCCTAGATTATAAATATGGGATTTTAGAATAAGAAATACAGAAATGATAGCACACTAAGATAGAAAAATTTCAGGTCTTCACGAAAAGCCCAGTGCGTGATTTTTGTAAGGATTAGCGTAGATGTTCAGGGGGTGGAAGTGTTCTCCATTGGCTGCAGAAAAGATGAATTTTGAAACGTATAGAATGTAGAAAACTATATACACGAGAACACAAAGTTTTCCTCAGAGATTTTTGATATTTTAAAACTTGTGGTTAAAAAATTTCCAACAGGATTTTTTTTAATGCCAGGATGAAATTAAAGGTAAGGAATTCATTCTATTATCTCTGAACAAAATTTTATGCATATATTAATTTAAAATAAATCTAAAGTTTACCTAAATATTAAAACATTTTGGATATATCGCGAATAAAATAATTACAAACATTCTCTAATACCTTTAACGTATTTGTAATGTAATGTGATATTTAAACATAAACAAATGTTTTCTTTCAAAGAGTTTTGTTTTATTAAAATCTGGGTTATTCTTTAATACTTAGGTTTAAATGAGATTCTTATTTTTATCATTTTACTTTATACTTTCATCAGCCAGTTAAATTAATATATAAAGTAAGGGGGAAATCAGTCCCCCTTCCCAACACAAGAAATGCACTTGTGGAGTTTATTTTAACATCGGGGCTTCCGAGGAAAAAAAAAACATAACATATCGCAGATAAAGTGAAACTATAAAATCGATTAGGTTTCATTTAAACCCTTCATCATTTATTACGCCAGATTAAAAACGTGCTCTGGAAAACTCTAAACTTTATTAAACTATCGAGGAAATAAAGCAGAACAAAAATATACAGCATGTACAGATGCAGATAGTGGCCCATATCTGTAACAAATGGAATGAGGAGTGAACGAAAAAGAACGAGAGAAAAATAAAATTAAAAGAAGAAAGAAAAAAAAATGTGGAAAGAGAAGAGAAAAAGAAACAAACTAAAAATATTCAAATCAGCTCGACAAGGGTAAGACTAGCGAAAAGCTAGCAGTGAAGTGAGAGGGAGAGGAAAAAAAAATTGTATTTTTCCGTATCACAACTCTTGATCTAACAAATAAATCTAACACCGAAAGTTAAAAGCGGTGTTATCAGCAGACATAAAATAAAATTTGAGTGTGGAAGGGGGAAGGAAAAAAACCTCTGTGCAAACGTAAAATCCAGCGATACGTAATAAATGTATTTTTTGGTGCTACGGCTTATCGGATGAAGCAAATGTCTCCCCCCACCAACCGCCCCCTCGACCCACCTCCAAGAATTATGACACGTTTCTGGCCGCGAATTAATTTCCGCCTTTTTCTGGTATGCGATTAGCTGGCGATAAGCGTCTGCATAGCTCCCGCTGAAAAGAAGGGGGCGGCAAGGGCTTCTTTGCTTTCTCCCTCTTTCGAGTATCGGGACTCGTGCAGGGGCGCTGGATGAAACGCAGTGGCGGTGCCGACTTCAGAGGTTGACCAGATAGTACTGTTTCGAAAATGTGTGACGAAAGTTTTGTAGATTACACGTTTGGAGTAGATAACTGGAATAACTACTTTAAATTTAGATTAATGTTTATATTGCTAAAAATAGTTTGTAACATCAAACACTAACACATGTGTTCATTTAACTTAGTTCTGTCAAATGTTAGGTTATGTAATGTTGTGTGTATATTTATGTTCTATAACAGAACGATGTATATACAAATTTTTAAGTGTATTTTTCTTTAGATGCATACGTTCTTTCACGAACTATCCATGAATTATCGAAGAATTTACAATCCCCTTAATCTACTTCCAATAATTAGGACACAATTCCAGCCTTTTTTTTTTTTTTTTTTTTTTTTTTTTTTTTTTCTAGTATACCATTCGCTGTCTAGTAGTTATTCAGCATATTTATTAGAAAACTTCCGTTGAAAACAAACTAGCTACATAGTTTTATATTACACTCACCCTTTTTTTGAGTATCGGAGATTTTGCAGGGGGGGGGGGGGTTGGACAAACGACAGTGACTATGGCGAAATCAGATGTTGACCAGATAAATGCATGTTTTGTACAATACGAGAATAGGAAAGGTAATTATGTAATTATGTAGAATGCACTCTAAAATTAAAATGATATTTATATTGCTAAAATGGTTTATATCTGTAGCTTTAAAAACTAATAAGTAAATTGATTAATCTCTTCAAGGAAGATTTTTTTATGATAAGAAAAATAGACATATTTCTACGATTTTTTTTTTTTTTTTTTTTTTTTTTTTTTTTTTTAATTGATGAAAATTAAAAAAAAAAACCAAAAAGGAGGAAAACAACAAAAAATCCCCCCCCCCCCAAAAAAAAAGTACGGTCACTGAGTGTTAATGGTAATTTATGAATGACGTCATTGCTTATTTAAAAATAAAGTAAAATTATTTATTACATTTCTACAAATTATTAAAACCTTATATATTTGATATATATGATACATTTTTTATCAAATATTAGCGATTTATTGAAATAACCCAACAACACTGATTGCCACAAAAAATACCTTATGTTTTTTTTTATTATTATTATTTCTCTAACTTTACATCGGTGCAACCACAAAATGTTTACTTTTTCATTGAGAGATTTTGTAGCGAATGCGTTATTATTAAATTTTTTTTTTTTTTTTTTTTTTTTTTTTTGTTATTGACAGCAATTAGTATTATAAAAATACTAAGCATTCACATATGTGTCAAAGAGTGTGAAGAGGTTGAATTTACTTAAATAAATTGATATTTCATATAATAATATATAAATGATTATGTTCAAGAACCAAAATATCTATGTGCTTTTTATAAATATATTTTTCTTTTATTCCATATGTATTTAACAAATCACCTTATCATTCATAAGTTACAATTTGCATTGATATTGAAAAATATATTTATCAGAAAAACTTTTAAATTTATGTACAAATATATCTGATTGATACATATGCTCATTAGTGAAATTGTAGTTGATGCCATGGTATATGAATCTAAATGTCTTAAGCAAAAAATAATTTTTCTTTTATACAAAATTTTCCTTAATCTTACTTATGTTTTTTAATCAATTTATTTAATTAAATCGGCAAATTTATTGATATATAAGGTCACTAATCTAAGTTGATGTAATCGTGTATAAATGCTTGCGGTTGTATGAGAACTCTAAAAACTATTTTTTTTATCAATGTACATTTCCTTACTTTACACATGTTCTTTGGCAAAACTCTATTGAAATTTAATATACGTCATCCGAATGTGATCCGATAATGAAAAAACAAATTAATTTTTAAAAAACATATAACTTTTTAATGTACATGTTTATTAAACTTTGTTATATCAATTATTTGTTCACATAATGATATACAATTAATCATATGCAAGAAGAAAAAATATATATATTGGATTTTCCACGAATAAATATTTTACATTGTTCATGTCTTCTGATAAACCTTCACCGGAATTTCATTTTTGTAATAAGACATAAGTAAAATTGAAGTTTAATATTAACTTATGATTTTATTAAATAAGGTTTAATTTTATTGGTATTTATTTTCCACAAATTCTTTTATGCTATATATAAAAATTAATTTGTCACGCAATTCCAGACAAAAACTTTTGATGAACACTGTTACATTCTATCTCTGACTGCAGTCTAAAAAATTTTGTTTTATTCCCAGATGAGAAAAAAAATAGTTTGGGTGACTCAGATTGCCTTGTTTTCTATTGGCACGACATGACGAAACGAAAGAAATTTTTTTCCAAAAGACAGAACCGGGTACTTACGTATTAACGCCACCGCAGCAGAACTTGCGCAAAATAATGGCGTCAAGAAATGAGCAAAAATATGCATTTAAAGGCACTAAAAAAAGCACTAAAACACTAAAAGATGGCGTCAAAAATCAGCAAAAAACAAGGCAACAAGGAATCCAAAAGATAACTGCGGTGGCGTTAATACGTAAGTACCCAGAACCGTAGAAGCTTATACGTAAGTCTTGGGAAACTTCGCTATAGTGATAAACTTAACTTGGCTCTTCCCTCAGACTGTATCTTGGCTACCAATTACCAAGAATTACCAGAAACCCATTTTTTGGCAACTGAAGAGAGAATTGGTGGCCTACTTGGATTTTCCAGCCGGAAAACGGCCCCATAACCTTTGCAAAACCCTCCTAGGAATGGTTTTTGGATAATTAAGGACATGTCATAAAATGGCCTGCCCTGTATCTTCATCTAAATCCCCAAAAAAGTGTGAGTGGTTTCCTCAGTAGAGCTTTATATGCCAATGGCAGGTAGTTCAAGTATGTGGCAGAATTGAAGACTGCCATCATTAAGACCTGGGGTAATATTGATGCTAATGTCCTTCAGGGATTAGTAAATAGTATGCCACTTCATACATATCAAGTCATATATACGCATGGCGGATATATTGGCTATTAACAGTAGTGGCTTTATTTCGGCGGGACATATTTTTTAACCGACTTCAAGGAGACGATTCGACCTGTATGTATTTCTTGTTCACTGATAACTTCTCTAAATATGAATCGATTTTGATAATTCTTTTTTTGTTTGAAAGTATAAGATACCCATGTGGTCCCATTTTTAATTTCATTAAATTCTGATGATTAGGACTTTTTAAAATAAAAAAAATGTGGATTTGATAGAAAAAAATAATGATTTATCGCAAATTATCTTTCATTGTTGCAACCGTTTTCAAATCATAAGCATATTAAAACTATGCATTCATATGCGTTAACGCCAAGTTGTCGCCAAGCTTTATTCTTTTTTTGAAGTCGGTTAGTATTTTTATTAAAAAAAGCATATTTTATTTCCCTCTTTTTTTTGTGCATTCATTTTTTTCCTGACCAAGTGTAGCAGGTTGTGAGTTATTCCTAAAAAATATGCATTTCTAGATAGTCTTTCTTAATATCGTTCACTTGGTTTTGTTTCTTGTCGAATTACGATACAAAATCTTCTGGGCTTTATTTAGATGGAGAATGTCCAGATTTATTTAACTGGCGAAATTTTGTGCTTTTAAAATTTAGGTAATATGGAATATCATTGTCGTATAATTACAGAATTACAGCATTTTAATACTAGATTCTTGATTTCAAGTCAACTACTCAAAAATTATAAAAAAGGATATTTTGTTGCAGCCTGTCATTAACTTTAGCCCCAAAAAATTTCCGAATGTGACAGATTATGTGCACACTTTGTCAATTGCATTTATATTTGCTTTTTCTGGATTGCAACGAAAAAAAGTATGAAGTTTAAGTAGCAAAGTGTGAGTAAGACCCCCCCCCCCTCCGATTCCTCAACTCTTCTCAAAAAATAAATTAAAAAAAAACAAATAATAAAGTTTATATTTTTAATAGAAAATACTTGGGAATTTAAATTTTAGCACTAAAGTATTTCTTCTTTTTTACATACATTATAAAGGGTTTATAAAATACCCGAGAACTTTTTAGTTTTTTTAATTGTGCATATTCATTTCATTTTCAATGATTCTGAGATGACTTTGTGAATTTCTACTGTCCAGTATTAAACATTTCATCGTATACCCTTTTTCTAAAAGATTTAATGGATTTATTAATTTTAGTCAGTGAATGTTTTATTTTTTAATATATAAATTTACCAAACTTGTTTTTGCTTGTCATTTCATTTTACATAATATCAAGAATTATTATAATCACTATATTCCGTTCATCTAATATAAATAAGTTCTTTTGAAGAACACTTCGTCACATTCTATCACTAACTTCAGTCCAAAAGATTTCCGAGTGTGTGAGTATGTGTGCATGCTTTTACAGTTGCAGTTATATGTTCCTTCGAGATAAGCTGCAAAAGAAAAGAAATTCAAGGCTTAAGGAACAGGGGGTGAAGTAAGGTATCCCCCTTCCCTCGCCCCTGAGCCAACGTGATAATGTCTTGCGCAGTCTCCAAGCTTTAGTTTCGCATTCAAGAAATGTTGAGTGGTTGGTTATATCATATCTGCTCTTTTCATCCTCATACGGCGAGTCAAGTTGTTTAGAAAAGGAGTCCGGCCTGTACCTGATAACAATAGGCATTTTGTATCTGAAGATGCAGCGGCTATCGCGTCCCAGCACTCGCGTGCTCCCGGAGTCTTTTGCGCTGCACTAGAATTCTTCGCTTGGCAGAGGATTTGCAGCTGAGATAACGCTGCTATCGGAACTCTGCACTCTCTTTCTCTCACTTTTCTCTCGGTGTATACATTTTGTTTTAAAGGCAGGCAAGACTTATAGATCAAGTCTTGAAGCTGTAAACTCGAAGACGGAAAGAATCGGAGAAGGAGGTATAGACGAGATGGGGAAATAAAGGATAATCCAAAATTTCGAGTCTTTTTTTTTTTTTTTTTTTTTTTTTTTTTTTAATGCTAAATTTAATAAATAATTTATTTTTTAATCTGATCTGTGACAAAATAATAGTAGTCAACAACGAATATCTCTACCACATATGTTGTCAATGATGGCAATATTGGAATGGAAGAATGTCACAACATTGGGATATTTTTAATTTACCAATTTTTCTCCATATTGACGAAAATTATTCCACAACCTTGTTATCAACATTCCCAGTGTAAAATCAATATTATTATAGTAGCGGTATTTGATTGTGAAGAAACACTCGTAAAATTGCAAGTTTTTTTTTTTTTTTTTTTTTTTTTTTAACTTGTAAGTAATGAATAGAATGGGTAGTTTATTTTTTAATGGGCTGTAATTTATTATTTAACTAAATAATGTATACTAATGTACTCGGTGTATACATTTTGTTTTAAAGGCAAGTCTTATAGATCAAGTCTCGAGCTGTAAACTTGCAGACGGAAAGAATGAGAGAAGGTATAGGAGATGGGAAAATAAAGGATGATCCAAATAGCTGGGACTTTTTTTTCAAAAGCTAAATTGAATGAATAATTTATTTTTTTAATCTGATCGGTAACATAATAATAATGTACCAACACTATTTGTAATGGATACATGTAGCCAATATTGAATATCTCTTCTGCATATCTTATCAATGTTAGCAATATTGGAATTGTTTAAAAAAAAATTTTAAGGCAAGAGTTATAGATCAAGTCTTGAGCTGTAGACACGCCGACAGATAGAATCAGAGAAGGAGATATAGACGAGATGGAAAATAAAAGATGATCCAAATTGCTGGGACATTTTTTTTTAATGCTAAATTGAATGAATAATTTATTTTTTAATCTAATCGGTAACAAAATAATAATAGCCAATAAATAGCCGATATTGAATATCTCTTCTGCATATCTTGCCAATGTTGGCAATATTGGAATGGAAGAGTGTCACAACATTGGAATGTTTAAAATTTACTAATATTTCCCCATATTGGCAAAAATTATTCCACAACCTTATCGCCAATATTCCCAGCGTAAAATCAGTATCTATCTATATTATAAAGGCTAAACGTATTTGTGCTTAACGCATAAATAAATGTCATTTATGTCACTTTACAAATGGCAACACTTTGAAATTTGAAATACAATTTCATTTTTGCAATTGTGGGTACTGCAAATTTATAAACTTTTAAACATCGCATATTTTTAATTGAACTATACATCCGATTTTCACAAAATTGTGTAATAATCATGTATTTTAAATTTCAGAAGATTAGGTTGAGTAATTTTTGCGTCGTTATATGCGACCAGACAAACGAATAGACGGACGGACTGAACGATCACTATTGGTGCAAAACTATGAACACACAAACAAAATTTACAAAACTACGAACGCACGAATAAACAGAATGATTAATTTATTTTTTTAATGAATTTTAATCTAATTGGCAACAAAATAATACTCATTCGATATTATTTGTATTGCATATATTTTAGCCAATAATATGTCTTGGTGATATCTAGCTAATGTTAAGAATTTTTGTATGAACATTGTCTCAACACTGAATTTTTTAAATTGTACCAATATTGCTCTATGTTTTTGAAAAAAACTCACAATTTCACCGTCAGCATTTCCAATATAAATTATGATATTTCTGTATTAGTGGCATTTTATTGGGATCATGCACTCATCACATTTCAAAAGTTGTTTGTTTAACAATAAAATTCTAAATAGAATAAACAGCGTTTTTGTTTTTTTAAATGAATTTTACTCTAAAAAAAACTAAATAATATTGGTACAATATTATTTTTTTTTTCGATACTTTTATCCACTAGTAATATATCTTGGCAATAAATATTGACTCATAATTCCAGAAAATATTTTATAATCTTATCGCCAATATTTAAAATTTAAATCCAGTATTTCTGCAATTGTTTCATTGTAATTACACATTCATCGCATGACATTTTTTTAAAATGTTAATTAAGACAGTTTAATAAATATTTTAATAAATTATAATCAATTTTTTAAATAAATTGTAATCTAATGAGTAACAAAATAATATCGGTACAATATTATTTGTATTGGATACATTTAACCAAGCTGAACTTATCTTATCTGTATCCTATCTATAATTTAAGTCAAAAGGTTTTATCCTCGACTGTTGGCTTGGACATTTTTTCATGCTATTCCAAAAATGTCGATTCGTATAAGATAATAAAAAGAATATTGCCCAGTTAAACTGATGGTATTGAGCTCACAGGCTACGCATACTAATTGTACATTACAGCCTTATATTTTTAAGGGTGAATTCCACTCGAAGAACAAAGTAAGGGGGGGACAGCTCCCTCCATTTCCCCGTTTTATATTTAATCATTGAAACCCTTAAACTCATCAGGAATATGCTTAATCATATAAACAAAAACTGATAATTCTGCATGAAAAACCCATTTATATCAATTAAGAGGAGAGGCATTATCCCCTCGTTCCCCCTCTTTATATTTATCCAATGAACACTTAATACTAATCATGGAAGCGCCTCGTGAAAATGATCCTTTATCTAAATTTTGAACAAAAACTGATAATTCTGCATGAAAAGCCCATTTATATAAATCAAGAAGAGGGGCATTAGCCCCCGTTCCCCCTCTATATACTTATCCAAAGAACACCTTATACTAATCACGGAGGTGCCTCATCAGAATGATCCTTTATCTAAATTTTGAGGGGAAAACTGATAGATCTGCATGAAAAACCCATGTATGTAAATTAAGGGGAGGGGTCATGAGCCCCCAGTTCTCCCTGTTATACATATCGAATGATCTCCAAAAACTAATCAGGGAAGCGGCTTATCAGAATATACCTATATCCAAAATTTCAAGTGGATCGGAAACTTTTATCATGAGTTATCGCGTTACGCACATACGCACATACAGAACGAACGGGCACATAAGCTCTCAGTCTTTGATAGCCTGTGAGCTTCATGTTCCTTTTATCATGTGTATTATTATCTAAGAGTCATTTCCTGCAATACTTTTTTTTCAACAGAATGGAAATCTAATAAGTAACAAAGTAATTTTGGCCCAATATTATTTGTATTGGATACGTTTAAACGAACTGAATATACCTTATCTATATCCTATCTATAATTTAAACCAGTATTCGACACTTGCCTTGGGTATTTTTTCATGCAGTTTGAAAAACTTCAATTTTTATGCGATAAAAAATATTTAAACTCTAACAAATATAGTAAAATAAACTCTGAACAATAAATCAAAACAGTAATGGACTATATAATTCATATAACGATGGAAAATAAAAAGCAAAGCGACGCGTGAGTGTTTAATCTTCATTTGCCAAGACTATATATACATGTGCATTATTATCTATATAGTTTTATTTCTCCAAAGCATCCTTAGAAATAAATATTATTATGGAATAAATTAATTTAATTTCCAATGCTTTGAAAATTTTGTTCCTCAAAACGTTCTTTAATAACATTTTATCTCATTTTTTTTTTCACAGAATTTTTCTAACCAATAAAAGCAATATTTTAAAAGGTTACTAAATCATTCTAGGATTCATTTCCTGTGATACTTTTTTTTTCAACAGAACTGAAGTAAACTAAGATAAATTTAATTAAAAACGAAATCATGGGTCAATATCATAGAAAAAAGATATCCCTTTTCCGATATGAAGAAAAAAACCCAACTCACTGAGAAAGACCACAGGGATATAGTATTAAAAGATAACATGCAAATGATTTGCAAAAAAAAGTCGCTCTTAATAAGTTTTTGGAAACAAAAATGGCATCAGATTAAAGAAACGTGGAGTATCTCCCTAACGAAAAACTTCTCCTACGCATAAAAAATGGCGTTAATAAAGGGTAAGAAAAAAAATATATATACGCTTTCAGATATGGTGAAATTTGCCGATTTGTTTGAAAACGAAGAAAATCCCTGTAGACCATGGGAGTTCGAAAAAAAAAATTGCAGATCTACTTTGTATAATTATTTTTTTTCTCTGTTCGATGAATAATTTTAATCAGAGAATTCTAAAAAACTTTTATTTGCTTGATGTGATATAGAGTTATGTCATTGAAGTTGAAGTTGAAGTAATTTATGGCAGTTAAAGTAATTTTGAGGTTTATTCTGCATCTGGTTGCTTGTTGCTTTAAAAATTTTAATTATAAATGATGAGAAGTTACATTTCAGCAGTGATTATAATAAAAACATAATTGAAAGTAAACGATCAATTTATTATAAGAAATCGTCTAAAATAATAAATAACAGAAAACATATCTTAACCAGTATCGGTAGTTCGAGCCTTATTTTCTAGATGGTATGTAGTGGTTTGTCACGGAACTAGCAGAAAATGTAATTTATAACGATATATGTAATTTTTTTTTTCTAATTGTTTTTTGCATAAAAAATATTAAGCAAATTATCGAAATAATCAATGAAGTATCGAATATTAAGCAAATACCGAATTATCGAATTATCGAATATTAAGTAAATTCTGCATCTGATTGTATGTTGTTTTAGAAATTTTAATTATAAATGATGAGAAATTGCCCTTCAGTATTGGTTACAACAGAAACGTAATTGAAACTAAACGATCAATTTGTTGTATGAAATTGTCTGAAATAATAAATAATAGAAAACATATCTTAACCTGTATCGATAGTTTAATCTTTATTTGTTAAATGGTATGTACTGTCTGGCTCCAATAAGAAAGACTCTAGAGCCGGTCTCAGGTCTGTTCTGTTGTCAAGGTAACTGGTCAGTCGACTTAATTTTAGGGAAGTCCGGCATTTCCTTTTCTCCCATTCAACCAATCATTCCTCGAATAAGCAATCTTTTTTGTCCTATGGATGAAGTTCCCTCCCTTTAAGCTTTGGAACCTTCGAAAGCGGGAAACCTACTCAAGGTTTTTCTTATCTCGGTCAGACAGTAGTAGTTTCTCATGGTATTAACTGAAAAAGTAATTTATGACGATAGATGGAATTTATAATAATTTTTTTTCTGATTGTTTGTTACATTAAGAATTTTAAGCAAATTATCGAAAAAAATTCTGAACAGTTTGCATATTTCATATACATAAACATACGAAAAAATTATAGCAAAAATTATTTTGCTGAAATCATTTTTAAACCAGTATTAGCGGTTTCGAATTTATTGGACTGACAGAATATCGAGTATTATCTCTAAAGTCAAAGTGGTGAAATTATAAGTAGCAAATAATACAATCTTTAGTTTTCTTTCATTTTTGTATTTTTGGTATGCAAAAAATTTTAATTAAAGGATAGGAGATTTAAATGCAAATAATTTTAATCTATACTTGCATTAAAGATTTCTATGTTGATGTTTTTACTCTACACATCCTCACTAGAATTTCTTGCATAAAATATTTACTCTTTAATTTAAAATTTTTATCCATTGTACTGTAAAATATTGGAAAATACTGTAGTATACTTTATTATTTGTCGAATGAATTTTTCTTTTAATTTTCCCTATAATTTTGCTCCATAGATTTTTAATCTTCACAATAACTGCGTGTGAATATATTATTCGTTAGTTAATTTTAAAATTTTAGGCATTATAATTGAAAATACTATACATTGTATCATTATTTGTAGAATGAAATTTTTTATTCGCCCGATATATTCACTTTTTTTTTTCTTTTTTTCCTTAGAATTTCAAGCATAAAATATTCATCCTTTGTTGAAAAAATATGTATAGAGACATTTTATTTGCTTGATATTTTTATAGTATGAATTTTTAATCTTTACAATAATTTCGTGCATAAAATATTCAGTCTTTAATTTTTAAGTTTTATTCATTATGCTATAAAATACTATATAGCCCGTAAGGCGGCAACATAGACAATCACCTCAGTGAGTTCACGGATGAAAATCTAGAATAAGTTAAATCTAGATTCGCATACGAAAACGCAGTCGGTCTGCCAAGTCATATCTTAGAGGAAATCACCTAAAAAATAGATTTTAGCGGTCGATTCGTAAGTTTACCATTATGTTTTCCTGCACCCAATCCTTAATTTTTTCATACTTTTAGGTGCAGGAAAGCACAGGGGTAAACCTACGAGTTGACCGTTAAAATCTTTTTTTAGGTGATTTTTTCTACTAAAATATGACTTGGCATAGCGATTGCGTTTTCATATGCGAATAGAGATTTAACTAATCCTGAATTTCCATTCATGAACTCGATACGATTGTCTGTGCTGCCGCCTCCCGGTCTAATGCTATGCATCGTTATTTGTAAAATAAACCTCTTTTTTTTTCCTCCGATATTTTTACGCTATAGATTTAAAATTTTCCCTATAATTGCATATGAAAGAATATTCATTCATTATTTTTAAAGTTTTACTCATATTGCAGAATACTACACTATATTTCATTACTAAGTGGTGAAACTTTTTATTTGCCCGATATTTTTTACTCTAAGAATTTTTAATCTACAACATAATTTCTTGCATACAATATCATTCACAATTCCTCACTGATATCATTCGTCGATTTTATTTCCAATCAATTCTTTCACTGAACTAATTTCTCCAATCAATGTCTTTTCAGCAAAATCGTTTCCGATATGGCCTGTTATCTGAAAAGTTTCGATTTCTGAATGTAATTTTAATCGATTTCGATGGCATCTTGGTCGAGGCTTCCAATGGGAAACTTGCTCCATTGTCCACTGATTGCATGCGAAAATGCAAACTCAATCAAATTCTCTTCAGTTTCGGCAGTCACATAGATTAAGTGAAAAGATAAAAATCAGGTGCAGTGTTAAATCGGAAAACAAATTCGGGTTTTATTATGTGGATTAAAATCCTTTAAGCGATTGGAAATATTTTTCATGTATGGTTAAAAATTCATAATATAACCAGTAGATCCGTGCTAGATTTTATCATTGCAATCTTTGAGTTTATTTTTTGATACATTTTTTATAAATTTATAATTGACTGAATTTTTTTTATAATCAAAAATATTTGTAAAGATCGACCAAAAGTAACTAGTAGACTCGTGTGAAGTTTTTCCATTGCAATCTTTTAGTTTATTTTTTGATATCGTTTTTATAAATTCATAACTAACTGTATTTTTGTAATAAAACAAATTTGTAAAGATTGACAAGAAATCTGTTTTCGGCCCAAAATCTGACTTTCTCTAACAAAAAATTCGGCCGGACCGACAGCGTTAACAAAATATAAAATGTTGAGCTTTTGCATTTAGCCCTACCCCAATGATTATGCACCAGTTGATATTTTTATTCCTTTTTTAAATTAAATAAAATTTTCATCTTAATCGATACCATAAACTTCTCTTGCACATAATTTGAATTTTAAAATATCCTTAAAATATGCAGTTGCACGGCTTTTCTGAAATCTCTAAGGCTATGGAACATGTTCTGTGACATAGCAATAGCAGTACTACAGCAAAAGGTGGTAGGAGTGCTGCAAACCTAACAACACTTTCTCTGAAATAATAGTGGTGTGAAAAAGTCGTATACTTATTAATTACAGAAAAGCAGTGCACTTCTACAGTGACGTTACTACTTCCAGTGCGAGGCTAACGAAAAAGACAGGCTACCGCGGTTCATTCGATGTATCTTTTTTTTTTTTCAGATTGCTAGAGCTACGTGATGCTCGAATGCACCAATGAAGGTGTACGAAAAGACTGTCACGTCCACAGAGTACGGAACAGAGAATCAACTTTCATACACTGTAATGGCAACTTGTTTAACATGGGATTACGCATAGACAGTAGCGATACGAGCGGATCACTCTGAAACTACGATCATAACATAACAGAGGTTGCTAATTCGGCGAAACATCGCTTCCTTGGCGACAAATGATAAGAGAAAAAAGAAAAAAAATTACAGCGACGGCTTGCTGCTTATTGTTTTGAAATTTATGAAAGAATTATTTTAATATGAAATAACTTTGACGTATTCGTCTTGCAAACAATACATGTGTCTCTTCTTAACATGATGACCTAATAATGTAAACTTGAAAATTCAAGAACAATAACAGTAATAATTACGAGTCAATATAAGCGCGGAAATCTAAGATCAAATAGAATAAGCACGTGTGCAAAGATAATCAAATCAGCATTCAGCAAGAAGTGCCAAGCCAGAATATGGTTACAGTTAAACAGAAATCACGAGGATAAAAATCGCCAACGCGATGGTTTAGTTTTTAAGTGATCCACTGAGGGCGTTCTTTTCAAGCCGAGTTGAGGCTCTGTCCGTACTCTGTGGTCACGTCATCCTACGGTTTGTAAAAAAGACACGTGGGATGCTCTTCGGTAGCCTATCTTTTTCGCTAGCCTCGCTCCAGTGCCATAGCCTTTCTGAAGATAATCGTGTCTCAGAACAGTATATAGCAGGCTCACAAACAAAATTAAGAGCTTAAGGTTGCTGGTCACTGAGCTTTCGAATAACCCTCACTACTGTAAAGACTATGAGCTTTAAAAAGTAAATCGCAAAAATGAACGGATGGAATTGATAAAATTGATTTAATTAAAATAACATTTTTTTTTTCAAAATTTTATAATTTGTTGTATGACACGAGGTATTCAGCTGTAAGTACACAAAATTTGAAGTTTCTGATTTATACAGTTTTTTTGTACGGCCTCTGTGACAGGCAGACAGAGGACAAAGACGAATAGGGCTTCGTCATATGAACGAAACCCTAAAACATTTTATTGGTTGAACAAAAAAAAAATTAAATTTTAAAAGATTTTGCAAAGATCAACAAGTTGGAAATTGCACGTGAAATGTAGCAAATGAGGTGCGTTCGTACGATAACAAAGTTTTAAAAATATCACTCTCATATATCAATCTCATAAAATTGTAAATAATTACAATTACAATGAGCACCAAACAATGTTCTCCCTATACCATTATGGAATGGAATACTTTTGTGTGGCCTTGTAAATCAATAACAAATATTCTTTGCATCACAGATTATGCAAAATGTATATTATAATACATACTTTATAGGTGTATGTAAATTTTATTACGTTCGAATGAGTGTAACACCATTAAAATGCATTTGAAACTTTTTTCCCCATTAACCTTAATGTAACGGAATACTTTTGATTGTCCCTGTAATTGAATTATGCATCCGATTTTGATAAAATTTAAAATAATTTGATAAAATTATGTAATAATTATGTATTTAAAATTTCAAATGATTAAAATGCATTTGAACCTTTTTTCTCCATTGACCGTAACGTAACGGAATCCTTTTGATTGTCCCTGTAATTGATCTATCCATCCGATTTTCATAAAATTTGAAATGACTCGACAAAATTATGTAATAATTACATATTTTAAATTTCAAACGATTCGGTTGGGTAGTTTTTGCGTTGTTATATGCGGACGGACGGACAGACAGACAGACGGACGGACAGACGGACTGACTGAACGACAACAATAGGTGCTACGTATTTACATAATTACGAACGCACCTAAAAAAGATTCCTTTGCATATTTTCAACTATCTTGACGTGGAAAGATTGCAAGGGAAACATTTCAGTTCGGAAATATTTTTATATTTTTATTTTAAAAACTTTTTTTTCTTGTACATTTTCTAATTCTACAAAATGCTAAAAAATGTATTTTTAATAAAAGATTTGAATAGTATGATAAATATTGTACAAAAACTCTATATATCAAAATTTAATTTATTAATTTTAATTGCCTCTCAAATTCATTAAATGACAGTGTAAAACTTCTGATGTGGTTTCAAAAAATCACGAAAAATACTTTAAAAGGTGAAATTTTCACGAGTTCGCAATTTGCCTATAAAGGAGGGTTAAAATAAAGTTAATTTTTTAATTAATTTAATCCTAATTGTAATTTTCTAATGATATTTGAAATTAAAAAATTCCTTTTAGAATTATCTGGTTATTTTATACTTAGATATATGTGCACAGTTAGAAAGCACGGTCTAATCCATGTATGAAATCCAATTTTTATCTAATCTTAGCTAAATTTATTAATTTAATTTATTATTACAAAAAAATATTTTTACAAGCTTATCACAAACATCAATTCACTGTCAGTTGTTTTTCCTTCTAAATAAAGAAGTAAACAAATTAATCTTTACTACCACCAGATGGCGTCTGATGAGTCGGCGAAAAAATCGTCTGCTCAGCAATGTGGTAATGAATGATTATTTAGAACAAATCAGCGACGTTTCTGTTTTGAAACGTTATTCTCTTTAGTAGAAAATGGAACTAATTTTTCTGATGGCACAGAAAGCTACTTTTCTCAGAGTTATTGTATTTCGATTTGATATCGATTTTTCTAATTTTTAAAACAGTAGATTGATTTTTGATTATGCTGAAAAAGGAGTTTATTTATATTCGCTAATATAATAAGGAGTGATTCTCAACGAATTTTCGAGAAAAAGGGGTTTTTAATTTTTATTTTTAATAGTTAATTAATTTATTAATATACATTGACATCGCACTGCGGTCACCAATATGAATGTCGAGTTAAACAAATTTATCAAATCTATGAAGATAAAATAGAAATCGATGTATTGTTTTTGTATAGCTAGGGGACTTTGACCCCTACGAGCCATACTCCAAAATCCCCGTTCAGACCCAGGAGACTAGAAACGCCCTAATTTAATTGGATTTAAGAAGATTAAGAAATATTGTATTATGTTTAAACAACAAGTGGCGACCGCCCCGGTCTCTTTCTCTTCTTTTCCCTTTGATCGGAGAATTTTAAGGACGAATCAGCTTCTGTTAAGAGATCCAGTGTCTGTTTTCGTCATTGATTAAATAATATCAGTTAAATATCTTAAAATAAACTAATACAAAATGTACTAAGTAAATAGAGTCTTTGGCTTCCGCGATTTTTTTTAACAACGCAAAAAGAAACTTCTTTTAAATAAGCCTTTTTAAATGTATTGTCTTAAATCTAACGTATTTTTCACCAAATATTTCTTTCTTTTTTTAATATTCATGTGAAAGCACTTTATATATTAGAAAAGAAATATTATTTGCGCTGTTTTAGGATTCACAACAACAGTTGAAAAATCATTACAAAATATAAAATGAAGCTTAAAAATATTTTTAATCTAAATTGTTTTGCAGCATTATTAAAAACGTCAACAACAGGACTCGTATACTTCAAGGACTTGCAAGAGCATTTTATCAGAATATTTGTAAAGTAATATTTGCTTTATTGAATGAAAAAAGAAAAAAAAATCTTCTGAAATAGCGACCATTACTTTAAAGAATTTATTGTACTGAGCACTTTAAATTTCCTAAATAAATTGATGCGTACGAACCGCATATTCACAGTATCCGCAAAGAAACTCTTCGAGAGGGTTGAATTCTGATAGGGATTGGCCGACGCGTTTTCACGTAACTTGGCGATAATTATACTTGGCGAGCGATAGATGCTTCAATCGAGGAATTTGATTTCCTTCCGAACCGAGTACAAAGTAACTTTTCTCTTGCAGCATTGCATTGGATGGAACGTGTCTTACTGAAAGCTGTACTCTTTAAAAGTTTTTAAACACAAATTTTTACTTTTTACTCGGTTTACTTTGTACTCGGCTCCGAAGGAAATCAAACTCGACGGAAGCGTCTACCGCTACGCCAAGTATAATTATCGCCAAGTTACGTGAAAACGCGTCGGCCAATCCCTATCAGAATTCAACCCTCTCGAAGAGTTTCTTTGCGGATACTGTGAATATGCGTACGAACCTTAAACACTTTTAATTAATAGCCTAAAAATATCGCTAGAAATACTAAAAATGTTAAATTAAAATCAAAATAACCTGAAAATACGTAAGATGATCCCAAATAAATCCGAAGTTCCGTATATACTATTAAACCAAGATTTGAATAATTTTACATCTTCGTTATAGTACGAACGCATCTCATTTGCTACGTTTCACGTGCAATTTCGACTTGTTAATACTGATACGCATAATTGAAGATGTGAGTTTCAAAACTAGGTTCACTACCATATGCTGAATATCGGCTGAAACACCAAATTTAAACGCATTTTCTGAAATCAAGCGACTTCTCTCATACAAAAATAAGAAAACCTTTATTGTATTTTATGATCTGTATAAAAACAGCTGAAATCTGTTATATACAAACAAAAGTAGATTTGTGAATTTTTAAAACAATTAGCCGCCCTTGCCGACAATTTTGGTCTCCCTTGAATGTATACTAAGCATGAAATCATATTGATTTTATTTATAATTTATTTTAATTGCTCAATTTTTTACCAAATTAGAATATTCTTCTAGAGAAATAGACACAGATGTCATATACGCACCACATTAGAGCGATTGCAACAAAATGGCAATTATATGTATCTCACATGGTAACCCTGCTATTGTTATTTATTTATTAATCAACTGTTTGTTTACTTTTATTTTCTTTTTTAAAATGATATAAATTGTTTTGTTCTATAATTTTTTAACTAAACTTTTTTTAAATTGTTATTATTTTTTTTTAAAATAATAGAAATTAGTTTAACCCTTTCAGGGGCGGTGTTTGCAGTCTGCAAACACATAATATTACTGTTCCAATTTCGAACTGGCACCAGTAAAAATTTAGTACAATTTTGATTTTATAATATTCGCGAAAAACAGCTCTTGATTATTTTCAAATAAATCTGTTCTTAAATTGTGGTGTGAATCAATTATTTGAACATTTTCGGTGCAGAAATACCTTGCCCCTGAAAGGGTTAAAAATATGCATGAAACTGGTATTTGAAAACGGAATTTTTGCCAAATTGGCGTCAGAAAAATAACGCTCCAATGTGGTGCATATATGACATCTGTGCTGATAAATCAAGAGCACAGTATTTTTATGCTAGCCCGGCGCAGATACTAAATCGCCAAACATTGTACCCGTGGCATTTTTTCATATTTCATTTAATATTTAAAATATAATAATATAATCCTGTCGCTTATAATACATAACTTTAGTTTGAAACTGAAAAGTTTCAAATTCATGACTTTTATTTATTTATTTATTTATTTTTGAGTAAAAAGAACAGAAAAAATAGAAATAATGATATTTTGAAGCTTCATGATTGAAGCGAAGAAACAAAACATAAAAAAAAAAAAAAAAAAAAAAAAAAAAAAAATTACCACAGCCTAAATCTTACCAAAGGACTTTTGAACAGTAGTCCATAAGATGTGTTTCATTTAGATGTTGCCATTAAACAGTTAACAAATAATCGTGATTTTTGTGCCACATACGTTAGCGTGATATATATATAGATAGATTGCGAGTTTTCGGATTCGAGAACAGCGCTAATCATTTGTTTTTATCGTGAAGGCTGCCTGTAAATGTTGTTTCATAGCATGGATAATTTTGTTGCTGAGAAAACTAGGTGTGTAAAATCAGTGATTCTTTATGCAATTCTGTACTGCGTAGTTCTTTTCAAGACTCTTTTATTTAAGTTAACTTCCTTTGTGCATGTAAAGGTACGACTTTTATAATCGAATTTTAAATTTCTACTTGAAATGCTGGAGTTAAAAAATATGTATAAACTATTATAATCTATGACTATGGCCAATCATTGTATGCGATATATTTTAATGTTTCTAATTAAAATCTCATGAACTATTTATAATAATAAAATACGACTATATTCCCACAGTTTAGGGCAATAAATTAATAAAAATGTCCATGCTTAGAGGGTATTAAAAATAAAAATCAGCACGGTAAAATATCTACATTAAACATTCAATTTTTTTTTCTTATTTTAGTTTAAAAACTTTTCAAAGGTTTTGGTTTGTTTAATGTAGTTATTTTACCATGTTGGTTTCTCCTAAAAACAAAAACAAACAAACAACAACAACAATAAAAATGTATGGAATAATTTATCTTTGTGAATAAATCAATAGAAATATATGTAAAATTTAAATAGCACTATTAAAATTATATAAAATGAAATGTTATATTAATCTTTACGACGCTCTCCCATTGCTTTGAAAAGTAAGAAAAAATTCCAGAACATTTTATTTAAAAGCAGTTTAAAAATATATTTCAACTAAAAATGGCTTAAAACCAATTATAAATTCATTAGGAAATATTTATTTTTTTTTGGAATCACAGATAATTGTTAACATCTTATCTGCAATTACTTTTTCAAATCCAAAATTTTGACGCAAATGGAAAGCACATTTCAAACTTAAAATATTAACATTTAAATATCATGTATTTTCAGAATCTATCAGATTACATTTAAGATACTTTGGCATAAGCCCAATCTACAGAATCATTTATTGCAAAAAGAGATTATGGTCAAAAATCCTCTAAGCTTATCTCATTTTCATCACCTCTTTAAATCCTTATTAGTTGGAGATTAAAACATTTAATCATTCACGCATGAACACGTGAAAAAATTCCAATTTTAGATAAATTATAGTAAAAAAAGTAAAATAATATACTGAATAACAGAAATATATATAAAGTTTAATTGCGACAAAAAAGATATTTAAAATTTGTCTGTATGAAAATTGTCTGCCTTCTTTTTTAAATTGTAAATAAATTCTTTTTCAGAAATAAGTATCATTATTTTATTGTTATTACATATCTTAGAACTATTGTAGATTATTATTGTAGTATTATTTTAGCTAAATTATAAACAAAAATAATAAAATGAATATACTGAAGAACAGAAATGTACATAAAGTTTAATTGCTGCAAAAATAAATAAATAAAATTTGTCTGTATGAAAATTGTCTGCCCTCCTTTAAATTTTAAATAATTCTTTTTTCAGAAATAACTATTTTTATTTCAATTTTATTATCTATCTTAGAACAATTAGATTACTATTGTAATATTATTTTAGATAATTTACAGGCAGAAAAGTAAAATTAGTATACCGAATAATAGAAAAAGTAAAATTAGTATACTGAATAACAGAAAAGTATATAAAGTTAAATTGCTGCAAAAAAAGTATTTAAAATTTATCTAAATGGAAATAATCTATCCTCCTTTATATTGTAAGTAAATTCTTTTTCAAAAATAACTATCATTGTTACTACATATCTTAAAACTATTGCACTGTTAGCTTCAACTTATTTTTTTCTATATTATTATGTTCTTTTTTATACCATTTTGTTTTTTACTAAACCTTTTTACTTTATTGGCTTTAAAATTGGATATTAAAATGTTTAAATATTTCCATCTAATAACACACGAAAAATAAAATTTCAGCTAGACAATTGACAAAATTAAAATTTATGCATTAAAGAAAAATTATCGTTTTTATTGTTAATTTTCAGCCTGTGCTACTAATTTGAAACATAGAAAACTTTAAGCAAGTAATAAATTATTTGCTAAAAATAGATATTATCGAATTCAAAGTGATTATAATTAATTATTCTATATTTCTATAATAATCCACAAATCATAAATCCGGTGTTTGGATAAAAATTATCAAAGTTCTTTCTTTTTCTTTCTTTCTTTTTTTTTCTTTTCTTTTTTTTTTTTTTTTTTTTTTTTTTTTTTTTTATAAAATTACACTTATTATCAATTTTCAGCCTGTATTGCTAATTTGAAATATAGAAAACTTTCAACAAGTAATAAATTACTTGCTTAAAAATAGATCTTATTGAACCAAAAATGATTATAATTAATCACTCTATATTTCTATAATAATCCACAACTCTCAAATCCAGCGTTTAAAAAATACAAAGTGTGAAGAAAGACGATTCGACATTTGAAACTGAGAATACATTTAAATCCATGACAACGAAACCTGTACTTAACGAAATATTTCGTGATCATAGCGAAAAAATGAATTCTATGAAACCATAAGAGAGAGTGTACGAAGTAAGAAAAACATCCTGTTTTAAACGGATTTTTTTTTTTTCTCCAATAAACGCAATTCTGTCTTAATAGAATTTACCAAGCAACAATACAATGATAGAAATTTATCTTCAATTCCTAATATTCCATTCGAAATACTTTAGTACAACCGAAAGAAATATTGCTAAAGATGTTTATGGTGAAAAAGCCATTGAGTTTATTTCAGTTTCAAAATTAGTTGAAAAGAATGGTTGGTTGGTTGATTGGGGTTTTATGGCTCAAAGTCCCTTTAGGGACTTGCTGCTCCAAAAAAAGAATGGAATGGAATTGCAATAAATTCATTTGAAATATAACACATGTGTGACGGGATTCCTGCTAAAACAGTGACATATAATTTTATTTGCTAACAAAACTTTGTCTACCACGAAATTTGTTTTGGGTTCTTTGAGATTTCATCTTTTAGGTTTTACTGTATAATGAAAGGTGTATGTAATTCCAACTTAACAGTTTCTACTGGTTGAAATTTTAGTGATAATGTATATTTTCAATCATTCAGATCACAATCAAGATATTCTTTGCCAAATCTAAAGCATGATTTATTGTTAAAAGAGATTATTGTCAAAAATACTATATCAAGAATTACATTACTCTATAATTTTCACACCATATTAAAGCACATTTTAAGTGTAAAATATTTATATTTAATGATATTTGTATATTCGAAATCATTCAAATTTTTATTAAAAATATTTTGGCATAAGTCCAATCCATAGAGTCATTTAATGTTAAAAGAGATTATGGTCAAAAATCCACTATGCTTATCGCATTCTCATCACTCTTTAAATCCTTATTAGTTGGAGATTAAAATACTCAATCATTCACACCTATGAGCACTGGAGAAAAAAAAAATCTAATTTTAGATCGATTACTGCCAACAGTAAAACTGATATATTGAATAATTTGTCTTCGCGGATAGATCGATGTAGTTTTCCCTTTAACAAACCACTGAATGTGCGAATCCATTGTGATAAATGGATATATTTAGACAGATATCGGTATTTATTCTCCCCGTTTCTTCCCCCCATGTATTTTGTTGTTTTCATTCTTTATTAACTGCAACTTTACTTTTTACGTCTGTTGCATCATCAGAATGAATAACCTTATCTTATATAGATCTATGATTCGTATAGTTGGAATTTAGGAGAAAGATTTGAATAAACAAGTTGGAAATTGAAAGTCAAGTGTAGCAAATGAAGTACGTTCGTACTATAATTAGGTTTAAAAAATATTCACATCATGGTGCAATAGTATACAGTACTTTGGATACAGTAGAGTATCCGAAATATTTAGTGTATCCCTGTAAATACTATGTGTTTTCTAAAATATAGGAAGTAACTGGTAGTAAATCTCAGCAATTAATATCACCTTCATAAAACGTGAAATAGTTTAATATTATTAAAACGTGCCCCATATTTCCCCATACACTGTAAAAAAAAAAAAAAAAAAAAAAAAAAATCAAGAGGTTACTAAAAATATTTCTTAGTAAATTTGTATTCCACAGAATTTTTTAGTAACCATTACAAACTTTTTTTTGCAAGTAAAAAAAAAAACATTTCATTTGTAAACTGAACAAAAGAATTTTTTGTATAACTAACTTAAAACTTTTTAGTGTGAGCCACAAAGCAAATTTTAGTAATAGCTCCAAAATTATTTTTAGTAACCATTACGTGTGCCCGAAGGGCAGGAGCCTCCCTGGAGCTGCATTCAGTGGGTAAAAAGACAGACTTCTGAAACGGAACATTTTCGGGAAAGTCGGAATATATGGCAGCACCAAATATTGCTACCTACTCTATTTTGACATGTTTCTAAAGGGGAGGGAAAGTTCAGAGATCATTAGCCATGGCAACTGCTACGACAGGATTTTCATAATCCCTTTATTTAACAAGTACTTACATTGCATACATTCGGTGCATTTTTGGTGGCGGCCAGCATCGAACCCAGGTACTTTCAGCCTGGAGTTCGGTGCAATGACCACTAGGCTATAAGGGCCACACCAAGTGAGTTTTAGTAATAGCTATTAAAAATGTAAAACTATTAACTCTATTCGTTGCTAGCTTTTTTCTAGTAATTCTTACAGATTCCTTGTAACCGAGTAAGATTACTAAAATTTTTTTAGTAATTACAAGGATCACTAAAATTTTTTTAGTTGATCGGCCTTTTTTTTTTTTTTTACATTGTATACCATTATGTAATAGAATACTTTTGCGTAGCCCAGTAAATTAATGACAAATGTTCTTTGCAACACAGATTGCACAGAATGTATATTTTAATATATACTTCATAGGTTCATATCAATTTTATTATGTTCGAAAGAGTGTTATACCATTAAAATGCATTTGAAACTATTTTTTTCCTATTGGCCGTAATGTAATTAAATATTTTTTATTGTCCCTGTAATTAAAATATGCATAATTTTCATAAAATTTGAAATGACAAAATTTTGCAACAATTATATATTTTAAATGATTCAATTGTGTAGTTTTTTTTTTTCTCTATTATATTCGGACAGACGAACAGACTGAACGACGACTATAGGTGAAACATATTTACATAATTGCAAACACATCTAAAAAACAACTGTGTAAGTTTGAATGAGTAGGTTTTCATACGATACTAATTTGATAGGTTATATTCAGTTTAAAAATATGGGTACTTAGTTATCCCGTCGAACAAAAAACGATTGCCAAACTATAAAATTAAATGCCTATAATGGATTATCGTGAATGTCACATTCAATAGACTTAAATACGATATACATGTTTAAAACGTCACTAAATGATATTTATTTTGACATTTTTATTTGTATTTTTATTAATGTTCTACTCTTTTTTTCGGTTTTTAAAATAAAAATTATGTTAATATGTATGATTTGGCTATTAGTGCGGCGATTTGTATAATTTGTTGAAATTGGTCGCCCTGATAACCAACTAGTACCAAAATATGCATAGAAATAAAATTAAAGTTTAAAAATATAGAATCTATATAAAGGAGTCATAGGACCATTGAACTCGTCAATGCTATCAAAAACATCGGCTTTTCAAAAAACAAAAATGCAAATAATATGTACTTAATATCTTTTTTTCTTTCTGCCTAAAGTATATCTTTTAACTATATTATCCAGGAAAATAAATGTTGTATATGCAAAATAAATGTTCGAAATTGAAATTTTAAAATTCATCTCATTAATGCGTGAATTAAAATCATTAGGTGCTACGCGCATGATAAAACTTTAAATTATGTATATAGAAAACAATTTTTGAACAAAATAGAATCATAATATACCTACGTCTAAATTAAAATGAAAATATACATAAAAAAATTATTTAAAAATTAAATTTTAGCACAAAAATAATAAATAATAAATATTAAAAAAATAATAAATAATAAATATTTGACCTTTTTTTTTTTTTTTTCAAGTTTTTCGAGTGAAAAAAAATAACCAAAAAAATTTTTTTCTTTTTTTTTCAAGTTTTTCGAGTGAAAAAAATAATTAAAACAAGTTTTTTCTTTTTTTTTTTATCATGTAGACTATAAAGAAATGCATTTTTGGTTAACTTTTTAACTATGCAGCCTGCATTGTTGTAAAGTAGCACTCCGCACAAACTCCGAAATTACTAATTTGAGAAAATAAGTTTTAAATTTTCAGCATACAAACCTTTAATTATACCCACCATCTATAAATGATTATAACTTAATAAATAATGCAAACTTTTGGAATGGTGATTTTTTTTGGGGGGGGGGGGGCATAAAAAAGATTTTTGAAAGGTTAAAGGTCTTGATCCAAATGAAACAAAGAGCTTATCTATCCGAATATATTCTCATGCTGTGGTGAATAAGTTAAGATATTCAAGCGGCGATAGAAAGCCCCGTCAAAGAGTTTTATTATCATTTTTTTTTTTTTTTATGAAATAAATTTATTTAAATTCGAAAAGATTTTTTATATATTTTTTTGCGCTATGTATATATATATATATATATTTCATCATTCGAATAATTGCTTCTGAATAATTCTATTAATTTTAGTTACTATTTTTAGTTACAAAATATAAAAAAATGCACTTTCAGATAAAGTTAATTTCAAAACTGTAACGTAATTTACAAATTTTCAATGAGTAATTGAAATAGACTTTTAATTAAAAAAATAAACATGTATTTATTTATTTATTTATTTATTTTAATGCTAATAAATTTTAAACTACAAACAATTGTTTTGTTTTTGCATTTTATTTCTTTCTTCAACACCAAAACACTAATGCAATGCTGTTTTTGTTGTTTGTTTGTTTGTTTGCGTATTTTGGTTCTTATAATAAGAACTCGGAGACTTATGTGAAAAGACATCATTTTCACGCAATCGTAAGTAAAATGTTTCAAATTAACGTATGAAAATGAATATTTTCTTTTAAAAATGACTATGGAGTCTCAAAGACAGATTTTAAACTTCTTTCATAGAAAAACAATTTTAGAACAAACCGAGATTAATTAAAAATTACTCCCGAAAATAACTCCGAGCCAGTTTTCTGGAAAATATTGCTGGTGATTTAAATTTCTTAGCCTTTTTAAACGCTTTTGGGATATTTTATAACTTTTTTCAAATTTCTAGTATTAAAAATAGAAAAAGAAATCATAACATCACAAAATCGAAAGTTCACAATCATTCCATTGCCATTTTTATGTTATAGTAAGAAAAGTGGAAATGGGGTATAAAAAAGAAAAATTCTTTTTTGTAGAGTCTCTATATATATCTAAACCAATTTTACTGTGGATGCCTCTAAACCTTCCAACAAAAAAATTTACTTGGATAAGAAATCTGAAAAATATCCCAAAGAACTTCCCCGAAACATTCAACAAGCAGAAGATTCGAACATCGCTCCAAGGTCAAACCGGATTGAATTTTTAAATTAACAAGTGCTGAGAACGAATCTATCGCGTTTTCATTTTTCACGAAAATGGTTAAAAAGTGGCATAAATGCTCTTCTTTCTTATATAAGGTAAATGGGGTTTTTTTTTTTTTAAGGGAAAATGTTTTTTGGCGAATATTTAGAATCTCATGGCTCTTTATCCTTGGAAATTCCTCTGCTTAAACACATCTCAAGTGTTGAAACCCCGGGGCAATTTTGCAGACGATAAGTTTCCTGCATTATTGTGACACAGCTCGTCTTATCGTGTTTAAGCCTTTCGTAAAAGATTGGTATTTTTAAAATAGCTTTCCAGAAATGAGTTTTTATTTAATTTTTATTTTATGCGTAAGAACTGTGTTTAGTGTTTGTAATATTAATCAGGGGATGGTTGCGTTCTAATATAAAAGATGTAGCGTCATGGTAAGTAGTTTCTGTAGTTGACAACAAAGCTAAACTTATATGATATGTGGTACTCCGCGGAATAGTATTTATTTAACTTCGGTGTTATTTCTAGTCTTGCTTTGAAGATACTTGATGTACTATTTTGGCATCTCAAAGATTTAGATTTCACTTACAGGAAATTGGATCATTTAAGATTTTTTTAAACTATTAGTTGACTTTTAGTTTCTGTCCAATATATCGTCATTATTTTTCATGAATTAGATTTGGATTTGTAATGATAATTAATCAAAATAATCAAGAAATTTCAATTAAAAAAGCAGTTCTCACAGTAATAAAACAAGTATTTAGAAAAACACTTTCTGAAATCGTTTTCAAAGTATTGAAGGAATTTTTATTCAAATAATTGTAAATATGACTAATACAGTTATCTTTCTAACGTCAGCCTACTTAGTATTTAAAAGAAAGCGGAAAATCTTTCCTTGAATAGTGGTATGAAAAATTAAAATGTGTTACTAAATATTATTAAAGAAATATAGCTCTTGTTATATTTGTTGTGATAAATAATAAAATTCATCGAATTCAACCTGTTAGTTTTTAATTATTTTAAAGTACATGAAGTATCGGATGTCCCAAAAATGACTGATGGATTTTAAAATTCTATAACTTGCAAACGGTGACAGCTATTTAAAAATTTTTTGCAGGAGGGTTATGTTTAATGTCAGGAGTTTTTTTTTTTTTTTTTTACCGTAATTTTTTATTTTAGTTCGCATATCAAACAATAGGTGGCGCTGACGGCGATTGAATGCCAGGTCGACGCTTCACTCAGCACTGATCACCTGGCCTTCAATCTCCGTCAGCGCCACCTATTGTTTGATATGCGAACTAAAAAAAAAATTACGGTTAAAAAAAAAAAAAAAAAAAAAAAAAAAAAAAAAAAACTCCTGACATTAAACATAACCTTCCTGCAAAAAATTTTTAAATAGCTGTCACCGTTTGCAAGTTATTGAATTTTAAAATCCATCAGTCATTTTTGGGACACCCGGTACATGCAGTATCCAAAAGTACATGAACCGTTAGAGCGGTGCGAGTGAAAGCGTGTTTCTCTCAATATCGAGAATAAGAAACGCAAATTTCTTTCACAGCACACATCAGCTTAACTATTCAAAATACTTTAAGCAAAAAATATATCAGTGATGGAACAATGTCACAGCAGTTGAGTCATTACCACCACAAATTTTAACAATATATATTCATTGGCTTAAAAAGTATCAAATAATTTCTGCTTAAGTTACCCAGACAATTCTATTTAAATTTATCGGTGTCAATTTGTTATCTAGTGTGTCACTGTTCCATCACTGAATTTATGATTAAATTTTATACTTTTTTATTTCTAACGGTACAGTACGTTAAAAAATATCAGTATTAACCCATTAAAAGGTACAATATTCAAAACAACTTTTGTTTTTCGCGTTCAATCACACACACACAAATCATGATTTAAAAACCTTTCCTTATACTATGGGTTTGAAAAGAAATAATGATTAGGTTAATACTTAGCTTATATCGTTTTTAAGTGTTAGATAAATATTTACATTCATTTAATAAATTCATTTAAATATTTTTAAAGCAACATCATTCTTGTTTTATTAATTGCTATCATAATTGATAAAGTCTTACAGTCTTTCTGATTAGAATTTAAAAAATAAACAACTCATCTAGTAATAAAATAAATATTATAGAATTAATTTCCCAATTTATCTTAAATGTTTTTAAAGCAATTCTGTTCTTGCCTTAATAATTGTAATCATGATTGATGAAGTTATCATCAGTTTCAACCTGCCCAATTTTAAAGGGAAAACAGTCTCATATAAGTAAAAATAATTGCTTTGGAATTCGCGTTATCCAATATTATTTAATAAAAGATACTTTACTCTAATACTTTTAATTATCTTTATTTTGCTATCATCGTTTGAAATCAAAAATAATGGTCGGGATAAATTCACAGTTTTCATAGTTGGAGAAAAGCTTTTCACCGGGGTTAGAAGTCGCGGAATGGGAAATAAAAAAAAAAAGAGAATTGAAACTCGAAGAAGATCAAAATTTTGAAGCCTATCATTTGAAAGTACCCGAGGCTTATGGGTTTTAGAGAAATTTCTTTTTTTGCAGGGAAGTTCCTTATCCCTCATCGTTGCTGTAAAAATTATTTTTAAACAGAAAAAAAAAATAAATATCTTCTTTAACTGCTCTAGATTTTTGCTACACTTGAAAAAAAAAAAATAAATAAAGGAAACTACTTTTTTCTCCTCATTTTTCTGCCGTCTTTTCTGCTGCTGAAAACTTTAAGAAGTAAGATCACAAATGCAAGACTATATGATACTGTATAGTATTTGATTTCTTAACTTTCATTGTTTCGCATCAAATAGTTCTGGCATCCAGTGACCTCAGTGTACTTTGGCCGGGTTTGGCTAAATATAAAGAAAAACCTAGAGCCAAATTCAAATAATGTTTAGTTACAGATTCGTCATGAAACGCTGAATCTAAATTCGGTTTTTAAACTTTCCAAAGTACCATGTTTTTTCTTTTCCATATAAGTTAAAATTTTTCGCTATTTTTTTCTTACCAGTTATTAACAACTATCAATTATAGATAGTAGTAAAATAATTTGTTTACAGAACTCTGCAAATTTGGTGTGGGGGGGGGGGGGGGAGAGAGTTGTAACTTCTTTTATGTCTACCTAGATTTATGAAAGAAAAGCGGAGTTTAACTCTATATTATATTAATCGCTTAACTCTATACTCTTTAAAAAACTCTTCTTGTAATACAATAAATATTCTAGATTTTTTTTTCCAAATTATCTTAAATATCTTTAAAGCGATACCGCTCTCGCCGTAATAATTGTAATCATGACTGATGAAGTTATCATCAGTTTCAACCTGCTCAGTTTAAAAAAGAAAACTGTCTCATATAAGTGAAATAATTGCTTTGGAATGTGCATTATCCAAAATTGTTTAATAAAATACAGGGTGATTCATAAAAGATGGGCAGAACTTTAAGGGGTTATAGTACACTTAAAGACAAATAATATTAAATAGGAGACTAAGGGTCCCAGACGTATTCCCAAAGAGATAGAATTTTTTGAAACTTTTCTTTAAAATTTATTTTCAAGAAAATACTGACATAAAGAATAATTTTAGCAAAACGCGGCAGTAGTTAGAGCCTAATCTACGACACAAAGATCGGGAATAACTGATTTTTGTTCTGGGGGGAGAAGGGTTTCAAATTTCAAATTTCAGTTTACGCTACTTAACTACTCGTTAGGACTCAGATTTTTAGATCAAAATTTAAGTTTAAGCTAACAAAATCATTTAAAGAAATACAAAAAATAACGTTAAAAAATAGTTGTTTGTTACTCCAAAGTCTAAAGCGCCCCCTATCGGCATTTTTTGAAATTGAACTTTAAAATTTTATTTCAAGAAAATACTGGCATAAAGAAAATTTTTTGCAAAAACCGCAAACGAATCTACCAATTTTTCCATTTTTTATAATCATTTGAAATTTCGGACCCTAAACTTTAATGCCCCCTATCTCTTTGGGAATACGTCTGGGACCCTTAGTCTCCTATTTAATATTATTTGTCTTTAAGTGTACTATAACCCTTTAAAGTTCTGCCCATCTTTTATGAATCACCCTGTATACTTTATTCTAATAGTTTTAATTATCTTTCTCTTGTTATCATCATTTGAAATCAAAAATAATGATCGGGATAAATTCGCAGTTTCCGTAGTTTGAGAAAAGCTTTTCTGCGGGGTTAGAAGTCGCGGAATAAAAAATGAAAAAATGAAAAGAATTTAAACTTGAAGAAGATCAAAATTTTGAAGCCTATCACTTGAAAATACCCGAGGCTTATGAGTTTTAGAGACATTTCTTTTCGGGAGGGAAGTTCTTTATCGCTAATCGTAGCTGTAAAAATTATTTTTAAACTGAAAAATAAATGAAAAATAAAATAAACAAAAATAAATATCTTACTTTAACTGCTCAAAATTTTTGCTATACTTATTAAAAAAAAAAAAAAAAAAAAAAAAAAAAAAAAAAAAAATCTCATTTTTTGCCATTTTTTCTGCTGCTGAAAACTTTAAGAAGTAAGATCACAATTGCAAGAGTATGTGATACTGTGTAGTATTTGATTTCTATTAGTTCAACTGGAAAGTTCTGCCGTATAATGTTATTTACCCCCTACTTTTTTTAAATTTCAGATTTTTTCATTAGCACCACTTTTTTTTGAAATGGTGTAAAATTGCCATAGTTTTCCCATTGCTGGCTAAGCAAATATAACGTTATAAACTTTTTGATTAACTTTACCTCCGCCCTCCCCCAACTTCTGATGTCGTCCGTTATCATTCCTGAATCCGCCTCCTGTGGGCAGGCGGCGTGACATCGTCACTAATGGACCCAATTCTCAATAGTGTTAGAAGACACACAGGAAAATTTTGAAGAGCAATTTCCTTTTATTTTATTTGTGAAATGTCCATCATCTTTAAAATAATTATAGCTATTTAAATTTAGTGGTGTATTCTCTAAATAAAAATCCATCTAGATGAGGAATGCCACAATGTTGCCGCAACTGGTTGATTTTTTATTGGGGAATTCCAAATTCTCACCAGTAGTTATTATAGTTTTATAAGTTGATAGATATTCCGCAAATAAAATAAAAGAGAATTGCTATTCAAAATTTTTCTGTGTCAACTCCAATACCAGCGAGAACTCAGTCCATTAGTGATGACGTCATGACTCTTGTCCTCAAGCCTTGAGGGTTTCGATGGCAGTGGTTAAAAACGTTTTGATTCGAAAAGCTTTTTATTAATTCTTCTTGAGCTAATTCAGTCATAATTCTCACTATATATACAATACACAAAAAGTTAAATTAAAAATTGCTTTATTGCTCTAAGGTGGCGGAGCACGTGGCTTTAAACGCTTGAAGGATGGTGGTATATTATGTATGTCACTTAATTTTAACTCCTAAATGACATAATGATGTAGAGTTTTGAATAAGAATTTACTTTTTAAATGTAAGGAGATTGAATTTAAAAATAATTAAAATCTATGAATGTGTTATGGTTTCATTAGAGAATCTTCATAAGTACAATTCTTTATCAGGGTGTGCTGCTATTCGATATATTATGGGCAAAAGTCATAAAAATATCAATATTAAATTCAGTAAAGCATATCGAAAAGAAAAACAATTGTTTTAGTTATTTTATTTGTATAACCCCTTTATAATCTAGTTTTCTATTGGTAAATATATATACATATATCTTCACAGATATGTATATCTTAGGCATTACAAATAAAATTTATATATATTCCAGATAAAAATAATAATAAATACATAACTTAAATTTGGTGTGCACTTATTTATCTGTTTGCTTAACAAATTCGCTGCTCTTGTAAAAACTATTATGCAATTTAACACAATAAAATAAAATGCATCATTCGACATCAATGCACATTTCGATAAAAGGAATTAAAAAGCAACACAGCTCTAAACACTCGCTTCAAAAATCTAGCACACTATTTACTTTAAAAACCCATTCATTCGGAATTCTTCCGAAAAAGAGTTTGTTATAGCCCATCAGCTCATCAAACGCCATCTGGTGTTAAAAAACAAACAAAGGCTCGGTTCCTTTTCCGTTTTTAAATAAAAAAGAAAAACTGGGGCTCTAAGCGATAAAATTGGATAGAGGATTATCAATATTTGCAGAAATTCGATTCCGATGAGTGTTACTCTCTTGGCCGTGGCGTAATCGATTACTTCAAAGGGGGGTTGCAGACGACAAAAGAGAGGGAGGGATGGAAAAAAAAAATTCCTTTTTCTTTCAAAGATTATACTGCTCGTTGGACTATCACCGAGAATCGAAAAGAGGTTTTAAAAGGTATCGATGATATCTGTTTTATCTACGTCTTATATCCCAGTGTGCCTTTAATGTAGAAGGTGTTGTTTTACTTCCAACTTAGCGTGAGCATAATGGATGGTCTAAAGAGAAGCAAGATTAAGAGATATTATGACAGGTTATGGATAATAGATGCCAGTAAAAGAGATCTTTTTGGTCGTATAATTTCAGCTCGTCTTTACTTTTTGAAAGCATTCAGGTGAAATTGGGCGAAACAGTTTCGTATTAAAGGTTATTTCTTATTAAAATATTTAAATAGAAATCCTATTTTATTGATAGGCTTTGAAAGAGAAAGAGCAAAAGGCTTTTTTATTTTATTTTTTAACCTTTACGTGTCTAAATATATAATTAAACTCAAAATTACCAGTTTTTTTTTTTTTTTATACCGCATGTGTGAGCATGTGTAGATAAATATATTTCGACAAAGATGCAATCAAACAGATATTAAATACAGATTTGAGTAATCCATCGGGCAATTACGCAAGATAGAATATGTATCCGACCGAAATTTATGAATGTGAAAAATAACATTAAATAAGTCTTGACTACGTCCACTAACTCGTAATACTAATAATATATTCTACATAAAAATATGAGAATTTATATCATAAAACATTTTGCTTCTAAGACGTTGTATAATAACAAAAACATTTAAAATATTTTTATTTACATGTTTCAGCTCAAAAATTAATAGAGTCATCCTCAGAATATAAATAGAAAAAAAATGGAAATAAATTAAAAAAAATAGCTAGAATAGGCACATCTACAAATGAACAGTTTTCATTAAAAAAAATAATTTTTTAAAGTCAGTCTACTAGAAAGCTCAAGCTTGATGAGTAAAAAAAAAACAGCCCGGTCTTTTAAATACATAGATATTTATTCATTTTGGAATCCTAAATATACATAAGACTCAACAAGTCTCTGTATAGAACAATACAGAAAATTTTATGAATAGTTAAGCATAGATTATATTCACTCCAATATATTTTATATTAATAAAAGAAAGATATTTGTATGCGCGTCTACCTGTTTGTTTGTTGACTATGCCAGGGATATCTATCGCACATAGCAGCCTGCAAATTTCGTTCCATATAGTTGAAGACAGGATCAAATAATTTGAGAATATTTTTTTAAATAATTAGATGAGATATTAATTAACAACCTGCATGGAGCACTAATGAGTGAGTTTCAATTTCTCCAGTTCGTCGACGATAAGATCGCTTCCGCATACTTTCAAATAAATGTATATTTTCAAGCAAATAGAGTCACTGGCACGAAGAAAACACTTCGTTATTATATATGATTTTATTTCATTTTATTCATTGGAAAAATGCAAGCATTTGATTTTGGATGAAAAGAAAAATATACGGCACTGGTATTAAAAATATATTTCTTTAAAAAATATGATTTTTTCTTTTAGAAAAAAATATTTTCAAGTGTACTTTTCACATTTTCCAGTTTATCTGTAACTACAGGAAAAAAAAAAAAAAAAAAAAAAAAAAAAAAAAAAAAAAAAAAAAAACGGAAAATATGAAAACGGTCTCCTAAGTGAAAAATAACACTAAATAAGTCTTGATTACGTCCACTAATAACTAAATCGTAATACTAATAATATATATTCTACATAAAAATATAAGAATTTTATATTATAAAAAACATTTTGCTTCTAAGACGTTGTATAATAACAAAAACATTTAAAATATATTAAAACATTTTCATTTACATGTTTCAACACAAAAATTAATAGAGTCATTCTCAGAATGTAAATAGAAAAATAAAAATTACAAATACAATGAACGTGAAAATCGGAATAAAGAGATTTATCATATTCTATATTCATTATTTTATAGAGAGAAAATTATTCATAAGAGAATCAATTGAAATTTATTTAAATGGTTCACATATTTGTAACGATACACTGTCATTTCGCATCCCAAATATATGGATTGAATGGTTAGACAATTTACACGGTAATTATTTAACTAGACCAAGAACAATATCAAATTAAAAAGCGCGTGATACATTTAATTTATTTATTTTCAATAACTTTTTATTCCGATTTTCACGTTCATTGTATTTGTAATTTTTATTTTTCTATTTACATTCTGAGGATGACTCTATTATTTTTTGAGTTGAAACATGTAAATAAAAATGTTTTAATATATTTTAAATGTTTTTGTTATTATACAACGTCTTAGTAGCAAAATGTTTTTATAATATAAATTCTTATATTTTTATGTAGAATATATATTATTAGTATTACGATCTCCTAAGTGTTTTTCTTAAATTGTTTTTAAAATTGGCAGCCGCGTGGTTCTAATGGAACTGCAGAAAACAAATCAAAAATAAATAAATAAATAAATAAAAGGTATTTTCAATTGTATTTTTCATTAAAATAAATATGAGTATTTAATTTTTTAATGTATTTTCTTTAGCTCATTTCATATTATCAAGTTTTTTTGCATTTTAAATTTGCCCTCCACGTGGCCCGAGTGATAATTATAATAAAAAAATAATAAAACCGCTTGTAACCGGTAACTTTCCCGGTAACTCTCAACGGATTTGTAAGCATTCAATAAAAACTACCTTAATTTTTTGTAATGAAAAGATGCTATTTATAGTTTCCCTGCTTAAAATTTACCTTTCTCAACTCCTTATCTTACGTAACAGTTTATTATTATTATTATTTATGCATTTATTTATTTTAAAAAATTACCCCTCTATTTTCAAAGTAGTAAAACATTTGGGATAGCAAATACTTAACTGCATAATATTTGAAAACGTCAATTTTTGTTTTCTGATTACACTTATTCAATTCTTCTTTTATGCGTCATGCTACTTCTTTTTTCTATTTAAACACCGTGTAACAAACCCCCATGAAAACGTGCTGAAACAATTTGGAAAACAACAGATCTTAATAAGTTATTGACAAATGATTTCTGTAAATCATGGTAATAATCTTTCCTCGATTTGTGATTTTTATCTTTCGTTTTCTGCCTTTCCATCGTGTGCTTCTGAACTTACGTTTAAGAAGCTTTTATTTTTTTGAAACCGATGACATCTGCAAAAGGAATTAACTGATTTAATGATTTATAGTTGTTTTTAGAAAACATATAGCTACAAAATTAATTATATGTGAAGAAGCACTTGAGTTTTTGCTTTAAAACAATATACATATAAATGAGATGTTTTGCTCTATAACAATGCATATGCAAGTGCAAGTGCGTATATTTTTAACAATCTCTAAATAGAAGAACATTTAATTTTGGAGTCAGGCGTGGCACACAGCGGTAGGATATTGGATGGAATTCTAAGGAATTTCCCATTAAAATCACTCAATGATGTCTGATTTCTATTAAATACTTTTATTTATCATTCACAGGATAACGAAATAATTCCAACAGATTGTGGTTTGATCTCACTATCAACGTAATCTGTCACCATAGAAAAATTTGAAGATGATTTTAAAGAAAAGAAAAAAATAGAGCTGGACTATATTTAAAATACTTGAACTCCGCCAAGTGACAGGGATTTTGTAGCACTAGAAAAACTCAGAAAAATCACTCTGAAGCCAATGTAACGAGGTTTTATTCGAACAGGTGCTAGAATATACGTTTTTACAGCTGCACTTAGGTTCCCAATTAATTCATTGGAGAAAAGTTATTTTCCATCATTAGAAAAAATGATTTTTCATCACATTTGCTCATGTGAAAAGTTTACCGGCAAACAGAAAAAGAGTTCTCTCAGTATGGATAAGAGAGTCAGAGGAATAAATGATGCAATCAGTCCCTTCGCGTTGCCAGAAAAAAATTGTGGGTAATCGAGTGGTTTTTAGAACGAAAATAAAAAATATATTATGCAATTGTTAAAAGAATAAATTTAAGTAATGGGACTTTAGGGAGAGACTTACTTTGACAGATTAATGTTTTTTAGAATAAAATAAAAGAAAGAAAGCGTAGATTAAATGTATGAAATATAAATAATGCGTTAAATCATATAAAAAGGAAAGGGAAACGTTAAATATTAAAAGCATTTAGAAATAATTAATTTAGAATTAAGGCAATAAAAATTTTATTATTACATATATATTTATATTGGTGTTATTTTCACGAAGAAGTACTCTATGAAAAATATTACTTGACGATAAGAATGTATGCAGTGTAGTAGTATACCGTTCGCTAGTAGCATACCTATTTTTTTTTTAAATATTGTTCTTTAGATTGCTTGATTGCCACCGCATTTTTGAAATAGTAACATTTTGCCCTACTGATGAACATGGCAAACATATAAATAACTTCAACAAGTTCTTTTAACAAATTTGTATTTCATTTTTTTTTTCTTTTTTACGAATACAGCATATTTTATCATTATTGATTTTGAGAACATCTCCGATTGTGGGTCCGAAAATAGTAAGCCATTTATGAAAAAAAAAAATAAATTGCAGTATGCTGGTATTTTTAACAGACACCAATTGATTTTATGTGGGAAAAAAATCGCAAAAAGTCATATTTTAACATTAATTTGGGCTTTCACACATCATATGCGGTCAAAGTCTGAAAAAAAAAACATCCATTTCGTTACAGCGAACTCTTTGATAATCTATGAATTAACCCATAAAATAACCAAACTATGACTGCTCATACAATGACATTAAACAATCAAGCAATCATTCAAATAGCGACATATTACGATTTCCCCTTCAGTCTGTACATACAGATTCCCCGTCGCTGAGAAAATTCGACACCAATTCAATATTATGACGGGAATTGAATAAAGATAAAAAGCTGAAACTCGTCGAAGAAGAACATGCTGAACGGGAGGAAGACTGCAATATGTTTGAATAAAAATTCTGATTATTGAGCTAATCCACCACATTATCAGACCTCAGAAGAGTGAATCAAAGATCACGGAACAAGATTAATTTTCCTTCAGCGAAAAGAGGTAAGGGGGGAAGGGGGAAGAACTTCTCGTAACGACTTTTTATAATTATCGGAAATTCTCCAGTTCGGGCGGGAAAAGATTAAAATTTGCCTTTAAAACATTCCTGACCCCTCTCCCTTGCCCCCTTCAACTTTTATCAGATTCTCAGATTGATAGATGTCAGCAATAAAACCTGCGGCTGGAATTCATTTATCTGGTCTAGGCAATCGATTCCTTTTAGCAGTTCAACAAAACCTTATCGCCGTGCGTTCGATACCCAGATCCATATTGACGAATGGGTTTGAGGTACAGATATTGAAAATTCCACCGCTGGGTTCATCAGAGGGATGTATCTCTTGTTCTTCTTCTCTTTTTCATAACCCCTCTCCCCTTTTACACCACGGCTTTGCTTGTTTTCGTTGGAGTTGGCAGAAAAATTCCCGCATCAGCGAAAACGAGGCTCAAACGAATCGATTCTCAAGTAAAGAGAGAAAAGACACACACACACAATTAACCGGTTGATTTTGAAAGCAGAAATCGATTGTTCATCAGCTGATAGAAGTAAAGCCCTTCAATCGCACGGGGAACGCACCAGTCGAGTTTACTTTTTCCTGAATGTGCCCGGAAAAGCGTTTAATGGCATAACGTGTTGTGTATGACTAAATGCAAGCAAAGAACTGAACGTATACTAAGTAGCTTTAATTACCCTTCATAAACATGGGATTCACATAGGACCCTTTTGATAATTCCGTTGCATGTGATGATGATTTTGATAATTTAGTCACGTGTGCAAAAATATGCTAATCTTTTAAATTTACACCCTCTCATACAAAAGCCGGTAGAGTTTACTCTTAAGGAATGCGTGTAGATATTGAAATTAACTCATAATCTATATAAACATGGTAATCATACAGGGAATACTTGAGATATATAGGAGTCTTATCCACAAATGCAAGCAAAGAACTAAACGTATACTAATCAACCTTAATTACCTTCATAAATATGGAACTCATATAGAACACTTTTGATAATTCCGATACAAGTCACGTGGACAGAAATGTGCTAATCACATAAATAAACACTATCTCATCCAAAAGCCAGAAGATTTTATTCTTAACCCTTTGCTTACGGGGTTGGGATATATGTCGTCCCAGAGAAGATTGCTTTATTATATTCGCACCACTTTTTTCAACTAATAAGTGCCATACATTTGCACCAGAAAAATTTCGAGACAAATCTATGACAAACATTTTTTTTTTTCGTAAATTGTGGTACGAATGAATATATAAAAATCGCCATTTCTATCCCGTAATCAAAAGGTTAATGGATATATGTAGATTGAAATAAACTCATTTTCAATATTAATTACTCTATATAAACATGGAAATCATACTGGACATTATACTGAGATCCCTATATTATTTACTCAGACAATATTAATGGAATCATAACGGAATACATTATATCACCCCAAAGCAAATCGAGTTCATTTGAATTGTTTGAACTCGGTTGAATACAACGAAATGCATCAGTTTCTAACAGCGAAATTATGTCAGGAACTGATATTATTTCACAAGTACTTTACCTCACATGTTCAGTTTTCGGGGATGTGGGACATAGGTCCCGAGCTCCTTGGCAAAAAGTCTTCGCACGTCCAGTCGAAATCGCAAAAAGACGTTATGCTTATCTCAGTAAAAATAACATCATGTCAGACCTCAAAGCGGTCAATTTTTTTATCAACCACTAATTATTTAATTTTTTTTTTTCGTGCCAGAATTCCAACAAAAGGCTAATCCACGATGCTGGTTGTTGCATCATTTGCAAAAAGGGCATAAAACGAAAATGTTTGTAAGAAAATTGTGGTGATAAAAGTTTTGATTTTGTTGGTATAAAAAAGAGACCGCTCTGAGGCTCGTCATGTTGAAGAGAAAATGCGTTTTATCTTTCATAAAACAGTGAAATTTAGCAAGTGTCATATATTTACTTTTAAAAATGAGTATGAATATGGCTTTGAAAATTTCGAACTGTTGAGGGTGAAAAAATATTTTTTCGAATACACCCTTAAAATTCCTGAATTTCCTGATTCATACAAATCCTGATTTAATATGATCCGCATTTCAATAAATATCTTTATAAATCATTTTACAATACAGATTAAAAATTTCTTTCATAATTAAAATAGTCTAGGTTAAAAAAAAGAAAAATAGCAGATATCTCGCTCTGTTTGACACTTGATGATAAAGTGTCAGTAGTAAAAGGCGCTGTCATGCATGTTTGAAATCGGCAGAAAAAGAATCGTGATATTTTACAGGCAATGTCGATCGTGTCACACTTAAATATTATCCTCTTCTAAAGAAAAGCACCTTCTCATTCACGTGATGACATTAAAAACCAATGAAACCAGCGAAAAGTCATTCACTCGAAATAATCACAGTGTGACACTTGAAAAGTTACGTCCCGCAAAAACCGGTGATCTATTGTCATCTTTAACCGAGTTGAAGAATCACTTTCTGGACATAAAACCAGAGCAAAAAAGTATAGAGTGGTTTTAAAAGTACTAAGTTTTAAAAGTTTCCCCAAATAACGAAGTTTTGTTAAAGATTTCAGGAAAGTATTTCATAATCTATGCTTAATGCATGTTTTTTCTTACTTGTTATTTTAAAACTAGTCTGAAAATGTCTCTGAAAATTTGAGCTGTTGAGGGTGGGAAAATATTTTTTCGAATACACCCTTAAAATTTTCCGGATTCCTTGATTCGTATAAATCCTGATGTAATATCATCGGACATTTTAATAAATATCTTTATGAATCATTTCACATTGCAGATTAGAAATTTCCCCCATGATTAAAATAGTCTAAGTTAAAAATAAAAAAAATGAAAAATAGCAGATATTTGGCTCTGTTTGACACCCGATGATAAAGTGTCAATAGTAAAAGGTGCTGTCATGCATGTTTGATATCGGCAGAAAAAGAAGTGAGAGAGTGATCGTGATATTTTACGGCCAATGTCGATCGTGTCACGCTTAAATATTATCCCCTTCTAAAGAAAAGCACCTTCTCATTCACGTGATGTCATTAAAAACCGATGAAACCAGCGAAAAGTCATTCACTTGGAATATCCACTGTATGACACTTGAAAAATTACGTCCCGCAAAAACCGGTGATCTATTGTCATCTTTAACCGAGTTGAAGAATCACCTTCTGGAGATAAAACCAGAGCAAAAAGGTATAGGAGCGGGTTTTAAAACCACATTCAAAAGACAGATATATCTTTTCAAAAGTGACTTTTCAAAAAGTTTATCGTCGAAAAATGGTATATACCCAGCGAACAAAAGCAAAAAATTACCACCGACCAATTTTTCATCATCCTTTTCTCTTTTCCGACCATTGTGCAGTGCAAAAGCCGTGTGGCAAGATAATAGTAATGATAATAAAAATAGAAAAGTAAAAAAAAAAAAACAGTAAGTAAAAATTTTCTAGCCAAAAATGGGGGGCTAAACCGTTATATACTTTCGCTATTGTTAAAAGGAACATTTTCAATCGACAAGCGCAAGAAAATTGAAGAAGTTTGCGAGGTTCTAACAGTCGTTATCATCAATCAGGAGTAAGGAGTCACTCCTTTTTCTCCTGATCCATACGTCTTTGGCTGCCAATATTTCGATCGCAGCCACCCCTTTTTTAGCCCCCTACGTCCCCTTGTAACGAAGAGGTAAATGTTTGAATGGGTTCCATTGAAACCGCAGAATGATTGGGTGATGGAATTACAAGATGCACGCATTAAAAATTATATATAAATATACAAAATAAAGATTAAAATTTTAACTTTACTGAACTGTAAAAATTTTCAACAAACATTATTTTAAAATATCTTAAATATCTTCAAAGATTATTTTTATTAAAGACTCTACACTAATTACGGGAAGACGCACCAATAGCAGTGTTCTTTTTAAATTTCTCGCACTTTTTTTTTTTTTTTTTTTTCGTTTATGACACATTTTTACATTTGAAGCCGGTTTTCAAATAAATGTGAGTTTCGAAATAAAAGTGACAAAAAAGAAAGAGAGAGAGAAAAAATAGCCTCCAAAATCGAAATAGTAAAAAAGTACCTGATTAACTATCAACTTCCGGTAGTAAATGAAAAAAAAAAAAATTAAACGTATTTAAATGCAAATGAGAAATTGGAAAAGAACACTGCTATTGGTTAATATTAGTTTGCGAGTGTCTTCACGTAGCTAGTGTAGGTTCTTATGTGGGGAACCATATGATTGATTCTTTGGCTAGTTGATATCACTGTATGATCATTCAAGGTTGCTCAGATCTATCAAATACCAATTTTTCTTTATAATTTTAGTAACCTTTTTAAGTCCGAAATATACTTACAAAATCTAATACATAATCTAAAAATAAAATAAGATTATATAAAACTGACTTACTGGTAATTTTTTAAAAATTTTGTTTTAATACATGTATTTTCGTATCTTTTCGTGCGTAAATTAAATCTGCACTCGAGTATTTTATTGATTTCAATTGATTATCTCTTTAGAGTTTTTCTTTGATCACTGTATTCGTGGTGTCTTTCTGATTTCTTCTTGATCTATTTTTTATTTTTTATTTTTTTTTATTTTTTTTATTTTTATTTTATTTTATTTTATTTATTTTTTTTTTTTTTGCTAAAGATTGGCATGCAAACAACATCTTTAACATTCGATTACAATCCTTTTATTTGTAACATACACAGTGACATTTTTTCTGATTCCAAAGTTGATTGTGATTGTTTTGAGTTGTTTCTGATTCCTAACTTACCCATCCACTTTTGCAAGATGCGTCGGTGAAAATTCTTACATTTTTTTTTCTCTCTGCTGCAATTTGATTGTAAATATTTTCTTATTTAATCTTCTAAAATATAATTCAGTGTGTTCAAATTTTATTTTAAAATTTAGTGCTAAAAAAGAAAAAAAAAGTTGGCAGCAAATTCATTGATAGTGGGCGAAATGTGTGATAAATTACGTCATGCATCTTACAGATACAACGTGAATTTTTTGATGATTTACATTATGTATTTTACAGACACAACCACTGTTGCCAGATTGGAGACAAAAAAGTCCCCAAATTGTTTGATTCTCACCACTTTTTTGAAATAGAAATATTCGGCCAACTTGAAACCCCAATAACAATTCCTGAAAAATAAAGCAAATTATGCTATTAAAAAAAAAAAAAAATGGTGATAGTAAAATAATCTGAATTTAAAAAAACATCCCCAATCTGGTAACACTGAATACAACTTAAGTTTTTTGAGGATAGAAATCGAGTGTCAAAATAAATGTTTTAAAAATAATTATGTTTTAGTTATAAGAAAAATAGAATATAGCTGAAACAAACCCCCACATTTTATTCAAAATTTTTATTCATTGTGCAAGAATTAGTTAGAATTAATCCATACACACAATCCATTCAGAAATTTTCCTGCCTTGTTAGATTATCATTCAATAGATGGCGCTGCCTGTGCACAGATGATGTTGACATCACGACAACACAACTTGTAAAGTGGTGCAATTTCACTTTGCTATGTCTGTTGTGTGATGCTGAGTGCATTCAGTTTGTTGTAGCAGCGTATTGTTAATCACATTCTCGTGAAGGTCGAACAACAAATCATTCACAGGGAAGTCATTCCTGAAAGTGTCACTGTTATTAGGCGTTATTATTTGGAAGTGTTGAAGCGTTCAGTGGCCCAAGTAGACAAAGTTTGTCTTCAATACCGACAGCAAGGTAGTTGGTCGTTCGTTCACTATAACGCATGAGCTCACTCTTTGATCACTGTGTGGGAGTTTCTGGTTTCTAAAGGGGATCATCAAGTTCAACCATCCTCTTTACTCCCCAGATTTTTCGCCTTGTGACTATTTTCTGATGCCCAAGTCAAAATTGCACCTAAAGAGGACTAGCTTTAACAGCATTTCCGAATTCCGATAAGAACATGTTTCATAATTACAACAAACTGCATGCATTTAGCATTACACAACATATGGCAACATGAAATTGGTACTGCTTTACAAGACAAAGTGTATTCGTGCATTACCTGCGAATAGTGGCGCCATCTATTATCCTATAATTTAACCAGTCCAGGAAATTTTGGAACGATTTGTACACATACAGGTTGTCACAGCTAAAATGTTATCGAGGGGAGGTAAGGTACACCTAGACGACTCGGATTCAGATAGGAATGCATTATCGGAAATGCCTTCCGGACACAGTAAGGACAGTGTTGACAGTAAGCTACTTTTTAAAAAATTGAGATTTTCTAATTGGCACCCTTTTCCTGAAATGGTAAAATGCCTCTTCTTTTCGCCTTAATTAATATGTCATTGAATAAGTCAAACTTTACTGTTTAAAAAAACTGGTGCCAATCAAGAAATCTGAATTTAAAAAAAAAAAAAAAAGCAGCAATGTACAAGCAACACTGGACATTGAAAATGCTGGATCACACAAAGCTGATATTTGGCCCTGGCAGAGTTGTCAGTGAGTTACCTTTTTTCAATTGCAATTTCTTGATTAGCACCATCATTTTGTAATGATTTGTAATTTTGTAATGTTTCGTAATCATTTTCGTAAAGATAACTTCTTTAAATTTTCAACGAAAATACACTCTCTCTGTAAACATATTAAATAGCCAATTATAACTAATGATAAATAACTGCTTTATTAATTAACAAGCTCAGTTTATTCACTCTTTCCTCAACATGCATTCTTTCTTCTAATTTAAAAAAAAAAAAAAAAGACATCAGCAATTTAAAACAATAAATAAAAATCCTTTTAAACTGAACATTCGAAGACAAACTTAATTGTCAATAGATTAAAATGGCTGATAACGTGAGACAAATTTGTACGCTTAAAAATCATAGGATACAAAATTCTATTCCATTTAACTGGAGTAACACGTTTTTTTTGGATTTCTTGCGCACGAGCGAGATTTTTATCATATTCCTCAAGAACACTGGAAATTCAATTAAATGAAATAAAACAAATGAGTTAGTAAAAAAACAAAACAAAGAAAACATTCGACTTTCACTGTGATTTTACAAACACGAACATATTGACAGATACATTCGTTACGTGTTATGTTATACGATTTGAGGAGAAAAAAAAAAAATATTCTTTATCGTCTGCGGACTTCATGAATCGTGCATTGTTCAAAAGGAAGCAGTGGGAATATTTCAGTTTGAGAAAAATCTACATATATTGCAATTCGCTGATTAATTAACATCGACAAATGATAATTTGTGGCACGAATTCGGCTCAGTGAATTAACTGCAGATAAGAATCTCGCAGCGAAAAGGTCTGGTCATGAGCTTTGGAGAAGATGAATTGGAAGATGAATAAAAGGCAAGAATTGAATGGAAAAGGAATTTTTCATTCTATTGAAATGTTTGGGTAGATATGAACTATATGCTAATGTACCTTTGAATCCCATTTGTTTTATAAATCATGCTTCGCTTAGCGGATTCTGTCTAATATATTTAATTCTGTTCATTAATAACATGGAATTCTAATATTTGCCAGTATTTATAATCCACATTTTTTGATGCATTTTTTATTATAAGGAGAAAACACATATAGGAATTTTATGAATTAAATGGGAAAGTTCACCTTTTTTATTTATTTCTGAGCATAGCTTTTCTATAAAAGCTATTTTTACACAGCTTTTGTTTGTTTTTTTTCTACATCACGTTCAATTTTTATTACTGAATTTTTTTTTATTTCCAGGAAATGGATTTATTTTGCTTGCAAGCCAGTTTTGATATTCTATTAATAACAATGCTATGTAACACAATATTTTATCGATCTTCGTGTAATTTAATTTCAATTTTTATGCCTTTTGTCCTCCCTGAAGTTTTCCTACTTTATTTATTAAGGCTCATTAAAATATTTATTTAATGTAACACTTTAAAATATCCAAAAACTAGATTCTACTGTGTTTTTAAACGAAATTAGTAATAGTCAAAGAATTTTTTTTTTTTTTTTTTTTTTTTTTTTTTTTGGCACAGACTTACTTCTAAATTACTTGTTGAGAACATAGATACGAATATTTCAATTACCAGTACGAATATTTCATCTTGGAGAAATCTACATACATTGCGATTCGCAGTGTTAACCCTTTAAAGTTCAATGGTTTCTCTAAGAAATCACAATATTTGAATTCTGATATGCAACAATGACACCGGAATTTTAATTTTTAAAAACCCATTTTATTATATATGTGAAAAATCATTTTTTTCTTACGAATATATTTCTTTTACAAATATATTTGATCACAATCACCGAAATCATTCATTTATTTCAACGTCTTAGCAAGGAAAATGCTTTGTCCGTTAAAGAGTTAACACTTTGGGGACGAGTAAAAGGTATACGTGCTACAAGGGAAAAAAATGCTCAGAATCATTCGTAATTCTCACCAGTAAAGTTTTATTGTAAATTATCTATTTATTGTAAATATAAGTAAAATTTTATTGTATTGGATTGGAAAAATGCTCGGATTAAATAAAGCAAAATTTACATTAAAAACTTACTGGTGAGAATAATAAATCATGATTGGAATATGGATGTCCGTATTTGGTGCATGAAAATTATGACTAGCAAAACACGTTGCCCAAATGACGTACGGGTAAATCAGGGTTGGTTTGGTTTATTTTTGTCGTCCGATTATCTACGCTAGGGATATAGGACCAGGGGGAGTGCCCTTCGTGGGGGTCTTTCTAAGGGAACCTAACCCGTATTTACGCAAGGTTCGAAGAAAACCACGAAAACTCCGAACGGTTAGGCCGACAGCCGCGATTGGATTCGAACCCAGCACCTGCCGTCTACCAGTTGAGAGGTCCATACCTCTCGGCCACTGGTGGGGCGGTAAATCAGGGAAGCGATTAATATCGACAAATGATAATTTGTGGCATAAATTCGCCTCAGTGAATTAACTGCAGATAAGAATCTGACTGCGAAAAGGTTTGGTCAGAAGCTTTCGAGAATATGAATTGGAAGATGAATAAATGGCAGGAATTGAATGGAAAAGGAATTTTTCATTCTATTGAAATATTTGGGTGGCTATAAACTATATCGTCATGTTTATTTGAATCTCATTTGCTTTATAAATCATACTTCGCTTAGTGGATCAGTACAATAAATTTAACTCTGTTCATTAATATCATGGAATTCTAATAATTATTGGTATTCATAATCTTCACTTTTCGGTAAATCTAAAGATTATTATAGTATTATAAGAATATCAGAAATTTCATACCTTATGGGCTGTTATTTATGCTCATAGCTGTTTATTTCAAGCAATTTTAAATCTTATTATTAAATTTCTGATAATTCGATTGTTATCAGTGCATCGATGCAATATTTTATCGATTTTAAAAGAAAATCATTTCTGTAATCTTGAATTATATTCAGTACTTTTCTCTCTCCCATTTTTTCTTAAAGTATGCAAAAGAAATTAAACAAGACAAAAATTTTTTATTAAAGGAAAAAAAAAAACACAAATTTTGCTACATTCAATTTTTTTTTAATTTATTTTTTAATTAGTCTTTCTATACTATTACAGCTATATTTTCTGCAAGAACTGAAATAATTATGTGATAGATCATATAAAAATATTTAAAAAATATTATATAGGATATGCCAGATAAGAATGAAAAATCAAAAAAGCTAATTTCTCTAACGATGTTTTTTTTTTTTTTTTTTACGAATAATAAATTGAAAATATGGGATTAACACCACATTATTTAAGCTAAAACATTCGTAATATTTAGTCTAAACATTTCTTCCATTAAATATTATCAAATTGTATTTGAAAATTTTAGTTGTGTCAAAAATCTTTAAGCGATGGATGAAGCAAAATCTTCTTGCCCGTACGATTCCAGAAGTATATTCTAATTACCTAAATTTCCCACGAAAACTCCGAGATTTAGTTAAGTCTCTTTCAAAACGTAAATCTTATCAGGAAAAAAAGGACGGGTCAAATGCGTACTAAGCAAATGTAAGTGACGTTTTATTTCAAAGTAAATTCTGGTAGAAAATCGAGTTACCTGGGGTACTGCGTACTCGCGGGAAATTGCGGTAAAAATAAAAAGTCTCAATTTCTTTAATGATCATAACTAAATAAATCCACAAATTGAAGCAGTATGTTGTTCGCAAAAGGTGAAAATATCTCTCAACTCTGTCAATAATTTGGATTGGTATATATTTTTTATTTTTTAATATATATATGTGGTTATAACTTTTTTCAAAAGAAATGAACCGCATAAATATAATTTGATCATAGAAAATCATTAAAAAGATTTCTGAAAGAAGTACTAGATAAGAATAAAGCCTCGAGCTAGCTAATTTTTCTAATGAAGACAATGGTGTAATAAGATTGGACTAGTACAGCTTGTAAAGATTCAAAATCTGGCTGAAATTTTAAACTGAGTACGATTCGTAACTCATCGATTCTACAATTGTAAACACTTTTTTTTTTATTAATTATAATCAAATAATACTGATCAACCCAATTTTCGGACTAGTGAAGTCAGTGAGTGTTTTATGTAGCACTTTTAAATCTGAAATGGAAAATGTAATGTAAAACGATCTATCGTCACGTTTTCTAATATAATTATTAATATCCTTATGTCTTTTGTTCTTGCATGAAAGAACATCAGCAATCTTACAAAACAAAGGAATCTCCACATCGGACTAATAAATAATAAGTCATCCACCTGAAACCAATGAACAACACTTTCATTAATGAGTCGTTTTCGTGGAAATTGTTAGAATTCACACATTTGAATTCAATTCTATTACTATTCTTTACTAGTATCGATACTATTACTTTCATTGCAGTTAAACCCTTTTTAAGATGAAATTGTGTATGGTAATCCGTATTAACACAGGAGGACGCGCGCAGGGCCTAAAAGACCCGGAGTGTGTATGGATTTTACAATTTCAACCACCAATTTTTTAAAAGTAATCTTCAACTTATTTTATCGCAAAATTTGTAAGAATTGTTTCCGTCTAAATAAAGCGACTGTTTTAGTTCGATTTTATTGGTGACAAAGTTAAAACCATTTATACCCTGGGTAAGAGCGCGTTCTCCCGGGTTAAATTTTACGTGTTCGGAAATGCTCTTTATTTCTTTTGGTTACACACTTTTAGGTTGGTTTTGTATAATTTCATACACTAATAAAACTTTACAAATTGTATGCTTATCTAGAAATTTCTCGAGAATGCAAAACAAAAGAGCTATGCTTGATGGAGTAAAAAAATGCCTTCCTTTTGAGATTCAGAGTTAACAATGGCATAAAATTCATCAATTACACCTTCTGTTTCAAAAATTATTTTTTAATATATAGACTAGCGTAATTATACTTGTAGATCATAGAAAATCATTAAAAAGATTTCTGAAGGATATGCTAGATAAGAATAACGGTCCCCAAAACTAACTAATTTCACTAATGAGCACAATCATATCGGGAAATTGGGCCAATACAGCTCGCAAAGGATGAAAGTTAGAAGGACGATGAGAAAGAGAAAAAAACTAATCTATAGATGGCGCTCTGGACATCCATTCTCCTTTACCCCACACGAAAAAGAGATGCCCTTCATATCTGATCAAAGCAAAACACTTAGGGAGCCATCCATTTAGTCTTTGTATGGTGACAAAACCCTGAAAATAATATCCAACGTCTCCGATAGACATCTACATTGGAGGGAAAACGTTCCGCTTTTGTTTCCAAAAAGACGAGAAGCGAGGGAAAAAAACTAAAATTAATTGGCAGCGGATCAATGTGGAGAACTGATACGATTATTAATAGTTGTCAGTCATATTTTATCAAAGAAAAGGGTGGGTGTATAGGGAGATGTGCCTCTCGCAAGTTTTTGGTGTTTTGTGTCTGACGGATTGAATGATGGCAATCAAAGATTTATGGAGACGCCCATTTTGGTCTCATACTTGCTTTTTAAGGAAAATTATTCTTTTAATTGTGAAGTAGAGATGTGATGAATGTGGGCGGAGACATAAATCAATTTCCTGTAATTTGTTTTGAAAGAAACAAGATTGGTGTCTATCTTGGACGTTGATTTTTATTTTTCGGAATTTTTGAAGAAAAGCCTTTTTCTTTTGTGAATTCGACCGCAAAATCGTTAATTTTGCTCGCGTTTTTCAGTTATGAATGAATAATATCGATGTAAGCCATGAAAGCTTTATTAAAGGAGTAACGACATGAAATGTTAAGCAGTTTATTTTAAAGATGAATGTATCATGCGCAGCAAGAAGTTAAGCGTAATTCTTTTTCTTCTAAAATATAAAATTTTGCATCGTAAAATGAATCTATTTTCGTCTATTTAGCTATAGTGAGAAAAAAAATATGGTATCGTCATGAAACCAGCTATTAAATCATTTGTATATTTCCTTGCTGTAAGCACATAGTACGGAATATAAGTATAAATATATAGGCTGTATGAAGTATAAGTATATTGGTTGTACGAAATATAATTATATAGGCTGTTATTGCGGCTTTTATTTAGCATTTTCCAAATAAAATCATTATAAAAATTTTTAGAAAACAGGCGGAGTAATATTTAGGGAAATTTTCTAACAACATCTAAATGTAAACTTTATATTCTTTCCCCACAAGCAACACAAGTACTAAGTAAACTGCATGCAAAATCATTGAATTCGCCACCAGTATTATTGCATAGAAAAATTTAGGTTGTGTAATTACCAAAAGTGACCAAGTTTCAGGTTTTCCAGTTTGGCCTCTGCTTTCAATTTAATACGTTGTAATTAACCATCAGAAGTTTTTGCTGATTTTTTTTCTCTATCTCAAGTAATCACGCTATCTCTGTAATTAATTAAACAAAATAATGCCTTTGAGACTTTATGGTGCGAATGTATTGAATGTATCCCAGTCGCCATCAACTTCCCACCTAGTCGAAGGACAGAGTCTTGCCAATATGTAAGACAATAGGAAGAAATAAAGTCGAACTGTAGGGAAAATTCTACCTTTGAGAGGGAAAATCTATGAGAGAAAACTTTTATAAACCCCTTAACCCTTTAACGTTCATTGGTTTCGCCACGAAACCACAAAATTTTAATTCCGATACGCAACACTGACACCGGTATTTTTATCTAAAAATATCCCTTTTATTTTGTATGTGAAAAATCACGTTTTTTTATTTAGAAATGTATTTGTTCTTAATTAACGGTGTCATTCATTTATTTCGACATCTTAGCAACGAAAATGCTATGATCGTTAAAGGGTTAACTGATTTTCTCGTACGTCTTATTTGCAAGAAAAATGTGCTTGGTCCACCACTTAAACTTTTTTACACCTCTAATATTTTTAAATACAATTTGATACTAATAATGGCAAAATGTTTAGATTAAATATTATGAATATTTTAGCTTAAAAATAATAGTGTTCATCACATATTTTTAATTTATTGTACGTAAACAGAAGAATCAGTTAAGTGGCTAAATAATGTTAATAAAATATGCTCACTTGCATCTGCTAAGCCTCTCAAAATGGACATATTTAAAAAGCTGTGGATGTTTCTTTAGTAAGTTAACTGATTTCTTTGAAATTCGCTGTCTAAAGTTAATCTCATTTCGACGAAGCATCCTTTCCTGTTCACCAGAATGTCCATTATCATCAAATAACTTTCTTTTACAGCATTTCCTTATAATATTTTATCGGTAATGATTTGTTAATGTCCAGTCAAAAGGATATCCGTCATTAAAACCACATTTTATGCAGTTAAGCATACTCCAGATTTTTAACTTGGGATTTACTTGACATGACATCATAAACATTTATATTAATCTTTATCAGTACTATGTAACCTCCTGCATGACATTGATACTTTGTCATATCGGTCGTATGATACGGAAAGATTACAAGATTTACTCATTCCAGACCAGTATATATTTTAAATTAATTTTATTCGGTTGGCACAGCTTTATTTTAGCATCACTTACACTTGTACTAAGCACAAAATCTCAAATAAATTTTCTGGTAAGAATTCAAAATAAATAGATGAAAAAAAAAATAAATAAAAAACACTGCCAAAGTAGCAACTATGAGCTACAGAACGTTTGCACTGCATTGTACTTTAAGGCTACTTATTGCAAAGACATGAAAATTCAGCAACATTGGAAATTAGTTCAATATTTTCTTTATTTTGGTTTTGTCTGTTTTATCTACGTTACAGGGATGAGAGCGCTCCGACCAAAATGACTGCTTACTACCACTAAATTTTAATGGTATTTCTCACCTTATTTAATGACAGAATTTCTTAGATTTAATAAAGCTAAGAATATTATTAGAATTTAATGGTGAGAATCAACCATTTGGGTCTGAGCGCTCTCATCCCTGACGTTAGCATTTCACTTATATATATATATACATATATAACCTCGCAATGAAAACGTGCATTTTCTTTTTAATTTTTTAATAAATTTGTACTAATTCTTAGTTGAAGTGGGTAAAATAAAACGCATTTTTCAGTTTGTAGAACAAAAATCAGCAAAGAGAAAATTGCTTTTAAACAGTACATTAACAAATGTAAATCTTATCACATACAAGCTCATACCAAATATTTTTTCATTTTTAATATTTATCTGGAGTCACTTAAATGTTATCTTCTTTGAAGAACAAATGTATATTTCAAACTGCAGATAGCCAATGTTGTATTGCAGAAGTTGTTTTTCCGTAATCCGATATAGTCACTTTGATAAAATAAAATGCAGCTTTCGGGGTAAAAGGGTTATGAGCTGATGTTGAACAGATGGCTGTTAAGAGAAATGTCACATTTCAATTATATAATCTAAAATTAAATCCTTGATTATTTTTTCGAAATGCAGTGTACCAGTTTAAATCTACATACTCAGTTTTGCAAATATAGCGTGTTTCTTGAAATTGAAAACATCTTCTAGAATTTCTGAATACCAATCTTTGATTTATACAGTGATATACTTTCCATCAATGTTAAAATAAAACTTTTTTTTTTTTTGAAAGGGGGGGGGGGGGAGGGTGTAGCTTCCGCCATTACCAATATCATTGTTACGAAACCGTAGGGGTACTCATAACCGAGGTTGGAATCCGCTGAATTTGACTATTAATTATAAGAAAAATGTATTTTAACTCCTCCCATTTACTTAAATTCCTGTTAGGTTCGTGTGTAAAACCATCTACTAATAATTCCATTTATAGAGTATGCTTAAAAATTATACTTTTATTAATTAAGAAAAATATAATAATTAATTATTTTTATTATAAAACTAATCGTTCTAAAAATAATAATAATAAATAAATAAATAATTGCCTAGCTGCTATTCTTCTGTCTTTTTTATATTCAAAAAAATGTATTTAAAACCATAATATATATGTAATAAAAAGATTTTCAATTTTATTTTGTTATTCTATGCATTTATTAATGATTTTTTTAAATAATAATAATAATAATAAAAAGCTCTATGAATTTCGTGAAAACTTATCCATTGCTGTCAGTTTGGTTGAAATTTTTAAATTCAAGTCTGATTTATTTCATTACAGATATTTCGTGATAACTTAAAGTAAAAATTCTGCTTTACGAATTTCCGGTAAGAACTCGGAGCTTCGAAATAAAGATGGTAGCCAAGCTGTCAACTCTAAATTTCACAGGAAGTGCGTTTTTCTTCCAATTGCTGTGAATATAGGGGAAGATGGGGATACTTGAGCCATTTTTTGAATTTTAATTTTTTTAAAATTTTTATAATTTCTTATAATAAAATAAAATATTGAAAATGAAAATTTGATATTTTTTCTTCATCTGAAAACCACTTTCAATTAATTTTGAACTATTTTTCTATGTATAAAAAATGTTTATTTTTTGTTTTACATCATGGCTCAAGTATCCCCATGGCGGGGATACTTGAGCCATAGTGAAGGGATACTTGAGCCACTACGGAAAAATACCTACAAAAATAATTTTTTTCACTTTATTTTTGCACAAACATTTTACAGAATGATAAATTATGAAACGTAAAGTCTTTCAAAATCAATTGAGAAAATAAAGCTAGTAATACGATCATTTTTTGTCGTTAAAACTGGTTGTCGAAGGATAATTTGAACTTCAGTTATAACGATGGTAGAAACATCCTCAGTTCAGAGCCATTTAAATTTAGAATCTGCAATTCTTCGGGCACATTTCATTTTTTAAAATATTAAGCACTTATCCAACAAATATTTTTACAGTTTTCTTTCTGGCATATTTTATTAGTAACCAACCATCAATAGAAGGTTTTCTTTCACATCATCACCATCATTGACAGAATTTTCCTCTAATGATATTATCTAACTCATGCTTTTAGTTTAGTAGCTGTCGGAATTTAAGCCAGATGTATCATTCTACTATTTCAAACACTTTTTTGATTTTACAGGAAAAGATTTTGTCTTCCTCTTTGGCTCCATGTAGGTAAGTTTGAACTGGGATTTTTGTTGCTTTTCTTGTTTTTGTGCGCTCTTTTTACCAATTTTTCTTCAATTTCCTTAGTTAAAAAAAGTTACAGCAAAAGAGGTTACGATTTCAATCTAAAATACTAATCTTAATATGTTATATTAAAAAATAAATATTTTAATATGTTGGACCTAACTAATTAAAGTATTAGAGATTATAGCCTGTAAAACAGTTTTAAAAAGTTATTTTAATTTAATAAAAGTTAAATTGAAAACTATGTTTACATTTATCTAGACAGGCTATTTTGCTAGTCAAAATGAAAATTAAAATGGATATTTTCATTTAAAAAATATACATTTTTAAACATTTTTAAGTCGTTATTTTTTTAAGAAAAATAAAATAAAATGAAAAATTATTCTCTCTTTTATCCAGAAAAAAATCTATTAGTGAATATAAGGAAGGAATTTTATTTTTTGTTTCTTTCTCCTATGTTTAATTTTCCAGTGGGGAGGGTTGAGACATGGCTCAAGTATCCCCACTCTTACTGGCTCAAGTATCCCCACTACCGCTAGTTTTGTTTCCCAGAGTTTTACTAAATAAAGCATGCAGCTATTAGAACTATTTTAGATTCAAAATACAATTGAAATTATGCTTATTAAATTTATGTATATAGTTGCAACTTTAAACAAAACTTTGATTGCAAAAAAAACAAAAAAACCATGTACCCAAAAATTTACTTCAGATAGGGAAAAGACAACTATTGATCACTATACTTTCAAAATGGTACCAAGATGTGTGATTTCTTTTTTACATGTTCAGAACTATAAATGTGTTAACATATTGGCAGTTTTAGAAAGAAAAATAAACCAACTGTAGAGATAATAGGGGTGGCTCAAGTATCCCCTATGCTCAAGTATCCCCACTCTCCCCTAAACCATGAAATTTGTTTTAAAAAATACCGGTTTTCAAAAAATTGACCAATGGGGACCATGAATATATTATTGAATTATATTTTCATTTCTAAATGCACTTTTTTTGCAACGTTTTCCTCTCTTTAAGAGCACTTCCGAGGTACCAGGGATCATTGCAATATAACCTATTATACATTGTTTAAACGTTAAAATCCCTTGAGCCAACATTACTCTACATTTATTTCTTATCTCGGGTATCAAAAATGTAAATGAAAGCGAAATCATTATAAAAAGTTTCAAAATCTTTATCAAGAAAACTTTTCTTATGGACAATATTCCCGTGACGTCACAAAAGGTAAAATGGCGAATTTTATGGCCTCCGGTCGAAAATAAGAATAGGCTCCTTTTCTTTATGGACTATTAGATGAAACAAATGCTAAACTGTTTATATTCTTTAAGTGTAAACGAAATTTTCTGTTATCGTCTGCATGTTTTAAGTACTATGAACAGTATTCTTATGACGTCACAATAGGTAAAATGGCGATTTTTATAAATTCAGTTACCAGAATCTGAATCTACTAGTTACCAGAATATGAATCGTATATAGAAGTATTAGTGGTATATCTACAGGAGTTGAGAACCCGTAGACCCATTCATATGTGGCTCCATCCGACTATAGCCTTTTTCGAGCAATGCAACACTTTTCCAAGAGCCGTCGACTTGATTCCTTTAATGATGTTGAAGCTGCATGACAGGAGTTATTCGACTCCAAAGGATCCTCTGGTACTTCCAACAAACCGGAAATCTGGCTCTGGCAGAAAGTCGTGAGCTGTGATGGTCCCCACTCTGATGAATAGTCCTTGTTGCTTTTGTTGTTAATTTGCGTATAACAACTCAACTTTCAGAAATTTCCCAGACCTTTTTGCCCAACCTAGTAATTATAATATCTAATCTATTCCTATTTTTAAATGCACTTTTTCAGCTGCATTTTCTTTTGCCTTTAACCCCTTGGGGACGAGCGACACGTATACGTGCCGCAAAAAGGCTTAAGAATCCTTGTTTATCCCCACCTGTAAAATTTTACTGTAAAATTTGCCTTATTTAAATGGAGCATTTTCTCGATTTCAAAAGGTACAAATTTCTGTTTTTAAAAACCGGTGACAAAGCATTAAATTTTTTGTATAAGGCTCCCGTAGCGAAGGGGTTAAGACCGCTTTCAAGATAACAGTGATCCTTTCAATAACTTTATTATACCATTGTTTTAATCTTAAAATTGCAACGTTATTCAAAATGTATTTGTTATCTAAGACATCAAAGTTTGCTGACAATGAAAGCTAAATCATTGTAAAAGTTTCAAAGCCTTTATCAAAAATACCTTATTTTACGAAATAAAACATTAAAATTATTAATTGGAATATCTAACCCAAGTATCCATTTTAAAATTATACTTCAGCTATTCAACAACCAAATAAACCAATTTTTAACATTTACTTTTCAAATACATCTTCATTTCACATTTGAATAAACTTGTCATGCTTCTAAAGTACGGTTAGTGCTCAGAAATTTTTAATAATCGAAAACTATTTTCAGTTTTAATTTGGAAATTTGCCTTTTTAATCAATCATACTGTTGAATTTTGTAAATGAAAAGTGGCAACGAGAGAGAATCTCAATTTTTATGAATAACCATGTTTCTCTGTCACTTCCTTCCTCAAATTAATTAAACAATGCCGCCCCGCGTGCACACCAACTCTTTCTTCCTTTTCAGTGTAAAATTTTAAAATGCACTCTTCGGCTTCTTGTCAGAGAGATTCAAACAAAATGGCTCCGAGAGCTTATCGGATTCCATTCCAAATAAAAGATTTCCATTTCCGGCTTCCGGTTTTACGCTCAGATATTTCAGTTCCACCCCTTTTGTCCTGTGGTGAGGCGCGGCCACAGATAGGCCACTGAGGAGACAAGTACAGTTTTAAAAGTATATCTTGCTTGCAGATTTATGTTAGTGAGATTGAACTCAATTATCCAGTTGCTCTGTGTTAATTGTTAAGGAACAATGGTGCTTTGATTTCGCGCCTTTTTTGTGTCCTCCAACAAAGGGGTTCGAGTGCAGTGCTTTGTGTGTGTAGGCCTAAAACATAAATGAAGTTGCAATTGCTTGATACGATGAAATGGCTGAATGAATGTTTTGGACCAAAGCCAAAAGGTTTAATTAAGTATGAGTTGTATAATTTGTATGGTTATAGAAATTTAAATTATCGTATTGTAATTCCCGTTTTTACCTTTCTCTTCTTGTATGCAATGTAATAAAAAGTGTGTCACATATAAAAGATAAGGAATTCTTTCTTCAGCAACAATTGTTACTTATTCCCCGTATTACGTAACAAAAATTAAGTTACGTTTGAAATAAATATAAGGCTTTATGAGACAAAAGCCTCATAATAACTTGTATTTCCGAAAAAAAGAGATTAGAATTAAATATATATATAAATATATATATTATTTTACTAAAGAATACGCAAAATAGTTTTTCATTTAAACGCAGATTTAAAACTTGATTGAATTTTGTTGTCTTGCGCCAAAGCAAGAACGGCCCTAAATCGAAGGTTTGTGGGCGAAGTTATGATCTACCATCTATGAGATTGAGCTAATATAAGTTTAGCAAAACAAAAGTTTTTTTTTAAAATAGAGAAACGTGTATTAATACTGAAACTGAGTGGTTTGGCCTCTTCCTCTTTTCAAATTAAAGGCTTCATAATCTTAAAAATCACTTTGCGCATCCTGGAATTTCAAAGGAATTTCGAAAGAGAATTCCGTAAAAGATGTATTTTGTCTGTTGTAGAGTAGTTATTACTGGCACTTACAGGCCGCAAACAGTGTTGCAAATCTGGCGCGTTTTTATTCCGAAATTTCGAGGTAACATCAGAAAAAATTGAATAACAATTTTAGTTTAATTTATTCACGAATGAATTTTTGTTGTATTCCCCGTAATTTAACTAATATTCTGTTAGTTAATTGGCATATCTTTCGTTTTATTTATTTATTTTTTATTATTTTTTATCTTGTTTTTGAATTCAAGAGCCTAAGTAGTAGCCCCAGTCTCCTTTATTTTGCTATCACTTGTACCTAAGGAAATGCACCTTGTTGCCGACCCAGTGACGTGGTTGGTAGCGGCAGCTACTCCCACACCGCTGGTCCCTGGTTCGAGTCCAGCTAGCGGCATGGGTGTCTCTGTTGTCCCTGTGATGTGTATTAAATGTATGTACTGGATTTTCTGTAAGGCGCGCCACACACTACAGAGACATGCGTCAAAAATCGTGCAACATGACGCAGTCAAACCTGCTTTTTCTTTGTTATCAGGGTGAAATTGTCGCATGTCGCATGTATTTTCGTTCAATGTTTCACTAGTGTGTGGCGGGCCTAATAATAAAGTGTTCTGTATTTGTTTCTGTGTATTCTGGATCAATCGAGGCAACAGCCATTGTAGCTGTAGACTTCAAAGCACTGTTCACTCAAACGCAAATGCACCTTGTTATCAATCACACATGTTCAGTATCCGGGGATGAAGAAATAGGTCCCAAGCTCCTCGGCAAAATGTCTTTTTATCGTCTACGTTGTACAGGGTGGTTATAGTTAAAGTTACCCTGTTTGGACCTACGTAGAGTCCGCCCTGGTTGACCGATATAGCTGAAACTTGGAATTTTAAGTTATATGGACCATGGGGAAACGAAATCTGCAATAAAAAAATTAGTTCAAATTTCGACCACCAGGTAAAAAAAATGCGCTTTAAAACCACAAATCTCAAACTGGAAACAGAAATCTTTCAAATTTCGACCGATAGATGGCGGTTTTCACCTGCGAGAAAGGACTTTATGCAATTTTTGAGCGTTTTAAAATGCCAGTACTCTCTGCCGTACATTCGCTGCATTATGCCGTTAGAAAAGAAAGAACAAGTGTTACTGGTAAAGTTGGTTTATCAGAACGGCAGTAATTTGTCAGTTGCACTTCGAGAAACCTGACCTGGTGGTCGAAATTTGAACTAATTTTTTTATTGCAGATTTCGTTTCCCCATGGCCCATATAACTTATATTCCAAGTTTCATCGATATCGGTCAAACAGGGCAACTTTAATTATAACCACCCTGTACTAAAAAAAAAAAAAAAAAAAAGAAAGAAAGAAAGAAAAGAAATAACTAATTAGTCTTAATTTACATCCATTACTAGAAACTAATTAATAGATTAATTTTAATGATACTATTAATGGACATAAATTAAGACTTCTTCTTTATAGTTAATATAATATTTGCTGGATACAGTGAAGTTTATTTGTGATTTATATGAATTCATTATAATGAAGATTGATCTTGCACTCTAATGTTTTATGTACATTGTATTTGTGTTTTTATGTGTTCTGATGATGAATGAGTGAATCAATCGAAACGGAGTATCTTTCCTGCGTTGTTCCTTACGGGGCTTGAGGAAGACGTGGGGATATTAAGGTGTTCAACGTGAAGTGATACTTGAAAAATGATCTAAGCTAAGAAAGAAGCATGTCGCACTATTTTGAAGATAAAACTTGGAACTGGAATTTATTATTATAAAATTTAAATGGTATGTTAAAGCTCAATAGTAAGAGTATAGGAAATACATTGTTGCTAATGATTTTCAATGTTTTAATGGCAAATAGAAACTGAAACAAACTTTATTGGCGTGACAGTAGAGCGAGGGATCCTGGTTCAGGTAAAACGTGGATGTTATGCTGTCCCTTTGTAGTGATATAAATATGTAATGGATATGCGTAATAAAATTGTTCTCAATTGTCTCTGTATAATGGATCATTCGAGGCAAAAGCCATAGCTGCTACGGGCTGAAGAATTCAATTTGTTCGAAAGTTTATTTTATTAATATTTTACTCAACTCAAAATTAATTACTCATATCTGGTTTTAAACAGTTTATTCTCATGAGTAAACTCAACTCAGGTGCTTTCGAACATTAATAATTTCACAACACACAACTCTAATAAAAACCGTAACATTTTTTAACATATTCTCATAAAAAACATTCTTATCAAACTCAAAAACAAAAAGAATATTGTTTCAAACAGCTTAGGTAAAAGCTGAAGAAATAAAACAGATAATGTATTTATCACAAAAAATCGTTTGCACAGAAAACTTTTTACATTTTGAAATAATTAGGTATATCTTGGTTGCTAGGTGACAAAGTCAGTAGAAAATTAAATAGCCTTTTATCAAACATACCGCCCCTCTTGAAACCTCTGAGGGGGGTTTCAAACTAAAACACTGCAATTACAACCATTGTAAAAAATATAAAGAACAATACAATTAAATACAATATAAATGAGTCACAGTTAAGTTAAATTTAAGCAAATATTTAAACAATTTTACATAATACATAATAAATAAAGAAATTTTACAATAATGTACACTTTCTTATAAAAACTGAATTACTTTTCAAGAGGTAATACAGCAATTTTGGATACTGCTCTTTTATATATTCCATTTGGGGTTTTTATATTTACAACTCTTATTCTATTATCATTACCAAAAAATACTTCTACAATTCTCCCTAATAACCATTTAGACACTGGAAGATCATCTTCCTTTATTACAACCATATCTCCTATTTTGAGGTTGTTTTTTGATATCATCCACTTATGCCTTTGCTGCAATGTACTTAAATAACTATTTTTCCACTTTTTCCAGATGGTCTGAACCATTTTAGTGGTCTTTTGCCACAAGTTTAGTCTATTATCTTCAATATTACTCAGGTCAGATTCAGCAATGGCATTAAGTGGGCGACCAATAAGAACATGTCCCGGGGTCAAGACCTCCAAGTCATCAATATCTGTACTCAAGGGAGTAAGCGGGCGCGAATTTAAGATACCTTCAATTTGGACAATTATAGTTAACATTTCTTCATAAGTTAATTTAGAGTTGCCCACAACACGTTTAAAGTGATACTTGAAGGACTTGACTCCCGATTCCCATAAACCTCCAAAATTTGGAGCTTTAGGGGGAATAAATTCCCAAGCAATACCTTCAGATATCAAGTAATTAGTAAGGTTCTGGTCTGGTTTGTTTACCAATTCATGCAACCTTTTAAGCTCTACATTAGTCTTCACAAAATTGCCTGCATTATCACTGAAAAATTTTCGAGGTTTGCCTCGTCTGGCAAAAAACCTCTTTAATGTTGCAATAAAAGCCTCAGATGTTAAATCATTGACTAATTCAAAATGCACTGCCTTTGTTCCATACAAATAAAAATACAAACATAAACTTTATGATAAATGCCTTTACGTTGACCTCTATATCTAATCAAAAATGGACCACAGAAATCAGTTCCTGTGCAATTAAAAACAAAGTCTACATTTATTCTTTCTTTTGGGAGCTCGCCCATAATTTGCTCTAACAATTTAGGTTTGGCCCTAAAGCATGTAATACATTTATGTACAATTTTTCTACAAGTAGCCCTACCGTTTAAAGGCCAAAATTCTCTTCGAACACAATAAAGTAAATTTTGTGGTCCTATATGTAGATATTTTTTGTGATAAAACTCGATAATTAATTCTGTTAATTTGTGTTTAGAGGGCAGTACAATTGGGTGTTTTTGGGCATAATTTACCGTGCTATTTTGGAGACGACCTCCAACTCTGATTAAATTATTTTTATCCAAGAAAGGATTCAATGAAAGTAATCTACTATTTTTTGGTAACTCCTTACCCTTAGATAACAATGTGAATTCAGAACTGAACTCTTTTTCTTGAACAGATTTTATGATAAACTGCTCAGCCTTCTTCAATTCAGCAGATGTTAGCTTACCTGAATACCTTTCTTTTGGCTTCTTGACATTCTGAATGAACCTGAAAACATAGCTAAGAATTCTTATTAATTTAGCATAATTATTACTCAATTGCAAAAAATAGTCAATAAAAAATGAACAGTCTGATATTAAAAGTGAAGTCTCTGAAAAAGTCTTTTTAAGTTCACTTCTGTATAGATCCTTATCATTTTGCTCAAGTTCGACAGTATTTAAAGAAGGTTCAGTTTGTTGTGTTAGGAATAGTGGACCCTTCCACCATAAGTTACTCTGGAGAAGTTTGTCTGGATCTACACCTCGTGACACAAGATCAGCAGGATTATCAGAAGAAGCCACATGTCCCCAATGACTGATATCAGAAAGATTCTGAATCGTAGCCACACGTGATGACACAAAGGTTTTTAAGTCACACGGCTGTTTTCGAATCCAACATAATACAGTAGTACTATCTGAATAATAGTAAACAGATTCTTTAGGAACTTTTAAGGTTTTGGCAACCTTATTCATCAATTTGGCTAATAAAACTGCACCACAGAGCTCCAAGCGAGGAATAGTGATTGTTTTGATTGGTGCAACTCGACTTTTACTGCAAAGCAACTGAGAAATTTGACTCCTGAAGAATTTGAAGACACAGCATACAATGCCACACCGTAGGCTTTCTCCGAAGCATCTGAAAAGCCACAAATTTTAATTTGCACTGGATTATTTGTAAAAATGTATCTAACAGCACTTATATTATTGATGGCTCTTAATGATTCTAAAAACTGCAACCAATCATCAAGCTCAGCTGTAGGGAGATTTTCATCCCAATCAATTTGCAGTCTCCACAGTCTTTGTAGGAAAATTTTTGCTTTCGTCACAACTGGTCCAAGTAGAGCCAAGGGGTCGAAAATGCGAGCAATATTTGACAGCACACTTCTTTTAGTTACCTTGGTTTGCTCACTGAATGATACACTAAAAGTAAAAGTATCATCATTGGCATTCCAGCAAAGTCCTAGTGCCTTAGTTTCACTCATATTTTCAAAAGTGTAATTCTCATTTTTAAAGGCTGGCTCCATTAATTCTGGATGGTTACTAAACCATTTATGTAAGTTCATGCCACACGTATTTAATAGTTGAATAAGCTCAATTTGCAGTCTCTTAGCCGATTTTAGGTCAGCTGCTCCAGTCAGAACATCGTCCATGTAAAAGTCTGATTGTACCACACCAGAAGCATACGGAAATTGAGATTCACCATCTATACCAAGCTGTTTAAGGCAGCGCATGGCTAAATAAGGGGCACTAGTTGTGCCATGTGTGACTGTACATAGTCTGTAATATTTCAACTCACCATTTACAGAATCTTTCCAAACTATGCGCTGTAAATCACGTTGAGTTTTATCGATAAGTATCATGCGATACATCATTTTTACATCTGCTGTAAATGCATAGCGGTGTGTACGAAATCTAAGTATTATGCTAAACAAATCATCTTGAATGACACCTCCATTCAGCTGTATGGAATTTAGGGATTCTCCTGATGAAGTTGCATGTGAACCATTAAAGACAACTCTCAATTTTGTAGAACTTTTATCTGGGCGATAAACAGCATGATGAGGTAGATAATTCGCATGTATTGGCTCATCTGTTTTCTCTACTTCCTCCATATGGCCTAACTCTCTATACTCTGCCATAAATGCGCAATATAACTCTAAAAGATTTGGATTTTTGACTAGCCTATTCCAAAGTGAATTTAATCTATTTTCCGCAAATTGCTTTGATTCTCCCAAAGAACTAGGATCTTTTTTCAACGGCATTTGTACTATGAATTTTCCCGTTATATCTCTCTGATGTGTGTTTATAAAGTGGGTGTCGCATGCTAATTCTTCTGTATTTCTCAATGTTGTACTTTCTTCTACTCTTTCAATTTCCCAAAATTTTTTCATTTCGAAATTTAAATCTGTTTCAGTAATTAACCCACAATGTATTTGTTCTTGATCGTTACAATCGTAAACACTCCCACTTACTATGCAACCGAACACCGTATTTTGCAGTATTAATTTAGAATTTGGTAGCTTCATACGACCCACCTTTATCAATTCTAGAAATACTTCAGCTCCTAGCAAAAGATCTATTTTCCCTGGTCTATTAAATTCAGGATCAGCAAGAATAATAGACTCTGGAATTCCTAGCTCTGAAATATTAATATATTTCGAGGGCATAATTTGCGAAATCTTTGGTATGATAAGGAAATCTAACTCCCGACTATAATCTCCCGAATTATTACTGATCAAGGCAGTAGTTTTATTTTTTACCGCTACAGAGGATCCACTTAAACACGATACCGAAATATTACTTTTTTCTTTTCGAATTCCTAATCTTTCAACTAACTGCAATGTTAAAAAATTGCTCATTGAACCATTGTCCAATAAAGCACGCACCGGAAATTTATTTCCGAATTTATCTCTCATATAAACAATAGCAGTGGAAAGAAGAACTGTTTTAACATTATTCGATCTCACATTTGAAGTACCAGTGAAATTTTGAATTTGGTTATTTAACTCAAATGGTATGGCGTCAACATTTAATGTTGGTTTACTTTCATTCGTCGACAATGCATTTGGCACTTCCTTATCACTATAATTTTATGTGTTTCCCACCGCATTGGAATTTCTCTCACGCCTATCAAAACAAAGAAGTATATTGTGGCGTTTATGACATTTTGAACACGAGAATGTTGAGTTACATTTTTTGACGCAGCGGAATTCTGAAAGACAGTTAAAGCACATATTGTTTTTTTTTCACAAAATCTACTCTTTCCTGTACGTTAAATTTTTGAAATTTGGGACATTTAAAAACACTGTGATTTTCCTGGTTACATACAACACATTTGCGCATATTTTTCTCATTTAAACTCGCAACCATGGATGTTACCTTTGAAAAGCTATGCTTTGTTTGGCTTTCATTTTGAAAATTTCGCTTTGTATTTACTTGTTTGGACGCACTTAGTGTACGCGCGTGGTCTCTCAAGAATTCTAGCAATTCAGTTAAACTCGGTAAATTATCCCGCTTAAGATGTCTTTCCCACCACATTTTTGTATTTACATCTAATTTTTGAGCCAAAATATAAGCAAACATAGTAGTAGAAAACCCCTCAACTTTTTGTTCTAAAATCTCTAACGACCTAGTACATTCATTTGTTATATCTATTAGATTTAATAATGCTGCTGGGGACTCATTCTGAATAACAGGAATATTTAAAAAACGTTTTAAATGCGCGTAAACTTGTTCTCTCGAATTTGAAAACCGTTCTTCCAAAAGCGACCATGCAACTTCATAATTAGAATCCACGATTGAAATAGATTGAATTATACGAAAGGCATCTCCTCTCAATGAAGACTTCAAATATTGTAATTTCATTGCCCCTGACAAATTAGAATTTTCATGTACAGTAGCCTTAAATATATCTTTGAAAGAAAGCCACTCATGCAAATTACCCGTAAATACAGAAAGAGTTAACTTTGGCAATTTAATGTTATTATCAGCCTTTGTGGCGTTTTCTAAATTAACAGTTTGCACTTTCATTTTTGATAACTTTTTTGTAAGTTCAAATTCCATTATTTCTAAAATTTCATTAATTTCTTCGTTTTCCTTAATGAAATCCTCAATTTCATCTTCTTTACTTATCTTATAAATAGACTCAAATAACTCAGAAAAGTTTTTCTCTAATTTATTCCGTTTCTCCTTTATGAGAATTAATTCATTTAATTCTAGCTCAGTATTCGATAATTTTTCTTTTAATTTTGTCAAGTTTGTTTTGAAAATTTTCTTTTTTGCTTTTAATTCTTTCATACTCATTTTTAATGAATAAAAATTAAATGGGTGCACTTACCCCTCTTGGCTCTTTAAAAGATGAGTTCTAACATCGAAGAAATAGCAAAACAGCACAAAATATTCACCAGTTATCCTTCAATCAATGACGTAGAACAACTCGCTGATTTTTCTCCGTAGAGACGGACCATATGAAGAATTCAATTTGTTCGAAAGTTTATTTTATTAATATTTTACTCAACTCAAAATTAATTACTCATATCTGGTTTTAAACAGTTTATTCTCATGAGTAAACTCAACTCAGGTTCTTTCGAACATTAATAATTTCACAACACACAACTCCAATAAAAACCGTAACATTTTTTAACATATTCTCATAAAAAACATTCTTATCAAACTCAAAAACAAAAAGAATATTGTTTCAAACAGCTTAGGTAAAAGCTGAAGAAATAAAACAGATAATGTATTTATCACAAAAAATCGTTTGCACAGAAAACTTTTTACATTTTGAAATAATTAGGTATATCTTGGTTGCTAGGTGACAAAGTCAGTAGAAAATTAAATAGCCTTTTATCAAACACGGGCCTCAAATCAAATCATTTGTATTATTGTTTTTGCTTTGGAACTGAAGAGGATGAGAAAATTTTTGCATGAAAGAATTTCCTGGATATGAAATTCCAGGACCCGCACGAACTCTGAATGATTTAGAAAATAACATCTTTTGAAATCATTAACTTCTGCTACTTTTATGAATCAAATTAATTAGAAAGCAATTCAAGTCACAATGTTTTGTTTTTGTATTAGAATCAGTTGCTTGGTTGAATAAAAGATTTGATTCTGATTAGCGACAGTAACTGCATTTTGAAAAAGCGATTTTTTGAAAGATTTTGTTTAACATTTAATCATCTCTACAGGAATGTTTATAATACAGCAGAAACACGAAATAACGTTGTCCGATATACCACGAATTCGGATTTCACGCGGGGAAAAGTATGTCCCCCGTAAAAAAAGGATCAATTTTAGTATGCATTTTGCATTTAAAATTTCAGTGAAACATAACGGTAGAAATTTCATCTTTGAATAAGTCAGTGCAGTATTAGTGGGGTAGCTGGGTCATGGATAGTGAATCATCGGCCTGATTCACTCTCACATATTTCCTGAGGAGTTAAAGAAAATTATGACTGAAAACGATTTAAACGATCACCAAGTTTAAAACTGTGATGAAACTGCACTCTATTATCGATTGCTTCCTTCAAGAATTCTGTATCTGAGAGACTCTGATTATAAATCTGGATCAAAAATGAGCAAGGGTAGAATTACCTTTCTGCTTGCACTAAATAAATCTGGTAATGATAAACTTAAACCTTTCAGCATAGGGAAAAGTCGAAGTCCTGGATGCTTTAAACATGTTAACATGGCTTCACTACCTATAACCTATCTCATAAAGGAACACTAAAAATGCGTCCATGACAAGTGATATTTTTTACTGAGTGGCTCCATTCCATGAGGATTTTGTTCTCGACAGTGAAAAAGAATCTGCGGTCCGTTAAACACGAAAAAAGGCATTATCTATCCTTGATCACTGTTTGACACATCCACTTGCAGATGTGTTAAAATAATTAGATGGAAAAATCAGAGTCAAATGCAAGTATTTTCACCATTTTGCACCATTTTTTTGACAAAATGATTTAATTTCGATGGTTGAGCTGTAACGCGGGTGTGAAGCATGTCTCTCAAAAACCGCGTTATATCGGGCTTCTACTGTATTTTGATGATTTCTGAGATTATTCACAGACACATATTAGTCAAAGAAATAAAATAAAAAAAAAAAAAATTGTAATTTAAGAAATTACCCCAACCATTTGAAAAATGTTTCACTCGATACATTCATCTATCATTTTAAGCTAAATACCAGTTGTTTTATTGTGTATTATCCGTGCCACTGCTATAAATGACTTTATACATGCTGCAATTTGAAGGTACGGTTCGTTTAAGTTATATCACTCTATTGTCGCCAAGCATAAAAGTTGGCGACGAAAGAAACATTTCAAACTATTTAACATTGTTGGTGCAAAAGTAATCATTATTAAAATACAGCTTTGGCATATACTGTTATACTTGTAAGACTTTGGCATATATTGTTTGATTTTACAGAGCAGAATTTTGGTGATGGAGGTTTTAAACCAAAATCGATCGCAGCACATGCATCTGTGAATGGGTCCATCAGACATCGAATCAAAAAAGTTTTTTCCCAGTTTTTCCCAAGCCGATTGCTTTTTAGTTTTCTTTTTAGGTGGTGGAAAATCAAGAGTAATAGCTATAACATTTTCCGGCTTGTTAGAATCACTATTGGCACTCAAATTTTCCTGGTTAGAACCGACCGATAGTAAAACGCCATGGCTAGTGGATTGGTCGCCCTGGCGACATGATGTTTTACAATTAATCGGTTCGGCATTAAATTGCTTCCTTTTTCGTGATCGCCTTTCAACACGTAATTGGTTTTCAGCGGCTCAATAATCTTTTGATTTTATCATTTTCTGCATTGAAAGACGTTTTTGCGCCAAACCAAATACAGTATTACTCAGTTATCCCGTCGACCAATTTCGCCAAATGATACGAATCGCCAAACTAATAAGCAACTTATACATGTTGACTAAATTTTTATTTTAAATAGCAAAAGAAGAAATAAAAATCACTTTATGATTGTTTAAGTACGCGTATTGTGTTTAATATCATTGAATGCGATATTCACGTTCATTCATTTCTTTGGCTTCGGCTTTTTCCGTATCTGTTAATTTCCGTCTACCCATTTTTAAATTTGTTAGTTTTCTCCTTTATTACAATGATTTTAACCATTTTAATTTACTATTCAAATAAAAATTCTTCTAAAAGTAAAGAATTTAATTTAAATTCAAATAAAAATTCTTCTAAAAATAAAGAATTTAATTTAAATTCAAAAGTGGTAACATCATTCAAAAGTGGTAACATCATTCAAAAGTGGTAACATCATCGGGTCCATTCTCCCGAAAACAACAACCATTTTTCAAATGGTTAATAAAAAATTTTAAAAAATGAAAAGTATATGTATTTATCATAAAGAAGCAAAAGTGAGTAGAATCAGCAATTTAACTAAACAAATCATTCAGAATTTTAAAAAATGATAATTAACAGTGCATATAGGATTCATTGTCTAGTAGAACCTGCCGTATTATAAAAAAATCCTTCAGAATGAATTGGAAGAAGAAGTAGCTACGCTTATAAGAAAAAATAATTAAACAGAACTACCAAAATAGAAGTGCATTTATCCCAATCATTATGAATAAAATAAAATAGTAGCTGTGCGCTTATAAGAATTACTAGTTAATGATTGACATTTTAGGAATAGAATAATTCAGAATTAATAGAAAGTGGGAGTGCAAGAAACACAGCTATCATGTATTAAAAGCTAAAGTTAGATAAGGGTTAATATACCCACATACCGAAGCTTATTCACAAATATTATTAAAAAACAAAAAGATATCAGACAAATGTATATACTGCGAAAGTTCAAAAATTAGTTTCAAACTCTATTTGCTGTTAGAACACTGAAAATCAATAGCAACCCTATACCCCTAATGTTGAGCTTTAACATACCGTTTAAGTTTTATGACAGTAAATTCCAGTTGAATGTTTTATCTTCAGAAAAGTGCAACACGTTTCTTTCTTAGTTTAGATCCTTTTTTCAGTTATCACTTCACGTTGAACGTCTTAATATCACCACGTCTTCCTCAAGCTTCTTATTCACAAATTTCACCAGTAGACAGCAAGACATTAAACGGATGTACGCCACGAACAGTCGGCTCTGTTTCTTCAAAAATACTTTAAAAAATTTCACCTTTTGTATAAAACCTAATATTTCAAATTCCTTCCTATAGCCTCACGTAGTCCAACGCTGCTAGGTTGTGAATCTGCTTTCACATTTTTCGATTTTTTACCTTTTTTATTTCAATAGAGTCCAGAGATAAAAATTCAATTTCTTTAAAATAAACGGTTTCACGTTGAAACCTTTTCACATTCTGTAAATGGTTTGTAACAGACGATAGATGGTTTCTAAAGTTTATAGCGAAACCTTTCTCTTACTTTAGTAGAATAGCTGTTAAAAAAAGAAAAATAGTCGGCGGACTTTGATGCATAGCGGCCAGTTCGATGTCCACGTATGAATTTCATAAAAAATTTGAAAAAGACGTGTTCGCTGATTTCATTCTGACTGGAGACCTCTTTTGTTCATAGTTCATGGTATAGATCAGACCTTTTTTTTTTTTTTTTTTTTTCATGATGAAATTTCAAACTGATTGAGAAAGAAATATGGATTAAGTTTTGACACTGTTGTGTCGCTTGTGTGTTTCATAGTTGTGTTGTTTCAAGGCTTGACTTAAATTCATTTAATTCAAAGTGTTTTATGTCTTTTAAAATCTTCAAAAAAGTAAAAATAAAAAATGTATCTACAATAAATAAATAAATAAATAAATACACTAGCGAAATTCTCTTTTAAAATATAATAGTGTGCATGGAATATAAAAATAGTTGTCTGAGATAGCTTTCAAATAATCCTTGAGTACTAACTATTACAGCGGAAGAATCACGTATATAAAGCTACTGCCTGATAAGGGTTAATATCACCTTATATTTTTCATGCTGCTTATTCACAAATATTGTTAAAAACAGAAAGATATCACATAAATGTACGCTACGAAAATTCATTTCTTTTTTGTCAAAAAAATACTTTTAAATTTTTTCGTTTTGGTATAAATTCTGTTTAAAATTCTATTTGCCGTTAAAACATGGAAAAGGGGCAGAATTTGAAATTCGCGGAAGCAAAAGTTTCCTGCCACGCATCATTCCTTAGTTTTTTTACTAACGTTTTTTTTTTTTTTTTTTTTTTTTTTAATGTCGTGAATGAATCAAAGTGAATAGCATAGTTTAAACAAAAAAATAAAAAATTAAAAGTTCAGCAATTATTGTTCGTAAATGAGTGATTAGTTTGTCGCTAAAGGGCCAATCTTCGAGATATTGCGGCAAAGTTAACGATCAGGAAATTGACTGCTAACAATATTTAAAAATTATATAAAGGTGGCCAGGGTCGTCAGGACTTTCTGAGGTCCGGCAGACCACAGGAAATGACTATTCTTGTGGAGGGAATTATCTGGTGAAAAAAAACATTGATTACCCGCATAAAAATGCTGTTGCAATATTCTGCCATTTACAGAATGAAAATATTGCTGAAATAAGTCAGTCTACCGTGTCAAGAGGCTGGCATGATGCAGAACTTTATGAACTCTGGTCAAATGAAAACTTGACAAATTTCTATTTTTTCATCAATCGAATCTCATACTTTTTTGGGAGAGATGGCAGACACTACGACCGATGATTTAACAACAAAAGATATGATTCGATGTACGTTTTCCTATAATGATGCATGGTGAAGGACACATTATAATGTAAGGAGCATTTTCTTCAAAAAGTGTTAGTCCATTATTTAAAATCCGCGGCAAGATGAATGTTGCAGTTCATAAGTAATCTTGCAAGATTATTTGTTGCCTTATTAGGGGAAAAATTGTGGTCGCAACTATCAGTTTTAACATGATAATGACTTAATGAATGTATGCAAGCTCGACAAACAATGGCTTTCGCACTAAAAAATCCCACTTTTGAAATGGTCAGCCCAAACGCCCAACATGAATCCAAAAGAAAATCTTTGGAAATAAGATGGCAAACGTGTGCAGAACTATAAATATTCCAACTCAGCCAAAATTTCCAAAAAATTGCAACAAGTGCGGAAAAAACATACCACAGACGATCTTCAACAGTTAATTGTTAATGTCACGTTGCTGCGCCGCAGTACTTATTATTAAAGTCATGAGAATAAAATACTAATTGTAAATATAGTTGATCACTGTTATTTTTTATTACAATGCCATTTTTTTCCAAACTTGCGCAGGTGGCCGGAAATTTTTGAGAACATGCGTTTTCCTTTGCACTTATTTTTTTCAATTAAATTTATTGATAATTAAATGTTATTCCATAAATAAGCTCCTCACTGTTATCTCAATAAAATATAAATATCACTTTGAGATTCCTCTTCATATGGGTATACTTACTAATTAACTAAAAAAATTTTGCTGGCCGGAAACTTTTGACCGCCACTGTATAAAAATGAACATTTCAATAAACGTTACTTTCTATATCATCATGACTTTATAGCATTCCCTCAAACCTTTTCAAACCATCATCGTTTCTAAAAAAATTGACATAAAAACGAAAATTTCAAACTTTTTCATCACAAATCTTTTAACAAAATAAAAAGGAAAAAAATGCAGTGAATCCCTCAGAAAGAAAAAAAACACCAGATATAAAACGAGACGAGTAGAAAAAAAAAAAAAAAAAATCATCCAAAATATGAAATCTGTGAGGTAAAAACAAGGGGGTGAGAGACTGCAAAAGGGGAAGGGGAGGGGGTGTTTTGCCCGAAGATGGATTCTGTTACTGACTCGGTCACGAATTTCTGGATAAACGGGAACTGTTTTCCGAGATAAACGGTATGCACGAATGCGTCTGGAAATAGCAAATGCTTTTTTATATGTCGGCAGTCCACTATTTTCTTCTTGTTTTTTATTTTTCCAGGAGATCTATTTTTCCTTGTTCTTCTCCTCAGTATTCCTGATCGCATCCGAACGGTCATAGATAAATAATGGACTGGACGCGGGGAATTTGTGTTTTTTTGTTGTTTCCTCTGTTAGATTTTCCTCCATGGTGGTGCATGGAGAATTGTTTGATTCTCTCGGTTTTGACAGTTTTATAGATTTTAAGGATCTAAAAAAGCTTAAAACTGTCATTTTTTTTATGTTTATTTTTACTGAGAGGGAAAAAATGATGTTAAGTTGAAAATTCATTTGCTAATTGAGCATAAATAAAAATTCTAATACAAAAGCAAAACATTTCTCTTCTCCATTTTATTTATTATTTCTTTCATTCTTTTTTTTTTTCTTAGATCTTTATAAATCTTTTTAATAAGTTCACACATCTCTGTGCATGATTAAAACGTTTCGATTCTTTTAGTTTTTGACATTTGTGCACATTTTAAAGATATGGGAAAGTTAAAGTTCTTGTTTTTGATACTAATTATAGAACTTAGTGTTAGGTTCGATAATCGTATATTTCATTTGGCAAACGAGAAAATTGTAATGAAATATTGAAACAGATACATAATTTCTAGTGTTCATATTTTTATGCGTTCTATTTTTATGTTTTTATGTGTAATTCTATGGGATGTTTATCATGCGTTTTAATACTTCTGCATTAGTTCCTACAGAATTATTCTATATTTCATATGATCAAAACCAATATATTTAATCTCAGCCTATTTTTTCATGCAGTATTATAATACATTTAAGAGAAATACTTATTTTTAATTTAAATACATTTGCATTACTTTAAATCATCATTTTAAAGAGGATTTGCTTCAATGCGCTGAGGGGGGGGGGGGGGATTCTTTGATATCATTCTTTCCATTTTACTTCTCCTTTTCATAAACCAATATATTTATAAAATTTAGACATTAGACCTTAGACCTTATTTTAGACTTTATTATGCAGTGTAAAAAATTATAATATTAAAAAATACAAAATTATTATTATTATTATTATTATTATTATTATTATTATTATTATTATTATTATTATTATTATTTTAATGGCTTTTACATTGCAAGTTTCTAGCAAAAATTTATTTAAATGCAATTCCTCGCAATTTTTTATCCATTTTTTCTTCCTGTTGCACTGGGAATTTTTTTACAATAAATATTATGTATTATCTGGCCTTAAAATCTTGGATTGTCTAATTAATGTGTCAACATGATTTTTCATTGAACAAGAAGGAAGTATTTTAGATTCATATCAACTTAAAAAAATCATAATAATCCAAACATCTAAACGCAACTTTAAACAAATGTCAAAATTTAAACGTAAATTTGAATGAAATAGAAACTTGAAAAAGAAATATTAAAACGTAAATTTGAAACGTAACAGAGATTTAAAGCTCATTTTCATTATTTAATTATCATTCCATTTTTTAATCGTTACTAATCGCTGATGGAACATCATCACTTGCAACATCTATCACAGAGAGGATTTTTTTTTCTCCTTGTTCCAACATGTTCTGGATCATTTCTCATGATAAGTCACAAGCACGGCTGCTCATGAAAATGGATATTTTTTTACGCCTTTCCTGTCACACCTGTGCCACGTTATTTTGTCTATCTGTCCATCCGAGCGTCGACCATTATTCCTGATGGCTAATGGACAGATTGATCCCAGATTCTTGACTGATCCTTGACTGGGTATCGATTTAGTCGGATGGATGACATTCTTGAAGGAATTGCAGTAGAGAGTAAGGTGATAAATCTCTTGCGATGTGTTACAAATGAGCTTGTTGCGTGAATTACATTGAAGAAAATATTAAAAACCTATATTTTGTATTAATTTTAATGTTGTACAGTGTCAGCAAAATAAGTCTTGACACAATCTCAATGTTTGAATGTTTTATTTTATTTTTGCAATACACATACATTTAAGGGTGTATTCGAAAAAACGCTTTTCCACCTTCAACAGCTCGAAATTTTCCGATACAATTTCAGACACATTTTTAAAAGTAGAAACATGAAACTTGCTGAGGGGATTTTTGAAGAGACGTACAAGATGCCGTGTGATGTCATTTTACGTTCCATTCATTAGAATTTGATTTATGAACAATTATCTTCTCAGAATGACACTTTTTTTCGTTCCCAAGTAGCGTTGCAAAGGTTAGAAAAAACCCGGTTTAAACCCTGGAATAAACCGGGTTTTTAGGAATAAACCTGGAAAAAACCCGGGATTTTTTGGAATAATCCGGTTTTTTGGGAATAAACCTGGTCTATTGGAAATAAACCCGGGAATAAACCGACTTTTTGCAACTCTATATTCCCAAGTCACCCGCTTCGGAAAAATCTGTTCAAAATGCCGTTTTTGATTGCTTTTTTTTTTGCAATATTTTCTGTATTTATCAAAAAGTTGATAGATACGGCACGTTGAGTAGTTTCTAAATAAGAGAATCTGCGAGTTTGATGAGTTTGAGAGCAAAAGTGAATTAAAAAATAAATCGAAAAATAAGCGGTTTGAATCGAAATACACCCTTAACGTCTGAATTTAAAAAGAAAAAAAAATTGTTAAAAGATTGAATAATATAAACTAACACAGGCTTGAATACGTTGGTGAAACTAGCAAATCTTTAGAAATTCGCCTGCGGGAACATATCAGTGGTCTAAAAAGGTGGTAATTTAAATTCTAAAATTGTCCAACATTACGTTCAAACGAAACACATATCCCACAATTTGCGAACGCCAGTACATTAAGGGGCCGCTTCACTCAAATGAAAAGACCCGTTCGCTAATGCTAATCCTATGGAAGAAATTTATACAGATATCTCGGTTGCATTTTTATATTTTTAAATGATTCTTTTTGCATTGGATAGCTGAGATTGATCTGAATGCAAGCCGTTTTTTACTTTTTCGATTTTGTTTACATATATTTTTTTATGAGGGTGATTTCGCTTTCCAAACCGGTTCTGAAAATGAAAGCATTCTCGTAAAAAATATCTGTAAACGAAATCAAAAAATTAAAAAACGGCCTGATCAGATCAATTTCATCTATCCAATGCAAAAAGAATCATTTAAAAATATTAAAATGCAATCGAGATATATTTATAAATTTCTTCCATAGGATTAGCATTAGCGAACGGGTTTTTTCTTTTGAGTGAAGCGGCCACTTAAAATCAGGTTGCAGCAGTTATCACGGCAGATTACTCCTCGAAGGTTGGTTCACGTGTTGACGATCGCCAATTCTAAATTATGCTCGTGTTGTCCCGAATAAATATTATCTTTTTTTTCTAAAAAATAATAATTAACTGTAACTGTCTTGATTTGTTCCAATGTTTGTTATGCAATGAATAATTATTTGTACTGATGAGGCCTTGCTTGTAGCTCGGCGAAACGTTTATTCTTGTATTTTTAAATGTTTTTTTAGTATTTTATGATTTAATATGCTCCCTTTATTTATTTATTTATTTTTTTTTTTTTTAGTTTTGGTAGTTGTTTGCAAAAAGTTTTTTTTTATTACTTTCTCTACAAAAAGAAACTCTTCTGGCGCAATAAATCGACGTAAAAATCTTACAACTTTTTAACAACTTCGTGCTTTGACTTTATTGGAACAAAATGTTCCTGTAAGTCATAAAGCTTTAGATTTAGAAGCATCAGGGCAAAATATATGTGCCCTAAAAAGGGCAAGATACCACGCGGCTGTATACAAGAACGAAAATTCAGTTAAAAAAATAAAAAATAAATAAAATAAAAAGAATAATGCCCAGTTAAACTGATGGCATAGAGCTCACAGGTTATGCAGAATAATTGTATGTTACAACCTAATATAATAATGCCTTTCGAAAAATAAGACTGGAAGTACCCCACCCCCCCACAATTTTCTTTCTTTATACTTATCATTGAAGCCCCAAAACTAATCAAGGATACGCCGTATCATATAATAAACCTGTATCCAAAATTCGAAGCAAGTCGAATAATTTTGCATAAAAACCCATTTATGTAATTTAAGAAACGTTGTCCCCCGTTTCCTCCTTAATAATTAATCATTAAACCTCCAAAACTGTTCAGAAATTCAACTTATCAGAAAAAACCTACATCCAAAATTTAAAGCAAATCGGATAACTCTGCATAAAACTCTATTTAGCTAACTTAAGAAGTAGGTTATCGCCCGTACCCTCGTTTATAATTAACAAAAGAAAAAAATACCACAATAAATGAGCAAAGCTTCTTACTACTATGAACCTGTATCCAAAAATTGAAACAATTCGGTTAATTCTGCATGAAAAACCATTTACATAAATTATGAGGGGTAGTTTCCCCTATCCTCCCTTTATACTTATCCAGTGAATTCCAAAAACAAATCAGGGAAGCGCCATTTCAGAATAAGCCGACCCAGCGGCTTGGTTGGTAGCGTCAGCTCCTCCCACACCGCTGGACCCTGGTTCGAGTCCAGCTAGCGGCATGGGTGTCTGTGCTGTCCCTGTGATAAGGTATGTACCGGATATTCTGTAATAAAAAGTGTTCTATATGGTTTCTTGTGATCATTGGAGGTTATGCCGGCGAATAGCTGTAGCGCCTACCTCAAAGCAAATAAATGTAAATAAATAAATGCAAATTCAGAATAAACCTTTATACAAAGATTGAAGCATATCGTTAAATTTTGCGTGAAAAACAAAATTAAGACGGGGAGATTACCCCCCCCCCCCCATTCCCCCTCTTTAAACTTATCCAATGAACATCCAATACTAATCACGAGGGCACCTCATTAGAATGATCCTACATCTAAGATTTGAACGAAATCTACTAATTCTGCAGGAAAAACCCATAAATTAAGGGGAGGGGCAATAACCCCCGCTACCCTTCTTATACTTATCGAATGAACTCTCAAAACTAATCAGGGAAGCGTCTTTCATAATAAGCCTAAATCCAAAATTTCATGAAAATCGATATTTTTATCATGAGTTATCGCGTCACGTAACGTACGTACGCACGCACGTACATACATACAGAACGGGCGGGCACATAAGCTCTCAGGCTTTGATAGCCTGTGAGCTAAAAACGAGTAAGACTTTAGCCATGTCTGATAATTTGATAATCGAAAAATCTTTTACAAATTATTGGTATCGAAATTTAAAAAACCGTACATAAACTGTTAAAAAAAAAAAAAAAAAAAAAAAAAACTGTTTTTGGTTGCCGCCATTTTTCCATCATCCCTCCGACGTAGTATTCAGGGGACGATGACTTATAGTACATTAGTAAAGTCTAGGATTGCAACTGCAGTCATGTGAAAAGACCCGCTGGCTAGTGCTAATCTTATAGAAGAAATTTATAAAGTATCTCTGTTGCATTTCAATATTTTCAATTGATTTTTTTAAATTGGATGCCTGAGATCTCTCTGCACAGAGGTAGTTTTTTATTTTTTTAATTTTGATTGTAGATTGATGTTTTATGAGGATGCTTTCACCTTCGAAGCCGGTTTCGAAAATAAAAGTTTCTTCATTAAAAATATCTGCAAACAAAATCGAAAAAGTAAAAAACGGCCTCTGTACAGATAAATCTGAGCTATCTAATTAAAAAAATAACATTAAAAATACCTACAATAAAACGAGATATGTTTATAAATAAATATCTTCAATAGGATTAACATTAGCGAACGGGTCTTTTCGCTTCACTGAATTAGCCTCTTAACGCCTTAACTGGTTAATTCTTTCCCGTTCAATAAACTGAAAATACGAGACTCACACCACTATTATTTAAATAAAACATTCGTAAAATTTAGTGTAAACATTATCGTTTCACTTACCCATCACACGTAGTATAGGGTAAGTCTTGCAATCGTTTTGAAAATCGAAAAAAATTTTTTGACGGATTTACACGTTTTAGATAGTGGAGATTCCGAAAAACATATTTTTAGAAAAAAAATTTTGCCGTCCGTCTGTCTGTCTGTAAACGCTCTATCTCCCGAACAAATTAGATAGAGACTTGAAATTTTGTATGTAGTTAGTATGTAAGAATGGGACGAACCCTATTTAATATCAGCAACCTCGATTATCCGGAACTATTTTTTTCGGACTCTCGAAAAATTCGTTCTGATGAAAGGTACATAAAAATTTTCGAATTTTTTTGTTCTAAGGAATGGACGTAAAAGGCAATAAAATAACACACATTTTGCATATAGAACGAAGTCGATCGTATTATTAGTTGCCGAGATATTTGTAATCTTGTTTTCCACATTCTTCGATTTTTCATGACCCTGTATTTCATTCAAATTTCAATTTAGAAGTATATTTTAATTAGAAATGAGACGCTTAATCCGACGCAGTTAATTGTTAGTTAATAGAGTTATTATTTTTGGAGTTATAAGGATGTTTCTTTTACACAGTTCAGTACTACTTGAGTAGTTTTGCGTTTTATATAATTTGTCGAAATTGGTACATCAGCAGTTCTTTAATATAGCATTATTATGTACATTAACAATATTTAAATTTTGTTTATGAATTGCAATGCATAGTATAAATAGTTTTCACATGTTTTATTTTCATATACATATCCATGATGGGTAAGTATTACGGTGGCCCCCAACGACTAGTTTCAATCGTATGAAAATTTTCTTAAAAATAATAGTGGTGTCAAAAAGCTTTAAATGATAAAATAAGCAAATTTGTCATGCTCGAACTGGGGTTAATCGCTACTAAAGATGTGATATCGTTTAGAGAATTATACAGTTCATGAAATTATTTAGCTTATTAGTTCACTATTTTGTGTTATAAGAGAACTCTGCGAAGTTTTAGACATATACTAGTTATATGATCGTTTTAGAAGAATGTACGTTGACAAAATTGTCAAGTTCAGCATGAACGTAATTAAATTTTAAAAAAAGTGTTTCTTAATCTTATTAATTTTATCACAGAAATAAAATTTTCATTTTGTTTTCACCCTGCATGCTTTTGTTTCATATAATCCCGCGTGATTTCCCCTTTTCCGTTTTATTGATATTTTGCCTACCCCAAGCAACAGGCTGCATCGATAGAATTATCTTAATCTTGCAGCATTTTCTGAAGGGGTTTTTCTCTCTGTAACGTCATCATACATCATCTTGATGGTGGAGATTTTTTTCGATAGAAGGTGAAGAGAAATAAGGTGTTGCAGAAAATTGATGTATACTCAAAAAAGTGACCTTTTCACAGAACCTATAGCTTTTCGGTTATAGAAAATCTAATGTTTTAAGGTTGGTCTTAAATCAGAAAGGACATCTTTATGAATTTAAGTTTTAATTTATTTTTGTTCGAAAATGCATGAAACTAACAGGTGTTGTTGTTCAGAAATTATCTAATCGCATTTTATTTATTTAATAATAATAATAATAATAATAATAATAATAATAATAATAATAATAATAATAATAATAATAATAATAATAATAATAATAATAATAATAATAATAATAATAGGATAATAATAATAGGATAATAATAATCATAATAATATTTTAGAAAATAATGTCAAAGTGGAAATTTTGAACCGAATTTCCGTGCGAAGGCAGAATAACCATTCAAACTGAGATGAAAAACGTGTTAGTCAAGGAATGAATTTAGTTTATTAGTCGATAGGTAATTTATTGATCGCAAAATAGAAAACTCAATTCGATTCCAAATCGCTTCTATAGTCTGGCCCACGAATTTTATGTCTTTCCGTCAAAAAATAAATTTGTAAATGTGTCAAAACGTTTTACGCTTGTTGAACAAATAAGAACAGCTTTAAGGAAGTTTTCTTTCGTTCGAACTTGGTATAAGTTGTAATTCTGACTGAAAGTTTGTTTTTATATACGCGTATATTTTAATTCTTTTTTTCGGGGAATGTAAAGTACTTTGATTTTAATTCATATTCACTTAGTTTTTCTTTATTGAATATACACACCTGACTTGGGTACTTGACACTGAAAGCCTCTTTTAATCTTCCATCGATATGAGTATGGGATAGACTCATAAGTAGACTTCACTTGAATATTACATCCGGGAAGTCTAAAAAGTGTGTAGAACGGAGATCGAGCATTAATTGGCATTAATTAAAATCAATAATATTGTGTTATTCTTCTTCGTCTCGTCAAAGCTGATAAAGAACTTTAGTTCTGTGGATTATGTTTAAAGGATGAAAATAATTTCTTTCTTACAATAATTATAATAATTCTGTTAATAATAGATCTTATAACTAGCAAAAGGCAAGCTTTTTTGGATTCGCGAAGCATTATTTCAAAAGAAAAATATTTAAAAGTAACAATAATTATTTTTTCCAACTTAATTAAACAAAAATGTTATTTTGTTTTTTGGAGGATTTTAATTTTAGAAATGTAAATTCAGTCAAATTCCATAAATTGTTTTTAAACAGCAAAACATATTAAAAATAATACTAATAGTAATTACTTCATAGTAATAAATGCGTTTCATTTGGTTCAGTTTTCAGCCTTCGTATTCAAATAACACTTTACATAACGAATTTAACAATTAATTTTATTTGCATAATAATTAAATTGATAATTTTATTTGTTTACAATTCTTTCGTTTCTACTTTGCGAAAAAGAAAAAAAATAATAACATAATTTTTTTGACGGAAGTATCGTCTGCGTAAATGATTTCACACAATAAAAGTAAATTGTGTATTTGAATACTTAACACTGAAAAATAGTTTTTATTATTAAATATAAATAAATGAATTTTCACAAATTTTAATTCATTAAAAATATGCTATAATTTTCATTAAAAAAATGATAGTTAAAAATTTCATAAAAGAAATCGTGGAACTATTATATGATTAAAAGGAGTGAGACCAAAATATGCGCCATTTCCAACCGATCTTACTAATGTATTCTATGAAAAAATATTTTTTGGTGAAATAATGAAAATACATTTTATTTATTTAATGTCCCTTATTCTTCTTTTTGTTCGAGTCTACAAAAATCGCCGTTTTACCTTATGTGACTTCATTGGAACATTATCGATCGTAGTCATTGCAGGCAGATGATTGCAAAGAATTTTGTTTACAGTTTTTAAAATATAAATAGTTTTACATTTATTTCCATCTAATAATTCATAAAGAAATGGAGCCTTTTCTTCTTTCCTGTTCGAGGCTTTAAAAATCGCTATTTTACCTTATGTTACTTCACAGGAATACAGTCCATTAATCATGATTCTACCTATAATTATTAACCCCATGATTTATTTCTTCTTCTGAAAATATAATCGTTTCATTTTTTATTTGCAAAAATGCGTCCTTAATGGAAAAACATGTAAAATAAATTATTTAAAATAATAATTTTTTATGGTTATTTTGAAGAAAAAAAATAATATCGTGCAAATCTACACATCATAATTTATTTTTATGTTTAATTTCAAATCAAAATACTGAATAGTTTTTTGTAAAGTGTACGACAAAATGTAGTTTGAATAGCCTAGTAGAGGATTCGCTTCGCTCATCCTAATAATTAATTGTTATAATTAGCATGATATTTAAAGTGATTTTCTTCTAAAATTATGAAAGTCTTTCTCCTTCATTTTGAGCGTTTTTAAAATTTCAAATCGAGGAATTTTTTTACAGCTTGTAACAGCATTTCAAGTAAGCCTCATACAGTACTAAATTTAGTGTCTTTTATAATTTTCTTTATAGAACTAAATAAAATATTACATGAAATGCAATTTAGTTTTGAATCTGTTTGCGAAAAAACTATTAATTCTAGAAGTATATATATTTCTAGAACTATGTCGTTGTTCTGTATTATAAATTATATAATCTAAATTTTCATCTTTTTTCGAAAATTTGACGTAATAATATTTCTAAAAGAAAGACATTTTAAGTTAAATTTATTCTGTTGTTATGTTAAAAAAAGAAATTAAAAATGTTTTAATGTTTTTAAAATGATTTTCTTCATCTACATGATATAAACTCATTCATTAAGTTATAATAAGCTAGTTCCTGTTCTCAGCTACATATTAAAAATAAATAAGGTACATAAAAATACATGACATTGCGATAAGATTCTTGTATTATGTGCTGCTAATCTATGAGTAACTGGAAAATTGCTACTAAAAATACATTTATATTTGATTTAAAATCAATTTGAGTTTTTGATTATTTTTAGTAAAAAGGTAATTTGAAATTTACAAGAGCATTAGAAAAAATCTATAACTAAATTTAACACTTAAAATTGTGATTAGAATAACTTTATATGCACTTGTATGAAAAATACAAAAATGACATTTAGATGTAGAGGTATATTCTGAAAACAAAAGAAGTTTGTAATCTCTAAGTAATTTGTTCTTCATATTGAATACAGAATTCTTAATATAGAATATTTATTTAATAATTTTTTATGATAGTTAAATAGCTATTGTGATTATCCTCTAATCTATACCCATTGTGCATGTGAAAATATATATTTTTTAAAATTCTAATTTTTAAATAATACGTATTTTCACTGTTTTTTCGAGGAAGGGGGATTTTGTATGCAGTTTTCATAAAACTGATGTTTTAATTCCTTTTCGGCATAGCACTAATTATAATGTATTATAAACAAGGTTCGCACACTCCTTGGCACCACTATTAAAAATAAGAAAATTTACATTTCATTTTTAAACCATAACATTCGTAATCCTCACCTTCATTCACAGATTTTACGATATTTTTCTGCAGTGAAACACTTCGAAAATATTCTAAAAATTTAGTGATAGAACTGTACGAATTCTGTGTATATTTCGAACTTTTGGAATAGGACAGGATTTAAAACTCAAAATATATTTAATCAAATACCTAAAAAGCACTCAATTAGCGGACAATTCGGGATTACGAAATTTATTCAATAATGGAAAGTGTTTACTCTTGAGAGTTAAAAATAAACAAGTATGTATGCGTTTTAACTCTCTCTCTCTCTCTCTCTTTTTTTTTTTTTTTTTTTTTTTTTTGCCAATTATAGTTGTCCGGAATTAGGGAATATCCATTAATTTTTATAACGGCCACGCCTTAATACTGTACACCTCTATTTAGCGAACACAATGCAGGGTTAGATTTTCTGCTGAAAAAGGATTTGATTGAAGCATGGATAAACTAGGCAGTGTTTCCTCCCTTCTCCTCACCATTTTAGGTAATCCAAATTAGATATGTAATTTTTGTAGAGCTTATATTTTTTATTTATTTCAGCATTGTTCTTATTATAGGATCAATATTTTGAATTTCTAATCTAGAATAGATTTAAAAAAAAAAAAAAAAAAAAATCGAAATTGAATAAAACTTCTCAATCAAGAGCATTTCGAGAATGCTGAATTTGTTCGCTATTTGAAGGTGTTCGCTTTTCTGAGGTAAAAAAGATTAATGTTCGTTAATGAAGGATTTGTATTTATGTTTTGCAGTAAAACCTCCATTGGACACTCCTAATAGAGGAAACTACTATTTAGAAAACAGATTTTTTATTCACAACATACACATATTCCATATGCTTTTATCTCAGGAAAACAGATGCCTCCAAATTGAGGCCAAATTCCGTAAATGTCCCCTATTGATAAATTTTACAGTACTTAAATAATTTGCTGTTGCTGTTTTTAATCCTGTTTTACTCTAGAACTTAAAAATATTGATTAAAATCAATACGATGTCGACAAATATATAAATTATCATTTTTGCGAAAACTGTCTACCGACTTTGGAAGTCCATAAAAATCAGGTTGTATGGGTGGGTGGAAGGGGCGAAGCCATGGCCAAATATTTATCCTTGATTCAACTTGTTCAAACATGCCTACGCTGTAATGCCTATTAAAAAATGGCTACAATTTAGATGCTTAAAGTGTCTGAAATCCAGACATATAAAGTATCTGAAAAAATTAAAATTTTTAAAACTTCTGAAAACTGAATACTTCGTTCCAGAGACTTAACTGTCTGAATCTCCGATATTTTAATTTACAGTGTGTCTATAAAAATTTTCTTTCCTTTTCTTGATACGTCCTATTGTAATTCTCAAAGAAACAATTCTGTATAATTTTCCTTGTCTTTTTCGATCTCTGTAATGTATCTACTTCTGCAACAGGCAGCATCGATAGAATTGTCTTAATCTAGCAACATTTTCTTGAAGGAGTTTCTGTTTCTAGCGCCATCATATATCATCTTGATGGCTGAGATTTTCTTGATAGAAAGTAGAGAAATAAAACTCTACGTAAGTGATTTATACTTGAGAATATGGCTTTTTTCCGGAACTAATAACTTTTAATTTACTAAAGGTTCAGATCCCATAGGAAAATTCGAACGGTCTTTTGATACTTTAGTCTCACACTAAGGAAACTAAAAACGTTCATTGTGATCTACGTTTATTTATTCGTAGTTTTCCCAATCGCGTTTTTCACTAACTTTTCTAAATGAAAACTGTTAATAACTTGGAGCAAAAATAATTTGCAAAATAACCAAATGTGCAACTGTTAAATATATGTTCGTAAAAAATGTGATAATTATTAATAAGTGTCACAATAAATAGATTATTTCTGCAAGAAAGCATGTTATTATGTTCTGTTTATTAGTAAACTGGTGTACAAAACTTGTCACCAGACTTATTACTATTTTTCAGATTTTTGATGCACGTGTACATGTGACCCCTCCCCCCCCCCCCCCCCAAAAAAAAAAAGAAAAAAAAAAAAATTGATTTTCATTTCACTTATTGCATGAATTTGCTATTTTAGCATCTGTGCTTGAATTCGATTTCGCAACATTAGTGCTTGAGGAAATACAAAATAAATTGGAGTAAAAATCCCTGTATTTTATAGCAAAAGGTACACCTCCCCTTCTGTCAACACTGTTGCTGTAAAAATTACAAGCTGACGTCTTTAAGAATTTTTTAAAATTTATCAGGTTTTGTAAAAAAATCCCTTAACTATTGGATATGCGGTGCAAGTGACGAAATAATTCGATTTCTACTTCATTTATTGCTTGAATTCGGTTTCACAACATCTGTGCTTGAAAAATTACAACATGAACTGCTTGAAAAAGCACAAAAAAATTTATAGTGTATAAACGAAAAAAAATCATACATAAATAAATAGAGGTTCACATTTGTGCAAAGCAGATCTGAAGAGATTAAAAATAAATATTAAAAAAATTCAAAACTAAAGCTATTCAATAAATAGTGAGAGATTCCTTTTACGCCTTGAACTGTCACTAAAAATTCTTTTTAATCTTCATCATCTGTTTCTAACCACTGCGCTTTCTCAAACTTCTTTGATTTTATCAAAACTGATGAAGTCTTTAAAAAGCATCAGATATTCGTAATGAAATATTGAATGTGTTTGTAAGAAAATACTCACATCAAATGCTCGCCTATTTCCTATTAGAGGTAAAAAATAAATAAATAAATAAATAAATAAATAAATAAAAATCATACTTTTTTGTTTATATTGTCTCTATCTCGGAGGAATTTTGCAAACACAGATAAAATTAACATTTATTTTATGAAGGATAAACATGAGGTGTGTCCTTTATTGATTTTATTCTAAAACAAGAAACAATCAGCTACATAGAAGTAAAGTAAAAATGTTAACAAACCAAACGGTTTAGCTTTTATGAAAAAAAGAATAGAGATCCGCATTTGTGTACACCAGGTCTGAAGATATTAAAAATAAATTATAAAAATTTTGAAAAATAACGCCGTTCAACAATTTAGTTTCTATGAAGAAAAGAAGAGAGATCCACGTCAGATCTTAAGATATTAAAAATGAGTATCAAAAATATGTAAAAAATAACGCCATTCAATACACAGTCTGAGATCCTTCTTACGCCTTGAACTGTCATAGAAAATTCTCTTTAATCTCCATCATCTGTTTCCAATCGCTGCGCTTTCTCAAACTCTTTTTGATTTTATCAAAACTGATGAAGTCCTTAAAAAGCATCAGATATTCGTAATCAAATCTTCAATCTCTTACTCCAAGAAAACACTCACATGAAATGTTCATCTATCACCTATTACAGTAGAGAGTAAAAGGAGGTGTCATTTTTCCTAGGTCTTTAATCTAACACCTCCACGGGGTGCTTCCAGCATTTTTCTTTCATTTTTACTTTCGATATTATCTCACAAACAGTGTCTCTGGAGGCATTTGCAACAGGTGGAATGAGATCGTTCCTTTTTTCCATTGCCAAAATGTTATGAAGAGGTGTTATATTACAGGCCTATACATTAAAGCTGTCTTCAGTCCACTTTTTCATTTGATATATGAAACGTCTGACATTTGTTGCGGTTGTGGAATTATAATTTAGATGCTGTTGTTGAAAATATATTGTGACGTTTACAGTGATCTTCATTTGCTCCATAAAAGTTAGATGAACTTCTAGTTTTAGAAAAATAAAACGAGATAATAGATTACTAAAAATTGTTACGCATTTCTAATAATCTATTCGACGATCATTGGGCATCGCCTGATCTACGAAATGATGAACTTTATTTTTGTCTAGTTTGTATAAATCAATTTCATGATTTTTAGTTTATTTTTTATTTATTTATTTTTTTAAATATAGTGAAAGAAATATTCATGTCATTTACATGTTTATTAAAATTAATACCAAACAAATAGCATTTAAAGCATGACATTTTGTTTTAACAGAATAAAATGATATGGAATGTTAGTTCCACCCTGTTACTTCTTACAACGCCACAAAAATAGCTGATGTCATAAGGGGATTTTTTAGGCGTTTGTACGGTCCCATGAATTTTGACATCGAGAATTTCTAGAAAATTAAATATATATAGGACAGTTGCACCATAAAATTTAACTAGTAATAACACATTGCTCAGTGGTGAGGAGCAATTTTTTGAATATTATTGAATTTTGAGGAGGCCAAAATCATAGTTCCATGCAATAACCCAGTTCAAGGTAAAATAAGAGAATCCATCGAAATCATAGCACGAGAAAATAAACCATGTAATGATAATTTATCCTACAATATACCAAAAATATGGCATAACATCATAAAATCTTAAAATTTTTATTTCCTTGCAATATTTTAATTTTTACTCACGTGTAAGTGGCAACATTTTTAAAATTTTAATTCATTTAGATTTTAATTTAGTAGAAATATTATCTCTCGATCAAGATGCAAACGTAGTCCTTCCATTACCATATTTTCCTGAAGACGCCCGCAGAAGACGGCGCGAAACGTTGAAAGTTTTATTTTATTTTAATATGTACAAATGTATATTAAAATTCCTGTTTTGTGCACCACTGAGCAATGTGTTATTATTAGTTCTAGAAAATTGTTTTTCACTTTTTGTCATTTCAGCTGAATAAGATGTAGAAAACGTTTAGAAATTAATGTTATTCAGATTCAAAACTTTTAATGGTGGACTGAAGCCCTCTTTGCACGTAAATAAAAAATTTAGCCTTTATGCATGTAATTTTATTGTTTACCTTTTTCGTGCTTTTTTAATTCCTTGCACTACATTAAAACTGGACTATTACAAAAGCTGTTTTAGATATGAAAATTGACTCCAAATGAAAATAAAAACGATTTATTAATTACAACTATTACTATATGCACTTTATTGAATCATTTAATTGCATGTCTTGTTATTTACAATTAAAAATTATTTATCATTTTTCTTGGACTTATGGCTCAATCTGATCAAGTGTAAGCCAATTCATGATCAACTCATAAAAGTCTTTGTTCTCATTAGGAATACGTGCCAGAAGGTCCCTAATGTCATTGATTTTTGCTCTTTAGATCAGAACTTTATCGGCTTCATAAGCTGCAGGTGGTAGCAACTTTTTGTTTCTCGTCTTTGAACATTTTAAATGAGTGTCATTATACTGCCAATGGTTTTACTTGCGAATATTGTTCCAAATTTCCCTTTATAAAAGGACAACAGCATGCAACTTTTTATTTCATATCGGATTTATCTTGCTGTTGGAGCGTGTTTCTTGTGAAATACAACTTTTTTTATGGTAAATCTTCCGAAATGAAATCAATACAATGTGTTCCACCGAAGCCACCGTGGACACGAAACAAATCCATGAGAACGAAACAATTATATTAAGAAAGTCGATATAAAAATGCATATTTACAAGGAATAACTCATTCCCTGTTCCATTTGGCCAGAAATAAATTAATATATATAAAAAAAAAGTGGGGGGAGAGTGTCCCACCGAAATATAGCCACTACTGTTAATAGCCAAGATATTCGAGATGCTTACATATGACTTGGAATATAAGATGTGGCATATCATGTACCAATTCCTTGAAGATAGCAGCATCAATAATATTTCAGGGCTCACTGATGGAAGCTTTCAGTTCTGTCATAGATTTGAACTGTCTGATATTGGCATTTAACCCCTTCGCGACGAGAGCATTTTACGAAATTTTTAATGTTTTGTCACCGGTTTTTAAAAACAGGAATTTGTACCTTTTCAAATCGAGAAAATGCACCAATTAAATAAGGCAAATTCCACAGTAAAATTTTACTGGTGGGAATAAACAAGGATTCTTAAGCCTTTTTGCGGCACGTATGCGTGTCGCTCGTCCCCAACGGGTTAAAGCTCTACTGAGGATAATCCACATATTCTTTCTTGATTGAAATAGAGGTACAGGGCAGGCTTTTCCATTATATATCCTCAATTATCAAAAAGCCATTCCTATGAGGATTTTGAAAATGTTATGGGGGCGTTTTTCTGCTGGAAAAGCCTACTTTGGCCACCATTTCTCTCTGCGATTGACAATAGATGGGTTTATATCGATTCTTAGTAATTGGTAGCCTACTTGCGGTCTGAGGGAAAAATAAGATTAAATTTACCACCATAGCCGAAGTCTTCCAACACTATTAATAAACATACACCATGCTGCCATTTGGAGAAGTTACCTCTCTTTTCCTCATGTCATGCCTATTGCAAGCAAGGCTGTCTAAGCCATCCAATTCATTTTTTTTTCATTTGAGAACATAACAAGATGCTGCTGGTTCTGTTTATATTTGGCCCCATTGACTCTGCTTTGCTTGTGGATAGCCTTCAACATAGGCTGGTAGGCGGAAACCTTTTAATGGTCAATTCCTCAGTCGCTGACTGAAGACCTTTCTGCATAAAACATTAAAAATTGAGATATGTTTATGCAGTGTATGACAGTGAAGCTGAAGCTCTTTTTTTATCTAGACAAATGACAAAACTATAAAAACATGGCTATTCTATCAAAACAAAAATCCGTGGTTAACTCAATTTTGTCAATTTGGTAACTGAAGCCCTTTTTGCATGAATCGATTCAAATGTGCTTGGCGTTTGAATATAAACACAGAGTGAATGTTAAGATTGCAAATTTTACTCTGAATCGTTGTAACCCACATTACAGAATCAAGTTTTAATTTCAATTTAACTTTCGAGTAACTAGATAAATATAATTTTTGTAATTTTTATTTAATTACTATTCTAAGTATGATTTATTGCTGAAAAAATAAATTTTTAAAAAATCACCCGATGATAAATCTTTTTTTAAATCAAGAATAAAATTGGATTTATTTTATCTTTAAAAATCTAACGATCTCATTCAATGCAAATGAAATACATCCGGTAGCTACGCCATCCAGTGAAATAAATAAATAAAAAATAAATAAAACTATTCTTGAAAAAGTCAATATTTACTTATTAGATGAACATCAGAGAGGCAAAAAAGCAAAATTAATGACATTCAGGGATCCTTAATGAAATTTCTTTAATACGCATTCTACTCCACGATTAAGGGAACGACACATTTTTCGCCTCATCCGAAAATCTCATCTCTTTAAATGGTCAGTCTCTAGAAATCACTAAAGAAAAGCAAGAAAAGAAAAAAAAAAAACCTCTCACCGGAAAAAAATAACTGAAAGATAAAATCTCTAAATTAGGTTTTAAACGGGTTGATGCTGTTCATCTTATTTCAGCTATTTCTCGCACATTGATGTTTTTTTATTTTCCTTATTTTTTCTTTTTCTTTCTCTGGCATCAAACAGTAACCTCGCTTTAAAGTAATAGTTCTAAATAGAAAGAAGTGATGCTGTCAAATGCTCAACTAAATCATCCGACATTATGTTGCCAAAAATATAGGTTTATCCGTTTATCTCTAATACATCGATTGCGATTTCAAGATTGGTATGGGTTCAAAAGTTCTTTTATTATTCGACTTTCAAGAAATGAAGTTATAAAATTTATCTTTTTTTTTTCCTTCTTACTTTTATCGTTTGTCTTTTTTTTCCCATATGTTTAAAAAGAAAGAACTATAACGCTATAAAAAAATTACCCGATTTTTATTTACTTTTTCCTTTTCAGTTTTTTTTTTTTTTTCGGTGAAAAGATTTTGGTCTGTAGATGGTCCCGTTCTAGTATCATTAGAGTCCGAAAATGTTACTTTTGTTTGTCTGTCTGCCTATTTTTGTGTTATTTGTAAAATACACAGCCTTTTTCGTGACCAGTTTTCACGAATTTTTTTTAATTTAATATGACGTTAAAGTACGCAGTTCTGTTTTACGTCTCTAAACTAGCTGTCGCATCGTGCATAGTTTTATTATTTATTATGTTTTATTATTTTTTTATTTTTTTCTGGGTCTTGTAACATATGAATTTTGTAATGAATTGGGTTGAATTTTGAATTATGCTGGTCGGATTTCATAACCCATTTATTGAAAAGAATTCCACAATCTTATTATTTATTATACCATCAAAATAAAATAAATATCATAATAAAATAAAATCAAAATAAACATTGAAAACAATGAGATTTAAAATGAATATGGATTACAGTTCTGCATCGAGTGGGGTAACCCGAATTCATCTGGATAAACTGTAATCGTTTCCAGCTCGAATCCCTTTCGGGTTGAATTTTGAATTATGCTGGTCGGATTTCATAACCCATTTATAGAGAAGAATTCCACAATCTTATTTAACATGATAAAATGTAATTTAAAAGAAGAAGTTTAAAATTAGTTAGAAATGTAATGAATGATCCGCTCTCCGGAATTATTTTTCTTATAAAATCTTCTTCAAGCGACCAGGAAAAAACGGAATAAACAGAGTTGTTTCATTTTCTTCAAAGAAATTGGTCGCTCGTGGAGGAAGTTCAACTGATACTCTGAATGGAGGTAAAGGTAGTATTGAGTCTATGGGAATAAATTTCCTTCCATGAAAAAATGGCCGTTTAAGGAAGTGGTGGCTTAACCACTTAATCGTCGCATCTCGGCTTAACCACTTAAGAGCCTGCATCAGTCAAACCGAAACTCAAAATCCTATCACAAACCTATGCGTGTTGCCACCAGGAAGGCGTATCCCGAACCCAAAGATTGACACTTTAAAAGACCAATGATATTTTCCAAGCTTGTAATTAATAAGAAAATGGTCATCTCACGCCACCCTTTACCTCCAGGCGATAAAAAGGGGATAAGATACCCCAGGAAGAAAAAAGTCATTAGCAAATGCTAAAAACTCTCGCACCTTTTGAATACTGATAGCCCGAGGGATACGTGCATCTGGATAGTTTCTTCGAGATAATTTCTGACCAAAACACTCGGATCCGTTTTAAAACAAGTCGACATTGACCTTTTTTGTTAGATAGTTTCAAGTGAAATTGAATCATTTATATGTAATTTTAAAAGACAACATACAGATCGTGATTATTATGTCAGAGATTGCACATTAAACATTTTCCAAAGAATCTCCTCTACATTTTAATATTTTTAAATGATTTTTTTTAGCATTGAATAGCTGAGATCATTGAACTGTACAAAGACCGTTTTATATTTTTTCGATTTTGTTACGAGTATTTTATAGTGGCTTACATCAATACAGCGAAATCCCAAGATAGAAATTTTTAAGATATCTCGTTTGTATTTTAATATTTTTAAATGATTTTTTTAGCATTGAACAGCTGAGATTTTTCGGTATAAAGACCGTTTTGTACTTTTTTGATTTTGTTTACAGGTGTTTTAAAGAGGCTACTTCAGTCAAGTGAAATCCAATGGAAGAAATTTATAAAAATATATCTTCTACATTTTTATATTTTAAAATTATTTTTTGGCATTCGATATCTCAGATATTTCGGTACAAAGACCGTTTTGTACTTTTTCGACCTTCTTTAGGGGAATTAGGTACTTCAGTCAAATGAAATCCAATGGAAGAAATTTATAAAAATATCTCTTCTACATTTTAATATTTTTAAATGAATTTTTGTCATTGGATAACTGAGATCTTTCGGTACAAAGGTCGTTTTGTACTTTTTCGACTTTGTTTAGGGAAATTTTAAAAAATCTACTTCAGTCAAGTGAAATCCAGTGGTAGAAATTTATAAAAATATCTCTTCTGCATTTTAATATTTTTAAATTATTTTTTGGCATTCGATATCTCAGATCCATCGGTACAAAGACCGTTTTATACTTTTTCAACTTTGTTTAGGGGAATTTTAAAAAATCTACTTCAGTCAAGTGAAATCCATTGGTAGGAATTTATAAAAATATCTCTTCTACATTTTAATATTTTTAAATTATTTTTTGGCATTCGATATCTCAGATCTTTCGGTACAAAGACAGTTTTGTACTTTTTCGACTTTGTTTAGGGGAATTTTAAAAAAGCTATTTCAGTCAAGTGAAATAAAATGGTAGAAATTTATAAAAATATCTCTTTTACATTTTAATATTTTTAAATGATTTTTTTGTCATTGGATAGCTTAGATCTTTCTCTACAAAGACCGTTTTGTACTTTTTCGACTTTGTTTAGGGGAATTTTAAAAAAGCTACTTCAGTCAAGTGAAATCCAATGGTAGGAATTTATAAAAATATGTCTTCTACATTTTAATATTTTTAAATGATTTTTATGTCATGGGATGGCTGAGATCTTTCTGTACAAAGACCGTTTCTTATATTTTCGACTTTCTCTAGGGGACTTTTAAAAAAGCTACTTCAGTCAAGTGAAATCCAATGCTAGAAATTTCTAAAAATATCTCTTCTACATTTTAATATTTTTAAATGATTCTTGTTTTATGGGATAGCTAAGATCTTTCGGTACAAAGACCGTTTTGTACTTTTTCGATTTTGTTTACAGGTGTTTTAAAGAGGCTACTTCAGTCAAGTGAAATCCATTGGTAGAAATTTATAAAAATATCTCTTCTACATTTTAATATTTTTAAGTGATTTTTTTGTCATTGGATAGCTAAGATCATTCGGTATAAAGACCGTTTTGTACTTTTTTAAATATATTTACAGGTGTTTTAAAGAGGCTACTTCAGTCAAGTGAAATCCATTGGTAGAAATTTATTAAAATATCTCTTCTACATTTTAATATTTTTAAATTATTTTTTGGCATTCGATATCTCAGATTTTTCGGTACAAAGACCTTTTTGTACTTTTTCGTCTTTGTGTAGGGGAATTTTAAAAAAGCTATTACAGTCAAGTGAAATACAATTGTAGAAATTTATAAAAATATCTCTTCTACATTTTAATATTTTTAAATGATTTTTTGTCATGGAATAGCTGATATCTTTCGGTTAAAAGATCGTTTTGTACTTTTTCGACTTTGTTCAGGGGAATTTTAAAAAAGCTACTTCAGTAGAGTGAAATCCAATGGTAGAAATTTATAAAAATATCTCTCCTACATTTTAATATTTTTAAATGGTTTTTTGGCATTGGATAGCTGAGATCTATCGGTGAAAAGACTGTTTTATACTTTTTTTTTTTTTTTTTTTTTTTTTTACAGGTGTTTTGATGAGGCTACTTCAGTCAAGTGAAATCCAATGGTAGAAATTTATAAAAATATCTCTCCTACATTTTAATATTTTAAAATGATTTTTTTATCATTGGATAGCTGACATCTTTCGGTACAGAGATCGTTTTGTACTTTTTCGACTTTGTTCAGGGGAATTTTAAAAAAGCTACTTCAGTCAAGTGAAAACCAATGGTAGAAATTTATAAAAATATCTCCTCTACATTTTAATATTTTTAAATGATTTTTTTGCAATTCGATAGCTGAGATCTTTCGGTACATAGACCGTTTTCTTCTTTTTCGACTTTGTTTAGGGAAATTTTAAAAAAGCTATTTCAGTCAAGTGAAATCCATTGCTAGAAATTTATAAAAATATCTTTTCTACATTTTAATATTTTTAAATGATTTTTTTGTCATGGGATATCTGAGATCTTTCGGTACAAAGTTTTGTACTTTTTCGACTTTGTTTAGGGGAATTTTAAAAAAGCTACTTCAGTCAAGTGAAATCCAATGGTAGAAATTTATAAAAATATCTCCTCTACATTTTAATATTTTTAAATGATTTTTTTGGCATTCGATATCTCAGATCTTTTGGTACAAAGACCGTTTTGTACTTTTTTGATTTTGTTTACAGTTGTTTTAAAGAGGCTACTTCAGTCAAATGAAATCCAATGGTAGAAATTTATAAAAATATCTCTTCTACATTTTAATATTTTTAAATGATTTTTTGTCATTAAATAGCTGAAATCTTTCGGTACAAAGACCTTTTTTTTTGTTTACAGCTGTTTTAAAGAGGCTACTTCAGTCAAGCGAAATCCTATAGTAAAATTTTATAAATATGTCTTTTCGACATTTAAAGATTTTTAAATGATTTTTTTTGTCATGGGATAGCTGAGATCTTTAGGTACAAATACCGTTTTGTATTTTTTTTTATTTTGTTTACAGGTATTTTAAAGAGGTATTTTTTAGGGGAATTTTAAAAAAGCTACTTCAATCAAATGAATTCCAATGGTAGAAATTTATAAAAATATCTCGTCTACATTTTAATATTTTTAAATGATTCTTGTTTTATGGGATAGCTAAGATCTTTCGGTACAAAGACCGTTTTGTACTTTTTCGACTTTGTTTACAGGTGTTTTAAAGAGGTTACTTCAGTCAAGTGAAATCCATTGGTAGAAATTTATAAAAATATCTCTTCTACATTTTAATATTTTTAAGTGATTTTTTTGTCATTGGATAGCTGAGATCTTTCGGTACAAATACCGTTTTGTACTTTTTTAATTTTGTTTACAGATGTTTTAAAAAAGATACTTCAGTCAAGTGAAATCGAATGGTAGGAATTTATAAAAATATTTCTTCTACATTTTAATATTTTTAAATTATTTTTTGGCATTCGATATCTCAGATCTTTCGGTACAAAGACCGTTTTGTACTTTTTCGACTTTGTTTAGGGGAATTTTAAAAAACTACTTCAGTCAAGTGAAATCCAATGGTAGAAATTTATAAAAATACCTTCTCTATATTTTAACATTTTTAAATGATTTTTTTGTAATTGGATAGCTGAGATCTTTCGATACAAAGAGCGTTTTATTCTTTTTCGACTTTGTTTAGGGGAATTTTAAAAAAGCTACTTCAGTCAAGTGAAATCCAATGGTAGGAATTTATAAAAATATCTCTTCTACATTTTAATATTTTTAATTGTTTTTATTGGCATTGGATAGCTGTGATCTTTCGGAACAAAGACTGTTTTGTACTTTTTTGATTTTGTTTACAGGTGTTTTAAAGAAGCTACTTCATTCAAGCAAAATCCTGTAGTAGAATTTTATAAATATGTCTTTTTACTTTTAAAGATTTTTAAATGATTTTTTGGCATTCCATGTCTCAGATCTTTCGGTACAAAGACCGTTTTGTACTTTTTCGACTTTGTTTAGGATAATTTTAAAAAAGCTACTTCAGTCAAGTGAAATCAAATGGTAGTAATAACCAAAAAAAGAATATCTTCTACATTTTAATGTTTTTAAATGTTTTTTTGGCATTGGATATCTCAGATCTTTCGGCACAAAGACCGTTTTGTACTTTTTTGACTTTGTTTAAGGGAATTTTAAAAAACTACTTCAGTCAAGTGAAATCCAATGGTAGAAATTTATAAAAATATCACTACTATATTTTAATATTTTTAAATGATTTTTTTGTCATTGGATAGCTAAGATCTTTCGGTACAAAGACCGTTTTGTACTTTTAAGACTTTGTTTAGGGGAATTTTAAAAAAGCTACTTCAATCAAGTGAATTCCAATGGTAGAAATTTATAAAAATATCTCTTCTACATTTTAATATTTTTAAGTGATTTTTTTGTCATTGGATAGCTAAGATCATTCGGTATAAAGACCGTTTTGTACTTTTTTTAATATGTTTACAGGTGTTTTAAAGAGGCTACTTCAGTCAAGTGAAATCCATTGGTAGAAATTTATTAAAATATCTCTTCTACATTTTAATATTTTTAAATTATTTTTTGGCATTCGATATCTCAGACTTTTCGGTACAAAGACCTTTTTGTACTTTTTCGTCTTTGTGTAGGGGAATTTTAAAAAAGCTATTACAGTCAAGTGAAATACAATTGTAGAAATTTATAAAAATATCTCTTCTACATTTTAATATTTTTAAATGATTTTTTGTCATGGAATAGCTGATATCTTTCGGTTAAAAGATCGTTTTGTACTTTTTCGACTTTGTTCAGGGGAATTTTAAAAAAGCTACTTCAGTAGAGTGAAATCCAATGGTAGAAATTTATAAAAATATCTCTCCTACATTTTAATATTTTTAAATGGTTTTTTGGCATTGGATAGCTGAGATCTATCGGTGAAAAGACCGTTTTATACTTTTTTTTATTTTTTTTTACAGGTGTTTTGATGAGGCTACTTCAGTCAAGTGAAATCCAATGGTAGAAATTTATAAAAATAGCTCTCCTACATTTTAATACTTTTAAATGATTTTTTTATCATGGGATATCTGAGATCTTTCGGTACAAAGTTTTGTACTTTTTCGACTTTGTTTAGGGGAATTTTAAAAAAGCTACTTCAGTCAAGTGAAATCCAATGGTAGAAATTTATAAAAATATCTCCTCTACATTTTAATATTTTTAAATGATTTTTTTGTAATTCGATAGCTGAGATCTTTGGGTACATAGACCGTTTTCTTCTTTTTCGACTTTGTTTAGGGAAATTTTAAAAAAGCTACTTCAGTCAAGTGAAATCCACTGGTAGTAATTTATAAAAATATCTCTCCTACATTTTAATATTTTTAAAGATTTTTTTTTATCATTGGAAAGCTGATATCTTTCGGTACAAAGATCGTTTTGTACTTTTTCGACTTTGTTCAGGGGAATTTTAAAAAAGCTACTTCAGTCAAGTGAAAACCAATGGTAGAAATTTATAAAAATATCTCCTCTACATTTTAATATTTTTAAATGATTTTTTTGTAATTCGATGGCTGAGATCTTTCGGTACATAGACCGTTTTCTTCTTTTTCGACTTTGTTTAGGGAAATTTTAAAAAAGCTACTTCAGTCAAGTGAAATCCAATGGTAGAAATTTATAAAAAATATCTCTCCTACATTTTAATATTTTAAAATGATTTTTTTATCATTGGATAGCTGACATCTTTCGGTACAAAGATCGTTTTGTACTTTTTCGACTTTGTTCAGGGGAATTTTAAAAAAGCTATTTCAGTCAAGTGAAATCCAATGGTAGAAATTTATAAAAATATCTCTCCTACATTTTAAAATTTTTAAATGATTTTTTTATCATTGGATAGTTGATATCTTTTGGTACAAAGATCGTTTTGTACTTTTTCGACTTTCTTTAGGGAAATTTAAAAAAAGCTACTTTAGTAAAGTGAAATTAAATGGTAGAAATTTATAAAAATATCTCCTCTACATTTTAATATTTTTAAATGATTTTTTTGTAATTCGATAGCTGAGATCTTTCGGTACAAAGACCGTTTTGTTCTTTTTCGACTTTCTTTAGGGAAATTTTAAAAAAGCTACTTCAGTCAAGTAAAATCCATTGGTAGAAATTTATAAAAATATCTCTCCTACATTTTAATATTTTAAATGGTTTTTTGGCATTGGATAGCTGAGATCTATCGGTGAAAAGACCGTTTTATACTTTTTTTAATTTTTTTTTACAGGTGTTTTGATGAGGCTACTTCAGTCAAGTGAAATCCAATGGTACAAATTTATAAAAATATCTCTCCTACATTTTAATATTTTTAAATGATTTTTTTGTCATGGGATATCTGAGATCTTTCGGTACAAAGTTTTGTACTTTTTCGACTTTGTTTAGGGGAATTTTAAAAAACTACTTCAGTCAAGTGAAATCCAATGGTAGAAATTTATAAAAATACCTTCTCTATATTTTAACATTTTTAAATGATTTTTTTGTAATTGGATAGCTGAGATCTTTCGATACAAAGAGCGTTTTATTCTTTTTCGACTTTGTTTAGGGGAATTTTAAAAAAGCTACTTTAGTCAAGTGAAATCCATTGCTAGAAATTTATAAAAATATCTCTCCTGCATTTTAATATTTTTAAATGATTTTTTGGCTTTGGATAGCTGAGATCGTTCGGTGCAAAGACCGTTTTGTACTTTTTTGATTTTGTTTAAATGTGTTTTGATGAGGCTACTTCAGTCAAGTGAAATCCATTGGTAGAAATTTATAAAAATATCTCTTCTACATTTTAATATTTTTAATTTTTTTTTAATTTTTTTTTTTTTTATGTCATGGGATGGCTGAGATCTTTTGGTACAAAGACCGTTTTGTACTTTTTCGACTTTGTTTAGGGGAATTTTAAAAAAGCTACTTCAGTCAAGTGAAATCCAAAAGTAGAAATTTATAAAAATATCTCTTCTACATTTTAATATTTTTAAATGATTTTTTTTGTCATGGGATAGCTGAGATCTTTCTGTGCAATTAAAGAATCTTTTCAGAAATTAAACTTCAAATATATGAAAGAAAAATAATAAAAATTGTAAATGTGTTTTTATTCGAAATGAATAATGCTTTTAAAGTACATTTGAAATTGCATGGCTAGTTAAACAAACTTTTTGAAATCAACATCTATTTACATCATTTCTGATCCAATTTCTTGCGTGAAATATCATGAAGGATTTTTTTTATTTTGCTTCTTAGCCTACAAGTAACAAACAGTGTTTTACTAATAGCCAGAGGCAAGAAATTTCACCCACTTCCCTACTAGACCCCCCGTAGAGTAAACTCTTATCACCTTACACGCTAATGGGTAGGGTGTTTCCCTTTTGGAGGTGGAGTTTTACGGCCTTTTCAACTTTTTAAATCAAAATGTTTCAACTTTTTATACATATAGCATAGATTAAATTTTCTTAAAAATCAAAATAAAAAACATTTTCTGAAAACTAAATAATTAAACTCTGCATGCTGTTTTACCAAATTTTAAAATGTCAAACAGATTTTTCGTAATAAGACATTAAAGGTGAATTTTAAAGATTATAAAATAACGTACTTGTATCGCCTTAAAATTGAAAAAAGAAATAAAATTTCAAAATGACGTGCATAGTTTAAACCTACAGGTTTTCAAAACAACAAAAATTATTAAATTTGAGTAAAATGCAAAGGAAGGAAAGTGATAAATTTCTTCCATTGAAATAACGTTAGCCGTTCTATCTCGGAGCGTTACTGATGTAGGGCCTTAAGGGGCTACTTCAGTCAAATGAAAAGACTCATTCACTAATGCTAATCCTATGTAAGAAATTTATACAGATATCTCGGTTGCATTTCAATATTTTTAAATGATTTTTTGGCTTTGGATATCTGAGATCGATCTGTATACATGACGTTAGTTACTTTTTTCATTTTGTTTACAGTTATTTTTTACAAGGACGCTTTCATTTTTGGAACCGGTTTGGAAAGCGAAAGCAACCCATAAAAAATATCTGCAACCAAAATCGAAAAACTAAAAAACGACCCCCATTCAGATCAATCTGAGTTATCCAATGCAAAAAGAATCATCTAAAAATATTGAAATGCAACCGAGATATTTTTATAAATTTCTCCCATAGGATTAGCATTAGCGAACGGGTCTTTTCATTTGAGTGAAGTACCCTCTTAACGTCGCGCCCGAGACATTCACGGGTTGCGATTTTGACGGCTTTTGTTCAGAATTGTTTGATTCCCACCAGTTTTATAAAATAGTGTAATTGGTTTTATTCTGGTATCATTTTACTTGGCATTAATTAAAATGAATACTTATTTTCCAAGAAAGTGGTGGCAATAATGAATTTGAATTTTTAAACCGTAATTTAATGCGACCATTAAGTGGTTAATAAAGGTTGACCCACAGAAAGATTTTGCTGTACATAAAATATCAACATTTTCTGCATATTTTAAAACCAACTGCATAAAAATTTTTCATAACTACGACAGTTATGGCTAATATACGTGGGTAATTCGGAAAGTAACCTCCGTTTATGAATTTAAAAAAAACTAATGAAAGGAAACATGTTTTATTACTTACGTATGAAAGACACGTTCTTCAGCTACTTCTAAACATAATTGCCGTATTAATTAAAACAATTATCATAACGGTAAATCAGCTTTAAAATTCCATCGTCACAGACTTCTGCCATGCCGCCGGCCTATTCAACTGCGATTATTTTAAAATTCAATTCGCACCACTCTTTCAATCCAAAGAATTTTAACATATTTTTCTATATAATTTTCTGATAAATGCACTACCAAAAATGTTTTAAAAAATAGTGGGTCAAGTAAAATATTACGAGAGCAATTCGGAATTTGTCAGTATGAATAAAAGAATATGTTAAAATTCTTTGGGTTGAAAGAGTGGTGCGAGTTGAATTTAAAAATAATCGCAGTTGAATAGGCCGGCGGCAGGAGTCTGTGACGATAAAATTTCAAAGCTGATTTACCTTTATGATAATTGTTTTAATTAATAGGGCAATTATGTTGAGAAGTAGCTGAAGAACGTGTCTTTCATACGTGAATAATAAAACATGTTGCCTTTCATTAGATTTTTTTTTTAATTCATAAACGGAGGTTACTTTCCGAATTACCCTCGTACATTAGATGAGCGTTTTCTTAACCCTTTGAAGAGCAAGTAATTGCGCTTGTAGAATTCTGAACTTCCACCAGAAATTTGAAAGAAAACTATTTCAAAATAAAGAAAAGCAGTTTCGCAATTTTCCCACCAAATCTACAAAAGTAAAATTTAATAAAATTTTTCTTTTGCAAATCTTTATTAATCGTAGGTGAGATAAAATATATCCCTCCACATTTCAAGGGGTCAAAAGAATATGTTTTTAAGACTTTTTCTCACAATTATTAATAATAAAGTTTTTTTTCTTTCTTTCTTTCTTTCTTTTTTTTTTTTTTTTTCTTTGCGTATAAGATTTTTCTTGAACCACTTAGTATTTTTACTTGCAATCTTCACGGATCTGTAGGTTATATCTATATCTTAAGACTAAACCTAAATATGCTAAGTTTCATTTACACAAAAATTTGAATAGTTAAACTCTAAAAGTACAATATGCAATACAATATGCTTTCAACTTTATTTTCTAAATATAAATTTTCCTAAAATGTATACATGATTGCGATAAGTTTTGAGACATAATCTATAAGTTTGCATACAAACATTCTTATTAAGTTTGCGAGTAAAAACATCTAGTTCAAGAGAAATCTTGCATACAATTATAAAAATGCACATTTTTAATACTTTGAAATAACCGATTTTAAAATATTATTTTTAGCATTGATTACATAGGGATCACGTGTTTAGTTTCTCTTCATAACTCGCGTATGCATAGGAAATCGTTAATGTGATTGGTTTTAAAATTCACAGAAGGTGTTGCTCATTCATGTTTATCGTTATCGAAATATCATATTTTTGACGATTTAAGAGTATCAAGCCTTCTTAAGAGTTTCTTTAATTAGTCACTGAAAAAGACTTGGATGATAATGTTAAGTCTATAGTGGCGTTATTTTAAAATATCTCGCTCAAATTTGAATATTTTTACGTGATTTTAATATTTTTGTGTAGGATAGCTGAGGACGGCAACCGGCTAGTTTTTACTTTTTCGATTTTGGTTTCAGCAGGGATGCAAGTGCTACGTCACAAATGACTGAATTTTACTACGTTACATCATCAAGAAGTTTTATTAATTATTTTTTCTTTATAACATAACTGAACAGTGCTGAACAGTTGAGCAGCATCAAGGGGTTGCCTAGTTGATCCCAACTTTACACCCGATCTATAGAATATATTCTATATATAAAATAAAGTAAAATTTTTACAAAACATTTTTTGGTGTGAATTAAGTATTTCTAATAAAATGATCGCCAGATACGGCAACACTGGTTCGAACAGGTTCTGAAATTGAAACTATTATAATATTTAACCCTTTAACTGATTTGCCCGAATGCCGTTCGGGCAAGACGAGTTTGCTTATTTCATCATTTGAAGCTGTTTGACACCACTATTATTTTAAAGAAAATTTTCATACTATTGAAAGGCGAAAATGTTTAGACTAAATTTTACGAATATTTTATTTAAATAATAGTGGTGTGAATCCGCTATTTTCATTTTATTAAATGGAAAAGAATTAACCAGTTAACCCTTTCCGGCGCAGTGTTACCACTCCGGCAACACCTAATTTTAATTCACGGCACCAATACACACACACACACACACACACACGGCACCAATAATATTTTAGTAAAATTTTACTTTTACAATGACAGCTTAAATCAGGAAATTCTTAATTTCTAAAAAAGTCTTTTGTAAATTCCGGTGTTAGTCAACAATTTCTCATTTTACGAACGGAAGTTGTCTGCGCCGGAAAGGGTTAAGGGGTACCAAAAACCAAAATCGCAAGCAAAATCGATCCGAGTCTTCTTGAATGACTGGAGTGGTATCTTAAATGTAAAACATAATCTGCAACAAAATCCGTATGAAATTAAAATCTTTAAAACATAAACTTTTATAAAACGGAATTTTTCTGGTGTCTAGCAATTTTGTCTTCACTGTATTTATTTTATAGCCAAATTTCAAAAGATAGTCTTTCACAATTATGTTGTCATCACATAAGAAACAACATGGCGTTTGAGAGACAGCTTGTATTTGCAGCAAGTTTTAAGTAACCAAGAGCTCCATCTTTGTTTTTAATACATTTATTTTTTATTCCAACGGCTTAAAACCTTTTTCCAGAAAGATAGGATGTCTGTCTCATAGTTTATGGGGGTGTATCTCTCTGCGGAGCCATTTTCTTTTATCTAAAATGCCTGAAATTGCGCATTTTTTCTTCTATCTTATTCTTGGAAGCATTCATTAACGGGGTTCGCGACCCCTATCCTAACAAGATCTTGATTATTTTGGAAAATGCGCGCTTGCATACTTTATGCGAACGTTTTAAACATCGATATTTAAAGACAGCCATAGGAGTTATCGCGTTGACACTTAATGCATGATATGTTTTCATTGAAGTATGTCATACTTAACACTTAACTCTTTGCTGTGACAGTTCCGATGTTGAACTACACGTATTCGAAGAGTTATTTTGTTTTAAATCTTAATTTGAACCCATGGGGCACATTTCTTTCTTTCTCTCTCTCTTTTTTTTTAAACTTATATATATATTTTTTTTTTTTTTAATTTACCGAGTTTGTTGATTTCAATCGTTGAAACACAGGGTTGCCACAGGCAACTATTTTTACATTCAGTTCACACCAGTATTTTTCTAATGTAAATTTTAAACTATACTTTTCTTGCAAATGTTGTCAAAGTGTCAGTAAAGAATTGCTGCTTAAAATAATTGGTGTCAGTTCGAATTAAAAAATAGTCACCTGTGGCAGCCCTGCGAAACACAGCTCATTCATCTACTATTAAAACACTCGGATCATGGAAAATGCATTCGTTCAAAAAAGGCTGTATTCTGTAGGGGAGACTAGGGCACATGTGAACATCACATTTTTTCAAAAGCTATTATTTTTATTTGAAAAAAAAAAAAAAATACTAAAGAGGATAGCACCTGTAGACAGATTGTAAAATATTTTTGAAAGTCTTTGATAGTTTGCTTGTCCCCTTTATCCAAAACAGTACTTATACATCACAAAAACAAAATCTTAGTTCCAAGTTGATAAGCGAATAACTTTAATTTTTTTTCATTTATTTGAATTCAAATGCTTTAACATATACTCAGAATATTAATAAGTCATTTTGAAGTAGTTTTTTTTCTTCTGGAATTTAGAAATATTAATGATGTGTCAGTTTAAATCTAGCAGCCGTATGAGGCATTTGTGAACAGACTAGTTGGGTCAGGTATGAACAGTTCATTATTGTCTCAATAATCATTTTGTGATTCTGCTCTTTTGAGTTAACTTCGGGAGAAATGATGTTAGTTCCAATATCTATAATTTTCCTGAAATAGAAAACATTTTTCACACACAAATTTGATTTTATACTGAAACTTTCATAAACACAGCTTTCAGCAAATATATAAAGAGCAACAAGCTCGTTTACGTTTAATTGTAATTTAAATAAATTTAATGTTTTCTAAAATATAAGTGTTATGTATTATTTTACTAAACGGTTTAGATCAATATTTTTTTATGCATTGTTATTTCAAAAATATAACCTTAAGCAACTTTCAAAAAATTTCTATTTCATTTGTTCCAAACTTGCAATAATGGCTAACTTCCAGCTCTAAAACAGTTATGTTAATTATGTTTTAAATGATGATTGATATCAGTAATATTTTAATAAAATAAAATCTTTAAATCCTAAGAATGTATTTATTAAAAATACAACACATTGCTCAATGGTGCACAAAACAAGAATTTTAATATCAACTTGTACAATTAAAATAAAATAAAAATATCAACGTTTCGCGCCATCTTCTGCGGCCGTCTTCAGGAAAATATGATAATGGAAGGACTAAGTTTGCTTCTTGATCGAGAGATAATATTTCTAATAAATTAAAATCGAAATGAATTAAAAGTTTTAAAATGTTGCCACTTACACGTGAGTAAAAATTAAAATATTGCAACGAGATAAAAATTTATGGCATAACAAGATTTTATGATGTTATGCCATATTTTTGGTATATTGTAGGACAAATTATCATTACAAGGTTTATTTTAATAAACCTTGAATGAAACTTATAATGAATAATGCTTGAATAATGCTTGAACCAAGGTTTATATTAAATCAAAATTTAAAATAAACCTTGTAATGATAATTTGTCTTACAATATACCAAAAATATGGCATAACATCATAAAATCTTAAATTTTTATCTCGTTGCAATATTTTAATTTTTACTCACGTGTAAGTGGCAACATTTTTAAACTTTTAATTCATTTCGATTTTAATTTATTAGAAATATTACCTCTCGATCAAGAGATAAACTTAGTCCTTCCATTATCATATTTTCCTGAAGACGGCCGCAGAAGTCGGAGCGAAACGTTGATATTTTATTTTATTTTAATTGTACAGGTTGATATTAAAATTCTTGTTTTGTGCATCATTGAGCAATGTGTTGTATTTTTAATAAATACATTCTTAGTAGTTAAATTTTATGGTGCAATTGTTCAGTATATGTTTATAAAATCTTTAAATTGAAAACAACCATAAAATCACAATTATAACTCCTCCCCCCCCCCCACCTCATTTTTTAAAAGCAAAAGATGTTAAATATGGGGGGAGGTGGCTTATTGTCGAGATTTTTTTAATCATTAAAAAATTCATTTTTATCTATAATTTAAAAGAAAATAAGGCAAAATCTGGGGGGGGGGGGATTTTTCGTATTTTGGCAGATTACGATAGACAATTGACAATTAATTGGTCAAAGCAAAAGCAAAAAAAAAAAAAAAAAAAGCAGATAAATCAAAAAATTAGATTTACCATAAAAGACTCTAGTAATAATCTGAAATACGTCATTAAAAAGACTGAAAAAATTGGTTTAAAGATACTTTTCTGTAAAATTTGCCCGAAATTATACTTTGTTTTATACTTTTGATTTCTTAATTTATGTGTATACGATTATCGTCTGTCAGGTTTTTTAAGAATAGATTATAAATTGAATTTTAATTTCTGAATATTATTGATTTGTCTTCCATTTTTTTTTCTTTTTTTTGTCACCTGATAATTTTATTTATTTATCTTGCAGGCCAAACTGAGGACAGTCTCGAGACCATCGCCGCCCTCCTCCGTCTTCCTCTCGACGTTTTTACAGTTCGCGACCCTCAAGATGACATCCACGAATACACCCTGTATACCAACAGACGACTGAAAACTGGCCTCACTTTCGGTCCTTACAGGGGGAAATTGGTTTCAGAAGAAAATAATGAAGGACTCAACGTCATCGAGGTGTGTGCCTTCTATTTTATTATTATTATTGTCTGCTAATATTCATTTATTTTGAAAACACTGTGGTAAAGTGGCCAAAGCTCTCACCCTTCTAAATTCGTATATAAACAAAGTTCAAATATAACACACGGAATCTTACTTAACTTCTTTATTAGATCAATTAAGTTAAGGCAAAATGAAATTTATATTTTAATGAAGTATGAAGCACTCTCATTTTGCTTAACAAGTTTTTCTGTAAAAAAAAAAAAAAAAGAAAAAAAAAGCATGAGAATATTATATATTATTATATTCCACATCCATCTTTAAGACGTTGCAAAATCACTATTTAAAATCTCATCAGAGATCCACTTTTGGTGTTGCTCGCACCTAGTATCGAGACCTGGTTCATTTGGTAGTCCTATACACAAAAGTTAGAGAATCGATAAAAACTCTGTGTTAAAAGCATATTTTATCATCTTTTTATACTTTATTTTATTATTATTATTATTATTGGATTATTTGTTTATTCCTCATAAAAAATGAGTTAAGTTGCCCAATATGGCGTTAGAAATTTTTCTCTTACCTAATTTTGGGGCTATGACTTATTTTTGACTTATTTTGGGGCTATAATTTTGAGGCTAGGGTTACCGGAAAACTGCTTTTCAAAATACGCCAACTTTTTCCCCACCGAAAATGTGAATGTAACGTCGTGATTTTTCAAAACCAAATTTGTACGTTTTTGCAGGACTTTATAGAGTTTTCTCAATATTTTATATTTGTTATTAACTAATTTATATTTTTAAATGCCTTTCTTAAAAAAAAAAAAAAAAAAAAAAAAAAAAAAAAAGGGAAAGAAAAGAAAAGCTATGTTAATAGTGTGGCTTCAAAAATAGCATTTTTAGAAAGTCAGGCAGCAGCAAAATCAAAAAATTTGACCTTAACAAAGAAAATTTTTCGATTCTCAAACTTCCTTATATAGGCCTTTAAAATGCGCCAAGTCTGGATGCTAGGTGCGAGCAAAATCAAAATGGTCCCCTTGTCAGTCTAATTGCCGTTTCTCTTGTTAAAAAAAAAAAAAAAAAAAAAAAAAAAAGGTGTAGATTTTTGCCTTAGCGAGGGACTTGATGAGCTTCTTTCCCATTGGTCAGGTATGACATCACTCATGTTATCCTGCAATCTTTGATATTGCATAACATTTGAATAAAAGCCCATACTAATTTCATGCATTTACAAATAAAAATGAATTTAGGAAGGTATCTGAAAGTAGGGAGCTATGCAAATTTAACGTTATCAATATTGAAAAATATCAATTTGAATTTTTTTTTCAAAAATATTGATCAATTAAGTGCTTAAATAACAACTAAATATATGTTTTTATTTTCTTTTCTTTTCCCACGAAAAATACTCAATTAACGTGTGAAAAATATCATGAAAAAAAAAAAATTGGTTGCCTGTAAAGTCGGTATACGGGCGAAAGTTTTACGTGACAACGACTTTGAGTTGTAAAATAATTTTAATGTGAATGAATGTGAATTCGCTGCAAGGAAGGGACGGTGATATTAACAAAATTTTATTTTTACCTTTACACATACATACGTATTTATATACAAATATACATACAATAACTTGCAATACACTGTGTTTGTTAAACACATTTTACTTCATGTTTATTGATGTCAAATGTTGAATTTTGTAAACAGCATATTAAAGAATTTTTCAATGAGCAGAATATAACTAAAGTAAAATGGCTTTCACTAATCACATATCATTAGTTTTCCATAATATACCACCGAATTACGAAATAAACTACACTTATTTTCTTTGTACTTTATACTAATAACTAATACATAACGTATTTCGTCTTAGTTTGATACTATCTAAAATTCCTATTAAGCACCGCCCCTTCCTTGCAGCGAATTCACATTCACGTTCAGAAAATGGTCCCACAAGTGACCGGAAAAAGTTAAGAGAAAAGTGAGCGCGTATCGTGAGCGGAGCGTAACGTAACGTAACGCAGTTCCCGGCAAACCAATTTACAAGACGTTGTCACGTCAAAAAAACATTTGGTAAAGTATGTAAGTAATAATCTCCAGTTATATTGTCGAAAATAACTAGCGGACAATATAAATTCTGAAACAATGACAAATTTTCATCATCAAAGAATCCTTCAAACTCGATTGATTGTTGAGGAGGCCGAAGTAACGGGATGTTTGTCTGCAACAAGTCTTTGTGGTCAGTTCTTCGTCAGCAAGTATCCAGTGGCCAGGAACTGGCGCAGCTTTAGCCTGGGGATGGTGACCACAGTGAATCTGTCAAGATTAGAAAGGCAGCCAATAATTCTGAATGTAATACATTGTTTGTATTGTAGGTCTTTTGTGTTTCTAATTATTATTATCTATAGTTTACGATTATCTGACTTATAGCTTCATAATATAATTCAAGATAATATTCTGGTCACTGACAGAACGAAATATACCAAAAGAAAAGATATTCGAAAAGATTTTGCCTGTGGTCCGCTACCTAGGTCATATTTTATTATTTTATCTATTTTTTATTACTAAGAAACGAACTTGAAATATGCTAAACTAAGAATTTCCTCCCGAAATCCTCCTGCAAGGCAAATTTTAAACAAATCAACATAATAATAGGCAGTTCAATGAAATATCCGGTTTTTTGGGGCTAGGAAATATTGAAATTTCAAAAGATTCAAAGCATGAGAAACTTTTAAATTTTGTTAGAAAAAAAAAAAGGAATGAGGGTTTTAATTTTTTGACGCACAGCAATATTATTCTAAATGTGTTATAGTGTTGCGGACCGTATAAAAAATTAAATTTTCCGTTTTTCTTGATCTTTATAATTTTTCTTTTGGAAAGTATTTTTACATTAGCAATAATCTAAACCAATTATTTTGAAATAACTGTCATATCAGATGCATAAAATATCAGTTAAACACAAATAATGCTTTTTTTTTTTTTTTTTTTTTCACGAGAAGTACCCAATTAACATGTGAAAAATATCATGGAAAAAATAACAATTGGTAAAGCATATAAGTAATAATCTCTAGTTATATCGTCGAAAATAACTAGCGGATAAATACAGAAATAAAATCTGATCTAGTTATATCGTCGAAAATAACTAGCGGATAAATTCAGAAATAAAATCAGAAACAATGAGAAATTTTCATCGGGAAAGAATCCTTCCAACTCGATTGATTGTTGCGGAGGCCGAATTAACGGGATGTGCGCCTGCAACAGGTTTTTGTGGTCAGATCTTCGTCAGCGAGTATCCAGTGGCCAGCGAGAGCTCAGGAACTGACGCAGCTTTAGCCTTGGGGGATGGTGACCACAGTGAATCTGTCAAGATTAGAAAAGGCAGCCGGATGATTGCTGAAGTGACGATGCTTCTGAACGTAATACATTGTTCGTAGCTCTTTTGTGTTTCTAGCTATTATTATTTATATTTTAAGAATTTAAGATTACCTGATTTGTAACTTTATAATATAAATCAGGATAATATTATGGTCAATGACAGAACGAAGTCTGTCAATGGAAAAGATATTCGAAAAAATTTGCCTGTGGTCCGCTACCTAGGTCATATATAATTATTTTATTTATTTTTTATTAGTTTTTTTAAATTATTTTGTTATTATTAAGAAAATAAATAAGCTAAACTAAGAATTTTCCACCAGAATTTCTCTTGCAAGGCAAATTTTATACAAATCAACATAATAGACAGTCCAATTAAATACCCGATTTTTAGGGTTAGGAAATGCTGAAATTTCAAAAGATTCAAATTATCAGGAACTTTTTAAAATTTTGTTTGAAAAAAAAAAAAAGAAGGGAGGAGTTTTAAATTTTGACTTATTAACATATTTTTTATTTGTACTGCACCTTCGCAGTCCATATAAAAAAAAAGAAATTTTTCTGTTTACTTGATCTTTATAATTTTTCTTATGGGAAGTAATTGTTTTACCAGCTATGATTTAAGCCAATTGTTTTGAACTGTCATATCACCAAACTGTCATATCAGATACATAAAATATCAGTTAAACACAGATAATGTTTTTTTTTTTTTTTTTTTTTTTTTTTTTTTTTTTTTACCAAGTACCCAATTAACGTGTGAAAAATATCGTGGAAAAAAAAAACAGTTGATGAAATATATTAGTAATGATCTCAATTATATCTAAAATAACCGTAGCGGACAATATAACTTCTGAAACAATGAGAAATTTTCACCGGGAAAGGATCCTTCAAACTCGATTGATTGTTGCTGAAGCCGAATTAACGGAATGTGCGCTTGCAACAGGTCTTTGTGGTCATATCTTCGTCAGCGAGTATCCAGTGGCCAGCGAGAGCTCAGGATCTGACGCAGCTTTAGCCAAGGGAATGGTGACCACAGTGAATCTGTCAAGATTAGGAAGGCACAGCGCCGAAACTAGCCTTTTTGCGCCCGGGGCAAATACGTATTTTGACGCCCCGACATATATGCATTCTTTATAACAACCACACTAAAAAAATCTTAATTTGGTGCCCCCTTCACCTTCTGTTCTGTTGGCGCCCGGGGCACATACCCCCTCTGCCCTTCTCTAGTTTCGGCACTGGCAAGGCAGCCGATGATATCAGAAGTGACTATGCTTCTGAACGTAATACGTTGTTCATAGGTCTTTTGTGTTTCTAATTATTATTATTTTATTTATTTATTTATTTATTTATTTATTTATTTATTTATTTACATAGAATAACTGAGATCTATCGGTACAAATTCCGTTTTTTTTTTTTTTTTTTTTTTTTTTTTTTTTTTTTTTTTTCGATTTTGTTTATACATATTTTTATTGAGAGCACTATTATTTTCTTATACGGCTTCGGAAATAAAAAAATACACACACACACACACACACACACACACACACACACACAAAGAAAAAAAAATTTAAAAATATTGAAATGCAACGGAAGCATCTTTATAAATTTCTGCCATACAATTGGCATTAGCAAGCTGTTTTATTTTCTAAAATGACGTCTTTTTTTTTTTTTTTTTGCGAATGACAAATTTTATTATTTTTTGGTAAAGAAATCTTAGTTAATTAAACTTCAAAATCCACGGTGTGAGAACTTCTCTCCCTTTTCTCTACCATCTACAAGAGGACAACGTAAATTCGGAAACAATTAAAAGCTTTCATCAACATTTCATATAGAATACTCCAAACTCGATTGATTTCCAGCAACAGGTCTTTGTGGTGAGATCTTGGTCAGCAAAGTATCCAGTGGTCAGCGAGATCTCAGGAACTGACGCAGCGTTAGCTCAGAGGATGACGACCACAGTGCATCTGTCAAGATTAGAAGGGTAGTCGATGATATGAAGTGACATTGTTTGTGAACGCTGTCTACGAGATACATTGTTCATAAACCTTTTGTGCCTCCATCGATTATTGTTCTCTATTCCTTTGGATTATATCTACTTTGTAGCTCATAATATAAATCACGATAAATACGGTATTTAGGTAAGCTTTAGTAAACGATTTTCTTCAAGTCAGATTCACCTGTAAAATTACAGATTAATATAAACGTGCAGTGCTCAAAACACGAAACACACAAAAATTTCATTACGCTATTTTTTGAATACCACTATTTCCAAGTAGTAATTTTCGTAATATCTTTTTTTAATAAAAAGTTGCAATGGAGATCTACCGCGAAAATTATTACTTGGAAAAATATTATAAAAATTATAGAATTAACATTAAAAAATAGTGATATGTAGAAGGGAGATTAGAGGGACCATTGTCCATTAATCTTTTGCTAAAGTAATTATCTAAAGTAAATTAAAATCATATATAGAAAGAGACGCTTAGGCAAATTCCATTAAGCTACTTTCAAATACCACTATTTCCAAGTAGTAATCTTCATAGTATCTTTTTTTTTTAAGTTGCAATAGAAATCAATTGGAGAATGGAAATTATTACTTGGAAATAGAGATATTTAGAAGGAAGATTAGTTGGTCCATAGATATTTTGCTAAAATAATCATTTGGAGTAAATTAAAATCATAATACAGATAGCGACGCTCAGACAAGTAAAATTACAGTCCATATACAGTGCAGTACATCCATATATGTCCTGAATTCCTGCAATAGTACACAATATTGGAAATTTCGATTGTAAACTGCATTATATAAACAGTGAATAAGGGTATTAATGGCCAAAAAAAAAAAAAAAAAAAAAAAAAAAAAAAAAGAGAGAGAGAGAGAGAGAGAGAAAAGAAAAAAAAAGAAAAGAAACATGCCTAGTTAAAATAATGGCATTTAGCTCACAGACTATTCACAATAATTGTAATTATACTCTGTAAGTATAATAATTCCTTTCGAAAATTAAAGAAATCGACAAAAAATCCCATTTCGCTAAATTAAATACGGGGGGGGGGAATCAGCTCATCCATTTCCCCTTTTATACTTAAGGGGGTCCGGAATACAAAAGTGTATTTCTTAAAAAAAATTATTGCATTAAAAATTTCTCTGTTTTTTATGCTTAAAATGTCGTTTAAATCAAGTTATAACGATTTTAATGTTACCTCACCTTTTTAATAAATTTTAATCATTTTTTTTAATTATGAGAAATTTTATCATATGGTTTGTTTATAAATAGTATGGTTAACCATCACAAAAAAATCAAAATTTTAACTGAATAAATATTTTTTTAAATGTGTCCGGGACCCCCTTAACCAATGAACCTCAAAATCTGATCAGTTAGGCGCCTTATCAGAATAAACTTGGATACCAAATTGAAGCAAATCGTATAGTTCGGTATCAAAAACTCATTTATCTAAATTAAGGAGGGAAGGTTAACCCCAGTTCTTCCCTTTATATTAAACCTATGAGTCTCCAAAACTAATTAGGGAAGCACTTTATCAGGATTAACCTATACCCAAAATTTGAAGCAAAACAGAAATTTCCATAAAGAGTTATCGCATTACGTACATATGTATCTACATACACACCGACGCACATAGTACATACAGAATCTGCGAGTATATTAACTCTCAGGCTTTGACAGCCTGTGAGTTTAAAAAGGTAATGGCATCATAAAAGTGTAAACGTTCACAGCAATTCAAAAACATGCATGTCCTGAGGAAGATAAAAAATGCCTTAATGAAACTAAATTTTAAAACAAATATTTACTACTTAATAAATCATTAAAATTGTATTTAAAGTACTTATAATATATATGCATATATATGTTCTTGAAATCCATCTTAAATTTATAATAAAATACGCCGCATATATTTTTACAGAAATTTGAATGCATATATTTAAGCATAATTTTAATGTACTTTTTAAAAATTAAAAAATTTCATTAAATTACATAAATATTGTTTAACAATTTTTGTGTTCTATTCGCTACCATTGAACGCTTTTTTTTATGAAATATTTATAATATTTTGACACAATAAAAAAATTCAGATATTTTAAAACGTATCTAAAAGAAAAAAAAAATCTTCAAACGTTTGAAATTTATTTTCTACTTAGTAAACCAATGTTAAAAAAAACTAAACATAAATCTCCAAAATTTCACAGAAATAAAAAGATAACGCAGATAGGGAAAAAAATGCTTCATATTCAGCAAAATTTCTAAAAATATATTCCGTATTGCGGGAAATATTTTTTATGGAAAATAATTTAGTAGATATTTTTAATCTTATCAAACACGAAACCAGAATTAAACATTTTTTGAAACTGCTACAGTGAACATAAATACGGAGTCTAAATTTTTATTGCCGACCCAAATTGCCTGGCAGAATAAAAGGCTGATGTAACCGATTGACTCCATGAACTAACTTATCATGAACAGTACAGGGGTTACGATAACACCAACAAAGCAAACGATTCGGAATGTCCTGTGCTGGAACGATCAAATTCTTGATCACCTCCAAATGATTTCCACCCTGGTACATTCTAGAGTTATTTCCTATCTCCTATAGATCATTAACATTCAGGTTTCCCATCTACTTCTCTCTTTTTTTAGCACATAAATCTCTAATATGTTTCAACATTTTTCTCTTCAAAATGGATGTCAGCGACTGTAATTTTAGATATATTTTCCTTTAATAACTGTTAGAAGAGTTAACTTTTTGACAAAGCAAAATTAGATGAAAATTATTAGGACAGTTAAAGATAATATAATTTTCTGATAGCTGGGGTATTCTTTATAACATTTGAATTGTAAAATTAACTTCGGCAGATAATTATTTATTTAATTCATGTACATATATATCATTATATTTATGTTATGCAGATGACGCAGTTGTTTTGGTAAAATGTATATTTTATTTCACGAAAATATTACATTTACCGATTTCATGTTGCCAACATAAAATTTAATACTTTTTTGTACCAGAAAATTTTAAAACTTTAATGCAAATTTAAATTTTTAAAAATTACAGTTTGGAAAATCCTCAAAATGACTACACTGTTTAAGCATGTTTAAGTACCTCCGAGAAAAAAAAAAATTTGCTTCCCCTAGGAAATACAAAAATGATTGAACAGTTCGAGCTCAAATTATCTGTGAGATGTTTAGTATTATACCTCAACTATGAACTCGAATCGCCCCCTCCCCAAAAAAATTATATATATATATAAATATATATATATATATATAACTAGAATTAATTACAGTTAATAAAAATAGAGAATTTATATATTTATTGCCGACTTAAATTGTCTGGCGAAATAAGACTGATGTAACCAATTGAATCCATGAACGCGCACACAAGACACGCGAACTATCCCTTGTTGTCAGTCGGCTACATTCTTTGCATTCGGATTTCTCGATTGGACCTCTTTTCTCAAATAGTAAAATTCCCCTTGTTAGTAAAATTCCCCTTGTTTCCCAGCCCCCACCCTTTTAATTAATGCGTCATTAAATAAGGCGAATTTTATTACTTCAAAAAAGTGGTGCCAATCAAAAAATGTGAATTTAAAAACAGTAGCCCACTGGCAACGCTGGAACTTTCATGAACAGTACAGGGATTATGCTAACACCAACAAATCAAACGATCAAATTCTCGATGACCTCTAAATGATTTCGAGTTATTTCCTACCTCGTACAGATAATTAACGTTAAGGTTTTCTACCAAAGTTTGTTCTTTTTTACACATAAATCTCTAATATGTTTCAATATTTTTCTCTTCAAATAGAAGTCAGTGCATGCAATTTTTGAAACGTTTTTCCTTTAATAACTGTGGTAGAAGAGATAACTTTTGACAAAAAAAAAAAAATTAGATAAAATTTAGCAGAACAATAAAAGATTATATCGCTCAGCTGCTCAAGAAAAGTGAAACTTCTCGACAAAAGGGAATTTTATGAGAAAGGCAAAAGAAAATTTGCATGATTTTACTCGAACTCGAAATTTTAGCACTTAGCTCTTCACACAGTTGTAAAAACAAAGATTAAACCTTTATCTACCGAATTATGAATTCGTGAAAATTTTACATTCTAAAGCATTTTAGGTAAATTGTTTAAACTAAATTAAAAGATTTGCATAATCATTTAATAAATTTTTGAAGGATTTTAAAAGGACTGCAGGATTTAGAAGGATTAATTAAATTTGACTTTACAGGGATTTCGTGCAATATTTATAACCCAACTCAAATCTTTTATTATAAATTGTTTTTTTAGTATTTTGTAGAATTATAAAATGTACAAATAGGATGTTCTTACAATATAAATATAGAAATATTTCCGGATTGAAAAATCTCCATCCCCTTCCCTCATCGCCAAGAAAGCTGAAAAGATACAAAGGCAAAAGAAATCATCTTTTAAAAAATATTTTTGTTTTGTGCAACCAATACTGCTTTTGAAACAAGATAAAGTAATGTATCTATAAAGTTTGGAGGGTTGGATACATTTACCTCCCCACACAATCCACCCTTCTTCTGTGGCCACGCATGGACAAATAGCGTAATAAAGTGATTTCTCGTATAACTACAATTATGAAACTATTTGCGCAGCAAGACATACCTATGACAGCCCTGCTCTATTATAAAATAAATTAAAACTCATGTCATAAATTTGCTCTTTTGGATTTGAGAACAGTGTTAAGGGTGTATTTCGATTCAAACTGCTTATTTTCCGATTTATTTCTGACTTCATTATTGCTCTCAAATACACGAAACTTTCAATATCTCTTATTTGGAAAGTACACAAGGTGTCGTAATTGTCAATTCTTTGATAAATGCAGAAAATATTGCAAAAAAAGCAATCAAAAACGGCATTTTGAACAGATTTTCGCCTAGCGAGAGATCTGTGAACGAAAAAAAGGGTCATACTGAGAAAATAATTGTTTATAAATCAAATTCTAATGAATTGAGCGTAAAAATACATCACACGGCACCTTGTAAGTCTCTTCAAAAATACCCTCAACAAGTTTCATGCTTCTACTTTTAAAAATGTGTCTGAAATTGTATCGGAAGATTTCGAGCTGTTGAAGGTGGAAAAGCATTTTTTCGAATACACCCTTAAAGGAAGTTTTTTGCATTTGTAAAATTTTGTTGAATATTTCAAAAACATACTTGACTTTCATCGCAAACGAAATATTTTACAATAAGTCAAAATTAAAATGAATTTACAGTTCAAGGAATCAAATTCATAAGCATTTTCATATACCAAGAAACTAATTAAAAGTACATAAAAACGGTTTTCGAAAGCAATTACAAAATATCACTTTCACTTTGTGTTAAATTAGAAAAAAAAATCTTCCTTTTTTTTTCTGCTGAAGAAACATGCTTAACAAATATTTGAAAACCTAATCTAAGATTAAAACTCCATGTTAAACACACTTTCTCGAAATAAAACTGAATTTAATATACTTTCATACCAGAAAAAAAATCTAATAAAACACGGCAGGAATTTATGACTGTTGAGTAAATTGATGAATGCGATAAGATGACATACACATCTTTTACTTTGGAGAAAACTTTTTAAATTTTTCCTCTCTTAAATCTTTTTTTAAAGGGTTCAGGTTTTACAAATTCCAATCTGATAAGATATTGATTATTAGCTCTCACAACTTTATCATGCCCGCAGGTAATTTTTTTCAATTTTTAGAGTTCTCCCTCCCCTTTACTTTTTTTACGTCTGTATTTATTTCCAGCACCTTTATAATGATTTTCTCCCTTTTTTTTGCCGCTTAACTTCAGCTACCAATAAGTTTTAATAGCAACTTTCCTTATCACCAAATGAAATCTTCTGTAAGAAAAATTTTTGACAGAATGAGAGTGAAAAAAAAAGTTAAAGAGGACAAAAATGAAAAAAAAATGTAATAATCGATTAAAAAATGTATTTTATCCTTTTTGAAACATCTTTTTTTTGCGAGAGGTGATATAAAGAATATAAATTTTCATTTCTTATCGAATTTGGATCAAAAAGTAATCACTTCAAAATATTCCAGCACAATAGAAACTCAGAAGTACAAATTACCTGAGATGGCATTTTTCTTGTTAATGTTTTATTTTTTCATTTTATTTTTTTTTCCTTCGCGCAAAGTTGTTCTTCGGGCAAAATTGTTTAAAAGTTAGTATATTTAGGATAGAGTTATAGTAATTTTTTCACTATTTTACTTTTTGCAAAACTTGTTTAATCTTTTTGGTTAGATCTATAGAGTAATCGAAGTTAGGTTTTTTATTCAAGCTCATCTAGAGAAAGAAATAAAAAATCTTGTTTTATAAATTGTGTCACAATTTTGTGCCTGTTCGTGCTGCGATAGTATTTAAAGTATTCTATTGTAACTTATCTAGAAAAAAAATGTGCTTGCGGATTGTGTCATAACTTTGTTTTTTAATTATTTTTATCGGTGATGTAATCTACGTATTTTGAATGAAATGTAATAATTGATGAAAATTAGTTTTCTTCAATTTCAATACTTTTTAATTGCACTTTTTTTTATCTTTAAGAGGGGGGGGGGGGAATCTTGATTTATGAACTGTACCTTAAATTTGTTCTGTTTATGTTTTGTCAGTATTTAAATTATTCTATTTAAAACTGTCTCTTAACGCGGAGAACGCGCGCCGGGCCTAATAGACCCAGAGTGCGTATAGTTTTTACAATTGCCTCTATTATATTTTTAAAAGTAATCCTCTGCTCATTTTATCGCAGATTTTATAATTACCGTCTCCTACTAAATAAGGTAACGATTATTACTTATATTTATTAGTAACAAATTAAAAACCATTAATAAACTGCACGGTCTTGTGATATCAAAGCACTACACGTCCGGGTTAAAAGACATGATTTAAAATATTGTTATTAAAGCTGTAAAATTAAAATATAATCTTTAATCAAAGGCATGCACATTTCTTCTTTTCCCTTTCAAATTATTTAGGTTCCAAATTATGCTCTTATGTCTCAACGTAAAACTTCTAATTTGTTTACAATTTTTTTTTTTTTTTTTTTTTTTTTTTTTTTTTTTTATCGTTACTAAAATAATTAGATAACTTTTACAATATCACAAAAATTTAATGAAGACAGCAACGTCGAAAATTTTTTAACTTTTGACAGTTCCATTTATGAAATAGAGCTGTAAAATTTTGACTTGAAATATGCTTTTAAAAATAATAATTTAAAATATTGTCATTAAAACTTTAAAATTGAAATAGCTTCTTTAATCAACGCCATGACATTTCTTCTTATCCTTTTTGAATTATTTAGGTATCGATTTATGCTCCTATGTTACAACATAAAACTTCTAATTTGCCTTCAATTTTTTTTTTCTTTCATTGTTGCTAAAGTAGTCTGATAGTTATCACAGTATCACAAGAATTTAATGAAGACAGAATCTTTCAAAAATAATTAGCTTTTCACAATTCCATTCACAAAATAGAGCTGTAGCATTTTGACTTGAAATATACTTTTAAAAAGACACAATTTAAAATATTGTCATTAAAGCAATTAAATTGAAATAGGTTCTTTAATCAACACCAGGCACATTTCTTCTTTTTCCTTTCGAATTGTTTAGGCTCCAAATTATGCTCCTATGTCTCAACATAAAGCTTCTAATTTGTCTGCAAGTGTACTTTCTTTCGTTGTTGCTAAAGTATTTAGATAGCTTTTACAGTATCACAACTCACAAGAATTTAATAAAGACAGAATCGTGGGAAAATTTTTAGCTTTTGAGTGAGTTTGTTAGCTTTTTCCATTCACAAAATAGTGTTGAAGATTTTTGACTTGAAATATGCTTTTAAAAAGACACAATTAAAAATATTGTCATTAAAGCCATAAAATTGAAAAAAGTTCAATAATCAATGTCTTGAAGCTTTTTTTCCCCCCTTTCGAACTATTTAGGTCCCAAATTATGTCCCTATGTCTCTTCATAAAACTTTTAATTTGTCTGCAATTTCGTTTTCTTTCATAGTTGCTAAAGTAGTTAGACAGCTTTTAATATATCACAAAAATTTAATGAAAATAGTATCTTCCAAAAAAATGTAGCTTTTGACAATTCCATTCACGAAATAGTGCTGTAGAATTTTGACTTGAAATATGCTTTTAAAAATACGCAATTTATAATATTATCCTTAAAACCATAAAACTGAACAAAGTTCAATAATCAATGTCTCATAACTTTTTTTTTCTTTTGAATTATTTAGGTCCCAAATTATGTCTCTATGTTTCAACATAAAACTTCTAATTTGTCTGCAATTTCGTTTTCTTTCATTGTTGCTAAATTGTTAGATAGCTTTTACAGTATCACAAGAATTTAATGAAGATAGAATCGTCGAAAGGTTTTTAGCTTTTGACAATTCTTTTCACGAAATAGAGATATGAAATCTCGCTATGAAGCAATCTCAAAAAGGGGAACAAAAAAGAGACTGATGAAAACTGTGAAAAAAAAAATTGTGATTAAAAGAATCAGCAATTTTTCAAAGCTAATTTAGAGATTTTATCTGTCAATCACTCCCTCTCTGTTAATTCCCTTTTTTTCCTTATGAGCAGATATTGTATACTTGAAAGATCATTTAAAGCATTGTGATTGTTAATCATTTTTCTTTTCTTTTTCTATCTTTTTATTTTTTTTTTTTTTATTATTATTATTTTTTTTTCGCTTACCATTTACAGTGTTGCTTTTCATCAAGTATGAATCATTCTTAAAGAGTTTAGTTGTATTTGTGCTTATGGGGACTAAATGAAAGAATTTAAAAAAAAAAAAGGTGAGAAAGAAACTATCTCGTTTGATTAAATGCATTCCATTATCTTTCTGTCGCGTTTTAAGTCCTTTAACGGGTTTCCTTTTTTGTTAAATCGCGTCTAGATATTTTTTCTTTTCTTTTTGTTGATTTTGGATGTTGTTTCCAAGTGGCTGTTATCGTTCTGATGTAATCGTGGAAAAACCACTCTTCGGTGACTCAACTGTAATCTGATACGAACATAATGATATATATGAACACGGCTTTAATTTTTTGATAGAACTGAAATACAGTAAATGCAGTGCATTTATGATATGTTCAGCATCTTCAGTTTTAAAGTTTCATTCACATTTACTCAAAATATTTATATGTAATTACATGATTTTGAAATTTTCGGACAAAAATTTAAATAATATTGGCTGGTCGAAACAAATGTAGAGCCTTTTAGAACCCGATTTTGTTTTATATTAAACTATTTAAATTAGCGCATGGTGTCGGAAAGAATGCAAGAGATCGGGGGAGAAGGGATGAACTATAAATTGCTACAGGTACCGCAAAAATAAAGAGTACACATAGGAAGAATGAAATAAAACTGCAAACTGTACACAAAGTCTTTCTCAATCTTGGATCTTGTTCCCGCTGCCTTAGTGGTCGTATGTCTTCTTTCGCTTGATGATGACAGAATGTTGAAACACGTCGAATATTCCTTGTTGTTTTAAGAAGATTTTACTAATTTTTATAACATGTAATTGTTATTTACTTGATAGACTATATTTTTGAAAAAGGAAAATTCATTTTAAGGAAATTTCTGCAAGTAAAAGAAATTTCCTATTTATGCATATTCATCAATTTTTGATAACATGATATACCTCTATAACAAAAAGGGTAATTTTGTTTTGAAGAGTTCCAGCCAATATAGGTCACTCCGGTGAAGAAAAAAAGGCACACTGGCAAAAAAAGATAACGAACAAGAAAAATTCAAACTTTTTACCTCTCATTCATAATACAGCATTTACATTCATTTGCCGTAATTTCGGGTGTATAAGCCGAGGATCAAACAATTCTTTTTGGACCCAGAAATCTTATTTAGTGATTGAAGACAAATATTTACGGCGATCTGACTAGTTATATTTGTTTTTTTTTAATTCTGGGTCGAAAAAGAATTGTTTGAGCTGCGGCTTATACACCCGAAATTACGGTACTTCTCATTTAAAATACAGTATCTACATTCATTTACATCTCATTCAAAATACAGTTTAAAAAGAAAACTGTTGACAGATTGCCATGATATATGATAACTAATTGATACACATCTTAATACACATAACACAAATACTCTTCCCAAAGACCAATACGAACATTATTTTTACAATATAGAAACTTTTACTTATTCTTTTCTTCGCATGCTGTCTTTAACACCTTCGGGTTGAGCGTCTTTTATAAAATTTTTAATCTTTTATCACCGATTTTACAAAACAGAAAGTTTTGCTTATTTGAATCAAAACTTCTTGGACTAAATAAAGCAAAATTCGCAATTAAATTTTACTTGTGAGAATCAAGGCTACCTTATCATAATAACAAGGCTTGTCATTCGCCAAGTTTCCTTTGTCTGCAGTACACGTGGTTAAAAATCACATGATTTTCCCGTAGGTAGCGCCATCTAATGTGAAAACCTGAATATTTTCAAATTTTTTTCTATGAATTTGTGCATGGAATATTAGCAGTAGTATGCACCAGGTGGCGTTACTTATGAGACAAAGCCATATAATAAGTTGGCAATTATAGGGACAATTTCAACAATAGATTTTTTCCTGAATGCGAGGCCTTGATATTATGATAAGGTGGCCTTGGTGAGAATAATCAAGGATTCTGAGAATCTTCAGCGGCAGGTATATCGGTCGCTCGTTCCCAAGGGGTTAACACTTTATAAATATAAAACTAACAAAACTCATTTACCCTTGTGGGTCTGCAATTCGTTATCAACTACAGATCTCTATATCTTGGAATACTCACTAACACAAAGTTAAAATTCACTTAAGTTTTGCAAAATAAATAATTAAATAATTTTTTTCAAATTTCACCAGGGAAATCGGACAATTATTTGATAGAATCACTTTCCTTCATTGCATCCTTTATTATTATGCGAAAATTGCCCTTTAACCCATTAATGCCCAAATTATTTTCTTCGTTAAAAATGAAATTTTGGGTGTCCCACCATTTTTAAAAAACGAATAATTTTTATCTTAATTTATTGAGGAATTTGTCTTGTGAAAAAAAGAGCTTTTTTATCTTTCTATCTACTGGTGTGAAAAGGGCTTTATTGCCTATTTTATAATCGTTCCTAAAAAAAGGACGCTAGGTACTAATGGGTTAAAATACTTAAATTTAAAAAAAAAATCAAAGGGTACTGAGTCCCCTTAAGTTCAACCTACTATTTATAATTTTCATAACTATGTACTTATTCAAAAATCCATGTTCATGATTTAAAGAAAAAAATCACTTTAGGCAGTTCGCTGCCACAAAATAAAATCACTTAATGATACATATTCCTCAAATGTTGACAATATCTTTTTCTACATTTGACAGCTTAATAAAAGATATGATTATTGAACATAGATTAAATTACAGGCACAACATTAACGATTTACCTTTATTTCCCCCAAACAAATTCTAAAAGACGAAAAGTCTTTTCTAAACAACCGCCTTCGTTTCTCCATAAATGCGCCTGCGCCTATCTGCCATTCTATTGGAGCAATAATAGGATTTCAGTCAACTCCCGATAACAAATCTGCTTTTAAAGAAACATCATCTTTTCAAACCTTCTCTTAAAAGCAAAAGTGAGATTTTTCAATTTTCGATCTGATAAAACATCGATCTCTTTTTTTAACTCCCAGGTATCATTTTCTTAACTTTTTTTTTTTTTTTTTTGAAAGCATCTTTTTCTAATACTTTTCAATTGTGTATGTAGAAATTATGTTGCTGTTGTGATAAAGCTCCTGACGATTTTTTTTTACCCTTATCGGCAAAGTTATTTTTGTTGTGATAAAAATACATATAAGTAAAAAGGAACAAAAAAAATGTCTTTGTAAAAGAAGAGATTATTGAAAATAAAATGTAGTTTTCAAGTTTATTTTAACAAAGAGAGTTTGAGAATTTTTTGAAAAACCTTTTTAATTATAGATGGTATTTTGTCAATGGTGCAGTAACATAACTTACGGGAAAATACCACCGAATACTTGAAATTATTTGACATTTATCTCATATCTTACTTATTAATAATTTCATTTTTGATTTTTAGTACAGTTTCAAAGTATTTTTTAATAATAAATTTAGCAATTAGTTTTACATTAAGTAATATAATCTTTTGATTTTGTTACTGTTGTTTGACTGATTTTTGCATGTGTTCAATTACCCCTGAACTGTGTGGTCCGAATTGCATTCGAGCAAGAACGTTTTGCTTGCCTCATTACTAAAAGTTTTTGATACTAACAATTTGTAAATGTAAATTTATTTTCCTTGATTATCAGGTATTAAGAAAAATATTACAATAAGGAAAAAGTGGTGTTCAGCCCTTATTTTTTATTTATGTTGTCAAAAAAAAAAAAAAAATTAATAATTGGGGAGTAACTGTTTCCGGTGCAGACAAATTCTGTTAGTAAAATGAAAAATTATCGACTAACACCGGAATTTACAAACGATTTTTTAAGAAAACTAGAACTCTTTAATTTAAGCTTTGATTGTAAAAGCAAGATTTTATTAAAATATTATTGGTGCCAATTGAAGTTTGGAATTAAAATTAGGTGTGTCCAGACCGGTCACACTGCGCCGGAAAGAGTTAAACATGCTTTCAAGTAAAGCACTTACAATTAGAATGGTTTCTATTATATTTATTTTTAATGTATTAAAAAAAACTTTAAAAATAAATATTTTTTTAAAAAAAATAGCTTTTATCAAAAGTACCGCAATAAAAATGAGAGCGATCTCGCAAAATCTTAAAAAATTGAAATAAAATTAAGTAGTACTTTTGGATTTTGTACCATACAGATCAAGATTTATTTGCTCTTTCTTTCTTTCTTTTTGTATTTTCCACCATTTTGTTTTTATTTTTCTTTTGGTACATGCTGGTTGAAAAGTATTAGTATTATCATGCAATTCTGAATGGCTATGATTCAAGACTTTACAGACTTCAATATTTGCTGCATCATTGAGCGTACTTTGTACACTAAGAACATATGACGACACATAAGTCTAAAGAGAAACCTGGGATTTAATATTTCTCCAATATTTTTCCAATAAATTTATTCCAATATATATATATATATATATATGCATGTGTTTGTGTTTATGTTATATGGATATATATGTATGCGTGTGTGCATGTGTATAGTTTATAAGATAAAAAATACCTATTCTTTTATTTTAATCCTTCGAATTCTATATTCGAAGATCCATCAAAAATTCCAACAAAACTAACAAAAAAGACGGGCTTCCGAAGTGCGTTTCACATTCGTCTCCCTTCGGACCACTAAAGTCACGTGGTGCTCTTTTCGTGCACCCAAATTCATGTTTTTTTTTCTGCAGCTGCGTTACAAAAATAATATAGTGTGTTTCAAGCGGTCTGAAAAATGAAGAATATATACGGCAACGCGTCTGTCTCGTTAGTCACGGACCGTCACCAAATAGTGACGCGACAAATTTGCTCGGTACCTGTAGCAGCATCTAAAACAGATATTGGCTGAAACCAATGTTTCGAAATTTTATGGAATTCTTATTAACACGATTGATTAAATATTTAACTTTTATAGGAGTAATTTAGTCGCCCAGTGGCGTGATCGTTAGCGACAGCTGCTATCACGACAGAGGCCCAGGTTCAAATCAATCGGGTAAGACATGGATGTAATTGTGAGTGCCTATTTGTAGTTATATAAACATGTAATGGAATTATGTAGTTAATAAATATGCAAAATATTGAAATTGTTATTCCTGTGTATAATAAGGATCATTAGAAGAGAAAGCCATAATTGCCATAGGCCACAAAGCAATCTCCACTACTGTAGATTCCAACATAAATTTGTGGTGAACAATTTATTTTTAAAAAACATATTGCTGTGTCGCACAGTGTTGCCTGTGAGTTACTTTAAAAAATATATTTTTTATTCACACCATTTTTTAAAAGAGCAATGTTGCCATTGAATACACAAATACACCAACATGTCATTACCCTCAAATTGAATATATACAGCATTCTTATAGTATCTTTATAGCATTCTTCGTGATTAAATTCCTGTAATTATATGTTTAAACACAACTGTTATCACTACCATTTGTCTATAAGTCTTAAAAGTACCATTATCATGAACACTATGATATACGTTTTTAAAAATTTCAATAATTCATTACACTATTCAACATACAAACACGTTAAATGCATATGATAAACAAACCGTAGGACAAATCTGTGAAATGATAGAAGTGGTTAAGATCAATAAATCCACTGCTTAAAAAAGAAAACTGAAACAGTATCTAAACCGATAAATTAACCTCGAAAAACATTTGTACCCAAAACTCTGCTTGATAAGATGCCACTGAATACATAAATACACTAACATATCATTGCCATTAAATTTAATTTTTTACAATTTTATCGCTTTCTCAGTGATTAAATTCCTCTAATCAGAAATTCACACAAAACTGTTACCACAATCACTTGTATATCTAAAGAAAAAAAAAAATAGCTTTTTATAAAAGTACCATTATCATGAACACTGTGATAAACGTTTTTAAATTTGAATATTCACTATACTATTCAACATACAAACACGTTAAATGCATATGATAAACAAACCGTAGGACAAATCTGTGAAATGATAGAAGTGGTTAAGATCAATAAATCCACTGCTTAAAAAAGAAATCTGAAACTGTATCTAAACCGATAAATTAACCTCGAAAAGTATTTGTACCCAAAACTCTGCTTGATAAGACGCCACTGAACACACAAATACGCTATTATCACCACAAGACGTGCGTGCACCGGCATATACCTGGCATGTCCATCAAGATTAGGAGAGGAATAATGGATTATTAACGGAGATGAAACGTGAGGTATAATCTGCTGGAAGGATTTGGGCCTCCCAACGTTGACTTGGCTTCTAGATAAGATTCGAGTACATACATTATGTTATGTTCCCAGAGAACAGTCATTAATGATCCTCTAGAACATGAAGCATGAACACAGGGCAATAAGGACAGACTATGTAACATTGGCGCCTGCGAGAAAATCATGAGAATATAATTGCTTCTCCCCAGTGGCGCAGCCAAAACTCTGTTCTAGGAGGGGGGGGGGGGTTGAGTGTCTGATAAAGGTGATTTCCGGTTATTTGAATCGACGGTTAATAGAATCAGTACTAATTAGAATATTCACTGCGTGATACTTAAACTCAAAGAGCTTCTGTGTGGCATGAAATCATCATTTTTTTTGCATACTGCGTCTCAGAAAAGTTATTTAGTTCAAATAACCAAATTTTGCTTAACTAATCCATGTAAAATGCACTTTCACAATTTTAAGTGGAATTTTCACCATGTAATTGAATTAATTTATTAAATAAAATTTGATTCAATAAAACGGAGTATTCCAAAATACGCCAAAACATTTAAATATTAAGTTTGGTTTTGATTCATATAAGCGGCAATATTAGCAATCTTTCTTAGCTCTGGGAAGGGTTTTAACCCCAAAACCACCCCCTTGGCTGCGCCACTGCTATCCCTGGACTTTCAAATTTAAATGACTAAATTATCTTTTTTTCTGATGGCTTTGAAAAAAAAAAAATTATATTCTCAGATCTCTTAACCCTTTGTGGGGCGCTGATTTCATAGATATACCACTTAATTTTAATTCCGAAACGCCACATTGGCACCAAGATTTTGTTAAAGAAAATTACGGTTTACTGAATGCGTGAAACATAGCATTTTCTTATTTACAAATAAAGTTGTTTTCAAATTCCGGTGTCAGTCATTTATTTCAATACTTAAGCAATGAATTTTGCCCTGCTCTGCAAAGAGTTAAGTGTAGTTTCTACTTCTGTGAGTCAAAAATTATGTTAATTTTTTGGTGCGTTTGTAATACACTGCTCAAAACAATTAAAGGATATTGCAGTTTTAGGTGGATTTTGTATCTGGGAACCTTTTTAGCTGATTGATACATGGTCGACAGACATAGTAGGTTATATGAGAATAAATTACACATGTTTGGCAGAAAAATGCATTTTATTGCGCATTTGTGTACAAAAGGAAAAAAACACAATTTGTGCATATGAGAAAAAAAGAATAAGAAAAGGTGTTTTCTACAGTGGTGGTCAGAATTATAAGAACAATTGAAAATTGCGCAGAAAAAAATTATTTCTGAGCTAAATAAAGTGCAATTTATACCCTAAATGCTTTTCTATGCTAGAAATCATTGTAGAATGCAAAACATTGGAAAATGCAAAATATGAATGTTTTGTCACAAGTAACAAAATATGTCATTGTAAAAAATTGGACAAAATTATAAGGACAATGAATGTTTTTTCTGAAATACACTGCTAATTAATAATCTCCCCGCTTCTTCTCAATCACTCTTATCAATCTTGACGTCATGGAGTTTGACAATTCCTTAAGAACGTTCTTGGAAGATTTTGAGTGACCTTTTTCGATGGAAGACATGAGTTCTTGATTGTTTTGAGATTATATACCATTTTTGCATACTTTGTGTGCCGGAATACCCAAAATATTTTTCTACAGTATTCAGATCAGGACTTCTGACCGGCCAATCAAGTAGTTTCACGGAATTAACTTTATACCACGAGTTTGAAGTTTGGGAACATGAGCCGAAACATTGTCCTGCTGGAAAAAATAGCCTCAGATCGCTATTAACGGTGCTTCTGGTAAAAGAGTATCGCCCAATACATTAGTGTAACTCTCAGAATTCCTCCTACCCTGCACAAAAACTATTGCAGTAGTTCTACCAGTTGTGAAACCTCCCCAGATCGTTAGTGAATCACTTCCAAATACATACTTTGAAGAAATCATTTTTTTCTCTACGAAGATCATACTAGAAGTCTCAGAAACAATCTAGTCTATCCAAATTAATCTTTTTCTCATCGAAAAATACAGAATTCCACTTTTTCCCATAATATTGCAGTTTTTGGCAAACTCCATCCTCAGTCTCTCATGACTCCCCAGTCTCTCATGTGAGACGCGGTCTTCACACGTGTTTACTATAGCAAACCTTTTTCTTTCTTTTTGTAAAACACGACGAACAGTTCGAGCACTTACATTCTAAGTTCCACTCACGGTTTTTGTCTGTTTTTTGGAGCAAGCTCGCCTCATTATCATTCTTTTCCCCCATACAGAAACAAAAGACAGCCTGCTTGTATGTCTTTGCCGTCCATATTTACCGGTATTTTAAAGATAATTGTAAATAACCGTTCTTGATCTATTAAACTTTGTAGCACTTTGGAATAAAGAAAGGCCTGAATTTTGAAAGGCATAAATTTTTCCTTTCTGAAACTCAAAAAGCTTTGCACCTTGCGGCATAATTAATAAACAGAATAATACGATCCCAAACGCCTACTACGCATTTATATCGTCTGAAAATTCCGTGTGCAGAGCAAAAAACATGGAAATTTTACTTTTTAGAACACACAAATACAGTTGTTCTTATAATTTTGTCCAAAATCAATGGTTGCATAAATTTACAATGCATTTTATTTATATGAATTTACCACATATTTCCGTAAAAACATACAAAAATAACCTTCATTTTTCATTGGTTTCCAGCCATTAAATTTGCATAAGTCTCCCGCCAAATATAACCAAGATATGGCATTTTTTTCCTTGTCCTTATAATTTTGACCACCACTGTACAAAGAAAATCATTTTCAGTAGGGGGTATGGTTTCCGCGGGCGGCCAGCAACGTTGAGCACTTTTGAGGCATGGACTCAATGAGGCTATTAATGACGAGTTGGGGTATTCTGCCCCACTCTTCCAAAAGAGCTCTTTCCAGTTCTTGGAGAGTTTGTGGGGGCTGTTGGCGGCCAGAAACTCGTCTTTCTAGAGCGTCCCAAGCGTGCTCGATTGGATTCATGTCTGGAAAACACGCTGGCCATTAAATTCGAACGATTCCTTCCTCGAACAGGAAATCCTCCACCAGGTTTGCACGATGTGGCCTGCAGTTATCGTCATTAAAATGAAGTTATCTCCGATTGCTGCAACGTGAGGGACTACAATAGGTCTGATGATTTCATCCCTATATCGGCGACCAGTCAGAGCTTCATCTCGAATGATGTAGAGGTCAGTGCGCCCGTCAATGGAGATGCCACCATACACCAACACTCCTCCACCGCCAAATCTGACACTTTCGTGCACGAACTCAGGATTATTCCTACTGCCACGGTCCCTCGAGATGAAAATACGCCTATTATCCGGATGCACAGAAAAACGGGACTCGTCAGAAAACAGAATATTGCTCCATTCATTTCTCCTCTAGTTGACATGCTCGGTTGCCCACTCCCTGCGGTCGCGACGATGCCTTGATGTTAATCTAACACATACCATCGGTCGGCGAGCATACAGACCTACAGCATGGAGCCGGTTTCAGACAGTCTGAGTTGAAATCGTGGGGCCTGTAGCCGAGCGAAGGTGTTGTTGGAGAAGAGTAGCGTTCATGTTTCGGTGTCTCCGAGCTGTTAACGCTAAATACCGATCTTCATTGGGCGTTGTTGCCCGTCTACGACCTTGCCCTGGTCTTCGGCCTGCACATCCACTCTCCAAAAAACGGTTCCAGATCCTGGAAATGACACTTTGTGACACTCCAATGGCTTGCGTTACTTCGGCTTGAGTTTGGCCCCCTTCTAACCTACCAACAATTCTCCAAGCTTCTGAATCTGTCAAATGACTTCGCTGAGACATCGTACTCATCGAAACAAAGCAATCACTGAATGCCGATCATCCTTGTCTTCATTCTCTTTTATCCAGTTGAAAGTCAAATTTCATTCGCTATCGCTGAAGCGACGTTTTTGACGTCGAACTCAAAATTTGCATACTCCACAGTTTGAAAACCAGAAAAATTTGCATTTGGGATTCTCTTCTTCTATTTTCGGCAACAAAAATTTCGTTTATATCTTTATTTTATATAAAACTTCAAATATCCTTCAATTGTTTTGAGCAGTGTAATATAAATACTTAACATCTATAGTCGCCGTCTAGTTCGTCCGTCTCATACGTTGAACATACGTTGTCTGTATATAACAGTGTAGAAACCGCCAAATCTAATACTTTGAAATTTAATTTGTCGAGTCATTTCAAATTTTGTGAAAATTGAGTCAAAACTTAAAAACTTATTAATAAAAGTTTACTTCATTCTATTAAATTCTATCATACATAGTTAATTCAATTATATTCCATGACAGATAGCATTCTATGTTGCCATGGTGATTACGTTCCTATTTAAGATGGAGTCCTATTATTTCCGTATTACTGAAATTGATTTATAAAATCGTAAAAAAAATTGTATTCACACATTTTTGCATAACAGTGCAATAGTTGTTGCACCAAGATCTGGATATTTATAAAACTAGTTGGTAGTACGCATGTATCTCATTTTCCACGTTTGACGTACAATTCCGTTTGAAGTATAAATTGTTGTTAAAGATGCAGTGAGAAAGTCCAATACTTTTCTACTGATTAAATGATATTCTAATTAATTAATATTATTTAAAATGATCATTCCAATAAATCAAATTCACAGTATAGTGCAGTGGTGACCATCTCCCCCCAAACCCAATGACGCAAATCCCCCCCCCCCAAAAAAAAAAAAATCATACTTTAACATTGACCCCCCCCCTAAAAAAAATATCACTTGTAAAATATATTCTACTTATAATCTACTGCACATTCAAAAGATCGCGATTTGAGCATAGCAGAATGAGTTCATATTGCCATAATCTAGAATTTAGAGAAAAAAACACAGGAACATTTCTGAAAATTCAATGTTGAAAAAATTTAAAAGTGATATTAAAAGAATCAAGATTTTCAAAAGATAGCGAGTTGAGTATAGCAGAATGGGTTCTTATTGCCCTTATCTAGAATTTAGAAAAAGAAAACACAAGAGCTTTCCTGGAAATTAAATGTTGAAAAAAATTAAAAGTGATAATAAAAAAATCAAGAATTTTTTTTTTTTTTTTTTTTTTTTTTTTTTTTTTTTTTTTTTTTACATTAGGAAAAAAGGAAATATTAATAATTTAAAAATCCTCCCAAAAATGAACTTTTTCTCAAATTCCCCCCCCCCCCCCAAAAAAAAAAACTAAATTTTATGACGCATCTTGCGTCACCAAACCTCTCTCTCGGCACCCCTGGTATAGTGCTCTGACATAACATATTTACTTTCGAAATAACCATATTACATCGTTAAACTTTTCTCTTTACTTTTAAGAAAGATCGCCAATTATAAAATTCGCACAATAAAACCCACAATTCAACAACCTGAATTAAACACTATTGGAGAAATAACACATTAAGAGCACATTCTTTCGCCAAAAACAGCGATAATTACGCCATTATAAGACCGAAATTCACCCCTCTGTCATCCAGCTTAAATTAAGTCTGTAAGCCATCTTTTGATGATCAATTTTCATCAGTGATACCCATGGAACTATTAAGGAAAAGGAACTGACATATCTTAAAAATAGTGAAGCTTCAACTGTAACCGCTTTCGCAAAGGGTTGATTACCAAAACAGCAAGCTCTCACCAGTAAATTTACGCAGAAAATTTCGCTTTATCTAAACATCTCATTAATGGAAAATTTCAATCGAAAATAATAGCAAAAATTGATATTCATTTTTAACGGTAAAAGCTTAATTTGGCAGTAATAGTTCCGCCACATTGTGACAACCAAGACAACATTCTGTCCGTGTCAATAAAACGATTATAATACCTGGGCAAACTTCCACCAGTAAAATTAAACATAATTTTTTTTGTCATATTTGTGTGAGAAATTTCAAATCAATAAGGCTCTAAAATAAGACGAAATTTTCTATTTATGCTTTCTGGTGGAAGTTTTACTATGCGTTTATCATAAATTTTGGATCCGATTAAGAAAAAACAGCAGCCATCTTATGACAACCAACTCAGTTACTTCACTTGCAACTGATTGACAATGCATTATATGTCTCCTCCTTTTATTCATAACTCCATTGTGATACCCTCTCTTATCTAGACCACAATCTAAACTGCAAATTCATTTGTTTCACGTATTGCTTAACCCTTCATCAAAATATTAAAAAGGCGCTCTAAAACTTTCCCAACACCTGACCCGTTTCAGAAAATAATTTAAATTTATTATATCATAACGAAAAATCATTTTGGTGGGAAAAGAGATATAGCACCATTTTAACATCATCTTTACCTCTCATTTAAATATATTTTTTTTCAACATGAGTTATGGAGGGGTGATGACGTTGTTATCGAAGCCTATAATGGATAACTATGAAAAATCAAGAGCCTATTAGCAGTTTCTCGCAGAGTAACGAAATTTTGTCGGGGTTACAAATCTCTCTCTCTCCCTGATATATATTTTTATTTTTATGTCTTTTGAAACTGGCGTAATTCTATTAGAATGTTACGTTTAAAATTGATAAGGGTGAAAAACATCTTAAATCATTATTGGAAAGGGACAGCAAAAAAATTTTTCTTTCTTTTTTTTTAAGTTTTCGTTCATCGATTTTTTTCTCCTCTATCAGTGACTTCACCCAACTGGAAATTATAAATTTTTTCTAATAAATATATATTTTTTTTAATTTTGGAAAAGTTTGATATCGTGCTAGCTCAAATGATGTATTTGATTTTTAAAAAAAAAATGACTATGTTGCCATTTCTATGGTAATGCTTTGCAGCATGATATTTAATTTATAGTTCTTTAAATCGCAATTTATTTTTTAGTTGAGAGAGAAAAATGATGTATGTATATTTATAAATAGATTAGGGGAAAATAAGTCTGGAAAACCACGCCCCCAAGCATTAATTTTATTCTAACATTTCTTACTCATTTATTATAACTAAATTTTATCCAAGGTCCCCGATTCAATTCGCGAGTTTGATAAACTGAGCAAGGACTTTACAACAGTTTTTCACAATTGTCTAAGTATTATAGCCCTTCGAAAAATTGTACTTTTCAGCTGAAAATTTCATTAACTACTAAAGTACTCGCGCCATTTCGATACAAAAATTTTTTGATGGTAGTGGATAAATGGTATAAGATCATATGTGGCATACAGTAAAATAAAAATGCTTAACTAGTCTGAAAAAAAAAATATGAAAAATTACCATTGTTTTAAAATAAAAAGTTTAAGTCGCTGGAGAAAACTGTCTGCCTTGAGTATAATCCAATGAAAATGGATTTTAAACTTCATCAAAATCATTCTGATGGTTTCTGAGAAACAGATCTTAAAAGCTCGCATATTTCCCACAGGATTACATTCAGTCTTATCTCTTAACTGTTTTACTCGAACTATGACCGGGCAAGAAGGTTTTGGTTACTTCTTTGCTAAAAAAGTTTTGGATACCCCTAATTTGTAATTGTGAATTTCTTTGGATTAATTGTCAGATATTTTTTAATTACATATGACAGATATTTTAGTATGGAAAAAGTGGTGCTCGCCACTATTTTTCATTTATTGTAAAAAAAAAAAAAAAAAGAAAAAAAAAAAGAAATACTTAAGGTGTTAAGTGCTCATGTGGCTAACAATCACCATCTCCAGCCATCCAGGCTCTCAATATGTGTCTGGTACTAGACGTTTACGGAGATCGGTAACGTGATTCATAAAAAAAGACGCAGGCCGTCTGGCGTTCTACCAAAGATGCACATGTTGAGCTATTTTAGTATAACATAAAATCTTGGAACTTGATGTTCATTAAACGATAAGCAGATCTTGTTATCTAATTCCGTTTGCATTTTATGGAGCATTCAAAGTTGTAAAGATAAATTTGGGACACCCTGTATATTGAGATGAAGCAATTTCTTGATTTGTAATTAGGGGTGTAAAAGGTTTAATCAAAGTTCTCATAAAACATTTTTGCATCCGAAGAGATCGCCATTTTTTTTCATATCAAGTAAGATTTTAAATGCAATTTTATAACTTTTTTTTTTTTTTTTTTTTTTTTTTTTTTTTCAGACGAAAGATCAAAATGGAGACGACGTCCAGTTCGCACTAACGGACGAGTCTGGAGGATGGCTAAAGCTGCTCAGATCCGCACAGTCTCCAGACGATCCGTGCAACACTGCCATATTCCACAATGGTGAGAAAGAAAAAAAACACTGGTTAAATTTTTAGTTCTAAATATGAGGACCCCAGAAGCCAAGGGGTATAAGCATAGCTGCCAACTCTTCTGATTTTTTGGCCCGGATAAACTTAATAGAAATTTTTGACTTATTTAATCGGCAGATTACGGCGGTTTGGAATGGTAAAATTTTCGATAAAAATTTTCCGGGCTAAAAAAGCGGAAGATGTTGGCAGCTATGGGTATAAGTGACAAAATTGAAAAAATGAGTTAAGTGCACAGGGTATCTGGAAATATGCTTTTTTCATTTCAGGTAAAGAAATATAGGTCATTTTCTGATTATTTGGGGAGTTATAGAGATAAACCACTTTTTTCGAAAAACAAACAATATTGATTAATTATACATTTAAAGAAAATTGTACTCTATTTTTTTTAACAGTTATTGAAATGAGAGTTCAAAGATTAGAATGCAACAAGCAGATGTTTCCTATTTCAATTTAGTCAATCGTTATTGATGTTCCAATTTAACATCAATTATCTTTAAACTCAATTTACTCCAAATCGACATTTTGTCACTTGTACCCCTTGGCTTCTGGGCTCCTCATATATAATATGAACTCTAAACTGTTCAGGTTTACTTAAAAGGCGATTAAAGTGATCAAATAGTGGTGTTAATAGTTAACTTTATTTGAAACATCTTAGTACTTTCAAGCCATAATCAGGTTCTTCTTCAGATAATATTTTTATTTATTTATACAAATGGATGATTTCGTTTTAAAAATGAACGAGCCAATAATTCTTACTTTTGAAAATAGAAGCGGTTTTAACTTTTACTTTCTAAAACTTTTTCTAGTTTCGACTGCAATAGTTATTAGGTCGTTCATTTTCAAAACGAAAACATCCATTTGTATAAATAAACAAAAATATTTTCTGAGGAAGAGCTTGATTAAGGCTTGAAAGTACTAAGATGTTTCAAATAAATTTAACTATTAACATCTATAGTTGATTATATTAATCGGCTTTTAAGTAAACTGAACATTTTAAAGTTCATATAATATATTTTGTGTTAAAAACAATGTGAGAATTGTGTCCCGCCATATGTTTTAATTTTTTTTTTTTTTTTTTTTTTTTTTTTTTTTTAGTTTTAGTTTTAGATACTTACAAAGCCTTGTTGCAAATGTCCTGTTTAAGCAATATCTTATTTACTAGCGATTAACCAAAACTGAAAGATCTCATGTTTGCTAAAGTGCCATTCTCAGTAAATGGTAAATTCTATGTCTTGGAGAAAGATAAAGATAACAATGATAATTATAATAATTATAATGCAGATCCAACTATGAATGTTTTGACATTTTGCCGACATTTTTTCAAGCACTTGATTGTACAATAGTTTAAATATGAAAAATGTTTAAATTTGAATAAAAAGATAAATAAAATAGGAAAACTGTAATTGTTACCACCAAAGGTTTTCCTATTAGACCGGGGAGGGGGGGAGGGCTGCTGAAACCATTACTTCATCTACTTGTAAACTCAAATTCCTAGATTAGTTAAAATTTGATTCGCATATAAAAATGGAACTGGCGGGTGATTTTGGTCTGCTAAGTTATATCACGGTGAAAAATACCTGCAAACCCAATTTTAACGGTTTACATACAGGTTTACCAATGTGTTTTCTTGCTGCCAGTTAAGTGGCTTTTGACACAAAATCCTATTGTATGTTATTTATAGATATGTTCGAGTGTCTTTTTTTCTTTTTGTGAAATATGTGATTATATAATAAACATATTACACAAGAAAAAATACTGAAAAATTTAAAACATTGAAAAAAAAATTATTTAAAAATTTAACTGTTTTTAATTTTTGATGTAACATGTCTGATTTGCATCATTTTCACACTGTTTGTGTACAGAAAATGTGTGATTTTAATTTGTCTTCAGGATTTTTAAAAATATTAATTATAAAATTCATAATAAATTTTAAACTGAATTTTTTCATGAGGTGTTTTTGTATTTATTAACCTATTTACACAATCCTCGCTCAAAGTCAAAAATCCGAAAAGCAATGTGTTTGAAATATAATATAGAAACTCCTTGAAATTTTCATGCGTATAAGATATTTTATATATATCTTTTTATTGTACCCTGTAAAATTTTCTATCTTGGATTCAGGGGTCGTACTTATTCTGGAATTTCAAGGCAAAGAAATTCGTCGGTACCAGTATTTTCTCTTACAAAATCTTTTTTTAAATAAGACGATATTTCTCATGTTTAACCTAGATTTGAAACCCAGCGGCGTAGTAGTCAGATATATGACTGCGGTGCCGCAGGTTCTGAGTTTGACTCTCGACTGGGCACGGTAATCAGCCTTTCATCCTTTCGGGGACGATAAAATGAGTATCAAGCTTGCTTGGGTACTAAACACCGAGGATCCCGCGTTAGGCAGACCACTTGGCCGGGACATGTGCAGCATAGCAACTCGGGGCTCAGGGTGCGGAATTTTTTTTTCCGAGCACCTTCGTCGCTCCAAGCCCAAGCTCGCACTCTGATTGGTTGTTGCTCTCGGCACTGTTTTCACGTAATTTGGCGATAACCATACTTGGCGAAAAATACTTCGCTCGTAAGTGAACGAGTAAACTTAAAACCTAACCTATTCATTCTTATTCTTCCTTCATTCTTATCCTCGTGGTCTTGTGCACTTGTGTGTAAAAACTTTTAAAGAGTACAGCTTTCAGTAAGACACGTTCCATCCAATCCAATGCTGCAAGAGAAAAGTTACTTTGTACTCGGTTCGGAAGGAAATCAAACTCGAAGGCCGGAAGCATCTATCGCTACGCCAAGTATGATTATCGCCAAGTTACACGAAAACAGTGCCGAGAGCAACAACCAATCAGAGTGCGAGCTTGGGCTTGGAACGACGAAGGTGCTCGGAAAAAAAAATTTCGCGCTCAGGGTCTAGTAAACAGGGATAGGCACTGGCGGCACTGATCCTCCATGGGTTGTAATGCCACAGAGTTTTAGTTTTTTTTAACCTAGATTTTTTTTTTAAATAAAAATATATACTGATATTTGTGCTGAAAAATTCCCACAAATGTAATGTGACACTTGCCTGGACCCCTTTAAATATCCAAAACATAGAACTTCCTGAAGTAAATAAATGAAATAATTTGCGAAACTTTAATTTCAAACTTCCAAAATGCATTCTACAAAAATTTGCTATTTAAAAATTTTTGAACCAGTATTAAGCTTTTATATGATTTGTAAAGTAAAAAGTTCCATATAACTGATTTTCATTTTATTTATTGGAATGTTTCATTTGGTTTAAAATTTACAGATTCAACGCAATCATAAAAATTGAAAAATAATAATTAATCATAATAAACAACAATAAGTTGTAAATTTAACTCCTTAAAAACTCTCGACATAAATCCGTAGGAAATAGGTTCAAAGATTAAGAATGTGTGTTTAGAATATAAAACTAAATCGGGAGAGCAACACGGTATTTCTTTATTTACACTTGCGCAACAAACACAAGTGTACAACTTTTCCCCAAAAAGGATTTTCTTTTATCTCCTAAACATAGACAAACAGCTCCTTATACTTCTTCAAGAGAGGCGACTCTAGTACGGAAATGAATAATTTGGGAAGCTTGAAAACCAAACCCCGACCTCCAGGAAGCCATTCTATCTCTCAACTCCACTCGTCGTGATATTTAAAATATCTGAAGGAAATGAAAACGGAGTCAGAAACATAGAAACGAATCTCTCTCTCTCTCTTACTCTCTACCACCACCACCACCACCCACCACTTATACCCGAGCGTTCAATAATAATAAAAGACGGGGCCGGCTTGGCGATGCCGGGGCGCGATAAAGGGGCGCAATAATTAGTCTTCGTGATCAGTGGCGCAAGTGATGAAAAGAGGAAGTTCGTATTGCAGTGATTTATTTGCATAATGATGATGAATGTCCCGAGAAAGGATTTAAATTCCTGGATCTCGGTCTTGTTACTAAATAGACTCCTGTTTAATAATAATTACTTTTGCGTAAACAGTTCTAACAAAGGATAACAGGAAAAAGGGAGAGGGGGGGCTTGAAGGTGCTGCTTACACTTACGGCTGCTGAAAATGCAACGGTGATAACGGGCACCCATTCTGTGAGCTGATGATTGGAGCAGGATATAGCAACTCTTGCAGATGATTGGTTCAGAAAATAACACATTTCGAGCGAAAACGAGCCACTTCTTCCGTGATCAGAGGAGCGGTCAAAGAATAATTTGCAAAATCGGTCATTTTGCGGGGAATTTCGATGCGAAGCGGGGAAATTGAAATTTAAGAATTAACTGACTATTTTGGGGAACATTCAGAAAGGTTGTCAGCAGACAATGAAGCGATTAAATAGTTTAATGTGAATGTGTTAATGGGAGAACGGATATTATTGCTTGGAAATTAATTGAATTAAAAATTTCAATTTCTATAAACTGAAAGGGTATAAATTCGTACAAAGGTAATTTTCAGACGATGTTTGGTTAGGGTTGGCATTGATTTTATCAAACTCAGATTTCATTAATATTGGGTTTCATTTGATTTATATTAAAAATATTGAGAGAGAACTAGTATTACTATTTGGAAATTAATTAAAATAAAAATGGCGATTACTATAAGCTGAAAAGGTATAAATTCGTCTAAAGGTAATTTTCAGACGATATTTTTGTCGTCTGAAAATTACGATACGGAAGTTAAGATAGGCATTGATTTTATCAAACCAAGATTTTATTAATATTGTGTCAATATTGTGTTTCATTTGATTTATATTGAAAATATTAAGACAGAAGTGATATTACCATTTGAAAATTAATTAAATAAAAATTTCATTTGCTATAAACTGAAAAGGTATAAAATCATCCTGCGGTGTTTTTCAGATTCATATTAAATTAGGATTTTCAATGTTTTATTCAAAAAAAGATTTGATTAATATTGTATCAATGTTGTTTGATTGAAATTGGAGACATTCAGAGAGAATGGATATAATTGTTTGACAAGTAATTGTAAAACAAAATTTCAATTTCTATAACTTGAAAAATCAAAACTCGTTCTGTGAAGTGTTTTTCAAATCAAAATCGGATTAGGATTGACAAGATTTTGTCAAAACAACATTCGATCCATATTGTATTTAATTTGATTTACATTGGACATATTCAGAGAGAACGGATATTATTGTTTGGAAATTAATTGAAATAAAATTTGAATTTCTGGAAACTGAAAAGGCATATATTCGTCCAAAGGTAGCTTTACGACAATATTAGGTTAGGATTGGGGATGTTTTTATCAAATCAAGATTTGATTACATTGTGTTTACTTTGGCTTATATTGGAAATATTCATTTAAAACGGACATTAATTAAAAGAAATTTTGAAAACAGTTTATTGAAAAATTAATTCGAAAAAATTAAATTTCTATAATCTGAAAAAGCATAATCTCGTATACCGAGGTAGTTTTTAGACCAATATTGGGTTAGTAATCACATTTGTTCTATCGAAATAATATTTGATTAATGAGGTGAATATAGTACACTTATATTGAAAATATTCAGAAAGAACGGATATTATTTCTTGGAAATTAATTAAAATAAATATTCTAGTTTCTGTAAACTGTAAATGCAGGAATTCATTTTATTTCAGACTAACTTTATGACTGACTTTGGTTTTATCCTAACAATATTTGATTAATATTGATGCAATATTCTATTTATATAGGAAATATTCCGAGAGAATAGATATTCCATATAGGATAGATATAGATGTAAATTAATTAAAATAAAAATTTCAATTTTTATAAACTATAAACATAAGACTTCCTTCTGAAGTGGTTTTCAGACTAGTGTTGGATTAGAACTGATATACGTTTTACCAAACAAACATCTGATTATTATTGTGTTAATATTGTATTTAATTGTATTTATATTACAATATTTAGACTGTAATATCAGTATTCCAGAAATTTGAAAGACAAAAGTTTAACTGCAAATTATTTGGAGGATGCACCATCCTTTCATTGTTTCACCAATATTGGCTAAATATTATTACTCGGATATTAATTAAAACAGAAATTTCAATTTGTATAAGCTCGAAACCTATAAATTCATCCTCAGATTGTTTTCAGACCAGTATAGCATTAGTAACAACGTTTTTTTTTTTTTTTTTTTTTTTTTTTTTTTTTTTTTTTTTTTTAATCAAAGTAATATTTGAATAGATTGAAACGATATTGTGTTAGATTTAATTTAATTAAAATTTTGTCAGAAATATTCAGAATGTAACATCGGTACTTAAAATAAAATATCGGTTGAACTACGAATAATTTGAACGATTCACCAACATTTCATTGTTTCATTAATAATGACTAAATTTTATCGGTTGGAAATTAATTAAATTAAAATTAGATTTTGTATAAATGGAAAATACGTAATACCATCTTGGAGTGTTTTTCCGACCAACATTGAATTCGGACCAACATTGGTTTTATCAAAAAATATTTGATAAATATTGTATCAATATTATATCCAAATGGATTTATAATGAAAACATTTATTATAAAATATCAGTAATCCCAAAATGTTGGAAAATAAAATAAAGGCCCGAACTACAAATAATAGGTTACCACGGGTTTTGCTTGGAAAAAAAAAAAAAAATTCAAATAAGATTTTATGGGGCAATTGGGTCACAAACTGATTCTGAAGATTCTTACAATTCAGCTTCTAAAACCTAATTTTCATTTGAATTAAAGTCTGAACCTTTGTAAATGTGTTCAGTAGGTTCATTCTATAAGACAGAAATTTTCAAAATTACATTTCAATGTCTAAAAATTAAAAAAAAAAAATTTTTTTTTCATTTTTCTTTCTTCGTAAGTCTAGTCGCCATACTTTTACGGGGCAACTGGACCCCGTAGCTTTGTGTTTCACACACGTTTATATTTTTTAATGTGGGGTATCAGATACCATTTAAAAAAATGCAAATTACTTAAAATAATTTAAACCAAGCAGATCACGGAAATTATGTATCACCTACAGAGCGTTGTAAGGGAAACCTTTGTTGTCAAAGTGTCTAAAAAAAAAGTGAAATTATTAGAATTATTTATACAAAAAATCTTAAAAATTTTAGTGAATGAACTTTAGTGTAAGGTACTAATATAAAAGTTACATGAATATTTTAGGAAAAAAAGGAACAAACTAAATCTATGAAGAAGACAGGTACATAAATACTTAAGTATATCTTTTCCTTTTTGGTGGGTCTAATAAATCGATTGTGATGGAAACTTTATTAAATAGTACCTTTATATTAAAAAATTGAAAAGTTCTTTACAAATATGTAGAATTTGAATGATTGACATACATCAGTTACTCCAACTTTTCCATTAATTTAAGAACAAAATAGGATCACCATTTTCGGGAAGGGGTAACGTATATATTTCATATATTGACTGGTTGATTTTACAGTTGAGTACCACTATTTTTAATAATAATCTTTATTATCTAATCGTACCGTGTCGAATTAAATCAGGGAAGATTGCTATTTGGAAATGCTGGTACTAAAATGTAAAATATCGTTACAAGAAGACAGTTAAAAAAGGGTTGATTGATTTTTAAGTATCCAAATTTATGTAAAATCCTTTTTATTATATTTTCATTGTAACTGAACTATTTTATTAAATGCACGACTTTATTTTTTCTCTCAGCAAAAATGTGTTTATACATTGTTATTACTTTTTCTTTTTATACAGGCTGTGTCGTGTGGTGTACAATCCTAGCTGACCTCGAATCCGATACCGAGCTTTTCGTTCGTCATCAGTGGGCTGGTGATGTCGAGCCTCCCCTGTCAGACGAGTACGCTCTTCGGCTTCGAGCGGAAGACAGGTTTCGAGTGGGCAAAACGGAGCCCCGTCGCACGCCAGAGCACGGGATAAATGACGAAGAAAGAAACTCTTCGGATACGGACAATGGTAGTCAAAGAAGTCCGAAACTCTACTGTGTAAGAATCCATTCTGAGCACCTTATTTGTTAATTTGATATTTATTGCGGTGAGGGGCTATCCATAATGATGTCACACGTTTTTTCAATATTTTTATCCCCCCTCTTTCCTTTTGTCACAAAGTGTCATACTTCATCTTAAACTCCCCCCCCCCCCCTTCTTGTCAAATGTCGAACTATATTACGTAAACATATACCTGCAGTTCACAAACACAGCACTACGTTTTAGATCACATTTAAAATTTTAATTTTAAACTTTAACTATATGTGTTTTAATGACATTTGTGAGCTGAACAATAAAAATGATTTGTATTTTGCATGAAATAAAGTCTACAAAATCATATATATAAAACCCCTCCGTGTATAACGTTTCCGGGGTTCACCGATCCATGAGAAAAATAAACTTATTGCGATTCAGCGTCCACGTTAGGCTTAGGTATTCCGAGCCGTTCACAAATATTTTAATCATTCAACTTATAGAAATATACATGTAAAATATTTATTCATCACTCATTTTCTTTAAAACCTACAAAAACTATCTAATTATACCTACAAAAACTATCTAATTATAATGTTTAAGTTCTAAATAAAACAATCAGCAATTACGAGATAAATAAACGATTTAAGCAAGTTAATGCTGTTGCCATTCAAAAATGACAAATTCCAAACCTATGAAAAATATTGTGAAAAGTTACCTCCAATTTTAAAGGCTATCTATTTCCTGACCAATGAAAATGTTCCACAGTCGTAATGGAGCGTTCTGATTGGTCAGATTTACAGTAGGAGCTGTAAATGACGTCATTACATTTTAATGCACTTTGAAGTCTTTTCATGATTTCAAAAACAATAATTAATTAAAACTGTTTATCTAAGGAAAGCGAAGGTGCATTTTAATGCAATATTGTTAAATTTTTTATATTCGGGTTGCTTTAATTTAATTTCTGCCGTGAATGATTCTTGAGAATGACTCCTTTGTCACATCACGTTTCACGTGCGGATATTTACTCTTCACTGTGTTGACATTTGTTTTCGATAGTGTAAAGTGTTTTCTATTAAGTATTGGTTATAAAATATAAATTTTACATCGTTCTGTTATTTTTTAATGCAATGAACGTAGACGAAAGTCCTATTGCAAGAAGACGACGCTTGAATAATGCACGGCAAGCAAGGTGGTTAGCGCGGCAATGCCAGGAGTCGCGTGATAAAATTCGGGCTGCAAATGCCTCATCCCAACAAGTTCGGCACGAAAGAGAGGCATAATTCCAAAACATTTCTCCAAAACATCACAAAAAATATGCAAATTTTTGCAAAATATTGTGAAAAAACACTAATTTTGCCAATCAAGTGCAAAAAAACAGTGCCGGAGTGAATTTTTTTTTCCTTTTTGGATTATGTATGATGGTGTTAAAAATTTAAAGGATAAAAGTAACTTATTTTTTAAATTACTTTTCTTTTATGTTAATCACAAATACTTGGGATCTTTGATTGCATGTAATGCAATGCGAATGCGAGAGACTGGCAAGAGCAGTATTGAATTCTGACACATTTCTCTGGGAGGGACATTCGTGGTTCTAAGGGTACATTATAGAGTTCCGGGAGGGAGAGATTGCACTTTTTGACCATTGAAAATACAATCTTAAGTTTTCCTGGAACGCGGGGGGGGGGGGGGGTATATTCCATCCGGTCACCCCTACATTGAGAAAGAGGACATTTGTCCTTAAGTTCTGCAGACTGTTTTTAATGTTTCTGCTTGCATTGCAGATTACAGAAAAAAATTCTGCTTCTGGGCCTTTTAAAAATGCAAACACGTCATTTTGACGGGCTATCTTCTAGTAATAATAATAATAATAATAATAATAATAATAATAATAATATACAATAGTAATAAAATGTTAATATGAAAGAGCAATTGAAGACAGTAGTGTTTTTAGAATTTGAAATAGAATTTAACATATTTGACTTTAAATCTTAACTTTATGAACGAAAAATATTTTAATTTTTAAATACTAACTTCATACTTCATAATTTAATCTACTGAATTTAAATGCTTTTATTTTACCGAAAATGTATGATGTCACATTTTTTCATACCCCGTACCACCCCCTTGTCACAAACTGTCACAATTTCATGACCCCCCCCCCTCCTTTAAGCGTGACATAATTTATGGACGCACTCTTTGTGACTTTGTGGCCCGCGGGCCGGCAGAATTAGAATAATTTTTAACGGGCCTGGCCGATAAAAAAATTTAGCGGGCCTGACGGCCCGTTATAATGATTTAGTCACAAACGATAAAATAATAGCTGTTGTTATTGAATATGGCTTTAATGAATATAAGTAGAAATGTGCGTCACGAACCAACACTAGTTTGACAACATCAATGCAGAAATGTAACTTCTACAGTGTAGAGATCGACAACGGACATTGTGTGTAACACGGGCTTAATATTTTTAGCAGACTCGTGCCGGGCCGAAATCAGACTTGCATTGTTTTTCTACATACAGACGAGCCGGGCCGAAACTAGACTTAATTGATCTCAAGATGTGTATGTCAGACAACATGATTTGTAAAATTATTAATAGCGATAAAGAACTTATGTTAACGTAATCTTTGTATATGTTACTTCTTGGTGATTCTTAAATACAGTTTTCTACAATGCTAAAGTTTCATAAATTTTCTGACTAATGTTTAACTGTAAAAGCATAATATTGACAAGCCTGATTTTTGAAGGGATTTGGAATCAAACAGCGTTTTTATTTTTTGTAAAAAAAATAGTTGTATAACCTTGTTGAAATATAAGTTATTTTGTCAAATGGTTGTAAATTTTTCTTCTAACTAATGTTGTCGCTTCCGTAAATTCTATTCAAAACACTAACTTTGACAGTATTTTTTTTTTAGCTTTCTTGTATCAAAAAATGGATAAATCCATTCGATTACACAGTTTCTGAATAAAAACATCAGCTAATCTAATGCATTTTCAAAAAAAAAAAAAAAAAAAAAAATGAATTCAGAAAGTAGCTTGTTTGAATTAGAGAATGAATTTGGATTTCGAATGTTTAATAAAATAATATAGAAATATTTCCATAAATGTATTTTTACTATACAGCTTCAAAAGTTACGATGTTTTTAACTTTCTTTTTTTTCTTTTATTCGAAACTATATTAATTTTTTAATGAATATTTGTTTGAATATTGAAAGTCTAAGAATCTAAGTAACCATAAATGTTGAAAATGTATATTTCCTGTAAAATATACTGTAAAATCCTCCCGGTGACATATATGCAGTATTCTTTAAAAGAATCTTAATTATACGATAAAAATCTAATTTTTTTAGAAATAATAGAAATATTGATGGGCCACAACGGGCCGGGCCTGGAAATTCCGGCCCGTGCAGACCTCTAGTACAGAGACCTGATGTAATGTTGCGGTAAAACTCTAGAAAGGAAAATTGCCTCATGTGATAAACTTTTTTGAGAAAGGCAGAAAATTGATGTATAAAAGAACTGTAGCATAAAAACTATAGAGTAACTAAGGCAAAAGGTGTAATATTCTGAAAAACTAGGTGCACAAAACTCACCATACAACACTGCTGTTGTTCTGCATTTGGTCAAATAATAGGAGTCTACTCGAACCGCACCCAAGCTGATGTTTGGTCGGGTCGGATTGGCGTAATTTTTTTTTCCATTGCGGATTGAGTTCGAACAAAGTTGCCTTTAATTAAATGCTTCGGGTTCGGATTGCATCCGGGTTGTGTGATAATTCTTTCGGATCGAATTTGGATTGGTCCACATTTTCTAAAGAAATGTCCTGAATATTGAGCAATTATAAGTGTATATGTCTTCATTTTTATACAAAAAGAACAGAATTGGTATTAGGGATGTAATGTAAACGACATTTCTAAAATTGTATTTAAAAAATGGGTTAATTATTTTTTTCACATTGGATACGGAGATTTAATATTTCGTTTCTGAGTCTGCATCAAAAGTAAGTATGTAGAGTTTTATTTTTATTTATTTATTTATTTATTTATTTATTTTTTTTTTTTTTTTTTTTTCGGATTGACCCTAATTAGAAATTTCGAATTCCACAAAACTCTAACACCTTAACTGATCAATATTTTCGAAAAAAAAAAAAAAAAAAAAAAAAACTGTCAAAATATGATTATTTATTTCAGGTCTTTTATAGAATTTTTAATCCTTTAACACTGGTTTTTCAAAGCAGAAATTTTTGCCCAGTTGTGTTTCTCACATTAAATAATGCAAAATTTAAAATAAAGTTTTACTGGTGAGAATAATAATATATGATTGAAATATGGATGCCCGTAAGTGGTAGGGATAAATCATGAATGGCAAAATCACATTGCCCGTACGTTATACGGGCAAAACAGTGAAGCGGTAAATCACTCTCCGGAGCGATATAATAATGTCAAGCTCTTTAGAGTATAACACTTCAATTAAAAAAAAAAAATGTGAAAAATATTTTACTAATTTATGTATAAAAAAATGACAGATTTTTTACCTGGACTAAAAAAAGGGAGCGTTTGAACACAATTTAATATTATTTAAGTTGTATCTTGCTATTTTATTTGAAACTGAGATACAAAAATTGATTAGTATTTTATTTTATTTGTTTATTTATTTTTTTTAGTTTTAACGGCTAACGTCTTTTTTACAATTCTGATTTGCCCGTACCATGTACGAACATCCATACTCCAATCATAATTTATTATATCACCAGTAAAATTTTATTGTAAATTCTGTATTATTTAAGCCGAGCATTTTTCTGGTTCAATTAGTCAAAAATTTCTGTTATGAAAAACCGGTGATAAAAGATTAAAAAAAAATCTGTGAAAAACCTGAAAAACTAGCCATTATTTGAAAGTTTTTTTGAAAAATATTGATCTGGCTTAGATGCAGTATCTTCCCGCGAGCCGCCATTTTGTTTCCCTGTTATTTCTCGTACATTATTATTTAATCTTAAACTACAAAATGCAACTGAAATGATTATTTAATGATTGAATCATACATTTTAAAAAATGATATAAAATTAAACAAGACAATCTACTGTGGAAACTCTAAGATTGAAAAAGCAAATTTTTAATAGTAAAATTCGTTTGATTTACTTATTCATTTATTTTGTAAAACATTCAGGTAAAGTGAAAACAAATTTTTTAGTGTGCATAAGCCTTAAAAATATTTATTTTATGTTTCCTCAAAAAAATAATTGCAAAATAATAATCGTTATAACAATTTGTGAGAAATAATAGGGAAACAAAATGGCAGCTCGCGGGAAGATACTGCATCTGTTCCAAATCTCTTATTAGATAAGGCTAAAATTTCTGTTGAGAAAAAAAAAAAAAGAAGAAAAAAAAAGTCAAAATTCAAGAAATTCGCGCGTTGTAAGATGACAAACATATGTAAAAGTAAGATTTTAGAATTTGTTCTGCTGCTGCCATCTATCATTTAATATAGATACTAAAGGCATTTATTATTTTCTTTGTGACTTCGGTCACGTACATTATTATTAATATTTAATATCGAAATTTTCAAATAGATTTTCAAATTTCCAATTCTTTTCAGCATTTAATCACAAGAATTATGTCATTAAATAAGGCAAAAGTTAACATTAATTTAAGAAGTTCATAAAAATATATTTTTTTTTTTTTTTTCAAAATTTTTAAAGATAATTGATTGAAATTACGAAGGTTGCAACTATGCTTTTGCTTCTTTTCTTTTTACGAAGATTCTGATGTTAATTGATTAAAAATATATACACAGGTGAGAAAGCCAATGTTTTTTTTGCACATGTTCGAACTCGAATAGCATAAAACGGGAATGTTTGCAATTAAGAATAAATCTCTACGAAAGCGGTTTAAGGTACTTAAACTAGCAAAAGCCGTGCTTTGTTTGGATTCGCGAAGCATTATTTCATAAGATAAATATTTGAAAGGAACATTACTTTTTTATATTATTTTTGCATCTTTATTAAGCAAAAACGTTATCTCATGTTTTGGCGCATTTAAATTTTAGAAATGTAAATTCAGCCAAATAACTAAGAATTTCCTCGGAATTTTTTATTTATGATATAAGGCTGGTATAAATACAAATATTTTCGAAGCAGAATTTTACAAAATATATTTTTTTAATTTTTAACTAAAAATTTTAAAGATGTTTTTACATTTTCCAATGGCCAGTAACGGCGTTCGTTCTGGCCAATAAATGTTCTTTTTCTCGACATTTTTAAATTACTAATACATTCCAGAAATAATTTATAAACGTAGTTAATATATTTAATTTGGTTGAATTAAATTATTCTTCAATCAATTAAAATATTCTTAAATTATTCTTTAATCTTTCATTTCGAATACCAGACTTAAGAAACTTACCAAATTTAACAAAATATTCACTTTAAATACCAAATATAAGAATTAATTTTACTTTTTTACGATTCTTTTTGTTGCCACTTTACCAAAGTAAATATCTAAATAAATAAATCATAATGTAATTCTTTTAAAATCCGTAAGTATAAACTGCGTAAATAATTTTGGCAGAATAATGAAAATATATTTTATTTAATATATTAATCATGATTCTATCTGTAATTACTAACCCCATAGTTTATTTTCCTTCTTAAAATAATAAAGATACGGGTTCAATTTTTTATTTGCAAACGATTTTGGCGGAATAATGAAAATATATTTTATTTAATTAATTAACCATGATTCTATATATAATTACTAACCCCGTGGTTTATTTTCATTCTGAAAATAAAAAGATAAGCGTTCAAATTTTTATTTGCAAAAATGCGTCCATAATAAAAAAACATGTAGAATAAATTAATTATTTAAATAATATTTTACAAATGTTATTCTGTAAAAAAAATAACATTCTGCAAATCTACATATCATAATTTATTCTTCTGTTTAATTTCAAGTCAAAATACTGAATAGATTTTTTATAAAGCGTACGACAAACTGTAACTTGAGTGCACTAGTAGAGGATTCGCTTCGCTCATCCTAATAACTGAACTTATTTAGGAATTTTATGTTTGTGCGTAACATTTTTTTGAATAGTATTGTAATTTTTATTGCTAAACTTATTGAAAATGATATCCCTTGCTCTTAATTCCATCTCATAAACAAATATATATACATTAATTTTTTTTTTAGACATTTAATGTTGTACGTTTCTGAACTGTTCTATGTTTCCATTTAAACTATCATATGCTAAAAAGTAAACAGAAACGCTCTTGAATGCTGTACACATCATCTGACGTCTATTCTCATCATTAACAACCGATTTACATTAATCCATATTATCTTAATCTTTGGATTTTTTGCCAAGCAGTCTTGTCAGTTGGGCAGTTTATTGCTATTATAATTCAGATTGCTTGATTCTTGATAGGTATTACATTTTTATGTAGATATATTCATCTTGTTTAATGAAAATTTAATTTAGTCCAAATTTCATTTTCCTTCACTCTATTTTATTAAATTAATCGACTGTCCGCAATCATTCCGCAATTATTCCCGGTGGGAGGAGCTTATGTGGTCTCGACCAATCGGAAATTTGTTGTTGTTTTTTTTTTTTTTTTTTTTTTTTTTTTTTTTTTTTTTTTTCAAAGAAATTTTTTTTTCTGGCGTAAAATTCATGTTACAATTCCACTTTTTTTTTATTGGAAAGCAATTCATTTTTCGAAAGAGAATGAAGTTTATGTCAACTGGAAAGTCTTCAAGTTATTCTTTCTTTTTATCACTGGCAGATTAAATAACGCTAATAGCACTATTTCAAAAAAGTGCAGCAATCATGAAATTGGAATTAAAAAAAAAATGAATTCATGAAACAAATGGATACATTTGTAATTTTGATTGTGCCAAAAACTATGCCATGCCGCTGTGAAAACTACTGACACAGTTGTAGAACTGCTTATTGGTGATAAATGTAACAATCATATATTTCTGTAAAAATCACATAGTTTTGCCATACATATATTTTTCGCATTGTTTAATGTTTAGTTGTTCTGTTACTTTTATATCACGAGGTATTTTAATAACACAACATTACAATTTAAAATCGTTCTTTTTTTTTTTTTAATTAAGATTTTTGAAGAATAATCTTCTCTTTACTTAATGAAATGCATTACGGAATGAAAAGAGAAATTTTCCTTAAACCAAAGATTTCTGTGCGAAAATTCTCGTTAATATTCTGAATAAAAAAGTCATATAATTTTTAACATTGTATAAATAGAACATTTTTTAAAAAAAGTATGAATTATCTTCCTATCAGGATATGTTCAATGGGCGAATGTCTGCGGACCCGATGGTCAAGTGTGAGCCTTCCAGCCCGGCGACGCCTCCATCTACCTCGAGCATTCCCGGAGAGGATTGTCACCGAAACACAGAGGACGGTCCCACCTACCTAAACGGGTCGAACTATGCTCCGGCATTTCCATGCGGTGGTACGACCGCCTTAACAAACTCAGGTAAGAAACTTAAATAATTGTAGCTGTATTTCATTGTATCCACATTAAATATTTAAGCTATCTTAGTATGATCATTAATAATAATAATAATAATAATAATAATAATAATAACAATAATGATTAAAATATCTTTAACCCGGGAGGACGCGCGCAGGGTCTAAAAGACCCGGAGTGCTTATGGTTTTTACAATTGCAACCACTAATTTTTTTAAAGTAATCTTGAACTTATTTTATCGCAAATTTTGTAAGAATTGTCTCCGTCTAAATATAGTGACTGTTATAATTAGATTCTATTGGTGGCAAAGTAAAAACCATTCATACCCAGGGTAAGCGCGCCTTCTCCCGGGTTAAACAGAAAACGTCAATTTTGGAGGGTACAACCCAAGCACCTGTTCACATCGTAGAACAAATCGGTGATAATATAATGATTATCACCGTGTCAGAGATCTGAACAAATGAGAAACGTGCATATGTGCTATGTTAATATGAGTCTCAACAACTAATCAGTTAAAGCTAAACTCCACAGCCAATAATAGTGAGTGATAGTGGCTGCATCTACTCATAGAAAATTTTTGCTCTCTTAACCCCTTCGCGACGAGAGCCTTTTGCTTACTTTTTAATATTTTATCACCGGTCTTTCAAAACACAAAATTTTCTACAACTGAAGCACAAAAATGCTCCGATAAAGTATGGGTGACTTTACAATATAAAATAGCTAATGGGAATAATGAAGAATTCTGAGCATCTTAACCCTCAAATGCATATTGTATCATTTTCGATACCATAAGTCATACTTGCCAACCTCCTGCTTTTTTCAATTCAACACAGTATATTTTAAACCAGAAATTTTATTCAATAAATGAAATTATCATGATTTCAAATGACAACTACATAGAAGGAAGAAACATTTAATTTAATAAATTTCCTGGTTTTATGTACGATTTTTCATTAATAAAAAAGCGGGAGGTTGGCAAGTATGCATAAGTGTTCCCGATTTATTGGGGGGTTTTATTCGCATATTCCGTATTCTCACCAGAAATTTAAAAGAGCAATTTTCACTTTACTTAATGACAGGCCATTTGTAATTAAATAAAGAAAAATTTACTATTTCGATTTCTCTGGTATGAATTCTGATTCTTTGAATTGCGCATTTTTTGGAACGCGTTTCTATGCATTTAAGGGTTAAGGTGCGCGTATACTGGTCGCTCGTCCACAAGGGATTAAGTGAGTTTGCGGAACTTTCTCAATGAGTTCGGCGGTCTGAAATATTTTAAATGTACCACGTGAGCTAAATATTATCTTAAAGCCTGAATATAGACTCGGCTAAAGAGGGCGAAATATTTTTAGAATAACGTTGATTGAGATGCTAAAATCTAAATCAAATTAGACTGGCAAAAAAGAGCAAACTTAAATAAACTGAGTTTGTTTAAGATCAATTGTCCTGATTATATGTCCTGTCCTGACTTAGATTGTTCACTTTTTATTAGACATGGCTGTTACCTAATTAATTAGCATTAATGAAACTAGTTCTAATGAAACTATTATTGGAGTTTGTAATCATGTTAAGTAAATAAGAGTGAATTATGCCATCCAGGATGTTGTATAGCTAGCTCAGTATAAAGAGCATTAAAATGGCAAATAAGGACCCAGATTCAAGTCCTGGTCCAATCATTTTTCGTTCTGTTCGAAAATAGCCTCACCTGTGATATTGCAATCTTGACAGTAATTTATGCTAAGATGTTTATTAGCATCCATTCGTATACCTATACAAAAACAAATTTGCTTGAAGCTCAACATTTGTAGCATAAGTTGGATTTACCCAAAATTTTGTGAAAGATAAGTAGCAACTTTAACTTGAGCAAATGCATTTAATAAAATATATTTTTTTTTTATCAAATGCCCCAAAATATTTTGTATGTTTATGGTTAATCATATTAATATTTAATCAATATAATGAATCATATAATTTATAGGCAGTATAATTATCATGATTGCCATTGCTATTATTAATTTTATTATTAAATACTCAGTTCTAAAAGGTGTTTATTGTGTTTCCCAACAGAGGGTCCGGTGAGATGTGACCAGTGTGATACATTTTTCAACAGTCGACGGATTTTAGACATGCATCAAGCATATTACTGTCAGGGAAAAACGGTCACACAAGCTGCCAGTTCAGATACAGATACAGAAGATACAAACAGTGCTGTTAAATCAGGTAGGTTTTCGATATTCGTCATGAAAGTCAGTCACACTTCGGTCAAATATATACAAGATGAGTCAAAACTTCTTATAGAAATTTAAGGATAATACAGACATAAAAACATAAGTCATTTTCGCAAGACGCCAAAAATGTAACCCTAAAAAAATCCGCTATATTAATCCCAAACACAACCACGTCCTTTCGCAAAAAAGAAGAAAACTTTTAATAATACAGTTTTTAATACATAATTCAATTAAATTCTACATTAGAATGCTTAAATATAAGGAAATATACACAGGTGATGTCAAAAAATTCGATCCCTGTTCCACAAGATTGTTTTTATTGGGCCTAATGAGAACATTTCAACTTGAGAGATAAAAATAGTACATATTACACTGCGATACTATTTTTCTAATTAAACTGTGATATTAACTTCATTTTATGTTAAGAAAAGAATAGGAGGATGAAAAATTCGAGTGTATCACTAGTACAATATTTAACATCATGTTAGCTTCATGTCGGGTGTCCAGCGGATAAAACCCTGATTTCAAAATTAAATTTCTCAAAAATAAAGATCGGTAGAATTATGCGGTAAACGGTTTGTTTATTAGGTAAGTTGTAAAAATGTTATACAGGAGTTTCAAACAGTAAATGTTTCAAAAGATTGTGTTCCGAATACAAAGAATGCTTGACTTGATGTTTATGTTGTTTTAGATTTCATGCAGAGAACACCTGCAGTGACATATTTTAACGATTTTTCGAATTAAATTTTTGAAATTTCGAAATTCCAAAAATTTAATTCGAAAAATCGTTAAAATATGTCACTGTATACATAAAAAACTAGTTCACTGCAACCAAATTAGAACAAGAAAATTGTCAAGTCAAGCATTCTTTACAATCAGAAAACAATCTTTTCAAAATATTCAAAATTCGAAACTTCTGTATAACACTTTTACAGCTTACATAATAAACAAATCGTTTACCGCATTATTCTATCGATCTTTGTTTTTTAGAAATTTAATTTTGAAATCAGGGTCTTATTCGCTGGACACCTTTATGTGCAAATAGAATGACCGAGTTTTGAAACACTTATTTTAGTTACAATGTAGCATTTCTGAAAAACTATGAAAGGGCCTCAAAACTAAATTAGATTTTTGAACAGAATTTCATTCAGATTTTCGGAACATAAATTTATATAGTGACCTTGGAATTTTTTCCGGGGGAGGCTCAAAATGTTTTAGGGGGAGGACTGAGCCTCCCCTCCCCCTAGCACCCCCTTAGCTACGATTCTGGCGACTATTAGTAAACACTAGCTACTTTCCCTAACATTATTTCTCATCAATGTTACTTTCTTTCGTCATTTCCGCTTCTAGAATTATTATTTTCTTCAGTGCGATAAAAATACGGTTTTCTTTACAAAATAATCTTTTTTTTTTTTAGAAAAAATGACTGTTCACAGTCCTGGAGCATCTGAAAATGACGGCGCCAGTACCCCACCGAAAGATCTCGCTTCCATACCTCAAGAAGACGACCACTCACCGAGCTCGTTGGCTAAACGAAGGCGAGCTGTTTCGCTGAACGACATGGGCCCAACGACAAAGCCAGGAAGGCCGTTTCGTTGCCAGTACTGCAGTTACACTACGGACAAGAAGGCCAGTTTGACGAGACACATCCGAATGCACGGAGGAATGGGAAGGGCGCCCGAAGGTCCACCAGTGGCTACACCACCGATGGCTCGTTATTGTGCCAATTGTGATATACAGTTTGCCTCATACAAAAATTACCAAGTAAGTGATAATAAATACTAGTAGAAAATACAGAAACTGAAAATGTTGAAAAGTATTGTCTATCCATATGTCCGTTCACTACTGGATTTAAATCTTATTCTTTAATGTATTTTTTTAGGTTCATAAAGAATTTTATTGCAACACAAGACACGTTCACAAGTCAGTAAACTCATCTTCTCCAAACGCCTCACAACAGCAACAACAACAACAGCAACCACAACAATCAGCCACTCCACAACAGCACCAAACTCCTGCTCAATCCCACTCTCCCAGAAACCAACCATCACCTTCAGACTCAATTTCCAAACCCGGTTACAACATGGTTCTTAATCAACCACTCTATGCTGCCATATCCACCAGCCCGCTAATTCTAGTCCCTTGCTCTTACGTAGCTGGTGCTGGTGGTCTATCCCCCAGTCTCATTCCCGCTGGAAACATTGTGATACCAAACCCACAATCCTCATCACCAGATCCCCCAAAGAGTGTGATCCCCACTTTCACAGTCTTGCCTGGGGCATCAGAATCTGACTCCACGCCAGCTCCAGAAGAAGCTAGTTCTACTCCAATAGAAGCCAAAGAGAACAAAGCTCCAAAAGAGATCCCGATGATCCCAAAAGCTGAAGTTGCGAAGAGCCCCGGGAAAAGCAAAGAAGAGTCTGCCGAACAACCACTTGACTTGAGTTTTCGCAAAAAAGAGAACGAGAATGCCAAACGTACTTCACCTCATAGACCTGCAGGTTCAGGTAAAATGGAAATAAAATGCTTATTGTTTTTAAGTAATATTATGTTTATTAGAACTACTATTCTCTGATACATTTTTTATTTACACTACTGGCCATTAAAATTGCTGCACCACGAAGGCGACATGCTACAGACGTGAAATTTAAACGACAGGAAGAAGATGCTGTGATATGCAAATGATTAGCTTTTCAGCGCATTCTGACAATGCAGGTGCCGGTAGTGACACCTACAATGTGTTTAAATGAGGAAATTGTTCAGCCGGTTTCTCACACAGAAATTGCCTTTGAGCATTGTTGCCTGGTGAAAAATTGTTGGGATGCCCCGTGTAAGAAGGAGAAATGCGTACGATCATGTTTCTGACCTTGATAAAGGTCGAATTGTAGCCTACCGGTATTGCGGTTTATCGTATCGCAATATTGCTGCTCGCGTTGGTCGAAATCCAATGACTGTTCGCAGAATATGGAATCTGTGAATTCATGACGGTTATACGGAAAGCCGTACGGGATCTTAACGGCCCCCTATCACTAGCAGCCGAGAAGACAGGCATGTTATCTGTATGATCGTAATGGATCATGCAACTATGTCACGAGCCCTGAGTCAAGAAATGAGGTCATTTGCAAGACAAAAAGTGTCTGCACGAACTGTTCGACAACGTTTGCAGTATCATGGACTCTCAGCTCGGAGACCACGGCTGCGACTTACCTTGACGCTGCGTCATAGACAGGAGCGCCTTCAATGGTGTAATCAAGGACGAGCCTGGGGGCACGAATGGCGAGGAGTCATTTTTTCGGATGAATCCAGGTACTATTCACAACATCATGATGGTCGCATTCGTGTTTGGCGGAATCGTGGTGAACGAACATTGGCAGCGTGCATTCGTCATCGTCATACTGGCCCATCACCTGGCGTGATGGTATATGGTGCCATTGGATACACGTCTCGGTCATCTCTTGTTCGCATTGACAGCACTTTGAACAGTGCACGTTACATTTCTGATATTTTACGACCCGTGGCTCTACCCTTTATTCGAGATTTGCAAAACCCTACGTTTCAGCAGGATAATGCCTGACACTATGTTTCCGGAACTTTACGGACCTTTTTTGATACGGAAAATGTTCAGCTGTTGCCCTGGCCAGCACGTTTCCCAGATCTCTTACCAATAGAAAATGTCTGGTCAATGGTCGCCGAGCGACTGGCTGATAACCATACGCCAGTCACTACGGTTGATGAGCTGTGGTATCGTGTTGAAGCTGCATCAGCATCTGTACCTGTACAAGTCATCCAATTTATGTTTGACTCAATGCCCAGGCGTATAAGAGCTTTTATTAATGCCCGAGGTGAATGATTTGGGTACTGATTTCTCAGGATCTATGCACTCAAATTTATTGAAAATTTAATCACTTGTTATTTCTATCATAATATGTTTGTCCAATAAATTTCATTTTGTTATCTGCATTTCTTCTTGGTGTATCAATTTTAACGGCCAGTAGTGTATTTAAATGATTCATGAATTTCACGATGCTTTCAAATCCAAAGTTACTAATATATGACACAATTACGAAATCATTTTATGCTTTAAATGCAAAAATTTTAGCGATTTCTATTCAAATTTTGAAAAATTCGGTGTTACAAGATCTTCCGAACAATACCTCACACGATATATATCTTATTATAAAAAATCTGTTATTTTAATTAAATTAATTTTATCAATATTATCCGTTCATTTTTGCGAGTTACATTTTTAACCATTTAATCGTCGCGCCCGAGACATTCACGGGCTCCAAACTTCATGGCTTTTATTCAGAATTGTTTGATTGCCACCAGTTTTTTAAAATAGTGTAATTGGTTTTATTCTGGTATTGGTTTACTCGCCATTGAATAAGATGAATATATATATATATATATATATATATGTATATTTCAAAAAAGTGGTGACAATAATAAATTTGAATTTTTAAATGCGACCATTAAAGGATTAAAAGAGAACCTTAATTTGAACATGTTCCGTACAGACATCATAGCTTGGAGGTAAAACGTCTCGCTAGTAAATAGGGGATTGTTAGTTCGATTCCTGATGATGGAAGTTGAAATTTCATATTAAGATGGATTTATTAAAAGAAATTTTGTATGTTTTGACAGTTTAAAAGTTTTTGTTATTAGGATTTCGTTCATCTGACATTCGTAATATTTTTTTTTGGAATTCAAATTTTTTTCTATTTTAAAAACTATTGTGATTTATTAAGGATTCAGTGTTTTAAATTTTATTTAACCACTTGCCTGATTTGCGAATACGTCATATGGGCAACGTGCTTTTGCCAATCATGATTTGCCCGTCACATATGGGTTATTCCAATATGATTTAACATTCTCACCAGTAATTTTTTATTGTAAATTTTGCATTATTTAATCCGAGCATTTTTTGGATTCAATTAGGCAAAAATTTCTGTTCTGAAAAGCTGGTGATAAAAAGTTAAAAATTCTGTAATATATATATATATATATATATATATATATATATATATATATATATATATATATATATATATATATATATATATATATTACAAAAAAAAAGTGATAATACACGTTGCATAAAAAATAGTTATGAACTGGTCCATATTATGAAAACTCTTAAATGTATAAAAAACAAATAACTACTACTTATGATTTTAAAGATTTATTTAATAATATCGATTTATCGGATTTACATAATATCATAAATGAGCTTTTTAAAAAATATCAACACGAGTTGGATATATCACATAATATCGATTCTGATTATTTTCATACCTTAACCAATTTCATTATCTATAATAATTTTGTTATGCATGATAACAATATATATATTCAAAATGTTGGTATACCACAAGATGGTAGTACATCTAGTGTATTATCTGACTTATACTTATATTACTATGAACGTCATTATTTAAATAATAAAATACATTTATATATAGATGATGTAATTTTAATTGATACTGATAACACCTGTATATCTCAATTCCCTGTTGATTATCCTTCTAATCTAGAACTTTCAAAAAACCTACTTTTTAATAATACAATCAATTTCTTAGATATTAAAATTATATTAAAAGAGAACAAATTTATAACTGATATTTATGACAAAAGGAAAGAATTTAATTTTAAACTTAATACCTTTACTAATTTTAAATCATGTCTTCATAATTCTGTATATCGTAATATAATACTTAACCATTTATATAGAATAAAATGTCTATGTTCTGCCCATTTAATTAATACTAATATTAAAAAGCTTGTATATGATGCTATAAATAATGATTATCCTAAAAAATTCATATATTCTTTAATTTATAATTAGATATTACATGATCTTATAATTAATTCTTTGCGTAAAAAATGTATAAAAAAATTATAAAACATAAAAATAATAATAAAAAATTAAAAATGTTAAAAAGTAATAAAAAAAATATATATAGGTTGGTTGGTTGGGTATTTTAAGTTATATGTTAATATGAATGTTATCTCTTAATTCTAATTTTAATTATTTTATTAATTTAATTTTATGTTAATATCGATTATTAATTATTTTCTCCGGTTCAATTATATTTCCATTCAGCTTTATCTTTTTTGTTTGTTATGGATAACTATTATTTTTACTTACTTTCAACTCCTTTTATGTAAAATATCCTTGTTCCTTGTTTAATAATTTGGTTTTTGTGTGCTGGTAGCCCCAAATGCGTATTATTTTGCTATTCATGGCTAATACGTGGATGAAACCGCACACTTCATTTGTAGTTCCAGAGCATTTGGGGCCTGATGATTCTGCTTTTGGGGCTACAAATTCCATTTGCATTCATTTTATTTATTTATTTTTTTTTTCAGATTTACTCGTTACACTATTTTTTTTTATTTTATTTTAATTCAATTCAATTCTAATTTTTCGTTTTGGTTTATTGTTTTATTGATAAAATCCATTGGTGAATCTTGTCTACTTTTAATGGTATTATATATATACATATATATATATATATATATATATATATACAAGCATTATTTAAAAGTTTTTATTAAAAATATAGATCAGTTAAGGAGTTAAACCATTTTTTTTTCGATTTTAGAAATTTAAAATTTTTTTATATCTTCGCTAAATTTTTTTCATGTTGGATTTTCGAAAAATTTGGAATTTGAAATTTTATTTAAATACTTTGATTTAAACATTTTTAATCTTGATTAAAAGAAATAATTTCTTTTTATAATTATTTTTAGATTAAATTTGTTGATGCTTTTATCTGTGTAAGAATTTATTAATTATAAATTAACAATTTACATTTATTAATTAAAGTATAAGTTGTTTTGAAAGAAACATTAAACGAAACCCTCTGTGTAAATGCGATCACACTTACCCACTTGTTATTATTTCTACAGCCCTCCCAGTGCTCTCTTTTAAACGAAATCAAATCTAAATTTTTATCACCACTTTTCCCTTATGGAAATTTTTGCTTTAGATTTACTTTGCAAATGTCACAGAACACAGTTTCGTTCTTGTTTGCAATTGTTGCAATAATCTACCACAAAAATAATTTTAAAAAGTTTAGAGGTAGCCAAAGAAAACATCGTTCCCAGGTCTGCCTTATACAGGATTTCCAAAAACTCCCCAACATATTTTAAAATTCAATATATTTAAGTAATAGTCGAACAAGAGTGCAGTTTGCACTAAACTGCTTTTTACTGTGTAATGTTTTCTTCGAGCGAATGAAAATAATTAGTTTTAAATTTGATCACAGATAGTGCCACTTGTCCGTAACTTTGGTTTCAATCATGCGATTTTGCTGATTTTCAGATTAGTTTTGACGCTATGATGCAGAAATGACTTCTCCCAGCAAAAAAATTCGATTGCATAGGTTAGTATTTCCAAACCAAATCCATCATTACTGTTCAAAGAAACTTTTGTGCCAAGTAGGAAAAAAAAACTTTATTTTGAAACAGCATTTTGAACTAGCATATAAACTTTTCGTGGCTCGAGCTACAAAGAATGAATACATTGAGCTATACAAATTGGGTTGCTAAAATGTTGCTTTTGACAAAAATAAAATGATCTGCATCTAATTGTATTGAGTTTGTGATAAATTTTTCAGATATCTTAAGATACAGCACCGTCTATGGACGAAGTTTGGAACTATTTTTCTTGTTCCCTTGAAGAAAACTGTTCATCATAAGAAACATTTTAATCGAAACCACTTTCTTGTAGGACAATTACTGTGTGTTTTATAATATCAGTCCATCTTTTGCCTCAACAAATTTAATTTCATTCAATGACTAAAGCCATTATTTTTATTTGTTTATTCCAGGTTCAGTTCAACCTCCAGTATCACCTCCTTGCGAAGATGCAAGTATCCCACCTAGTCTACCAATCATGCCTCTTATCAATCCCGACATCATGGCACGTGACGCTGGGACGACACCAGTATTGGCACCACCTGTGCTAGTGAAGCAAGGTGCAAGCAAATGTCTCGACTGCAATATCGTATTCTACAAGCACGAGAATTACTTGGTACACAAAACGAAATACTGTGCTGGAAGAGCCGGCAACAAGAGCCGAGACGGCGAATCGCCGGATAAGAGTCGAGAAGACATGGACCTTTCGGACAAAGAAGAAAGTGGTGCGTTTCGTAGAAAACAATATTTGTTTTGGTCAAATGTGAGATTTTTATTTTGCATTTTTGTTAGTTATTTTCTAAGCATTTTAGTTAAAAATTTCGATTATTTCATAATAAATACTACTTCTTTAAAAACACAAAATGTAACATTTATTAGACAGTTATATCACAGCAACTTGAATGCATAGATTAACCCAAAAACAATAACAGCATCTCTAAATTTCATCGTAGAATATCTCAAGTTTCTGCATCAAAAAATTAATTGAATGCATGGAGCAATAAAAAAATGTCTATTGTCCAAGATTTTTTTTTAATTTAGTTAATGTCATATGATTTTACTTACAAAATATTGTGCTGGAAGAGCCGGTACTCGAGTCAAGACGTCTAATCACTGGATAAGGGCAGGAAAGACATGGACTTTTCGCACAAAGAAGAAAATGGTGCTTTTCATAGAAAACAATGTTTGTTTTGGTCCATTGTGAGACTTTTGCTAGTTATTTCCTTAACATTTTAATTAAAAATTACGAATATTTAATAGTAAACACTACTTCTTCTTTAAAAACACACAATGTAGCATTTATTAAACAGTTGCATCACAGAAACTCGAATACACATATCAACATCAACACTATTATAACAACATCCATGGAAGAAAGCAATAAATGGAGATGCAGTATGCCGTAAAATAAAATTCCAATATGATGCGCATTATCGCTCAAACTTACATGCCCTCATTCGGCCGACAAAAGAATTACGTAGAACAGGGATTCTTTGACATCAGCCGTGCATTTTTTCTCTAAATGAAAACGATCTGTTTACATTTAAGCATTCTAAAGTAGTATTTCATTGTATTATGAGTTAAAAATTGTATTACTGAAAGTTTTCTTTTTCTTTTTTTTTCTTTTTTTTTTCTTTCTTTCTTTCTTTCTTTATTTATTTGTGAAAGCACATATTTGTGTTTAAGTCTAATGTAGCGAATTTTGGAGTTACATTTTTGGCGTCACCCCAAGCTGCTGTATTTCATTTCTATTCTTTCTTTCTACTCTATGAACATAATCTTTAAATCTCATCGTAGAATATCTCACGTTTCTCGTCTGCATCAAAAAATAAATTTAATACATGGAATACTAAAAAAAAAAAAGTTTATTGTACAAAAATTCTTTTAACAAAAATAATTTAATTTTTGTCTTGCAACTTAGAAATATTGTGCTGGAAAAGCCAGTAACTAGAGCTCAGACGGCGAATGATGGGATAAGAAAGAGAAAAACAGGGATGACATGGACTTTTACAGACGAAGAAGAAATAGTTCAAGAACCGACAACACAAAAGCCTAAGGTATCGAGCGCAAGAAAAAAAATACCTTTATCTCTTTGAAGAGTAGTAACAGGGGAATCAAATGATGCATGTTTGCCGGAAGTGAAGTGGAACATAAACCAAAAATTAATATCACTAGTGGCTTATCCGTGTGGTTATCCGTGTGTTTTTCTACAATCAAAGGTGTAAAATAATTGTAAGACAAACACAATCTTTTTTTTTTTTTTTTTTTTTTTTTTGTAATTGTGGGTCTAAATTAAGTTTAAAGGGTTTAATTAAGCCTAGTTAGTAGTACATGATGTTTTATCTGCAGTTTTTTCTTTAAATATGAAATGTAAATTTTATTTTCGTTTTATAAAGAGTTAGATGTATCATTTCTTTTTCAGGTAAATTGAATCAAAAGAGTCCTATATCTTCCCCAAGAGTGAATAACAGCCGGACACCTCCAGCCAGTGATTCAGATCCTTGTGATACAAATCCTCTTGCTCAAGTGGTACAGTATTACTGTATGGCTTGCGGCATCAAGTATTCATCTTTAGACAACCTTAGAGCACACCAAATCTATTACTGTCCAAAGAGAGAAGTACAGCCACTGGCTCTTGTCCCTTCATACCCAGGTCTTCAACATACCGGTTCTAGAACACCTACGCACGATTTCAAATGCAGTAAATGCAAAAATGCTTACCCAACTGATGAACTCCTGAGGCAACATCCGTGCATGGTTCAAAGGAAATGCCCTTACTGTGATGTTTATTGTCCAACTCTTAGTGCCGCTCAGAGACATCTGGTGACACATACTGGTATCAAATCTTTCAGGTGTTCTCTCTGTGGATATAAAGGTCATACGCTGAGAGGAATGAGAACTCATATTAGAATTCACTTGGACAAAAATAATTCTACGCCTGAAGAAGCATACATTCTGTGTATGGACGAAGGTGGTACAGAAATAGGCTGTGCTGGGAAAAAGTCATCAGGCGTAAGAGTTAATTCAGAGAGAATCAAATCCGTAATATCCACCGAACCACCTATAACTGACATGGGCATGGCAGTAAGTCCCGTTTCAATACCTCCTGCGAACATCATGCCGACGGACATTTTAGCTATCAAAGCTGTTCCAGACGATCCTGTAGCTACGGGTGATACAACACACTGGTGCCAAATATGTGGCTACTCGTCATCTTATAAAGGGAATGTCGTACGGCACGTGAAATTAGTTCACAAAGACTTGGTTTCTACACAGTCGATGTCAAATATTGTCAACAGTCGACCTACAGCCGAAAGTTTAATGAAACAAAGCGAACAAATCGATCATTCGAGTAGGGCTTCTTCCCAAGAAGCTATCTTAACGACTGATCATAGCAACAGTTCTTCAAGTCTGGACGTTAAACCAATGGTGAATGGACTCGTGCCAAAGTCTGACCCAGTATTAAGGCTCGAAGAGAAACCTTTGATGCTTAAGGCTGAAACAACTTCACCCCCTCCATCGGCGGTCGCTGGTAGTTCTTCGAAGGCCATTAAACGCCCTCACTCTGAGGACGGACAGTGTGGTGCTTTCATTTCTAAGTCGGGACCAAAGTATTGCAAATCTTGTGACATATCGTTTAACTTTCTTTCAAACTTTCTTGCACATAAAAAGTTTTATTGTACACCGAAACAAAATGACGTATCGGCTCAGGAATCAACGTCGGTTCAACCTGTACAGTAGCTAATGACGTGCAAGTTTTGTTCAAAAGACAACTTTAGAATTGTATTGTGGATAGGTGCAATGTTCAACATGGAACTCGTTTCAACTCCATGGCTGTGTTAATATTTTACATAAAGCTTTTCTTTTTTTTTTTCAAATAAGTCTATGATACAGTAGTTACAAACACTTCCATACTGAAAAAGAAAATTTTAAAATAATGATGATCACACGTCTCTTCATAGTCTCCTCTTTAATACATGTGTGAAATATGAAGTAAATTGCGTAGGTTAAAAAATTTGTCACAATGCATTATGTCAGCGCATGATATAAGCCATGAAAAACCAAAGCAAGAAGAAACATTTCTTAGAATAATAATCTAGAATAAAGAATAGTTGTAATATATGACAGCATATTTTTAATTATTTTACGCTAATTACCTTCTATGTTTATCACCATTATTGCCTGATAATTAGAAATAATTATAAAATCAAACCACTTAATTAATGGAACGTGACATATAATGGCATTATGATTATTTTATATATATTTATGTTTAATCCCTTCGCTCCCATGTATCCACTGATGAATGAATGTTATGTAAGGGATTACAACACATGTTTTTTCTAGTATCTAGTGGATACATGATCAATAAAAGCTAAAAATTTGAGATTGAAGCAAACACTAAGATAGCTCCATAGCTCCATCTGGGAGCGAAGGGGTTAATTACAGTATTTTTCCTACAAGTATTTGTTTAATTTTAAGCTATAAATAATTGTATTATAATGTTACATAAAAAAGAGCTTGATTTATTTTTTGTAGCGATAATTATTTCATATATTTGATAAAATTATGAATATATTTAATGGTATGTTTTACCCAATAATTTATTTATGAAAGTTTCATAAAATGTTTTCTTTTGCATTAAGGTTTATGTCAATGTGAAATTTATTTGTAACATTTGTGTTAAATAATATTCATAAATATTTAAAGGAGAATTTAAAAATAATTTTAAAGTAGTTTTTAATAAAATTCCTTTTTTTTTTTCAACAAATGAAACCTAATAAGTGAGTCCTTTAAAAATGTTTATTGTAATATGGGCAACATTCACAAAAAAGACTGGAAAAAGTTTTAACTTTGGAATATTATATTATAAAATTACAATTTTTAAATGTATCTATCATAATGCTGTTTAATCACTCCAATAGATACATGATAGACATGTGAAATTGGTGCCAAAATGTTGAATAACTAATCAATTTTAATAGCAGTACTCATAATAAAAAAATAACAATAACTCTGAATAAAATATACCTGTTCACACTATAGGAAATCTTATTCTAAGTGCTAAGCACAATTTCGCTGCTAATTATTAATAATTCACTATCTTCTTACTATAACATTGATAGAAAGTTTATAATACATCTCAAGAAGTGTATAACTAGTTCTACAAAAACCGTTTTTGACTTCTTTGATGTTGCTTGCAAGTGTTTTTTTTTATGAGGATTCTTTTATTTTCGAAACTGGTTCCGAAAGTGAAAGTGTTCTCAATAAAAATAAGTGTAAAATATAAAAAAAATAAATAATGGCCTTTGTAGAAATCTACCTAAACTATACAGTAGGATTTTTTTTTTAAATGTGAATATGTGTTTTCACATGACTGAAGTATTTTCTTTAGCCCCTCGACTGCTGACGATACATAAACGACTAATTCAATCAACTTCATTATAAATTCACAGCTAAAGCTTTCTCCAGTCCTCTTTTTTATGTATGTTTAATATTACATCATTATTATATTGCATGAAATGTGTTTTAGGATTTAATTTTGCATTATAAATTCCAACATTTACGCTTTTTTTACCACTATCTTTGAATAAAAATAATTGCCTTATTTAAGGCGGTTTTTAAATTTTTTCCTCAACTTTCTGACGCATTTTCTGACTCACTTTTAAACATAGAAACATAAAATTGTCAGACCTTGCTGTTTAACAGATTTAATCGAATGGCGTTTTCAATTTTCATAAATAAATCGACATATAAGTGCTTTTTTTTGCTACGTGACAATGGTTTTTATTTTTCCCCGTGTAATCAGTCTGGAAATACACTTAAAAATGCCACATTTGACTGTATTTTCTAGAAAATCTTTTGCCTTTACCTAAAAAATAGAACACATAATTCGATTACATATTTCTGAATAAGAACACCCGCCAATTATATGCATTTCCGAACAAAAAATTAATTCAGAACTGTGTCAGAAAGTAACTCCTTTGGATTTGAGAATAGCCTTAATCGCAGAAAAATTCCAAATTATTAATCTATTGTAAAATAAGACAAATGTTTTTGTTGACAAATAGTGGTAATTAAAAAAACAGCTAAAGATGTTTTTACATTAACCATTATCAGTTTTTTTATAGTCTTTCCGCACTTTAAATTCAGGACTGGTTTTAAAAAATTATCTCCCGTAAAGTGGCTTATTTTAACAATAACATTCATGGATTAAAATTTATTTAAAAGGAAGACTAAATAGTAGTAATAATAATAAATAGTCGCACAAAATATTTTTCTTATAATTTTATGCCAGTTAAAATCTGAAAGTTAAAAAATTTCTTTGAAATCCTTTCCATGTAGGAGCATATTCTATTTGTACTTCTTTCTAAAATTATTTCTGTTTTGAAATAATGCATACTTATATACATTATGTTGTTGTTATTTATTTTTTTCATTTTTAACTATGAGTTTGATTATCGATTATAATTTTATAAATTAATAATTATATAAATTATAATAATTATAATTATTAATATTAAATTTTATAATTATATAAATTAGTGAAGAAATGACAATGCAGTTACAGTGCTAGTCTTTGTATTCTCAATGCTAGTCTTTGTTAACCACAAGCTAATCATTCTAAGGATGTTTTTAATCAGAATTCCTTTTAATGTGAGTTTTTTTTTTTTTTTTCGAAATAACTCACTTCTATTTTTAGTTGTTCTCCAGTATTTATTTTGATGTGTATCCAGAAAGTATGTAAATCTAGAAATCTTATTTAAAAAAAAAAAAAAGTACATTTTTGTTTTTTAAAAAAGTTAAATGAATATGAATAATTTTCTCGATTATCATTTCTTTCGAAGTTTATTTTCAAAGATAGTTTTTATTATTCAATCAAATTAATACCATTCTAATAAAATTTAATCAAAATCCAGTTTAGTGATTTTTTTTTCTTTTTCAGATTAACTCACTTTTATACTGTGTTTTTATTCCGTATTTATTTCAGTCTATATATTTCTTCCAAAAATTTTAGTTGAAATGCATAATTTATTTAATTGAAATATTTTTTATTAAATAAGTATGCGTTATTGTTCCAATTATCCTTGTCAACAAAGAACCAGTTCTGTTCATTAAAATAAAAAGTAGCATTTACTTTACCATCAAATTAATCTTTTTGATAGTTTTCAATCAAAATTCAATTTTATATGAAATTTTATTAATAAGTCGATTTTGTGTTCAGTTTTTATTCAGAATACATTTCAGACTTACATTTCCTTCAAAAAATTTGGTTATTTGAAAAAAAAAGAAGCAATTTTTACTTCACTATTTTTTATTTTAAAAACATACGTTAATTTCTTGGTTAAATTTTTAAACAAAAACCAGTCCTGTTTATGCTCAAAGCGAGTTTTTAATGCCAACAAATTAAGCATTCGGACAAAGTTTTTAGTTACAAACCATTTTAATGTAAGATTTTTTTTTTTTTTTTTTTTTTTTTTTTTTTTTTTTTAAGAATAATTCACTTTTGTGTTCAGTTTTGAAACAGTATTTATTTTAATATGCATTTTTCTATTAATCTTATTGTTAAAAAGTAATTTTTATTTCTTTAAACTAGTTAAAATAATGCAAATATTTCTCTTGGTTACTATTTCCAACACTGCTCATGCTCAAAGCTGGTCTTTGTTACGCCATCAAATTAACTTTTCTAATAAAGTTTTAAATCCGTGTTCATTTTTGTGTTTGTTTTATTGGAATAATTCTCTTCCATAGTGTGTTTTGAATTTAGCATTTACTTAACCCTTTATTTACCGCATTATGAATTCATGAAAATTTTACATTCTAAAGCATTTTAAGTATACTGTTTAAACTAAATTAAATAATCATTTAATAAATTTTCGAAGGATTTTAGAAGGATTGGAGGATTTAGAAGGATTAATTAAATTTGAATTTACAGGGATTTTGTGCAATATTTATAACCCCACTCAAATCCTTTATTTTAAATTATTTTCTTAGTATTTTGTAGAATTAGAAAATATACAAATATGATGTTCTTACAATATAAATATAGAAATATTTTCGAATTGAAAAATTCCCATACCCTCCCTCAGCTCCAAGAAAGCTAAAAAAAAAACAAAGACAAAATAAATCATCCTTTTAAAAATATTTTTGTTTTGAAACCAATAATATTTTGGAACAAAATAAAGTAATGTATCTATAAGTCATTCTAAACAATATTACAGCTAATTGACGTATTAAAAGAATTATATAATAAGTTATTTTAATGGTACTAATAAGTACTGTCGGTAGATAAAGGGTTAAGCTTATATTCATTTCAAAAATCGTAATTAAAATATAATTTCCATTTCTTTTAATTAATTTTTATTAAATTATTGTGAGTTGTTTTTTTAAATTAACATTTCCAACAAAGATCTAATTCTGCTCACTTTAAAAATCTAGTCCTTTTTATGCCATCAAATCAACTTTTCTGATAATTTTGATTCAAAATTTATTTTAATGTGAGTTTTTTTCAAAATAACTTATTTTTATGTTCACTTTTAATTCAATAATTGTTTCAATTTTCTATTATTTAGTTTAAAAAATATGACCTTTGTTTCTTTTACTTAGTTTTTGTTAAACGAATGTGGGTTATTTTCTTTGTTAATATTTTTCTATGAATTACAAAATAAAAAAATTTTAATAAAATAAACTAAGGTAGATTTGAATACATTTAAAAAATTAAAATTTATATACAGAATATAAAAATTCTAAAAACATTTAAAAATGCAAAAAAGTAAACGTTTTGCCTAGCTGTTTGCAAGGCATGATCAGTACAAATAAACATCGGTTTCATAACAAACAGTGGAATAAATGAACAACTGTTACAGTTAGTTATTTTTTGAAACAGATAAAATTTCATTATTATACTTATATTACATTATGATATATTATATTTATATTATGATATATTATACTAGCGGACCCGACAAACGTTGTCCTGGCACCGACTCCAAAAAATCAAATAAATGTACATAAATATAATATTGCGCAAGATAAATACTAAGCTCTTGATTTAATTTCCTATTACAATTATGTAAGGAAATTATTTTTCACTTTACAGTAGTTTTTGAAGTCGTTCAATTTTCGATAGAAAAGTTTATTTTTCTCTTTTTGGCTAAAAGTTAACGATTTTTTGAAGTCGGTTAATTAAAATTATAATACAGGAAAAATTTATTATAAATCACACATGTATGTCAGGAGTGGGGTTCGAACATATTATCTCTCTCTTCGAGAACCAGAGCTTAAATCTGGCGCCTTAGACCACTCAACCATTCTGTCCGTACTCTATTCAGCGAACTTATTCAACACTTTTAGTTAGCTAAAAATCACTAACTTTATTAGTTTTTGCCTAAATACTAAAAAAGTACTGAATCAATTTCGATGAAATGTGAATCTAAACCATTCTCGAATCCACTGGAACACACACAAAAAATTTCATTAAAATCGGTCCAGTCGTTCAGGAGGAGTTCAGTGACAAACACACGCACAGAAGATTTATATATATATAAATTGTGATATCAGGGATATGTTTAGGAAAATTTTAGGCTCTTTAAAGGACCCTTCACAAAATAATTTATCTTAAAACAGGACCCTTGACAAAATTTTTTTATCCCCAAACAGGACCCTTTACAAAACATTTTATCCCAAATCAAGACCCTTCACAAAATTGTTTTTCTCTTAAATAGACCTTTCACAGAATTTTTTCACCTTCAAATCGAACTTTTCACAAAATTAATCATTTAATAATATAATTTGGCGTATAAATAAGCAGTTGAACTCACCAAATAGCATGTTACTTAGTTTTTCAGATATGAAAAATAAATATGAAAAATTTATTTATGACATCAATAATTTAAAATTCACAAAATTCTGACTAGAATTTTCACAAATATAAGAAAAAAATTCACAATTTCACAAAAACAGGACCCTGTGAGGAAAGTCTGTACAGACCTCTGTATATTATACTATTTTATATTATGATATTATTTTCTATTTCTTAAAATAATTAACAGTAATTGTTCTTGATTTTTTCTACTGTTTGTTATGCAATGGGTGTTTATTTGTACTGATAATCACTTGCGAGTAGCTTGGTGAAACCTTTACTTTTTTGTATTTTTAAATGTTTTTTAGTATTTTTATTTTTTGTATATAAATTTTAATTTTTTTTAATGTCTTCAAATCTGTCTCAGTGTATTTTTATTCAATTTTTATAGCCTTTTTAAATTCAGATATTAAATGTATATGTATTGCAAATTGCCGAATCCTGTTCATTTGTAAAGCTAGTCCTTGTTATGCCATCAAATCAACCACACTGACAAAGTTGTTAATCAGAATTTATTTTAATGTTAGTTTTTCTCTTTTGAAATATCTTGCTTTGTATTATCTTTAATTTTAATCAATATACTTCTTTCAGTGAGTCTTTGTTATTTGGGGAAGAAAAAAAAATTTCTTTTTATTATTTTTTAAAATAAACAATACATATATTATTTATTTTGGTATTACTTTGTTATCCTGTCGACCATTTTCGCCAAATTATACAAATCGCCAAACTAATAGCCTAATTACACATACTGACATAATTTTTATTTTAAATAACGAAAAAACAAATAATTAGTTGAATTTTAATAAAAATATAAATAAAAAGGCGAAATAAAAATCACTTAATGACGTTTTAAACACGTGTGTCGTATTTAATGCCGTTGCGTGTGACATTCGCAATCATACATTATTGGCACTCAATCTTATAGTTTGGCGATAGTTTTCTGGTCGACGAGTAACTAAGTAGTTCCTTTATTTTTAGCTATGAGAAATTTTCTTCATTATTATTTTCAACAAAGAACCAGTCCTGCTCATTTTCAAAGCAATGCCACCATTTAAGCATTCTAAAAAGGTTTACAAATAGAATTCATTTAAATATAATTTTTTTCCAGAAAATTCTATGAAGTTTTTCAAATATACCTCATAATTAAAGGTGGGATAGATGCTTGAAATTTTGATGAAGTATTTTTAATGCAATTATAGATCGTTTTGTGCCAAAGTTTTTATTTTTATGACTTTTTTTACTAAATAGTTTAATTTTAAGTAAAACTTTTCCATTTATGAACAAATTAGTTTAATTGAAAAAAAATTAAATTAAGAATATTTTTGTTATTGCTTGCATTATACATGTACATATGTTTTTATTTTTAAGATTCCAGTTTTGAAAAAAAATTAAAAGCATACATTTCTAGACAAATGCAAAAATTAAAAAATGTCTTCCGAGCAATTCTGAGTGTTGTTAAAAGAAATGTAATGTAAAGTTTTATTTTTATTTTTATTTAAAAAGATATATGTCAGTGGCTTCCGGTAATAACCAGGTCAGGCACATTTTTGAAAAAATTGAGATAATTTGGGAAAATGTAGCTTTAAAAGAGTACGTTCATCTTCTATAATACTGAAAAATAAAAATCGAATATTTCCCGTCCTATGGCGACTATGAATTTTCATTTAAAAACTGAAAAAAGCAGTAATAATCGGGTAAGTGCATAAAGTAACGGTAATAACCAGATAAGATTTCTATTTATTTCTTTAAATCGTCTATAATTATAAAAATATCATAAAAATATAATAACATAAAAAAGTAAAAAATTGACAATGTATTTAATTGTTATGAAATTAATGTTTAAAATGTAAATAAATAATTAATTTTATTTAAATTTATGAAAAATAAATGTAAAACGGTAATAACCAAATAAAAGTTCATTTTAACTGGTTCTCAAGTAATAAAAACTATTTTTATATAACTATTATGTAAAAAAAAGGGTTCTTATATCCTAAATGTGAAAATTATTAAGTTCTAATCTTTTTTATAAAAGTAATGATAGACAGACATTTTTGAAAACTATAAACGTTAATTACTCAAAATATTACAAATGTGCCTTACCTGGTTATTACCGGAAGCGATAGGTATATTAAGTCGATTTTATTTGGTTTTCTGAAAATATAGTCACTTTTTGATCATGATGAACAGTATTGCCAGATGGGCTACTTTTTTTAAATTCAGATTCTTGATTGGCACCACTTTTTTGTAATGGTAAAATGCGTCTTATTTAGTGACGGATTAATAAAGTCGAAAACAAAGGGAAGTCTACCGTTTCAAAAAAGTGGTGCCAAGCAAGAAATCTTAATTTAAAAAAAAATAGCCCACTGGCAACATTGATGATGAAGGAATAAATCGCTGAGTTGCATACTCCATCTGAAAGCATTTTCTGAAAAATTTAAAAGCTAAATAAACAAATCGAAAACTGTATGACAAACATCGCAAATGAGGTGCGTTCGTACTATAACTGGATTTATAAATAGTCATATGTTGCTGCAATAGCTATTTCACTCTTACGCAAAAATGCATGAATACAAAGTTTATTACGATTATATGCATATCAAATACAGTAATACGGAAATATTAGAACTCTGTCTTAAATAAAACATTATTATCATAGCAACCTGGAATCATCACCTATCATGGTGTATAATTGAATTAATTAGAGATGATATGGTTTAATAAAGAAAACTTTCATTAATATATTTTAAGTTTTGATTTCATTATCATAAAATTTGCAATGACGCTACAAAATTCTGCAAAAATTTTGTATATATTAAGTTTTAAATCATTCGGTTGGATAGTTTTTGCGTTGTTATATGCGGAAAGAAGGAAAATGCAGACGTCGACTAAAGGGGCTATGTATTTATACAATTACAAACGCACCTAAAATCGGTTTGATTACATAGTTTCTTTATAATACTTCGTAATTTTATGCTGTTTCGAACAAAGATTAAAAATCAAAGTGTTAGAAAGTAACCAATTTGGATTTAAAAATTATCTTAATACTATTAACGGTGACGATAAGTTGCAGATAATAAAATTTAATCTTGAAAAAGATTTAAAAAAAAAATTGGTTGCCTGTAAAGTCGGTATACGGGCGAAAGTTTTACGTGACAACGACTTTGAGTTGTAAAATAATTTTAATGTGAATATTCATTCGTATAGTAGGAAGAAGGATGAAATAATAGTAACAATTTAAAACATTTATTTATACAAAGAATTATATTTAAAACATTAATTTATACAAAGAATCTCGCACTGAATTTCATATTAACAAAATTTTATTTTTACCTTTACACATACATACGTATTTATATACAAATATACATACAATAACTTGCAATACATTTGCGTACAATGAAACAGCGTTTACTACAACTTAACTTGTTCCTATGTGAGTGATTTTGTTGAGGATAGGGCGATGATAGGAGAAATATGAAATTAGTTTCACAAATTAGAAATTATTGTTTCTCATATTTTTAAATGTTTTCAAATACAGTGTAAACTCTTTATAACATCATTCTTTATAACGATAAACTCTCTATAACATAGAAAAGATCACAATTTGGTTGGTTTACCTTAAAACCCATACATTGATACACTCCTTATAGCGCAGCAGCCATTCTCTATTACGAAGAAATGTGTTTATATTTAGACACAGAAAACCGTCATTATCGGTTCACTTTTCTCTTAACTTTTTCCGGTCACTTGTGGGACCATTTTCTGAACGTGAATGTGAATTCGCTGCAAGGAAGGGGCGGTGATATTAACAAAATTTTATTTTTACCTTTACACATACATACGTATTTATATACAAATATACATACAATAACTTGCAATACACTGTGTTTGTTAAACACATTTTACTTCATGTTTATTGATGTCAAATGTTGAATTTTGTAAACAGCATATTAAAGAATTTTTCAATGAGCAGAATATAACTAAAGTAAAATGGCTTTCACTAATCACATATCATTAGTTTTCCATAATATACCACCGAATTACGAAATAAACTACACTTATTTTCTTTGTACTTTATACTAATAACTAATACATAACGTATTTCGTCTTAGTTTGATACTATCTAAAATTCCTATTAAGCACCGCCCTTTCCTTGCAGCGAATTCACATTCACGTTCAGAAAATGGTCCCACAAGTGACCGGAAAAAGTTAAGAGAAAAGTGAGCGCGTATCGTGAGCGGAGCGTAACGCAGTTTCTTGAAGTGTCTCCCGGCAAACCAATTTACAAGACGTTGTCACGTCAAAAAAAAAAAAAGAATTGCAGATAACTTAACATATTAAGGCTGCTGGATAACTCATTTTCCAAATTTCCCTCCGTAATGTTATGTCTATGAGCGTTTGATGCATTCTTATATTCAAAATATCTCCTCCGTAAATTAATGTATTTAACTTCTTTTTTTCAGCGTTCTCTATTTTAAGCATGACTATTTTTTCTTAATTTCCAAAATATCTCTAAAAACTATGCTTAATTTTATATGAAGTGTTAAAATTTTACTTCCACTTTGACAGTTTTTAAAACAAAATATTTTAAATTAAGCGAAGATTTTGGAAATATTTTGAGAATTAAGAAAAGAAAAGGACACATCCTTTAAAAAGAAAACACCGAAGAAAGAAGTTAAAAATATTAATTTCCTGAAGAGATATTTTGAATATAAAAATGCATCAAACGCCCATAGACTTAACATTATGGAGGGCAATTCGGAAAATGAGAGACCAACAGACTTAATGTATCCGCAATTAGGATGTAACTCAATGAAATCTTGTGTGGCATAAAACTGACTCAAACATTAAATACTGGGTGATCGAAAAGTCAGGACGAATTTTAAAAATTAATACTTCGAAAACGAATCAAGTTGCAAAGATAGGGTTTGCATCAAACGGATCGAACAGAAACCGGGTTTTGTGTAGCAACGAAAAAAATATAGTTCTGTTGGCGACCAACGGCATCACTAGCAGCACTGAAAGATGCCATCCGCTAAAATGTGTCTGCCATAACGCAAGAAATGCTACTAAATGCTATGAATGGTGTAGTGCCTAGTCTCACATCTGCACTTATGAATGATGAGCAGCACATTGAACAATTAATGTAGTACTAATTAACTGTAACTAAGCTGACTTGTAAGTTGTCAACATTTTTTCATTTGTAAATCATCTTTTGGTGCAATAAAACACTATAGCGCCATTTGTTGGTCGCCAACAAAACTGCTTTTTTTTTTTGTTGTTGTTGTTGTTGTTGTTACACAAAACCCGTTTTTTTCTTCATCCGTTCGGTGTAAATCGTATATTTGTATCTTGATTCTTTTTCGAATTATTCATTTTTAAAGTTCGCTCAAACTTTTGGATCACCCGGTATTTTATTTACACTTACTTTCACTTTCAGAGAAATTATTTTTTTCGTATCTTTGAGCACAAAACGATTTGCTACAGATTGATGGTGGTGCCAATTTGTACAGTCTTTGTAGAGCTTTCTTGAATTAAGAAAAAAAAAAAAGAAAATGTATTGTACAGTTGAAATATTTGTTTTTGTTGTTTTGTTTGTTTCTTGAATATTGTTTACATGCATTTCTTGTAATGTAGTTAAAGTCATCATGTGATGATATCTCCACTTGTAAAAAATAAAAACGAAATATTATTCACTCTTCTCTATTTTGTGTGCTAATTTCTTTTTTCAATTCTTTTAAATCTTAATAATTGAAATGAAGCTTGGTAAAATATAATAGGTAGTAGCTTGGTAAAATCATGGAACCATTAAGAAACAAGTTGGAAATTGCACGTAAAGCGTAGCAAATGAGGTGCGTTCGTTGATAACGAAGTTTTAAAATATTCAGATCTTGCTGATACTGTATAGTGGTCGAAATTTTTGTGTTCCTGTAAATATGCAGGGAGTAATTTTTATTACACTTCATTAATGTATATCTTATTCATAAAATGTGAAGTATTTTAATATAATTAAAACACCCCCCAAACAATGTTTCCCCGTATAACATTATTTAGTGGAATACATTTGTGTGGTCCTGTAATTTAATAATAAATATTCTTTGCATCACAGATTATACAAAATGTATTTTTAGTACATATTTCATAGATTCATGTCAATTCTGTTATATTCAAATGAGTGTAACACCATTAAAATGCATTTGAAACTTTTTTCCCCATTGGCCGTAATGTAACGGAATACTTTTGATTGTCCCTGTAATTGATCAATGCATCCGACTTTCATAACATTTGAAATGACTCGACAAAATTATGCAATAAATATACGTTTTAAATTTCAAACGATTAAAATGCATTTGAAGCTTTTTTCCCCATTGACCGTAATGTCACGGAATACTTTTGGGTGTCCCTGTAATTGATCTATCCATCCGATTTTCATAAAATTTGAAATGACTCGACAAAATTATGTAATAATTATGTATTTTAAATTTCAAACGATTCGGTTGGGTAGTTTTTGCGTTGTTATATGCGGACGGATAGACAGACAGACGGACAGACGGACGGACTAAGCGACAACAATAAGTGCTACGTATGTACATAATTACGAACGCACCTAAAAAAGAACTGACAGTAGTGGAGCTTCAACTGTAACCGTTTCCGCACAGTGAGTTCATTACCACGACAGCAAATTCTCGCCAGTAATTTTATGCAGAAAGTTTCTCATTATTTAAACGCCTCATTAACGTAAAATTTCAATCAAAAATACTGGAGAAAATCGATATTCATTTTTACTGGTAAAATGTTTAATTTGGCTACAATAGTTCCGCCACATTGTGACAACCAGAACAACATTCAGTCAATGTCAATAAAACAATTACCGGGTGTCCCAAAAATGACTGATGGATTTTAAAATTTAATAGCATGCAAACGGTGACATATATTTAAAAATTTTTTGCAGGAGGGTTATGTATAACGTCAGGAGTTTTTTTACCGTAATTTTTTATTTTAGTTCGCATCTCAAACAATAGGTGGTGCTGACGGCGATTGAAGGCCAGGTGATCAGTGCTGAGTGAAGCGTCGACCTGGCCTTCAATCGCTGTCAGCGCCACCTATTGTTTGAAATTCGAACTAAAATAAAAAATTACGGTAATAAAACTCCTGACATTATACATAACCCTCCTTCAAAAAAAATTTAAATAGCTGTCACTGTTTGCAAGTTATGGAATTTTAAAATCCATCAGTCATTTTTGGAACACCCGGTATAATACATGGGCAAATTGATACCAGTAAAAATAAACAGAATTTTTTAAGCATATTTGTGAGAGAAATTTCTAATCAACAAGGCTCTAAAATAAGAAGGAATTTTCTATTTAAGCTTTCTGGTGAATGTTTTAAATGCGGTAATCAGAAACTGTGGATCCGATTAAGAAAAGCAAGCAGCCATCTTATGATAACTTCCTCAGTTACTTCACTCGCTACTCCTCCTTTTATTCATAACTCCATTGTTAAAATATAATATAAAATTGAACAATGTTAAAAGCACCAATTATATTAAATTACAAGCAAACCGGTTTCGGCAGCATATAGCTTACCATCGTCAATACTAAGGGAGGTGGAAATTTGCTCATATATATATGAGAGATGGAATGCTCAAGTTGAAGGTTTAATAACCAATAGAACAACAAATCAAGTTGAAGGTTTAATAACAATAAAATAACAGAGGATATCAAGTAATAGCAAATGCTGTAGATTGGTGGGAAATGGAACCGAAGGAGGTAGAAATAGGTAGAAGAAAAAAGAGAAAAAATAATAATTAAGAAAAAGAGGTTTTAATGTAATATTTCCAGTAGTTTGATGGCCATATCGCCATTATCAGATTGCTAGAAATATTATATTAAAACTTTTTTTCTCAATTATTATTTTTTCTTTTTTCCCTTTACTCATTTCTCTCTCCCATCCATTTTCCTATTGGCTGTTACTTGTGATTCGCTGTTGTTCTATTGGTTACTGAACTTTCAACTTGAATTCCCCATTTCTCTCTCCCATCCATTTTCCTATTGGCTATTACTTGCAATTCGCTGTTGTTCTATTGGTTATTGAACCTTCAACTTGAATTCCCCCTTTCTCTCTCCCATCCATTTTCCTATTTGCTATTACTTGCAATCCTCTGTTGTTCTATTGGTTATTGAACATTCAACTTGAATCCCCCATCTCTCCTATATATATGAGTAAAATTGCACCTTCGTTTGCACTGACGACGATAAATTATGTGCTCCAAAACCGGTTTGTTTGTAATTTAATATAATTGGTGCTTCTAACGTTGCTCACTTTTATATTCTTTTAACCCTTTAAGCGTCTTAACCGGGTTTTTCCATCACATAACTATTGGAATCAAAGGCTGATTTAATACAAAATCGATATTAAAACTAATTTTTTATGTGAAAGTGATACATTATTGTGAAAAGTTACCAAACAAAAATTCTCATGCCAATACTTCTCATACCTATTATTTTATTAATCGTCAAACATGAATGAAAAAGTTTGTAGGACGCTTAAAGGGTTAAATCTTGCTGAAAAATAAACAGACAAAAATCCGAAGCTCTGACGAAATTGAGTACATTGACATACTCGTTTTCAAGAACTACAACAAGTGAAATAAAACAGAGAAATAGCATATACATTCGAGGCTTGTTAAGAGCCCACAATAGTCACAGAAAAAGTACACAAAAAGACCCGGATGACCATGTAAAGTCTATGGGAGCGTTCTTTTCTAATATATCGCTCAAATTTTAATATTTTTGCATGATTTTTTTGCACAAGATAGCTGAGGGCAATCCACAACCGGGCTAGTTTTTAATTTTTCGATTTTGGTTATATATTTTTTTATATTACGATAGTTTCATTTTCAGAACCGGTTTAAACCGGTTTCGAAAGTTAAAGTAATTTTTTAAAGAAAATCTGAAACAAAAATTGAAAAAGTAAAAACTAACCCGGTTGTGGATTGCCCTCAGCTATCTTGTGCAAAAAAATCATGCAAAAATATTAAAATTTGAGCGAGATATTAGAAAAGAACGCTCCCATAGACGTTACATGGTCATCCGGGTCTTTTGGAGTAATTTTTCTGTGACTATTGTGGGCTCTTAATGCGAACACGCTTAAGGGTGAATTCGAAAAAATGCTTTTCCACTTTCAAAAGCTCGAAATTTTCTGATACAATTTCAGACATATTTTTAAAAGTAAACTTGCTGAGGGGATTTTTGAAGAGATGTACAAGGTGCCGTGTGATGTCATTTTACACTCCATTCATTAGAATTTGATTTATAAACAATTATATTATCACCCTAATAGCATGCATGGTCACAGTGGCGTTACAGTGACGTCACTGTGAGTCACTTTGGTCACATCACATCTGTGACCAAAATGCCACCACTCAGTGACGTCACATTGTGACTGAGGTGTGACTTTCTTAAAAATCTTTAGAAATTTATAAATATCCTTCAAAACATGTTATTTACTTTAAAAAGCATGTTTCGGGCAATTTAAATATCGTCGCTTTTGTCAAAGTTTCGTCACAATGTTAATGTCAAATTAGTCACAAATGACACATTTTTCACAAATTTGTCACATTGTGACCACTTTGTGAAACGTCACAAAAGAGCTCTAAAACGGCCATAACGACTTCACATTTTAGTCACTGTGACTTCACATCGACGTCACGAGACGTCACATCGACAATCGATGGTCACAAAGTCACAATGTGACTTCACAAAGACGTTGCAGTGACGTCACCATGCTTTACGGGCAGTAGGAACCTTTTTTTCGTTCGCATATCTCCTGCTTCGGAAAAACCTGTTCAAAATGCTGTTTTTGATTGCTTTTTTTGAAATATTTTCTGCATTTATCAAAGAAGAGACAATCACAGCACCTTGTGTACTTTCTAAATGAGAAAATTTGCCAGTTTGATGCATATGAGAGCAAAAATAAATTTAAAAATAAATCGGAAACTAAGCAGTTGGAATCGAAATACACCCTTAACGCGAATTACTTTTAACACGAACTATTTTCAGTTGTCTCGTCAAATGTTATAGGAATTAACTGAGAATTTAGTTCTTTTAACACGAACACTATTAAGACTCCTACCCATGCAAGCGAGGACACTTGCTAGCTAATGGTATTCTTATGGGGAGGTTATGAGGTTATTTTCTAATAACTCATTTGCATTTCAATATTTTTTTTTTAATTGTATGACTGGGATTCCTCTCGGCATCTCTCCTTTTTTACTTTTTCGATTTCGGTTACAGATTTCTTGTATAAAGACAGTTTCCATTTCAAAACCGGTCTCGAATGAGAAAGTGTCATTCTGAAAAATACCTGAAACCAAAATCAAAAAAGTAAAAAAGGAGCGATGTAGAGAGAGACCTCAGCTATCCAATGCAAAAAATGATTTATAAATGTCTAAATCCAAACGAGTTATTAGAAAATAACCTCCCTATGAAAATAGCATTAGCTCGCGAGTGTGTAGCTTGCAGGGACATGAGCCTCAACGTGAAATATTGTTAATCACAAATTGAAAAGAATCGACCGTTGAAATTTTTTCTACTCGCAACACGAACGAAGTAAGTTTTCGCAACTTTTCAATTCAAGTGTGCTGAGTTCCATTTCTTCGAAGTTAACCCTTTGAGCTCTGATGGTAGAATTTTCTACCACATAATTTTAATTCCGAAATGTCACAACGGTACCAGAAAATTCAACCAAATTTACTTGAAAAAGGTTTAATGTATTTCTTCGTGTATATCGTTAAGCAGTTTTTTTTCTTTGCAAAATACTGGTAACAAAGTGATATTTGGAATTTTGAAGAAATTTGCCCACCAGAGCTCAAAGGGTTAAAATTTCTGAAGGAATGTTAGTCTTGGAAGGGAAATGTCATTGGCTTTTGTATAGCCACAGACTAGCGATAGTAAAATTGTCACGCGATTGCTCTTTCAGCCACTCAAAAGATAAAATGCATTTAACCACTTCTTGAAGATCAGTGTCGGCTCGTTTGTTGTGGCGACACGGTGTTTTTGATATTAATGAGTTTTGCAGGAAAGGGATGGTTGTCCGGCAAAAGTAAAACCTTTCCGTCAAGTAAACTGGATTGTTTATCTCGCGATCCTTTTATCAATTCCCCTCGTTTCGATTTTGAAGAAACCGCAAATAGATCCTATACAAAAGACTTCTTCACTTTTTCCAAGAATTCAGGTTGAAGGGAAGAGTATTGCAATCTGAACGGAGCCTAAGGCTGCGAGCGAACAGTACTAGTTTTTATTACACTAAAAGAGCAATTAATCAATCTTTGTTTTCGAATGGAACAAGGGTGAAATCTCTTTAAATGATTTTTGTGGGACTGACCCTACCAAATTGACAAAGGAAGGGGAACTTTTATCTACCCAATCTTCAGTCGTAAAGCTGTCAACTGATTTCGCGTTAGATTCCTCTCTTGAAGTTCAGATTCAGTGCACTAGAAGTGCAATTTATACATCAAAGCGCCGACACGAAAGATCAAAGATAGCGCAAGAAGTTAGTGCTATGTGCGTGGACCTTTAGGCTGCGGGCAAACATCACTACTTTCATTTACACTAAAATAGCAATAAATCTATCTTTGAAGATGCAGTTTCCAACTATCGATGAGAGAAGAACAAAAGGATGCTAGTTTTAAAACCTCTTTAAATGATTTTCGAGGTCCGAAAGCCTATCCAACTGACAAAGGAAGGAAAGTTTATCTTCCCCATCTTCAGTCGTAAAGCTGTCAACTGATTTCGCGTTCAATTTCTCTCTTGAAGTTCGAATTCAGTGCACTGAAAAAGCCATTTATACATCAAAGCGCCAACACGAAAGATCAGAGAGAGCGACGCTTGACCACAAGAAGTTAGTGCTATGTGCCCGGTCCTTAAGAATTGCATTGAAGGTGAAATAAAAGTAGGGTCAGAGGGGTAATTATGACCACTTTGTACATTTTCAACGTTGTTATTTTTTTAAACTTTTTTCTATTTGGAAAAGTGATCTTTTTAGTGCATAGAAGTAACTTTGACCCTTTAAGAACACCTTTTAAATTTTCTAATTTTCATTGCCCCTTTTTTATTAAGTAAAAGGATTGTTATAATTATCCCATCAAAAATTCACAATCACAAAAGTTTAAGGCAATTAAGACCACTAGTGGAAAAATTATGACGATTATGTTTCTTCTTTATACTCGCCTACACACACTGGTTTAGTGGTTAAGGGTGTTCTTAAATCAAAAGGGGCAACTTTGTGACATAAATTTTAAATCATTTTTGTTCGGAAATGCAGGAAACTAGCAGAGGTTGTTGATCAAAAACTATTTAATCTCACTCGTTTTCCGGTTTTTTTTAAAACGCCATATTTTTCAGAACAAACCGTCAAAGTTCACCTTTCGAATTGTATTTCCCGATGAAAGCAGACGACGAAAAGCAGAAAAAGGCGTGATCACGTGATCAAAAATGCATATAGCTGAATAGGTAATTTATTCATGAAAAATGGCAAGCGAAATTAGATTCCAAATCACTTCCATGGTTTTCCAATTTTATATTTTTCCGATGAAAGCAGACGACGAAAAGCAGAAAAAGGCGTGATCACGTGATCGAAAATGCATATAGCTGAATAGGTAATTTATTCATGAAAAATGGCAAGCGAAATTAGATTACCAAATCACTTCCATGGTTTTCCAATTTTATATTTTTCCGATGAAAAAGGAATTTGTAAATGTGTCAAAACGTTTAGCGCTTGTTAAGCAAAGCAGTTAAGAACACCCTTAAGACCATTAGAAAATCAAACGGAAAAATCCATTCATCAAAAATTTTGGTAAAATTTATTTAAATTGCTAGGGTAAGTGTACCAGTAGTAGACCACGTACCAATAGTGAGCCATCAGTTTTCAAAGTTGAAAAACAAGTTTTCTAGTCATCCCTGTCAGATAACAAACTAATTGCTGATTGGCTGGAACCCTTACCTGTTATCAGGCAAAGGGACAACTTCATTATTCTCATAGTCTTTGAATTGGAATGGTGTTTTTACAGACTATACAAAAAAATTAAAGAGAAGCTAAAATTATTTTAATTAATCATCAAAACTTCTAAATATGATTTCATTATTGTGCATATTTAAGTGTAAAAATGTAAAAAAAAAAAAAAAAAAAATTAATTTCTGTACAGTATGTATTAAACTAAGAATGCAGTGGCCCACTTCTAGGGGGGCCCTACTGGAGCATCAGAAAGTTACTATGGTCCACTACTGGAGCGTAGAGGAAGGTAACATTTTTTTATTTTTCATTTTTTCTAGAGAATATATTTTAAAAATTTGAATGTTTATTCTTATACATAAAGGTAAGGACTAGGCTAAAAAAAATATGTTTTTTTAAAATTCACAAATACTTAAATAATAATTAGATAAACGTCCTTAAGTGGCCCACTACTGGTGCATTTACCTTATTTGTATCTCATAAATGCTTCCGACTAGTAGTAGAGAGAGTCTAAAATGAAAATTGCATTATGAGGTTAATATCTAAGCGCGAAACAAAATTGTTTCATACACAGTTATCACCATTATGCTGATGGTCACAATTACGCCCCTGGTCATAATTACCCCCGGGTCATAATTACCCTTACCTGACTCCATGTAATTCTAATTAATTTTTTTTTCGAAAAGCTCTTTAGTAACGAATTTACCTGTGAGATCACTGTGGTAGTGATAAATTATATTCTAATTCACAAAAATAAATCAAGTTAGCTGTCCGGAGCTTTGGTGTTTTTCTTCCTAATGTAACATAAATACCTACCAGTTCTCTTCGAAAAAACTTTAACCAAGAGATATCTCACGTGCAGGTTAATATTCTTGAGGATCGATCGAAGCAAACAAGATAAAAGATCAAGTGATTTAAAATTTAATTTCGAAAAAAATTCAAAAAATCTTCCAAACCATTGTCGAGGGGCTTGCTTTATACAGTAAAACCTCCATAACGGACACTCCCAAATAGCGGACAATTTTCCAATCCCCACCCCCAAAACCTAAATTTTTGTATGTTTAACCTCTGAATAACGGACAGTAATTTTGGCGATAAAGGATGAAAAATTATTTTTTAATGGGAAAGAAAGTGGAAAAAAGTAGAAAGCCTCTACATTTTTCAAGGTAATGTGTCACAAATTTTGTGATCACAGATAAATGTAGAGGGTGGCCTGAAAATGCAAATTCTCATACAATGTTAAAATTGTTTTTTCCCCCCAAAACATAGCTTCAGTGTGCCAGCAGCCACTTGATCAAAATGTAATGCACAATTTTAAAGTAATACAAAGCTTTTATTACACTATATTCATTTAAAGCTAGATTCTATGAATGCACTTGAGAACTGCATAAAATTAGTTAATGCAGTCGAAGCTATAATTTTGATTTCTTTAGCTGAAGGAAAAAAAAATGTAAAATCAGAAAGCGTACAACAATGTTCCAGAAAGGCAGGCTTTATACATATATTAAACGCACGTTCCGACATAAAAGAAGAATTAAGCGAAATAAGTTAATTGATAAATTATATCATGTGTGAAGAATCTACCAATTTTTTTTCATTAATATCAAAGATGAGTTACTTACTGAAGAAGAATCAATTGCTGTATGCGATTATACTATTTCAGAATTTTCGACGAAAAGATGACTTTTAGTGACGATGAAAGAGATACTGAGTCTGAAGATGTTTCCTGCAATATCGAGAATTTCCAAAAAGCGGCAAAATACAGTAAACAGCTACAGAGTTTTTTTTCTTTTCTTTGTTTTTCTATCTTTCTTTCTTTCTTTTTTTTTTTTTTTTTTTTTTTTTTTTTTTTTTTTTTAAGAAAACAAGATAGTTCAGAAGGATTGAAATTACTGACAGACTTAAAACTTCACACTGAAAAACATGTAATCGCAAGCAAAGGTTAACTTTTGTATCAGATTTTTTTCAAAAGAATGTAATAAACTGTGGAAAGAGGTATGCACAATTTTATATCAATTTTATTACTTAAACAAATAATTTTAATTTATTATTATGCATATAATAGAGATTTTAGGGCATAAAAAAGTCAAGTAAAGCATTTCTTAGCAATTTTTTTAAATTAAGGTTATCCCAATAGCGGACACCTCCGAATAGCGGACAATTTCCGCGCTCCCGAGGTGTCCGTTATTTAGAGGTTTTACTGTACCATATAAACTTCTTTTATGCTTACAATTTCGTCTACTTTTAGCGTCATAGCTTTGCGGTTCATCCATATAAACAAGTTCTTTTAACTTGTTAATAACTAATAGTTCTTTTACCTTGTCTTTTATCTCGTCTAATATACATGGATTGAGAAATTTAAAAGATTTTAAAAGAAATTTATTATTTAAAAGAAAAATGAGCACTAAACGTAAAACATGTATGCTTATAGGTGAAATTTCTCAGCATAATAAACTCCGTTTTTCTGCACGAACCCGCGAGCTACAAGCTTGCTCTGTACACTCAGAAAAAAGAATTGATTAAAACTAAAAAAGATATTTTGTTGAGTGCATTTTGGTTGTTTTAAGTGAATTTTTTAGTTAAAGTTAAAAATCATTTTATTGCTCAGACAAAAAAAAAAAAAAAAAAAAAAAAAAATTGTTAACACTCTTATAAAATTTTAACAAAATATCATCAATTTTTTTTTTTTTTTTTTTTGAGTCTTACTAAATTCTTGTATTTTCAATTTGTAACTCCAACAAAATTTTGTCGTTTTTGTAAAATTTAAATTGGTGTTCAGTAGCCATAACTCTCTCACGTAATTTTGTTTAATTGACTTATATGGTTATAAAGGATTAGCATGATTTTTGGATAATAAAAACTTTTCAAATTCAGACAGATTAATGACGTTATTATGCATTTCGGATAAAAATTGTGAACGGAAAATCGAAAAAAAAAAAAATGAAATATTTTTTTTTTATTCAAGCAAAATTTTCATTGAACCATATTTAAATGAACAGATTTATTGGACCAAACAAATTTTTGTTGATTCAACAAAACTTTTTTTCTGTGTGTATTTACCACCCCTAGAGGTCTGCACGGGCCGGAATTTCCAGGCCCGGCCCGGCCCGTTGTAAAACTCAAAAGTTCGGCCCGAGCCCGACCCGGCCCGTTCAAATTTTTATATTTTAGGCCCGGCCCGGCCCGTAGAGAAATCAGGGAAAACAGGCCCGGCCCGGCCCGGCCCATTTTGGCCCGTTATAATTTCTACGATTTCTAAAAAATTCAGATTTTATCATATAATTAAGATTTTTTTAAAGAGTACTGCATACATATCTATGGAATGATTTTACAGTATATTTTACTGGGACTACACATTAGTAACATTAATGATTACTAAGATTCTTAGGCCAACATTCAAATAAAGATTCATTAAAAAATTAATATGGCTTAGAATAAAAGAAAAAAAAAATAAATTTAAAAACATCGTAACTTTTGCAACTGTTTAATAAAGAAAGATTTATAAAAATATTTCTACATCATTTTATTAAAGATTTTAAATCCAAATTCATACGTTAACTCAAAGAAGCACCTTTCTGATACATTTCTAAATTCATTTTTTTCTCAGAAATGCATAAGATTAGCAGGTGTCTTTATTCAGAAACTATATAATCGAATGGCGTTATTCATTTTTTGATACAAGCAATTTAAGAACACTGCAAGAAAATAAAATATTGTCATAGTTAGCGTTCTGAATCGAATTTCCGGAAGCGATAGCATGGGAAGGGAGAAAAACCTGCAACCATTTGAGAAACTATTGTATCTCAACAAGGTTATACAAGTATTTTATTTACCAAAAATTAAAAACGCTATTCGATTCCAAATCCCTTCAATAGTCAGGCTTATCACTTTTATATTTTTACAATTAAAAATTAATGTAAAAATGTGTCAAACTTTCGCGTTATTGAAAAATTAATTTAAAAACCATCAAGAAACATATATCCAAAGATTAAGCTAACATAAGTTCTTTATCGCTGTTCATAATTTTACAAATTATGTTGTCTGCCCTACAGATCTTGAGAACAATTAAGTCTTCTTTCGGTCCGGCAAGTCTATATGTAGAAAAATAATGCCTTGATCTCCAATTTTGATCTTGGCCCTGCACGAGTCAGTTTAAAAAATATTAAAACGGGTTAAACACAATGTAACTGTCCGATGACGATCTCTACACTGCACAAGTTACATTTTTATATTGATGCTGTCAAACTAGTATGGCTCGTGATGCACATTTATATTTATTCTCGTTAAAACCATTTTCGTTGAAAATAGGTTTATATTTTATCGTTTATGTGTAAATCTTCAAAACGGGCCGGCAGGCCCGAAAATTTTTATATCGGCCCGGCCCGGCCCGTACGGCCCGTTCAATTTTTTTGCCGGCCCGGCCCGGCCCGTTTATTTTGTTTGTCGGCCCGGCCCGGCCCGTTGAAAAAAACATTCTAATTCTGCCGGCCCGGCCCGGCCCGGCCCGTTAGCAAATTCGAAACGATTCCGGCGGCCCGGCCCGGGCCCGTGCAGACCTCTAACCACCCCTCCTTTTTCCGCAGCACCCACTTGCAGTAGATGGCAAATAATAATAATAATAATGAATGAATAAATAAATAAATAAATAAATAAATAATAAAATAAATAAAAATATTGAAATGTGATCGAGTTATTAAAATATAAATTTCTTCCTTATGATTAGCATTCGCGAATGGGTCTTTTTGCGTGGCTGAAGTAGCCTCTTAATTGTACCATAAACCGTAATTGCTGAACTTTATAAATTTCGCTTCAAAACTGAATCCGCCTTTTCAATATTAGGACCTATAACATATAAACACATGTAATGTACAGAGTGTCCGGTGTTCACATAAAACCTCCCTTATTTCAAGTGCTACATGCAATGCCAGATTTACGGCAGGGCATTCGGGGTACGGGCTCAAGGGCCCCCAAATGCTACTGAAGATTTTTCAATTTTTGTCCAAAATCTGATATAGTTTTAATATTCAATGAAATTTTACATTTTATTCTATATTTTATTATATTCGTATTGTATTTTTATGCGTTGTATATTTTGACTAAAACAATCATTTATTACTCTATTATAGTGAATATTTTTCTTTATATTTATCAATTAAAAAATATATTGTATTTTAAATTTTTGTTTAATCCTTTTTCCTGTAATTCTCAGATTATTTGAATGTTGATGAGCGTAGCTTACCGGCTGTAGAGCATCCTAATATATTAAATAATGGTAAGCTTAGGGTTGTCGAAAATTTATTATCAGTTGTTGCATACATTATTATTCCAGATATATAGACTAGCATAGAAAAAGATAATTAGCACCACACAGTTTATTATAAAATATCTATTCATTTAAATTTCATTATTGTGAAATAATTATTTTGAAGTAAGTTATTAATTATCATATTTAATTTTTAAGGGTGTATTCGGAAAAACGCTCTTCCACCTTCAACAGCTCGAAATTTCCCGATACAATTTCAGACATATTTTTAAAAGTAGAAACATGAAACTTGCTGAGCGAATTTTTGAAGAGACGTAGAAGGTGCCGTGTGATGTCATTTTACTCTCAATTCATTAGAATTTGATATATAAACAATTATCTCCTCAGCATGACACTTTTTTTCGTTCCCAAATCTCCCGCTTCGGAAAAATCTGTTCAAAATGCCTTTTTTTTTTTTTTTTTTTTTTTTTTTTTTGCAATATTTTCTGCATTTATCAAAGAATCGACAATCACGGCACCTTGTGTATTTTCTAAATAAGACAATTTGCGAGTTTGATGGATATGAGAGCAAAAATGAATTTAAAAATAAATCGGAAAATAAGCAGTTTGAATCGAAATACACCCTTAACGGATATTTTAAAGTCGATAGAGATTACTTTAGTAACTATCGTTTTTCATTTTTGTTTCGTCAACCACTCAGTAAATAACGTTTCAAAGCCCCCTCGCCCCCGTAAGGATTTGTGCCCAGGGTACCCAAATTTGTAAATCGGTCCCTGACTACATTTACGGAAACTATGAATCCCGGAGATTCGCAATATCATGAGTAGCAAAACGACATACTTATTTTGCAGCATTTAAAAAAAAAAAATCGTTTGGAAAATGAGTGTTTTTTTCAATTTGAGAATAGAGATATCTGAAGCATATTTGAAATCTTGTCATGTCCGGATTTTATTCGTTTTCTGATTGTTTCCTGCTTAATGTCTAGAAATGGATTACTTCTTTTGCCACAATGACAAAAAAAAAAGCATTAAAACTACAAAAAATTAATTAATTAATTAATAACTGAAAAATAAATTGAGATGTAACTTCCAAACAATTTCCATTTAAAAGTTCGTTTTTCCTCCTATACAACGGTGTAAAAATTAAAAATGTGTAATGTTTAGAATTTTAAAAATTTGCAGTACCGAAAATTGTAAAACTAAAATTTCATGTAAAATTTGGTTATGCTTGGTCCAGAAATATTTAATGCTTAATCTACGACGTACGTAATATATGACTCTGTTATTACATAAGCCGCGATTTAGTCATCAAGAAAATGGTGTTTATTTTTATTTTTTTTAATATAGAATTTATCCATAAGTCTAAAATTTTTGTCTTTGAAATTATCATTTTCCGAATGGTCTTTTTAACTTGTTAGATTACATTTTTTCTAAAAGTGCATTATTAATATGCCATGAGCAATTTTCACAGAAAATACTATAGTGCTGCCATCTATAGTAACATTCCAAAAAGAATTTATTGCAACTGATGGTTTTTGGTGCTGCCACCTATTAAAATTAATTGATATATAAAATTGCGATGGAATATAAATTATTTTATGTTTCTTTAAGATCCGAATAAACTAAATACGAATAGCGGTTATTATTTTTTTTTTCATGTAGTCTCTTTCGCAATTATCTCTCCCCTTTACACATACATAATTTATGGAATTTACTTTAAATAATTAGTCTAAATTAAAAAACTCAAATCATAACTTAAAAATTTATAAACTGCAATGTCTTGAGACTGGGGATGGGGAGTGTACTGTATACAGTGGCGTGCGAAGAGAAAATTGTGCCTGGGGCAAAGTTTCAATTTGGCGTCCCCCTCCCCTAAATTTTTCTTGTGAAAGCCCAAAAATTACATTGGTAGTATAAATTTGGCGCCCACTAATTTCCGCGCCCGGGGCGACCTTCCCCTTCGTCCCCTCCCCCTTTCGCACGACGCTGACTCTATAGGTATACTCACACCATTTTTTTTCAAAATAAAAGCCTTTTACACGATTTTGAGAATATTTTAAAGAGAAATATACTTTTTTTTTTAAACTATTTGGAAAATAGTTTTTACCCTCGGTAGGGAATTGAGAAATCTGAAGTATATCTGAATCTTTTTATTGGTTAAATTCCACAACTTATTTTATTTTATTCGTTTCCTGATTGGCCCACGTTTAATTTCCAAAAATGGAATATTTTTTTTATTTTTTATTTTATTCGTTTTCTGAGTGGCTCATGTTTAATGCCCAGAAATGAAATACTTCTGTTGCCACAATAACAAAAAAGTGTAAAAAAAAAAAAAAAAAAAAAAAAACTACAAAAAAATTAATAACTTAAAAAGAAATTGAGATACAGCTTTCAAACAAATTGCATTTAAAATTAAATTTTTTTTCTGTATACGACAGTGTAAAAATCGAAAGTGTTTGATGTTTAGAAGTTTAAAAATTTGCAGTGACGAAAATTCTAAAATTAAATTTCATTTAAAATTTTTATATGATTGGTACAGGAATATTAATTTTTAATCCATGGCGTACGTAATATAGGTCTCTGTTATTACGTAAACTTCGTTTTGATCATCATAAAAATTATATTTATCATTATTATTTTTTTTAATGTAGAATTTATTTATAAGTCTAAAATTTTAGCCTTTGAAAATATAATTTTTCAAATAGTCGTTGTAGTTTGTTAAATTACATTTATTTATTGTATAATTTTTTTTATAAAAAAGAAATGATATTCACTAAAAGACAACTATTCAAAAGTAAAATATTCTCCTATAATTCAAAAATTTCGCTATACCACCACGTATAATGAACAAGATAGAAAAAATCATGCCCCAAGCATAGATCATGAAGCACTCTCCAATATATTCAGAATAATGTAAAGAAACTGCACCGTTTAAAAAAAATAAAATATGTCTCATTTCAACATACGGAAATGTATAACGCATGTCAAAACCGAATTTCAGCTGTTCCCATCTACACTCGGAAATTTATCTGAATTTTTTAGCAGCCCTGTATATGATCTAGAGATTTGTATCTATTAACAACATGCATTCCAAAATAAAGTTCATTTAAGAAATATATATAACAGTTGAAAATTTCCCTTCAACACTTTTCTCTAATAAGGAGAATGTATGCGAATACTTTTGTGCAGCCCTGTATATGAGGTATAGAATTTATATAAAAAGAGTAATACGCAAAAGACTATTTAAATTTAAAAGCGCATACCGAATTTTAAAACATACTTTCCAGAATTTATTACGCAGAACCGATTTCTTTTGTATGTCCATGAAAATTAATAAAAAATGCTATGTTTTAACGTGATCGTAGTGAAATATAGCCTTTTATATCAGTTTCGGTACTTTTGAGATAGCATAATAGCATTAAAATACTCTCCAAACGATTTTTCCCCATGTACCATAATGTAATCGAATTCTTTTGAGTGTTCCTGTAAATGAACCATTAATCGTACATACTTCATATTCAATGCAAAACATGCTTTGGTGATCCTAAATAAGCTTTATCAAATGCATGAAAATCCGAGTATATTTACGGGAGACAGAGCATGGACAGACGGGCAGATAAACCGAATGCATAAGCACTTTTAAACTTTGTAGGAAAGTGCTAAAAATTACTAATTGAATTGAAATGTAATTGATAAATTACAGTAGTATGTAATTAATACTATTTATTTTTATTCGACAGTTATATTTCATTAATTCCCCTCATAGCATGCATGGTCACAGTGACGTCACGATGACGTCACTGTGAGTCACTTTTGTCACATCACATCTGTGACCAAAATGACACCACTCAGTGACGTCACATTGTAAATGAGATGTGACTTTCTTAAAATTTTTTAGAAAATTACAAATATTCTTCAAAACATGTTATTTACTTTAAAAACATGTTTCTGGCAATTTAAATATCGTCGCTTTTGTCACAGTTTTGTCACAATGTTAATGTCAAAGTAGTCACAAATGACACATTTGTCACACCGTGACTTCACAAAGTGGTCACAATGTGACGTCACAAACGAGCTCTAAAACGGCCATAACGACTTCACATTTTAATCACTGTGCGTCACATCGACAATTGATGGTCACAAAGTCACAATGTGACTTCACAATGACGTCACCATGCCTTGCGGGTCTGCACCAAAACAAAAATAAATTAATTAAATAAATAAATAAATAAAATAAAAAACTTGCAGTTATAATGTATAAGTTAACAATTAATCAGGGCTGCCACATGTTGACTAGTTTTTCATTCTATTTCGCACCCCTTTTTCAAAACAAAAATCTTTGGCATACGCTTTGACAAAATTTGCAAGAGAAATGTACTTAAAAAAATCCCTCACCCCATTAAATAAATAAATAAATAAATAAATAAATAAATGTAATTTAACAAACTACAACGACTATTTGGAAAATAATATTTTCAAAGACTATAGTTTAGACTTATAAATGATTTCTATAGTTATAAAAAACAATAATAACGTCATTTTTATTATGACCACATCGTAGTTTACATAATTACAGAGTCATATGAATATGCCTGAACGTTTAGAGTCACGTTAATATTTCTGGGCCAGTTATAAACAAATATTAAATGAAATTTCAGTTTAACAATTTTCGGCAATGTAAACTTTTAAATTTCTAAACATTGCACATTTTTAATTTTTACACCGTCATCTACAGAAAAAAATTACTTTTAAATGCAGCTTGTTTGAAACTTGTATCTAAATTTGTCATTCAGTTATTAATTTTTTTGTAGTTTTTTTTTTTACTTTTTTTGTCATCGTGACAACAAAAGTATTTCATTTCTAGATATTAAGCATGGACCAATCAGAAAACGAAGAAAATGAAAAAGAAATGAAATAAGTTGCGGAATTCAACCTATGAAAACATTGAGATATACATCAGACTTCCCAATTCTCTACCGAAGACAAAACTATTTTCCAAAGAAGATAAATAGAGTAGTGCAAATCGTATATCAAAATAATCGCCTGTGGCAGCCCTGATTAATGTATAACTTTAAATGAAGTGCAATGTTTCATATTTTTAATCGATTATTTATAATGTATTACCTAGCAGTTAAGATTAGATTGCTGAAATAAAGAAGAAAAATCGTAATCCAAAATTACTATAAGTGTAAATAATTAATGTCGTGTAAAATTCCCAGAAGAATCATTTCAACTTATTCAATATAAATATAAAAATTTTAACTGTATAAGTATAATGTGAAATAAATAAATAAATAACCAAAATAAGAGCAGAACTATAAAATAAAAAATTGATTTTTCAATTCTCAATTATAAAAAAATGACAAAAAAATAATAATTAATGCATTTTATGCTTCTTTATTCTAATTATTATTATTTCAGATTTAGATGAAGTCGTCTTAAATAAAGTTTTGTTTTTCTTTACTTTTTGAAAAAAAAAAAAAAAAAGGATAAAGGCTAAAAATTGTTAATAGTTTTAAAACCGATTTTTACTGCAACCAAAATATTTAAATTATTGCTTTTTTACGTGGCAAAAAAAAAAAAAAAAAAAAAGTCTTGTTTTATTATAAATTAGGAACGAAAATATCCAACCGAAACATGACAAACAGAATCTTTTAATGCAGTTTATAAATACTAGCCACCCTTGGCGACCAGTTTGGTCTCTCTTAAATGCATATTAAGCAGTAAACCATATTGCTTTTATTCATAATTTTTTTTAATTGCTCATTTTTTTCCCAAATTAGAAAATTCTGCCACTGAATAATGCTCAGATGTCATATACGCACCACATTGGCGCAATTGCAACAAAAAGGCAAATATATGCCTCATGTGATAACCTGGCAAATGTTATTTATTCTTTAATAAACTGTTTATTTACTTTTATTTTCTTTTTAAAAATGATATAAATTGTTTTGTTCTATAATTATTTATTAAACTTTTTTTTTATTTATTATTATTTCCTTTTTATTAAGAGTTAAAAAAGTTAAAAAACATATATGAGGACCTCAGAAGCCAAGGGGCACAAGTGATATAATTTAGATTTCGAGTAAATTGAGTTCAAAGTTAAGCATCAATTGTAATTGAATGAATTAAGATAGGAATCTTTTGCTTATTTCTTAATGTTCTTTGAACTCTTATTTCAATAACTGTTTAGAAAAACAGCGGATTAAATTTTGTTTTAAATGTATAACTAAGCAATATTTATCAGCATTCGGCACTTGTACCCTTTGGCTTCCAAGAAGTAATGAAAAGTGCTTCGGCACAAGTGCCGAATTAATACAAGAAATAAAAAGAAAAATTTTTAGAAAATGAAGAACAATGTTGATATAAATAAATGAATGGACAAAATTTTGTTTTAATAAAAGTTCTAAAAAGGAAAAATTATGAAATAAAAAAAAAGAAAATACGAAAAATTTAAGAACAATGTTGATACACATGAATGAAACGACAAACTTTTATTCTAACATAAGATTTAAAATTTTATTATAAATTTTGAAAAAAATTTAAATTTTCTAACACTGTCTAACAAAGGTAAAAAGTGAATATATTTTCAGTTTGTCTGTCCGTCTGTCTGTCTGGCAATTCGGCAGTCTACCCGCGCTCTAACTCTCATAAATATACTCGAATTGCGCTGAATATTTTGGAAATTATTTACGCTTATCCCTAGCACGAAGCCTATTTCAAATAAAGTTTCTAGCATGATTAATTTATTTACAGGGACAATCAAAAGTTTTTCGTTTCATTACGGACTATGGGGGAAAAATCGTTTCAAATGAATTTTAAAGGCGTTACATCTGTCAAATATATTAAGATTTATATTTATCTACGAAGTTCATTAACATATGCATTCTGTAAAATATATGGTGAAAAGAAATTCATTTACAGGGCCACAAAAAAGAATTCCATTACATAATGGGAAAGTGAAAACTGTTTGCAATATATTTTAATTATATTAAACTTTTCATGTATACTAAAATTGATATACGTCCATGAGATTTAATATAAGTTATATCGCACATAACATGAAGTTCACAGCATTTACAGGGACACACAAAAGATTTGAAATAGTATATTCTATCCAAAATATTGTACATTATCGATATGGCTGGTGGATGAATAAAATGCTTGATATGCGCTTTTAAGTTTCACTAAATTTATACATATTACATGGTATGTATAAATGCTATATTTGATATACAGGGCTACACAAAAGATCTGGTAAAAATTACTGAATATGAGTATAATTTACTTAAAGATTGTCTTTAAATGAGTTATGTATTTTTATGATGAATTTCATTCAGTTTACTCAGAAATATTTGTAGAATACAAATAAAAGGATATACAGGGCAACACATAGAATTGGATACATGGTCGTCTATGGATGATAATTTCTTGAAATATTATTTCAGCAGTCTTAAAAATGTTTTACTTTGAACTAAATTTTAACTAAATACTGGCGTATAATACAGGTTCTAGGTAAACTCCAGGGATGAACAAAATTATACAAGTATGTTTCCATCTGTTAGTATAAAATGCTGAAAGAGAAATTTCAAACTGTTACGCATTTTCTTCCTAAATTAATTTTTTCCATTATACTGTATATATATAACCGGCAGATCAAACACAGGGCTGTTCAAAATTATTAAAATACATATTTTGTCTATTGACAGTAACATTTTATTACCTTAAATTGCGATATTTTTTTTAAAGATTTCAAGAAATCTTGGAAAGTGTTTCAGAAGCTATGTTTAATGCTTGATTTTTCTTACTTGTTAGCAGTCTGCATTTATTTAATGTAATATTTAATGCATTAAAAAGCAAATTCATTAAAAAAAAAACTGACGAAAAATGTTTTGAAAAACGACATACAACTCCAGTTCATAAGGTTTAAAACATCACACGGTGTAAATAATTTTAAACTGTGATTGGTACAAATTGCCATATGATCGTGTTTTTGTACCAATCGGTGTTTAAAAATTATCAAATTCCTGGGGCGTTTTCAGAGCCATGAACTAGCCTTACATGTCGTTGGTCGCGCTTCAGCTATATAGACGTTAATGAATACACCTGCACTTATACCCCTTGGCCTCCACGCGTTTCACGGTTTCGGGAAAGAGGTTAAGTAACTGACCCCTAAAATTCAGTGCAAAATTAAAAAATCACTCTTAACTCTTTACCTACAAATAAATAGACTTATTTTCAGATAGCCTGTGCACTTAACTCATTTTTTTCAATTTTGTCACTTATACTCCTTGGCTTCTGGGCTCCTCATATGTAACTGGTATTGAAAACGAAGCTTTCGCCATATTGGCATAAGAAAAAAAATCGCACCAATGTCGAGAAATCAAGAACTCGGGATTTTTATGCTAATTTGGCGCATCGCCAAATGTTGTACCCATGGCATCTTTTATATATATATTTTATTAATTTTATTTAAAATATATTTAATAATATAATTCCTTCACTCATTTAATTTATAATAACATAAGTTCAATTTGAAACTGAAACGTTTAAAATTCATGATTTTTATTTATTTTTTAAGCATATAGAATAAAAAACAAAACAAAAATAACAATATTTTGAAGCTCCATTTGGGCGTTTCCATTCAATCATAGGCTCCCAATCTTTTCTGGACCACCGCCCCCTTTACAAAAAAAAAAAAAAAAAAAAAAAAAAAAAAAGTGACAACGATCCCTTTTCCATAGCTGTTAATTGTTCAAAATGTTAAAACATTGTTGCATATTATCTATATTTTATCTATCGATCTGCTAAGCATCACAGAGTAGAATTTAATTAAAACGACCACCAAATGTATTAAAAATTGTTTATTAGAAATTCAAAATTAAATACAAAAACAAAAAAATAATTGTAATTTAAGAAATTACCCCAACCATTTGAAAAATGTTTCACTCGATACATTCATCTATCATTTTAAGCTAAATACCAGTTGTTTTATTGTGTATTATCCGTGCCACTGCTATAAATGACTTTATACATGCTGCAATTTGAAGGTACGGTTCGTTTAAGTTATATCACTCTATTGTCGCCAAGCATAAAAGTTGGCGACGAAAGAAACATTTCAAACTATTTAACATTGTTGGTGCAAAAGTAATCATTATTAAAATACAGCTTTGGCATATACTGTTATACTTGTAAGACTTTGGCATATATTGTTTGATTTTACAGAGCAGAATTTTGGTGATGGAGGTTTTAAACCAAAATCGATCGCAGCACATGCATCTGTGAATGGGTCCATCAGACATCAAATCAAAAAAGTTTTTTCCCAGTTTTTCCCAAGCCGATTGCTTTTTAGTTTTCTTTTTAGGTGGTGGAAAATCAAGAGTAATAGCTATAACATTTTCCGGCTTGTTAGAATCACTATTGGCACTCAAATTTTCCTGGTTAGAACCGACCGATAGTAAAACGCCATGGCTAGTGGATTGGTCGCCCTGGCGACATGATGTTTTACAATTAATCGGTTCGGCATTAAATTGCTTCCTTTTTCGTGATCGCCTTTCAACACGTAATTGGTTTTCAGCGGCTCAATAATCTTTTGATTTTATCATTTTCTGCATTGAAAGACGTTTTTGCGCCAAACCAAATACAGTATTACTCAGTTATCCCGTCGACCAATTTCGCCAAATGATACGAATCGCCAAACTAATAAGCAACTTATACATGTTGACTGTGTTTAATATCATTGAATGCGATATTCACGTTCATTCATTTCTTTGGCTTCGGCTTTTTCCGTATCTGTTAATTTCCGTCTACCCATTTTTAAATTTGTTAGTTTTCTCCTTTATTACAATGATTTTAACCATTTTAATTTACTATTCAAATAAAAATTCTTCTAAAAGTAAAGAATTTAATTTAAATTCAAATAAAAATTCTTCTAAAAATAAAGAATTTAATTTAAATTCAAAAGTGGTAACATCATTCAAAAGTGGTAACATCATCGGGTCCATTCTCCCGAAAACAACAACCATTTTTCAAATGGTTAATAAGAACTTAAAAATAATAATAACAAACGGTTGAGGCTGGTGAAGTTTTAACAATTTGTTCATGTCGGATTCCAATTTCTTTAACATCAGTCACAAATTGCCAGATTCAAAGATGTCTGTTCCTTTTCTTAGGCAGTAAATTAGCTATGCACGGAAGCAGTTCTCAGCCAAATCTCATGAAAACTTCTCATCGGGTGTGTGTGTGGGGGGGGGGGGGGGGGCACCGTAATACTTACCCATCATGGATATGTATAATATAATATATGAATATAAAACATATGTAAACTACAGGTTGTCCCAGAAATGTTGGGACAAACTTTAAGGAGAGGTAAGGGACTTCACAAGGGTTCAGATTTGTATAGCAACACATGGTCGGAAACGTATTCTTGTCGCGGTAGTGATGACACAAAACACAAGATGGACGGGACAAGAATAAGAAAAGAAAATACCTTTATTATTCTTAGTACAGAAGAAAAGAAAGGAAAAAAAGCATTAAAACAACACCAATCGTAATCAAAGTAGGTGTTTGATGTTACGCCCCCGGGCCTTGATGCATATAAAATGATGCATCTGAATCCTTGTGATGATCTCTACCTCCCCTTAAAGTTTGTCCCATTATTTCTGAGACACCCTGTATACATAAAATGCATTGCAATTAGAAAACAAAATTTAAGCGCATATTTAAATAATTTTAATGTACATAGTAGTGTTCTAGTAAGGCCCCTGTCCTCGCTTGAAGAAACGCTCGCGAACTAATGCTATTCCTATGGGGAAGCATTTTTCTAATAACTCTTTCGCATTTTGACATTTTTGAATATTTTTTTTTTGCATTGGATAGCTGAGGTGCATGCCGACAGCGCACCTTTTTTACTTTTTCGATTTTGGTTGCAGATATTTTTTACAAAGTTAGTTTCACTTTCAAAACCTGTTTCGAAACTGAAAGTGCTTTTTAAAAAAATATCTGCAACCAAAATCGAAAAAGTAAAAAAGGTGCGCTGACGGCATGCACCGTATCTGTCTAATGCAAAAAAAAATTATTCAAAAATGTCAAAATGCGAAAGAGTTATTAGAAAAATGCTTCCCTATAGGAATAGCATTAGCTCGCGAGCGTTTCCTCGAGCGAGGACAGGGGCCTTAATGAATTGCTGATGAACTAATTTCGACAAATTTATATAAAACACCAAACTACTCAAGTAGTACTGAATTGCGCAAAAGACACATCCTTATAACTCCAAAAATAATAATTATATTAACTGATAGTTTACTGCGTCGGATGAAGCGTCTCGATTCCAATTAAAATATACCTTTGAATTAAAATCTGAATGAAATACAGGGTCATGGAAAATCGAAGAATGTGGAAAACAGGACTACAAATGTCTCGGCAACTAATAATTTGATCGACTTCGTTCTTTATGCAAAATTTGTGTTATTTTATTGCCTTTTACGTCCATGCCTTAAAATAAAAAAAATTCGAAAATTTTTATATACCTTTCACCGGAACGAATTTTTCGAATGTGAAAAAAAAAAACTTTAGATCATCGAGGTTACTAATAATAAATAGGCTTCGTTCCATTCTTACATACTAAGTATGTACAAAATTTCAAGTCTCTATCTCAATTTGTTCGGGAGATACAAGCGTTTACAGACATACTAACAAACAGACACACAGATGGACGGATGGCAAATTTTTTTCTAAATATATGTTTTTCGGAATCTCCAGTGTCTAAAACGTGTAAATCCGTATATATATATATATATAAAAGGCTTTTTAAAACGATTGCAAGATTTACCCTATACTATGTATGATGGATAAGTAAAAAAAGCAATTAAAATTTTATGCACTCTCGCTCACAATCCAGATAAGAAAACTGTATTGGTTTTTGAAGTTAGGAACTCTCGGTATCCATTTCTGAATTTTACTTTTAGTTCTCGTTTGCTGTGAGTTCTAAGATTTACTCCCCAAAATATGATGATACTGCAGTATCTGCATTTGCGAAGGGATCTAAAAACAAACTCGGTACATTCATGTATAAATATCTTGGAATCGCTCGGAAAAAACTTCATGAAGAACGGTCAACTATTGACAGTAAGTAAATATTCCTGTTTTAACAGATTGCGAATAATATAGCAAATTGGTTGTGTTTTCTTCTACGTAGATTTCGTTTGAATAAGAGAAGTTTATCCATAGAAGCAGCTATGAGGTTTTTTTTTTCTTTTTTTTTCACTAGTTAAATTTAACTAATGGATATTATTTTTTAATGTAATCAGGTTTTAGCATTTTTTTACACTTCGGTTTTCAGTTAAGTGTAAGACTGAATCAAATATATCGAGACATCTGCACTATAAAATGAAACAATTATTTCACAGACTTCGTGCCTTCGTGATATTAAATATCGATTTTCTCTCTATCGATTTTATAATTTTTAGAAAATGATAGGTCTTTATATTTTTTCTCTTCTTTTTTGAGTTTTTGTTATTTGGTAATGCTGATCCATCGAGTTGAATAGAAAATTTGCAAGTCTTTAAGCAATAGCATAATGATATTTCAGTGCCTTTAGCCACCTATTCCTCCTTGTACCGCATTGTTACTCAGGATTTTTTCTAATAATATCTGACGTTCTTTTTTTTTCTTTTTTTTTTTTTTTTAATGAAAAACAGTCTTGATTATCTCTTTTTTACTTCCGGCAAGATTACTTTTTCGCCGATTGTGTGTGGTGTTCATACTTTTGCGATCAACTTATATCACAATATTATATGATGCATCAATCACAATATTATATGATGCTCGTAGTCCGTCATTTTCTTGTTTAGTAGACGAATGAAAAAGATTTGATATAGTTGACTGTTTTAAAATTTTCTTTTCCAGTTTTTGAAGAATAGGACGCATCTTTGTTTTTTCTATCAATATGCATTTATTCATTTTATTGGAGAGTGCATAGAACCGTATTTAAAATACTCAATAGTGTACTGCCGGCATTTCTTCTTCGATTAAGATATTTTGACATATAAAAATTTTCCCAATTTAAGTTTAAATAAATTTACTTTTGAACAAATTTATACATATAATGAATTTTAACTTTTTCTCAAAGAATAAAAAAATTTCTTGAACTCATTCAAATCACGGTTTCGTTTAAAAATATCTGTTCAGACATGTACCGTCATACTTCAGAATTTTTCGAAATACAGATATAAATAATAATAAAATATGCTTTTTTTTAAAAAAAAAAAAATACTAACCGACTTCAAAAAAAAAAAAAAAAAAAAAAAAAAAAAATACCAAGCTTGCCGACAACTTGGCACTAACGCATATGAATGCATAGTTTTAATATGGTTATGACTTGAAAACGTTGGAACAATGAATGATGATTTGCGACAAATCATTATTTTTTTTATTTATGAAATCCACATTTTGTTATTTAAAAAACATTCTAGTCACCAAAATTTAATGAAATTAAAAGATCTAGTTAAGGTGTAAGAGTTAAAGCCTGAAATTGTATTTGTTTATTGTACACACACATCTGACTTGTGTGCTCGACATGAAAGCCTGCGATTACCTGAAAAATGAAAGCTTCTAATTGGATGATTGCTTCAAAAAGAGTTGGAATATTCATGTTTTTATTTTTAAAAAGTTCTAATCGCAAGTATTTGATAAAATTTAAATGGGACCATGTGAGCATCTTGCACTTTCAAACAAAAAAAAGAATTATTAAAATCGGTTCATATTTACGGAAGTTATGAGTGAACAACAAATACATACAGGTCGAAATCATAACCTCCTCCTTGAAGTCGGTTAAAAAAAGCATTCTGTTTAAAAATTTTATCCAGCCAATTATCGCAAATTTTGTACTCCGCACTATTTGAATTCATAATGATTTTTAATGCGAGCTTAGCGATTTTTCATGTCCCGCTGTGATATTTTGACATTCATACAAGAATTGCAGCTACAATGTTTTTAGTTTGTTATAATAAAATTTTGTTCTCCGCAATTTAATCCTTCTTCGTGTTACACGGCGATTTTTTTACATAAGCAAAATAAATTCATCCCCCCCCCCCCATCTAGGTTCGTCTGTATAGATTTTCATTGAAAGGTGCAGTTAAAGTTTTTATCTCGGACAAGGCAATGCAGAGGAAATCAACTATTTTCATTACATTAGTTCCTAAATACGTATAGGTAAGCCATGACCGCCCCCCCCCCCTCTTATTTGACTGTCCTAACATCCCTTAATTTTCAGACTCGCTACCGTCTCCGTTGGGAACCTATGCATTAAACAATCAAAAATAACAGTAATTTTTGTGCTACGTACGTTAGCGTAATACATATATACAGGGTGTCCTCAAACTCATGGTACATACGCTAGGGGGCGATAGAACACATCAAGACGAGTAATAGTAAATAGGAAACCAAGGGTCCTAAATGATGATTGCAAATGATGATAAAAAAGGGAAATTGCAAATGATGATAAAAAAGGGAAAAATGGGTAGATTTATTCGCGGTTTTCGCTAAAGTCATTCTTTCAATTTGTATTTTCTTTAAAAAAAAAAAGAGTTTTAAAGAAAAAGTTATAAAAATGCTGGTAGAGGGCGCTTTAGACTTTGGAATACCGAATAACTACTGTTTACCTTTTTTTTTTTTTTTTTTTTTTTTTTTTTTTTTTTTTTTTTTAACGCTGTTAAATATTTTCTAAATCTTAGACCTTAACATAAATTTTGTGTGCACAAGTGAAATCATCCGGAGTGGTTAAGTGGAGCAAATTTAACTTTGTTCAGGGGGTTGATTTTTGAACGATCGTATGTAATGAGCAAAATAATAAGTGATGAAGCAAACTTTATGAGGTGAATAGTACACATCAAAACAAACAACATTCACTAAGTAATGCATGATTTGAATTCAAACGCAAACGTGTTAGAGCATGTTCAAACTAGATACATGCAAGCGCTATAGCTACCATTATGCTGTAAGTTTCCAAAAGAAGAATATGAAAACGTGACATGGGGAAGAAGAAGAGCGCGTATGCAAATTTTCGCTAGCATAAAAGTTACTTATTCGAGTGCGTAATTGTAAAACTGGGAACTGTTCACAGCAACTGTCTTCATTTGCTCTGTAGATAGCCGATAACATAGTTTTGTACTCTAACCAGGAGAAGGCCGAGATGCATTACATGAACGGAGCTGCACACGGCAATGCAACAGAAGCTCAAAGATTGTACCGAGAGCGTTTTCCAATCAGACATGTTCCTGATGCGAGGATATTTCAACGTCTGCACCAACAACTGTGCGAAAGGGGTTCCTTTGCAAGTTGCAAGCAGAATACCGGACGTTCCATGAGTGTAAGAACGTCATCCGTTACGGATAACCTTTTGGATCGTATCAGCGAGAGGCCTGAATCTAGCACGCGGGAACTGTCCGAAGAAGTGAACGTTTCCCATAATACCGTGTGGCGAGTTGAGCAAGATGAAGGAATGCATCCGTACCATGCGCAGAGAGTTCAAGGTCTTGAACCACGCACGTGTCAATTTTAGCACGTGGTTGCTCCAACAAACGGCTGTGGACCCTGCTTTTTGTGCACATGTGTTGTTCACGGACCAATGCACATTCACATGCGAGGGTATTTTGAAAATCCACAATTATCATGCGTGGTCAAATGAAAACCCATACACAATACGTCCACGTTCGTTCCAGAGACGTTTCGCCGTCAATATTTGCCCGTAATCGTTCACGATTATCTAATTGGGCCATACTTATTGCCAATGTGCCTGGATGCAGATTCATATCTTGTGTTTCTGCAAAAGGTGTTGCCAGAACTATTGAGCCATGTTCCACCACCAATCATACGACGTATGTGATTCCAACACGACGGAGAACCGGCCCATTATAGCCTGGATGCCCGTAACGCCCTGAATATCATGTATCCGGAGCGATGGGTAGGTCGTGGCGGTTCAATCAGCTGGCCACCCAATTTATCCTGTCTGGACTTTTTCTTGTGGGGTCATAAGAAGAGCCTGATATACGAAGATGGACTCGTAGATTCTGCTGAAGACCTTGTTGCCCGGATATCCGTTGCTTCGGCCACCATAACAGAGATGTCTGTTGTTTTCGCCAATGTACGGCGGTCAATTCATCGACGGATTCAAGCCTGCGTTCGTGTTGGAGGCCGCAATTTTGAACAATTCCTGTGATGGAGTACTTCATGTGGTTTATTTTCATTTGATTGAATAAAGTGTTTTTCTTCCTTTTGTTGGTTTCTTTTCATTCCATCTCTGTCTGTCCTGATTTTCATCATTTTGTTATTATATTGCTCATTACATTCGATCGTTTAAAAATTAACCCCCTGAACACAGTTGAATTTCCCCCACTTAACCACTCCCGATGATTTCACTTGTGCACATAAAATTTATGTTAAGGTCTAATCTTTAGAAAACATTTAACAGCGTTAAAAAAAAAAAAAATAAATAAATAAAAAGTACTTATTCGGTACTCCAAAGTCTAGAGCGCCCTCTCTACCGGCATTTTTATAACTTTCCTTTAAAAAAAATTTTTAAGAAAATATTAATTTAAGGAAGGATTTTAGCGAAAACTGCAAATAAATCGATCCATTTTTCCTTTTTTTTTTATCATCATTTGCAATTTGGGACCCTAAACTTTGATGGCGTCTGTCTCCTTTGGAGTACGTTTTGGGATCCTTGTTTTCCCATTTACTACTAGCACTCGTCTTGATGTGTTCTATCAACCCCTAGAGTATGTACCATGAGTTTAGGGACACCCTGTATAGATTCATAACACTATTTAAATAATAATAATATTGCATTTTATTCATTACTTTGTTGCGTATTTCACGTTCAGGTAAGTTTTCTTATCACATCCAATGACCCAATTACATTTTTCCCGCCCTTTTTTTAACGTTAATTAAAATAGTAGTAATAATAATATTAATGATACAAATTCTAGGATTAAATTTTACTTCTATCAAAAGCTTGAATTTTAAAATTTGATCTGTTAAATTTTTTTGAAAAATTCTTTCTTTTGTCACAAATTAATAATTAGTTTGTCACAAAATAAACCAACAAATATCATAAAAAAAAACTAGTCCAATATGCCAACTCCCCCAAACTTTCTTCAATTTCATAAATGTTAATACTTCAAAATTCGCTATCACAGTTTTGCCAAAATTTAATGGCAAACTATGTTCATCATGAGTATTCTAACTCTATTAAATTCCGCGCATTAGTTCTTAAGATATAATTATCGCTAAGTTCGTGCAAATTCTGGAAAATTCAGCATAGCAGCGCCACTCATTTGGGTGATTTACGCTGGAATCTAATCAGCAAACACTTATGTCACGTATAACTGAATCTAAAGTTTTATTAAAATACGTGCTTTAGTTTTTGAAATTGAAATATTGTGAAATCCTCAAATATCTAGCACATCAGAGCCACCTACTGGACTTATTAATACCAAAACCTAATGAACAACATGTTGAGACAACAATGTTAACATTCAGCTGAATCAGAAGTTAGATGAAAATTCGTGCATTAGTCATGAGTCCCTTAGCTCCTATTGCGGAAATCCCGAAAAATGCAACACAGCAACGCCAATTGTTAAACAATTTACACCAAAGGATAACCATCACTAATTCATATTAAGGGTGTATTTCGATTCAAACTGCTTATTTTCCGATTTATTTTTGAATTAACTTTTGCTCTCAAACGCATCAAACTTGCAGATTCTCTTATTTAGAAAGTACACAAAGTGCCGTGATTGTCAATTCTTTGATAAATGTAGAAAATATTGCAAAAAAGTGATCAAAAACGGCATTTTGAACAGATTTTTCCGAAGCAGGAGATCGGTGAACGAAAAAAAGTGTCATGCTGAGAAGGTAAATATTTATAAATCAAATTCTAATGAATTGAGCGTAAAAAGACTTCACACGGCACCTTATACGGCTCTTCAAGAATCTCCTCAGCAAGTTTCGGGTTTCTACTTTTAAAAATATGTCTGAAATTGTATCGGAAAATTTCGAGCTGTTGTAGGTGAAAAAGCGTTTTTTCGAATACACCCTAGAAACCTGAAACTTGCTGAGGAGATTCTTGAAGAAGCGTATAAGGTGCCGTGTGATGTCTTTTTACGCTCAATTCATTAGAATTTGATTCATAAACATTTACCTTCTCAGCATGACCCTTTTTTTCGTTCACCGATCTCCTGCTTCGGAAAAATCTGTTCAAAATGCCGTTTTTTGATCACTTTTTTTGCAATATTTCCTATTTTTATCAAAGAATTGACAGTCACGGCACTTTGTGTACTTTCTAAATAAGAGAATCTGCAAGTTTGATGCGTTTGAGAACAAAAGTGAATTCAAAAATAAATCGGAAAATAAGCAGTTTGAATCGAAATACACCCTTAAGAATTAACTGAATCTGAAATTTTACGAAAATCCAGGCATTCGTTCTTGTGACGGAGCTATTGCGGAAATCGTGAGAAATGCAGCATAACAGTGACGCCTGTTGGCCGATTTATGCCAAAAAGTAATTAGCACCAATTTATTTCACGGTCTAACTGAATATAAATTTTATTAAATTCCGTGTTTTATTTCTTGAGATAAAGCGTCTACAAAATTTGTGTTACATACAGATAGTCACAGATTCACGGATAGAGATTTTGTGTAAACATTTTTGGGGGACTCTGGCCGTTCACCCTTTCCGGCGCGGACAAATTCTGTTCGTAAAATGAGAAATTGCTGACTGACACCGGAATTTACAAAAGACTTCTTAGAAATTAAGAACACCCTGATTTAAGCTGTCAGTGTAAAAGTAAAATCTTAATAAAATATTATTGATGCCGTTTGTAAGTTTGGAATTAAAATTAGGTGTTGCCGGAGTGGACACTCTGCGCCGGAAAGGGTTAAAACGTGTAAATCTGTCAAAAACCGGGAGTCGGAAATTTTCACTAATTCAATACTTTTTTCTTCTTGTAAAGACAGGTTGAAAATAACAATGAAAAGTATAATGCATTTTATCCTTTTTTTTCACGCCTGATAAGTTTTTTTTTCCTTTTAAACCACCCCTCAAATGCACCTACACAGATTCGTCATTGTTTGATACGATAAACTGAGATACGTAACAGTTGCTTACGTGGAAACGAATTGCTCGTATGTTACGTAATATTTTGAAAGCGGAGATAAATACTACAAAGCTTTGTAGTGGAAAAATCGTTTTGCATTTTCTGGCCTATATGTCAAAATGAATTCACCAGTCAGCTGAAAGCGATGAAACACAAATCGATTCATTTCTGAATACTCAAATAACGCAACATACTAAAAGATCTTACAAAGCCACGCTTTAATTCAGCTGTTTATGTGTATAACAACAATTCATTTAGGAATGTAAGGAAGAATTAGGTAGAATTTTGAAGAGGTGTAACTTTTTTTTTCTTATTTTCTTCAAAGCGGTGACTGTCTCAATTTTCAAAAAATAAATACGAAGATTCGATGAATTGTGTGATAACAGTATATTTGTTTGGATTATAATTCTAAATTGGAGTGGATTATTAGTTATTTTAAGAAATTGTGAAAATTGAAAGGTAAGCAAAATATCATTATCTAGCAATATTGAAATATAATTTATGTAGTACAGTCGACTCTCGTTAATTCGAAATCGGATAATTCGAATCTTCGCTTAATTCGAACTAAACATGAAGTCCCGAAATTTTCAATTGCAGAATAACGCTAAAAATTTTCCTTAATTCGAACTCATTTTCTCTTGACTTCGTTTAATTCGAACTAACGAGAATTTCGATTTTTCATTTTTCTTTTCTTTCTCTCTGATTTCAGATCATTTGAATGACCTCCTTCCTTTGATTTTTGTGAAAATTGTTCCGTACGAGTATACATAAAATCCCATGCATTTGATATCCAGTTTCTCAGTGTCCCGTCAGTCCATCAGTGATTATTCAATTTTTTCTTCCATTGAGCTTGTTTCTAATCTTTTATTTAGTTTATGTATTTATACATTCTAATTTAATATTAAGTCACATTCTAATGATAACAGACGAAAAAAAAAAAATATAACATTAATTCCTTTGTAATAGTACCGTATTAAGCATGTTTTCATTTCATACTTTCCATAATTCGAACATTTCTTGTGGTCCCGACGAGTTCGAATTAACGAGAGCCGACTGTATATTCATTAATAAGGAAATGAGTTTTATTCGCATCCACACCTTTACAAGCGGTTTCTTTCATTTATTCTTTTCATTGGTCCCACTCGTTTTTCCAGGCCTGATGCTTTATTCTTCCCACCGAGTCCGTGTTGGATTGGCATTTTATTTATTTATTTATTTTTGTAAAAACAAAAGTGATGCTGTTCACTTATTCAACCAAATTTTTAGAAATCTAATTTAATTTAAAAAATAATAAAGAGCTGAAAGAATTACACATAAAGTAAATATTTCTTAAAAGCAAATTATCTCGCGATAGTAATTTAATGATTAATTGTAATCTAACAGTGGAATGCATTATTAAATAGTTCAAGGAAGTGTGGAAATTGAAAGGTAAGCAAAATATCATCATTTAGCAAGAGTGGAATTTAATGTATTTATAATATTTATTAATAAGAAGTAATTTTTGTTCATATTCACCTCATTACAGGTAGTTTCTTTAATTTACCCCCCCCCCCCCCCGATCTCTGTATATTTCCAGGCCCAAAATAGGAGTGGAGGTCTAATTTGATTTTTAAAGTTAATCGAAAACCCTTTTAAAAAACAACTTTTTTATTTGTATAGTTTTAAAATTAAGATTTTCCCCCCATTTAAACTATATTGATTTTCTTAATGAAACTTCATATGAATATAATTGTCTAAGTAAATCTTTTTAATGGGTGTTAATGCAAGTAATTCCCAAGTAGTTATTAATGTTACTAAGGGATCCTTCCTGGATTACAAAACATAAATGAAACACATTTTTAAGTGCGTTTTTAATTATACAAATACGTAGCACTTACAGTCATCGTTTGATTTGTATGTCTGTCCGCATAATAGCAGCGCAAAAACTACCCGCACTGAATGGTTTGAAATTTAATGTATATAATTGTCACGCTATTGAGTCGAGGCAATTCAAATTTTATGAAAATCAAATCATAACTTTACAAGTCGGATATTCCATGCAAAAAGTAGCAAATGAGGTGCGCTCGTACTATAGCGAAGTTTTAAATAGATTCAGATCCTGGAGTAATAGTACTCAGTACTTCGAATACAATATAAGTAGTTAAAATCTTTTGTGTGTAACTATAATAATGTATAAACTATAATAATGAAAATACTACCTGCTTTCTATTATATAGGAAGTAACCTTTTGTAAACCTCAGCAACGTATACCAATTTCATAAAATATGAAATAATTTGATACAATTAAAATGCCCCTGAAATGATGTTTCTTTCTGTAACATTATGTAATGAAATACTTTTATGTGACTCTGTAAATAAATAAAAAAATATTTTTTCCACAATAGATTGCACAGAATGCATATTTTTGTACATACTTCATAGATATATATTGATTTTATTATGTTCAAAAGCGTGTAACATCATAAAAACGCACTTCAAACTATTTTTTTCTTGTTGGCCGTAATATAACGGAAGCCTTTTGAATGTCTTCGTAATAAAACTGTACATAAAATAAAACTGTACGGACTTGATAAAATTATGCAAAATTACACATTTGACTGTCCCTGTCATTGAACTATGCATCCGATTTTCATAAAATTTGAAATGACTCGACAAAATGGTGCAAAAATTATACATTTTAAATTTCAAACGATTCGATTGGGTAGTTTTTGAGTTGTTATATGCGGACAGACGGACAGGCGGACTGAACGACGATTATAGGCTAAAAATAGACGACTAAAAATATATTACTAAACGTTTTCTTCATTCTTTTAAATCCTATCCTAAGAAATTAATCCAATCCTATCATAAGAAATTAATTCAAGAGTTAATAGCCGTGATGGGTTTTGCTTCTAGGTTGCAATGGTGTTTGTATTCAAGATGAAATCTTATTATTTCCATATTACTAAATTTAATATATTTAATGTCAATAAAATTTGTATAAGAGTGCAACAGCTATTACGCCAAGATTTTAATATTTATAAGACTAGTCATACTACGAACGCACCTCCTTTGTTGTGTTTGATGTACAATTTCCGCATCGTTATTATCATTATTGAAAACTCTAATGTATTTTTACTTACCCATCATACGTAGTATAGGGTAAGTCTTGCAATCGTTTTGAAAATCGAAAAAAAAATTTTGACGGATTTACACGTTTTAGATAGTGGAGATTCCGAAAAACATATTTTTAGAAAAAAAAATTTGCCGTCCGTCTGTCTGTCTGTCTGTCTGTCAGTCTGTCTGTCTGTAAACGCTCTATCTCCCGAACAAATTGAGATAGAGACTTGAAATTTTGTATGTAGTTAGTATGTAAGAATGGAACGAACTCTATTTAATATCAGCAACCTCGATTATCCGGAACTATTTTTTTCGAACTCTCGAAAAATTTGTTCTGATGAAAGGTATATGAAAATTTTCGAATTTTTTTGTTCTAAGAAATGGACGTAAAAGGCAATAAAATAACACACATTTTGCATATAGAACGAAGTCGATCGGATTATTAGTTGCCGAGATATTTGTAATCTTGTTTTCCACATTCTTCGATTTTTCATGACCCTGTATTTCATTCAAATTTCAATTCAGAAGTATATTTTAATTGGAAATGAGACGCTTAATCCGACGCAATAAATTGTTAGTTAATAGAATTATTATTTTTGGAGTTATAAGGATGTTTCTTTTATTCAGTTCGGTACTACTTGAGTAGTTTGGCGTTTTATATAATTTGTCGAAATTGGTACATCAGTAGTTTTTTAATATAGCATTACTATGTATATTAACAATATTTAAATTTTGTTTATGAATTGCAATGCATTGTGTAAATAGTTTTCACATGTTTTCTTTTCATATACATATCATGATGGGTAAGTATTACGGTGGCCCCCAACGACTAGTTTTACATTTATTTATTTTAATTAATTAATTTCTTTATCTTGATATTATAGATTTACTCACTAACAACACCAAAAATCTTTTATACTTGAAAAATATTATCTATACCGAATTCAAATAAAGTTTTGAAATTTCCTGAAAGTGATACTTTCATACTGGCTTTGTGCGAAGACTTAATAGCCAAAAATATCTCAAAGATTGTTAATTATATATGCAATTTTAATCCAGATAATTTTAGTTGTTTATGAACATAGTTGAATTACAAATCTTAAGTGTGTGTTTTATTTATTTTCTCTTATTTCACATCTTTATCCAGCCTCCAGGGTGTTACCTAAAATTTAAAACGAGACACTTTGCAAAATCAAAAAATAAATAAATAAATAATAGCAAAAAATAATATTCACAGAAATATCCATTTTTATTAGAACATTTGATTTCATTATACGTGTGATCTCGTGACTTTTGTTTATTAGTTTAATTTTAAAGAAATAATGCAGAAATGTTTGTATCAGTATAATTCTTGAAAAAGTCGCCGCTTGAGCGATGAAACATGTGGACAAGAATAAAGGTATTTATATGCCTTTTAAATGTATTTTTAAAACGTTAATTATTTATAAATTTATAGTATATATGGATTTATTTTTATATACAAAAAGATAAAATTGATATTGTACGTTACATTTTCACAACTGCATTAAGATATAGATTAATTTCCTGTCCCTTCGGGCTCGGAGCCGGTTTCGGGTTAACATTTAAAAGGGTGTATTCGAAAAAGTATTTTTCTATCTTCAACAGTTCAGACTTTACTGATACATTTTCAGACTCATTTTTAAAGGTAAAAACACGAAACTTGCTGAGGGGATTTTTGAAGAGATGTATAAGATGCCGTGTGACTTCATTTTCCGCTCAATTCATTACAATTTGATTTATAAACAATTATTTTCTCAGTATGACATTCTTTTCGTTCCCAGATCTTCCACTTATGAAAATTCAAAAGAATTATACAGTGTTTACGGGGGAAAGTTTACGATGTATTTTAATGATATTAAATTATTTAAAGCATATTGAAATTTAAATATATCTCTGACGTGCACTTACAAGGTGCTTATTAAAGATTCTGGTATCATTTTATTCATAGTTTATTTACAGAGAAACACAAAGGTATTTGGCTACATTATTTCCTATGAAGAATAATTGCTGCAAGTGCGTTTTCTGTTGTGTTTTAAAGTTTAACTATTTGTTTGCATATTTCTTGATGCGTATAAATTGTATAGATCATATATAGGGCTACACAAAAGATCTGAAATGCATTTTAGTTTATGGTAGAAAATTGCCGGTTGTTATTTCATTATATGCATTTGTAAGTTATGTAAATCCGAGTTATTTATTCATTTATTTTCAGATAATATTACGCCCTAAGATCATGCCAGAAACTGGAACGATAACGGAAGTTTATTCATCTCCAAAGACTGTGGAATGGACAATTAGCAATTTCTTTCTGCTACCTAAGCGAATCGGCTATTTAGTTGCGAGCCCAAAGTTTAATTTTCGGGAATATAACTGCCGACTTATAGTCTTTCCAAATGGTACTGACAGCCTGCCTGAAATCATGATGGTTACGGTTACGGGAATCGGCAAAGCTGGAATTGTCAAATGGGAATTGGAGATTCGCCGTATCGATCAAACAGTTTTGAGAACATGTGGTGGATGGAAAAAAGACGGAATCGAAGTTGAAATGTCTATGCTAATTCCATACAAAGAAGTTGAGATAGGCTGCTATGCTATGGGATTTATGAAAATAACTTGCACGTTGTATACTGAAGAAGACATCTACAGAGAAAGACAGCAAAGGAAATTTAAAGAAATTGGTTTACAAACTGAAGAAACATCAAGTAAGTTCCGTTGATTTTTTTTTCTTTTTTAATTTAAGGGTGTATTCGAAAAAAGCTTTTCTACTTTTAACAGCTCGAAATTTTCTGATACAATTTCAGACACATTTTTAAAAGTAAAAACATGAAACTTGCTGAGGGGATTTTTAAAGAGATGTACAAGGTGCCGTGTGATGTCATTTTGCGCTCAATTCATTAGAATTTGATTTATAAACAATTATCTTTTCAATATGACTTTTTTTTTTTTTGTTGTTCCCAGATCTCCCGCTTCTGAAAAATCGGTCCAAAATACCGTTTTTGATTGCTTTTTTTAAATATTTTCTGCATTTATCATAGAATCGACAATCACGGCACCTTGAGTACTTTCTAAATAAAACAATTTGCCAGTTTCATGTATTTGAGAGCAAAAAATGAAATTAAAAATAAATCGGAAAATAAGCAGTTTGAATCGAAATACAACCTTAACACTACACTGCAAAATTAGTCGGACGTGGCGATCCCAATATTTTCTTCTATCTCATACACGTTAATACTTCTAGAAAAAAATGAAATATAGCAGCGTTACCGGTTAGGTAATTTACACCAAAATCTAATCTGCAAACACTTATTTCAAGTTCTAACTGAATCTGAAATTTGATGACCATCCGTGCATTAGTTTTTGAGATAGAATTTTCGCAGAAATTGTAAAAAAAAAAAAAAAAAAAAAAAAAATAGATAGAAGTACTTCCTGTTGAGTCATTTATTCTAAAAACTAAAGAACAGTAATTTATATCAGAAACTAACTGAATTTGAAGTTTGATTAAAATCCATGCAGTTCCTGAGATACAGCTATTGCGATAATCATGAACAATGTTGCATAGCAACGCCACCTGTTGAGCAATTTATTCTACATACTGAAGAATACTCATTTATATCAGGGTCTAACTGAATCTCAAGTTTGATATTAAAAAAAAAAAAAAAAAAAAAAAAAAAAAAAAAAAAAAAAATCATGAACGCAATACTTTTTTCTTGTGAAGAGAAGTAAAAAACAAAATGTTGGATTTTTTCCTGCATTTTATGTTGTAATTATTCGAAAGCACCAACAGTGAAATCGTATTCAAACTCTGATGTTGCGAAAAAGAATTCAAACAAAAAAATGAAGTAAAAATCAATTTTTTTCTGTCATGTACAGCACACAGCCAATAGCAACGTAGCTTTGCCTAGATTTGAAAAAAATAATATATAGCCCTCTTAAGGCCCCACACTAGGCACAGAAAAAGACCTGGATGATAATGTAAAGTCTATGGGAGCGTTCTTTTCAAATATCTCGCGCTCAAATTTTAATATTTTTACATGTTTTTTTTTTCTTTTTTTTATAGCATAGGATAGCTGAGGACGATCTACAACCGGCCTAGTTTTTACTTTTTGATTTTGATTTCTGATTTTTTTTTTTTTTTTTTTAACATGTAAAAATATTAAAATTTGATTGAGATATTTGAAAAGAACGCTCCCATAGACTTTACATTATATCATCCGGGCCTTTTTCTGTTACGCCTTAAAGACAACAACTTGTAAATTTTACAGCAAATGCATTGGTCAACTGAGGTACGAACAACTATTGTATTAAAATACAGCTCTTTTTCCTGTACTTTAAGATGCAAATTTTTAAGTACCGGTGCTATGAAAACGAATTCAATGTACAATTGAAGTAAAAATCATGTGCTACACGCATTCAATAGCAACGCGAATTTTCACAGACTTCATGATTTTATAACCCTCTTAAGACGTCATGTACGCTAATGGCACCTGGTGCATGTAAAATCCGTCGTGGGTGCAAAGTCACCCAAGTTACCTGTGAATTATACCTCTGGAGGTGCCTTGTCAAGTGAAGGTTTTGTCATATGATCAAGGTTCTAAATTACGAGACCAACTTGAGTAACAACATAAACATAAACAAACAACATAAGATGTAACGCTAAGCAACCGACAAAACAAAGTATGCTCAAATGAGAAGCAAGTACTGCAGATATGATGACGTGAGAAGCGAAGTTATCAGGTTTAATATCTAACCCGTTAAGGCCCCTGTCCTCGCTCGAGGAAACGCTCGCGAGCATCTACTCCTACGGGGAAGCATTTTTCTAATAACTCTTCCGCATTTTGACATTTTTGAACAATTTTTTTTGCATTGGATAGCTGAGGTGCATGCCGACAGCGCAAATTTTTTACTTTTTCGATTTTAGTTGCAGATATTTTTTTAAAAAGCACTTTCAGTTTCGAAACCGGTTTTGAAAGTGAAACTAACTTTGTAAAAAATGTCTGCAACTAAAATCGAAAAAGTAAAAAAGGTGCGCTGTCGGCATGCACCTCAGCTATCCAATGCAAAAAAAATTATTCAAAAATGTCAAAATGCGGAAGAGTTATTAGAAAAATGCTTCCCCATAGGAATAGCATTAGCTTGGGAGCGTTTCCTCGAGCGAGGACAGGGGCCTTAAGCTGAGGTAACTCGGCAGGTAGGGGCCTGGTCATCGGTCAGAAAGAAAGAAACACTCTTAAAGACAGCCGCTTGGAAATTTTATACAACTGTATTGGGTTCCAGTACCTTTTGTTGTAAATACATATTTTTTTCCTTACAGTGTATTTATTTAAATTAAGGCCGTTTCCAAATTGCTAGCTCTATAACTCGAAACTTTTTTATACATTTTCTGACTCATTTTTAGGGTTTCGTTCACCTGAAGGAACTCTATTTGTTTTTGTCCGCTGTCTGTCTGTCACAGAGTCCGTATACAAGATCTGTATAAGTCATATACTTCAAACTTTGTGCATTTACAGCTGAATACCTCACGTCACACGACAAATCATAAAATTTTGAAAAAAATCTATTATTTTAATTAATTTTTTCAATATCAACCATTCATTTTTGTGATTTAAATTTCAAAACCGAACCGTAATTGGAACGTTTTGCGTGTAGACGTTGTAGACGTTGTAGCTTGGACTGAAAGCATCGTGCTAGTAAGCAAGTAGTTCTTAGTTTGAGCCCAGGTGCTGGAGCTTGAAATTTTCATATTAAGAAGGATTTAATAATAATAATAATAATAATAATAATAATAATAATAATAATAATAATAATAATAAAATCTTTTTTTGAAATTAATTTAAGGGTTTATATTACTAGGGTTTCGTTCATCAAGAAACAATTAATTATAACAAATGTTATAATTTGTCTTTTAGGACTTTATCACCCAATTTTGGGTGATAAAGTCCTCCAGTGTTCGTCTGGGATGGCTCAGTTGGAAGAGCATTGGCGGCTTCAGCCTATACATCTCCGGTTCGAATCCTGGTCCGGACTTTTTTCACCCACTTGGAAAATTTACATCTGTTATAATTAATTTACCGATTAAATAATCCTGTTTAAAATTAACCTAATATGATTTCGTATGCAGCGTTTTCTGCAGTTTCTAATATTGAGCTTCGATTTATTCTGCTATGCTGATCCACAGTATCAGACCAGATTCTGTTATCATTGAGGTCTTTGGGTGAATTAGTCCTCCAGTGTTCCTCCGGGATGGCCCAGTTGGAAGAGCATTGGCGGCTTCAGCCTGTACATCCCTGGTTCGAATCCTGGTCCGGACTTTTTTCACCCACTTGGAAAATTTACATCTGTTATAATTAATTTACCGATTAAATAATCCTGTTTAAAGTTAACCTAATATGATTTCGTATGCAGCGTTTTCTGCAGTTTCTAATATTGAGCTTCGATTTATTCTGCTGTGCTGATCCATAGTATCAGACCAGATTCTGTTATCATTGAGGTCTTTGGGTGAATTAGTCCTCCAGTGTTCCTCCGGGATGCATTTTCAGAAAGAATCACGTTTTGAGCACCTTATCGCCAGAACAACAATTGGCGCGGAGATGAAGTCAATGCTACGCACCCTTTCTTGTTTGTAACTCAAACGCCTAGCGAATAGCAACCCTTCCTTCTGCAAAGAGATCGAAACAAACAGCTTTTTCAGATTAAAATGCTTTAAATATCACAGAACATCTAAACATATTTTTTTTTCTCTCAATTCAAAAATATTATTTCCTTAACGCGCTATGTTCGAAGAAATTGAGAAGTTAATTAAAAACAGTAGGTAAAGATTCTCTTGTAATAAATATAATTCTATTAATCATATGTTTTATGACACATTTGAACTTAGTTTATTTTGTGTGTGGCGATGTAGCTAGCTGAACGTTCTCGCTTTCGCCAACTCGCCAAGGCTGGTGCTCAAAACGTGACTCTTTCTGAAAATGCCTCAGTTGAAAGAGCATTTGCGGCTTCAGCCTGTACATTAGGGTGGAGCGAAAAAAATTTTTTTTTGAAAATCAAAAACGGGTAGGTGCCAAAAGTTGCCTTTATACTAGTACATCAACTGTGTGAAATTTTACCGCTGAAAAAAAATGGCTTGAGTCTGCGCTTTTGCTCCAAAAATCGAAATTTCGGGTAAAATTTGTCATTTTTTCACATTTTTTCAAAAAAATTAAAAAATTCCTACAGAGCTGGTTAGTATTTAAAAGTGTTGCTTAGACCTTTATATTTATCTGCTTAACATATTTAAACTATAAAACAATATGTTTATTCCCTATAGCTGGAGCAAAACAGACAACTTTTAGTAAGAAAACAGCATTATCACTCTATTGGGTCATACAACGAATTACTGTTTTTAATACAGTTCTTGTTTTCAAAACTAACTTGGACATGCGTCGAGGAGGTGGCTATATTTCCTATAGCACCCGGCCCAACTATTCGATCATCTTAGTACAGTGTTTTATTTATACACTGTTTTGTGATTTTCTTTATAAAAATTTGGCATGTTTTCGATGCTTCCACCTTGTTCATCTGTTCTTTGCATCCACATGCTGCTGTAACTATCTTCATGTATATTTTTACAGTTTATACAAAAAAATGACAAGCAGAGTAATGCATGGGAATATTATTAAAGGGATCTATTCGGCCATCTATTATATTTATCAAACTTACATTCAGTTGATGAATAGTGATTGGAAGTTCTGTTACCACAACATTTTTTCAGTCAATTGTATTTTTTTTACGTAATGATTTGCTTCAAAGATGATTTCAGATATTTCAACTATAAGTATGCCATCATTTATTCTACTTTTGCATTTTTTATATGTTGAGAAGCGAGCTGTTTCATGTGATGGTGATCGACAGAGAGAATTGCAATGAAAATTTGTTCTCCATGTGTAAAGCAACCGGTGTTATAAATAACTTTTTTTTTTGCATTAGTTTTATGCCGTTTTCTAAGTGTTTTCGTATCTAGGTAATTTCCTATTAACTTTTAGATCCCCTTTTTATGAGCGGACAACATTTGATGGTGAAATGTCCTGGGCATAAACTTATAATGCATAGTACTTTATGAGGGAATGTACGGATTCTAATCGACTATAAGTGCTCATTTAAAATGAGGAGAATTTTATTTGTCACTGTGAACCATTTTGCATGGGGTAAGCTTAGAATTGTGTATAATATTGAATCATTCGCTACTTCAACTCCAGTGAATTTCCTCTGCGTCAATTATTTGAGAAGTCGATGTAAAACGTTCTAAGCTACATGGATTCACCGGATCAATAAAGAAAATCTTTGTCTGCGTACTATTCACTTCCTATTGCAATTTTTTTTTTTATAAAATAGAGAATAATTTTGAAAAATTATTTTCTCAAATTGAGAAAAAGATACTCAGAACAGACTAGAAATTTCTGTCGGAGATTGCAAAGCTAATTCATAAGGAAAGCTATTTCTCAGAAAGAATGGGGAATAGGAATTTAGAAAACATCTCACACAAAAGACAGCTCATAAAGTTAATAAAATTTTCCCCTTTATACACTATATTGCCATTGATTATGGGACACTTGCGATTTTAGACATTTTACTAAATATCTAGAAAAATACATGAGGAATCATCTCGAAACTCTTAGTGTATAAATATAATAGTATACGTCATACATCTCCCTGAAGATTTTTTACCGAAACGCCATAGGGGACCGTCAACAAATTAAAAAAGAATGAATATCTTTTGAATAACCCTGTCAAAACTAATGTAGCAAAAGCGCTCAAACTCTAGATTATGATTGAATGCCTTATTGTAATACACTGTGTTCATTTTTATGCAAATAGCATGCACACTCGCAGAGTAATTAAGGTTTTTATAAAAATGGTCCGAAATTTGTCCAAGTTTTTCCATTATAATTTTCAGAGTTCTTAATATAAAATAATATTTTTTTCAGAAAATATGACAAACAACATTGCACATAGTACCCTGTAATCAGAATTAAAAAATAATAAAAATTGTATGAAAAATGAGTAGGTTTACTATATAATTTTTTACTGCGCATGCGTCAAAGATATCAAAATTTCATTTGCATATTATGTTAGCTAAATGTATAGAGCAACTTTTGTAAAAGTCTCAAAATCATAGCTTGAAAATTCTGAAAGTAATCGTCTATAGAAAAAGGACAAAATCCGTTGTTTCCAAAATGAAGCAAAAAAATGAGGGATTTTATCCAAATGCAGTCGTACATCCCATATTGTGTATTCTATATTGACACTAATCAATGAATATATGGATACAACCCCTCTTGTTTTTGCTTCATTTTGAGAATAAAGGATTTTCGACTTATTCAATTGACGATTATTGTCAGAATTTTCAAGTTATGATTTTGTGACTTTCACAAAAGTTGCTCTATACATTTAGCTAACATAATATGCAAATGAAATTTTGATATCGTTGACGCATGCGCAGTAAAAAATTATTTAGTAAACCAACTCATTTTTTATACAATTTTCATTATTTTTTAATTCTGATTACAGGGTACTGTGTGCAATTTTGTTTGTCATATTTTCTGAAAAAAATAATATTTTATATTAAGAACTCTGAAAATTATAAGGAAAAAACTTGGAAAAATTTGGGATCATTTTTATAAAATCCTTAATTACTCTGCAAGTATGCATGCTATTTGCATAAAAATGAACAAGGCTTATTACAATAAGGCATTCAATTACAATCTAGAGTTTGAGCTGTTTTGCTACATTAGTTTTGACAGGGTTATTCAAAAGATATTCATTCTTTTTTAATTTGTTGACGGCCCCCTTTGGAGTTTCGGGAAAAAATCTTCACGGAGATGTATGACTTATACTATTATATTTATACACTAAGAGTTTCGAGATGATTCCTCATGTATTTTTCTAGATATTTAGTAAAATGTCTAAAATCGCAAGTGTCCCATAATCAATGGCAATATAGTGTATAAGCACAGATTGTCAATCAGCGTTTATATGTTCACTCACAAAATGTATAATCCAAGTTTATACCGCGGGATGTTTTATACCAAATGTACTACACACCTAAATAATAGATCTAAAATCTTATTAGAAATTACTAGACTACGGAACAACACAGGAAACGATATAAAGCATACTAAAACTTGTTTTACAAGTAGATTTTGCAAATTTTGTTTGCAATCCTCTGTGACAATCGTTATAATATTAAACAGCTAGCTTCTCAGCATATATTCAATGTAATAGGTTCAATAAATGATGACATACTAGAAATTAAATTCATACAATCAATTTTTAGGCAAATCATTGCATATAAAATGTAATTGATTGAAAGAACGCTGTGATAACAAAACTTCCAATCATAATGTACTAATTGCATGAAATTTTAATGAAGATAATAGACTGCTGAAGAGGTTCAATTAAGAACATACCCAATACATTGCTCAGCTTCTCTTCTGTTATACATGGTATAAAAATATACGTGCAGCAGGTCACACCAGCATGATCCAAATCATCCAAAGTCACTGAATATAAAAAAGAGATAAATTACTTTGATATATAGAAAACTTATACTCGTCTTCGGGAAAAAAATAACAATTCAATACATAAATAAAACACTGGGCCTAGATGATTGGATGGTTCAGACAAGTGGGATAATGCAACCACCTCTATGAGTTATATACACAGTAGTTTTGAAAGCAACTAGGTAAGAAATGCATTCAAAACAACATTTCGTTGTATGCTCCAATAGAGAGATTAACGCTGATTTTTCACAAAAAGTTGCCAGATTGCTCCAATTATACAGACTACAGATATTGTTTTATAGTTTAAATATGTTAAGCAGATAAATATAAAGATCTAAGCAACACTTTTAAATACTAACCAGCTCTGTAGGAATTTTTTAATTTTTTTGAAAAAATGACAAATTTTACCCAAAATTTCGATTTTTGGAGCAAAAGCGCAGACTCAAGCCATTTTTTTTTTCAGCGGTAAAATTTCAGACAGTTGATGTACTAGTATAAAGGCAACTTTTGGCACCTACCCGTTTTTGATTTTCAAAAAATTTTTTTTTTCGCTCCACCCTACTGTACATGCCTGGTTCGAATCCTGCCCCGAACTTTTTTCTCCCAGTTGGAAAATTTACATCTGTTATAAATTATTTTCATTAAAAATAAATTTGTAGAGTCTGGTGTTTCTTTAACGATGTTAATTTATAGAATGTATTGTAAATTTAGCAAATAAATTTGGCAGAATATCGATTTTTCTAATCAATGTAATTTTACATAAGGATTAAGATAATGCAAAGGATCTCAAACTATGGTTTGGCGTACCAGTAGTTGGGCTATTTTTTAAAATTCAAATTTCTTGACAGGCATCAATTTTTAGAAGTGGTAAAATTCCTCTTGTTTTCAACTTAATTGGTGTGTCATTAACCCCTTTGCGACGGAAGCCTTTTACGAAATTTTTAATGTTTTGTCTTTGATTTTTAGAAACAGAAAGGGTATAGCGAGGTAAGAATGGCGAAATGGCCCCCATGGTCAATGACTGAATTATTATTTGTACTAGTATCAGCACTCTAAAAGAGTACGAAATGCAAGGTCATTGACCCCTGATCTTGACCTGTCTTTAAGATATTCGAAAAAATTCGTACGCGCGCCGTTATTTTTTAAATGTATTTTTCTGAAAAACTATAAAACCTAGAAACATGAGACCAATGGCGTATATTAATAGGTATTTTGAAAAGCATCATGTATTTTTTTATTCAGAGTTTTCGTGAAATGACAACTGTGCAAAATAATTAAACAAAATATAAATATTTCTTTCTAGTACTGTTCTGTTATGTCTACCGCAACCCCCCCCCCCAAAAAAAAACAACAACAACATAATATTCTTTAATTTATACACTTATACCACACAAAAGCTGATCAAAATCAAAGATGTGCTTCTTTGAGTAATATCTAAGAAGAAAATACAAAAGGAAAAAATAGAAACTCCAAATAAAAAAAAAAAGAGAGAAATTGATACCGGACAAATTTAAAAGAAAAAATAGTGCTGAAATACGGCTAGTGGGTGGGTGGAGCGATCAAATTAGCGATTGCGTCGACCTACATCCCAAATATATTTGTCCTGCTGAAATTCTATCTAAGTTTTTTTTAAGTGATGAAGTTAATGTTGTAGTAAATGAAAATAGTGATGATGATGATTGAAATTATATTTATCGTGTAATTATAATAAATAATTCTAAAAAAGAGCTCTTTAATTAGTTCCTACCATCCGTACTCATACTTAGTAAATTCATAATTACTCAAAAAAGCACCTTTTTGATTTTGATCAGCTTTTGTGTGGTATAAGTATATTAATGAAATAATATTATATATATATATATATATATATATATATATTTTTTTTTTTTTTGAGCGGGAGACATGACAATGATAAAAATAATTTCAATCATTATCATCACTATTTTCATTTATTACAATAGCGACTTCATCATTTAAAAAAAAATAGAATTTCAGCGGGACAAATATGTTCAGGATGTAGGCTGGCGCGATCGCTAGTTTCATCGTCCCACCCACCCACTAGGCGTATTTCAGTGCCACTTTAGTCGTATTTGAGAACTACTTTTTCTTTTAAATTTTTCCGGTAACAATTTCTCTCTTTTTTTTTCTATTTAGAATTTCTATTTTTTCCTTTTCTATTTTCTTCTTAGATATTTATTTATTTATTTATGCCTAAGTGGGACAAGATCACCAGATCGCTAGGATCCGGTGTAGACCCTATTTGTCCCACCCGGAATGTTCCCCGGCATGTGGGGATTCATTACAATAACTTCAACAACAAAAAAAAAAAAAAAAAAAAAAAAAAAAAAAAAAAAAAAAACATAAAATACATAATATACAGGCTGTATACAACATCAGCACAGTGGTATGCGCGCCGGAGACCTGCTCCATCGCGACAAGTGGCGCTACGACTGCCAAAAGCTCAACAAAGGCTCTAACGCGACAGCGGGCAGTCTTAGGAGAGAACGGTTAAGTGGTAAGATTGGCCAGGTCCATAAGGAAGTGATAAATTTGTGCCAATTGACGGAGTAGTTTTGGGCGGGTTAAGATATTTGTGAGCCAGGTATCTGGGCGGGAATAAGGGTTCTTAAGGTGCCAGGCCTCTGTGAGTGTGCAGAAGAAATAGTAGTGGTCTGGAGACCCTATGGCCCCACACTCGCAGAGGTCCGTATCTGAGCGTTTAAAATAATTTAGGTATGTTCTGAATGGACCATGGCCGGAAAGGAATGCTGATGTGGGAGGGGAGAAAGCTAAGAGATTGTATGAGACTTTTGGGATAAGGGAATAGGTGTGCCTGCCTTTGCTTGAGGCATCCCAGTAGAGTTGCCAGTCAGAAAGAATGTTTCTTTTGAGGAAGTGGCGAACATGAGACGGGGGAACAGGAAGGGGGATATCTATGTTTGGACGTGAGGTGGCCTCCTTGGCCAGTGCGTCAGCTAGCTCATTGCCAGCTATGCCGATGTGAGCGGTGACATGGCCGAGAGAGACCCTATGGACGAGAGTTTTTAAGATAACTTTTATCTTAAGCACTAAAGGGTGTTTAGTTCTATGGGCGAATATTTCTTGTAGGCTTGAAAGGCTGTCACTATAAAGGTGAAAAAAAGTAGTATGAGGATAGAGAACAATCCATTCCAAAGCCCGCAGGATTGCGAAGAGTTCTGCTTGGAACACCGAATTGTTATCTCCAATCCTGCAAGCCCACTGATGAATAACAACACTGTCTTTGAAAACACAGAAGGATGATGCTACTCCCGTCTCCGTGTGTGAACCATCGGTGAAAATGGCTGGATTTTTCGAGGGGCTGTAAGAATGCTTATTAACATTAACTTGAAGATAGGATGTCTCATCCGCCGGATGCATAGTCCAGCTGTGGACTTTTCTTTGTAAGAGCAAGTTAGGGAAAAGTGCTGACTGTGTTGGTTCGTGTTCTAAGTGTAGTATTCTGTTTTTCTGAAATTCGTAAGCAAGTGTTAAGTGTATGGGTGGAATACCAGTAAGTACTGTGAGTGCATCCGTTGAGATAGTTCTATAACCTCTAACCATTTGCAGAAGGAATATGCGCTGGATAGAGGCAAGTTTTTGCTTAGCCACTTTGGTTAGCGAACCTCCCCAAACGCCCACACAGTAAAAGATGATGCGTTCAATGATTATGTGGTACCATGTTTTTAACATATTGGGCTTGATGCCCCATGTTTTTGATGTTAATTTACAGGAATTATGGTAGTAATTTAAAAGTTTAATTTTTAGTGCTTTGATATGTGGAATCCAGCTCTGATGTTTATCAATAATTAAACCCAATAAATTAAGAGTATGAACGTGGTGGACGCTAACCCCATTGACTCGCATCACGGGCTTGCGTTTGAGTTCTCTTGGTTTAATGAAGGTTAAAGCTTGGGATTTTCCGGGTGAAAGCTGGAGATGAAGGCGAGCCAACAACTGGCAAAAAGCAGGGAAAGCTCTTGCCGCTTGCAGTTCGAGATCCAGACGACGACGGCCCGAGAAAACAAAGTTGAAGTCATCTGCGAAGGAGTAAAGATTGAAGCCTAATTTCTCCAATTCTTTTAGCAAGACATTGGCAATAAGCAGCCAAAGGATTGGGCCCAAGCACGAACCTTGGGGGCAACCCTTTTCTAATGGGTGAACTGAAGTTCCTGAACCCCAGTTGATAAGAATGCTACGAAATTTAAGATATGTTGCAATGGTTCCAGCTATGTTTCTCGGACAGCCGATTTCACGTAATTGTAATAAGATGTCCCGCCACTCTACATTGTCGAAAGCACCTTTAATATCTAAGGAGACAAGAGTTGTGTAATTTCCTTCAGCTATGCTATGAGCACAGGAGGTAAGAATTGCTAACAAAGCCTTTTCACATGATCTGCCTTCTCTGAATCCGTATTGTCTGTGATGAAGTAAGTTATTAGATTCAAGAAAGTGGTTAAGCCGAAATACAAGTAATTTTTCTAATAATTTGCCTAAGGATGGTAGTAGGCAGATTGGGCGGTAAGAAGAAGGTTCTGAGGAGTCTTTCCCTTGCTTCAGGAAATATACTACTTCCCCTTGTCTCAGAGTGAGCGGGAAGTAATGGTGAGTGAGACAGAGATTAGCCCAACGCGTAAAAATTTTGGGAATTACATGGAAAGTTAATTTCAGAATTTTAAAGTCTATACAGTCCGGACCTGGAGCTTTTTTGTCATTAAATGTACGTAGCGCGGTTGCTACCTCAGCTTTTGAAAAGGGTTTGTCGGGGGGTGCATCAAAAGTAATGTCAGAATTATCTCCTGGTGGATATGAGGAGGGGCCAAAAAGATGTTTGGTGAGGTGCTCCATGTTTTCCTGCCTAGATGATCGGCTGGGTGGCAGTTCGAGCTTAATTTCATCAGGAGTGAAAAACTTTCCTGTGAAAAATTTTTGAGCTGTTCCGAAAGGGTCTGTTTGATTTGTGCAGAACTTTTGCCAGGCAGCATTTCTCGCATCCAGTACACTGCGCTTATATTTAGCGGAGAGAAGACGATAATTGGCGCTGAGATTGCGATAGTAATCCGTGTTAACATCTTTTGTTAGTCTGAGTCTTTTTAGTTTCCTCCTCAGTGCCGTGAGGTGATTAAAAAATGGTTTTAAGATCGGAGGTCCAAAACGAGAATGACTGCTGCCTCCGAGTGTTCTTTAATCTAAAGGACGCTTTGGCTGCTGTTTTCATGGTTTCTAATAAATTAATGGTAAAGTCGTTTAATTGAGTGGTATTTGTAACGTCCTTTAGGTGTTGATTCAGGATTGGTTTGTGAGTTTTAATAACATGCGAGAATTTACGGAAGTTACCTCTTGCAGTATTGAATCTTCTTTGTGAAGTGTATAAGGGTGTTATTTCGAAAGAAAATCTTATATAATTATGATCTGAGTCATTGTGGACATCTTCAACTTGCCATTGCCGAATTTTCGGTAGTGTTGGGGGATTTACCAGAGTGTGGTCTGGAAAACCCTCAGCTATTTTCTCTCCTTTGCTGTTATATTTTTGAAATGTAGGTATAGTGTTGTCGATATTGGCAATGACAAGATTTTGAGCAACAATATGTTCGATGAGGCATTCTCCACGGTCATTTTCGTAGTCATATCCCCAGAGTGGAGATGTAGCATTGAAATCACCACCGCAAATGAAGAAATGCCTCTGTGTAATGAGGTGTTGCCACTCTTCGAGGGTTTCCTCGAAATCTGATTTTGGTGCTGCATAAGTCGAGCCAATTATGAGTTTTCCCTCCTTAGCAGTAACTGTGACAAAAGCGCAATGTGTGCCTGTGTAAAGATGTGAATAAATAAGGCTAGTGTTCTGAATGACAAGATGGGCACTCTTTGACGTGGACGGGAAGACCGCCCAGGAAATAGGAGAGTCCGTGAGTGTGCCCTCTCTGTTGCAATATGCGTCTTGCAGAAGAGCAATGTCAATGTTTTCACTGATAAGATAATCTCTCAGGGTTGAATTTGCTGCTTTGCAATGATTTAAGTTAACTTGGAGAATTTTGATGTGACCGAAAGGTGGGCAATCCTTAAATTTACGAGAGAGAGATGTTGGGGCTTGAGAGCCTTCTCTGCTGATACAAAGGAGATCTTGATTTATATCTCGATTTAAGGTGCCTCTATCGGCAAAGAGGAGGCATTGCCTCCTTATATTTCCTCTGATTTTTATATTGGCTATTTAAGTAAACTTGTTTTCGTGAGGATGAGATGATCTTTTTCTGTGAGATAGTTAATTGAGAATAGCTTCTTGAGGAATTTCTATTATGTGTTCTTTGTGGGAGATCATCAGTTCTTGTATAGTAAGTGTTAAACGAGAGATTCGTTTCTTTTTTAGGTTGTTGTAAATAATTGTAGTAGGTTTTTAATGCTTCTGCGCGTTCCGCCTGGTAAACAGGACATAATGGTGAGAAAGCAGCATGTTGTAGGTCATTTCTTTTATCCCGTTGACAATTTATGCATGACATCACTGAGTTATCACAATCTGCAGTTCGATGATTTTGTGCGCATTTACCACAGTTTGTCTGGTATTTGCAGTTATGAGTAGTATGGTCGTTTAATGCTTGACAGTTTGTACATCTCGTAACTCTGACATAGTGTTCGATCCTTATTCTGTTGAAGTAAATGTTAATAAAGCCTCGTTTTATTAGTTCTCTGTAGTTGAGAATACTTGTTTCTATAACCCAATTTTTATGTGATTTGTCCTTAGATATCAGGTTTTTGTTTATTTCAAAGTCATCGTTTATAAAGACTTTCCTAAATTTAAGTTCTTCTTTAAGATCATCTAAAGTGATGTCGTGCGAGACCCCTAAAAGGATTATTTGTCTTCTTCTTTTGTCTGGGTCGAGTACTTTATATAAGACTTCGGTTTTCGGGGCTAGTTTATTTTTGAGAATAGTTGCATCCTCTTTTGTGGTGATCACTTCGATGTTGTTGTTTTTAGTTTGCTTCATTGAACGGATTAATGGTCTTACTTCTTTGTCTTTAATGCAGTTCAAAACCGATTTCTCAAGTTCCGGATAATCTTCTATGGAGTTGGGGATAAAGACTAGTTTTTGTTTATTGGTTTGTGAAAGAGCTGATGGTTGGAGAGAATTGAAGGTTTCTTTGGACTTTTCTGCTGTAGAAAGCGTTGGTGATTTACTTAATAGTGTTTTAATCTTGTTTAATTGTTTCGAGAATTGTTGATTCATATCTGTTAGAAGATCGTTTTTGAGCGACTCCATTCTGGAATCTTGTAGTGTGAGTTGGGTGTTCTTTAGTTGATTTTCAAGTTCTCTGCTTGTTTTAAGAAGGTCGCCTATTTTCAATTGACAGGAGTTATGGAAATTTTCATGTATAAGCTGGAATGGTAAGTTTTTACTTTTCGAATTCTTAAGCCGTTCCAATTCTGCTGTGATGTTCTCTTTATAAGATTCTAAGTCCTTTAAGAGGCTTTGGGAGAGGAACTTTATTTGTAATGTTGGGGTGAGGATGATTCTCATATCAGGGAATTTTTCTTGTTCTACAGTGTCTTTGAGAGAAAAACTTTGTTTTTGATATCCTTTACAGATACGTAGGAACATCTTAACATCCTTATCATCCCAGGTTTTTCTCCCATATCTGACAAAATCGTTTTCGAGTTGTCTTCTGCCCCAATTTTACTGGTATGGGTAAACAAGGATTCTTAAGCCTTTTTGCGTCACGTATAGGTGTTCGCTCGTCCCTAAGAGGTTAAGTAAGGTGACTTTTACTTGTCGGACGTTCCTCTCAGCCCACACAACTTTGAAGAAAGTTCGTGGTAGTTATAGCTGCCACCACCGATATTACTAGGTGATATCGGTCACCCACTGTGAAGATTGTGTAAATGAACACTGACGCTGTCAATTAACTGAATTAACAGTTTATTCAGAATATATGTACACACTAAATACGCTATTTACAATTATATACAATTACAACTCGGATATAGGTGATCCGGTTCAACATTAAACTAAATACAGCAAAGGTTGGCTGTGTACTACTCAAATTACACCTTCCACCACACACTCAATGCACGTTAGATTCACTTTACTGGAGATCAATTTTGAATCTCCCAACACAAGGATACTCGGCCTGCACTTCTAGGCCCAGAGCACTAAACACCAGGACGTCTGTGTCCTTTGCTCTCCAGAAACGCACTACTTACGCTCTACAACACAGAGCACACTCTATCAGGACCTCGGTCCTACACACACCTCCAGGTACGAGCCCCAGGTACGAACTGAACTAATCTGAGACAAGACTTGCTCTTCTCAAATCACTGCTTTCCTAATGTCAACCCCCTTTGGAGCTTGTTCATTGGTCACATTCCATATTCCTTTCTTGATTAGTGACATGTTCCTGGTCTGCGCATCATCCACATACCTCACTGACGGATGAACACGCCTCTCAGTAATCTGCTCTTTCTCACACACCACCTGCATAGGATTCCCTGTCACTTCTCCCTTCAACAAAGAAGAAATGTCACCTTGGAAATTCTAGTACACAGCCATACAATAAACAAAAGATTAAGATAGAGAAATATCGGAAATTCCAATCTTCAGCAGAGGTGGTCTTAAAACCTGACATTACTATTCCAAAAAAGTGGTGCCAATCAAGACATTTCATTTTAAAAAAATAGCCCACTTACTGGTACACGAAACTATAGTTTGAGAACTCCTGAGATAACGGATTACTCGTAGATTCTTTGAAATTTCACAGAATTTTTTTAAACAAAGTAGATTATGGAATGCGTAACATTCATCCATCATTTACAGAGATGCTTAAAAGAATTCAGTTACAAGACTCATTGGGATTGATAATTGCTGGGTTTATTTTTTTTTTTCGCTGTATTTGCCATTTTTAAACCTATCTAAAATTTAGGGTATTACTTAGTGTTCTAAAAATCATTTACACTGCGGAAAAAAAAGTGCATTGTTAGTCTATAAAATTGGTTATAACATGTTGCCACTGATTTTATGGAGTAATTTAAAATTCATAACAGGTGTAGTTTAAACTGATATAATTAGAGTAGTATTGCCTCACAATAATACGAAAATTCACATTATTATAATGTATAACGTAACACCAGCTACATCGGTTAACCCTCTGGATCCCAAACCACCCGAAATATTTTAATTCGTATATTTCAGTTCCCACCAGAAAATTAAAACAACAATATTTGCTTTAATCAATAACAGAACATTCAGTATTTAAATAAAACGAAATTAGCCATTGAATTTTTCTGGTGTGAAATGAACTACATAATTTCTAGAACGTGTTCTAGCATGGGAATTAAAGGGTTAAATTACTCCATAAACTAGAAGCAGCAGTACGGCCATTAATTTTATGATTGAACAGTACACTAATTTTTTTGAAAAATATAGAGGAATGCACGAAACGATTCACACGCATTATCGGATATGAACAGCTATTGGAAGCTTACAGCTTTATTTTTATTTACTATTTTTTTTAATTGCTTATTTTGATACCTCATATCCATAAATGAAAAAAAAATCTTAAATATATTCCATTTACATTAGAAATTGCTTCATAATTTATGCCTTATTTTCCTTTCTTGTTTTTAATTCGGTACATATATTTTCTGTTACAGGGGCTGACAAATTATCAAACGATCTAGAGGAACTCTTCCTTGGGGAAGACGACAGTGATGTGACAATCCTAGTAGATGGCCAAGAGTTCAAAGCACATAAGAACATCCTTGGAGCTCGTACTCCCGTCTTTACCTCCATGTTCAAACATAAAATGTCTGAAAACGTTACCGGTGTAGTGGATATACATGACTGCGACGCAGTCACTTTTCGAGAATTCCTACGTTACTTGTACACAGGAAGAGTGGCAAAATTCTCCCCAAATAGCGTATTTAGTTTGTACAGAGTAGCTGACAAATATCAAGTGAACGAACTGAAAGCATATTGTTTGGAATATATAAAGAACAATCTGTGCGTTGAAATGTTTTGCGACGCCATAGTATTGTCAGTACATTATGATGAAGAGGAATTGATGGATATAGCTATAAAATTCTTATCAGAAAATATGACGGACATCATGGATACTGAGAAATGGCAAACCTTTTTGACTGAAAACCCGTCAGAATCAAACAAGTTGCTCTTGGAAGCGTTAAAAATGCAGAAACAAAATGTATAACAGCAAAAATATAACACAAAAGTTAAATTATAAATTGTTTAAAATATAGACAGATACCAAGGAAACGAACTGAAAACATATTGCTTGGAATACATAAAGAACAATCTGTGCGTTGACATGTTTTGCGACGCCAAGGGAACGATTTGAAAGCATATTGCTTGGAATACATAAAGAACAATCTGTGCGTTGACATGTTTTGCGACGCCATAATATTGTCAGTATATTATAATGAAGAGGAATTGATGGATATAGCTATAAAATTCCTATCAGAAAATATGACGGACATCATGGATACTGAGAAATTGCAAACCTTTTTGACTGAAAACCCAATAGAATCAAATAAATTGCTCTTGGAAGCGTTAAAAATGCAGAAACAAAGTGTATAACAACAGAAATATAATTCAAAAGTTAAATTATAAATTGTTTAAAATGCAGACAAATACCAAGTGAACGAACTGAAAGCATATTGTTTGGAATATATAAAGAACAATCTGTGCGTTGACATGTTTTGCGACGCCAAGGGAACGAACTGAAAGCATATTGCTTGGAATACATAAAGAACAATCTGTGCGTTGACATGTTTTGCGATGCCATAATATTGTCAGTACATTATAATGAAGAGGAATTGATGGATATAGCTATAAAATTCCTATCAGAAAATATGACGTGGCAAACCTTTTTGACTGAAAACCCAACAGAATCAAATAAATTGCTCTTGGAAGCGTTAAAAATGCAGAAACAAAGTGTATAACAACAGAAATATAATTCAAAAGTTAAATTATAAATTGTTTAAAATGCAGACCAAGTGAACGAACTGAAAGCATATTGTTTGGAATATATAAAGAACAATCTGTGCGTTGACATGTTTTGCGACGCCATAATATTGTCAGCACATTATGTTGAAGAAGAACTGATGAGCATAGCTATAAAATTCCTATCAGAAAATATGACGGACATCATGGACACTGAGAAATGCGAAACCTTTTTGACTGAAAACCCTTCAGAATCAAATAAATTGTTCTTGGAAGCGTTATAAGGGCAGGTACAAAGTTATTAACTCCATAACTTTAATTTAAAAGTAAAATTAAATTCTTCATAATATAATGTTGTATTGTACAAGTTTCTTTTTATTTAACATTCAAGAATTTTACTTTGAGTATGATAGAGGGAAATTTTAGAAGCAATATAATTGATTTATATTGAATATATGAAATATATGATTTGTTATTTTATATCAATAATTTTATTTCAATAAAAATGAAAGGAAGTCTTAATTAGCTTTGAAGGACCATCTGTAAACTTAAAATAATAAAATTTTCATAATTGAAAATTGGTTATTGATTTTATATGGAAGAAAAGCAATCTAACATGCATTTGAATATCCATGTATGCCATATTAATTCTGGTATAATTTGAAAGCATTTAAACTCACAATAAAAATTTGCTGGGTTAATAAATAAACTTAATTTAAAATGCACAACTGATCACAATTTTCATGAACAATATATAGCAAAATACCTATCGCATAATACTTGCTGTGCATTTAACTGTTACTAAACTAAATTGACGTTGACTCAGTATTTCTATAAATAGGATAATATAAATAGGACGGTGCGATTGAACAGGAAAAGTTGAGTTGTATAGAAATGCGGACAAAAATCTGGATTGTAGTTGACACGCACATAAAAATAGAAGATAATGAGCACTTGCGATTTGGCGAGTCTCATTGTTCTTTTTCTCGCCAAATGAAACATCTTGTCACGATTTGGCGCAATGACCAGCGGCAGTGAGAACCCTGGTTATACGTATAATTTGCGATTTAATATCTATAATTTTATTTCCATGAAAGTGAAATGAAATGCAAATTCATTTTGGGGGCTCATTTCTAGACTCATGTTAAAGTAATAATAAACGGTCAAGTGCGAGTAATACTCGCGCTCAGAAGGTTCCGTTACAATAATTCTTAACATAAACATGCATTTGAAGTTTTTCAGTTGATAACCATCCAAAATTTCAGTTATTAGTAAATTTAAATATATCCTAACTAGGCGCTTCTGGAGACCAGTTTGGTCGCCTTAAATGTATTCTAAGTTTTGCAGCATGTTACTGTTATTTATAATTTAATTTATTTACTTAAGGCCCCTGTCCTCGATCGAGGAAACGCTCGCGAGCTAATGCTATTCCTATGGGGAAGCATTTTTCTAATAACTCTTTCGCATTTTGACATTTTTGAATATATATATATATATTTTTTTTTTCTTTTTTTTTTCTTTTTTTTTTTTTTTTTTTTTTTGCATTTGATAGTTGAGGTGCATGCCGACAGCGCACTTTTTTTACTTTTTCTATTTTATTTGCAGATATATTTTTTTAAAAGCATTTTCAGTTTTGAAACCAGTTTTGAAAGTGAAACTAACTTTGTAAAAAATATCTGCAACCAAAATCGAAAAAGTAAAAAAGGTGCGCTGTTGGCATGCATCTCAGCTATCCAATGCAAAAAAAATTATTCAAAAATGTCAAAATGCGAAAGAGTTATTAGAAGAATGCTTCCCCATAGGAATAGCATTAGTTCGCGAGCGTTTCCTCGAGCGAGGACAGGGACTTTAATCCTTTGCCAAATCAGAAGATTCTGACGGAGAAATCAATAAATCTTTATTATATCATATGACTTTTTTTTATGATACTCTGTTAAAAATCTGCAACTTACCACTCCACTGCTTTTATAGAAAACAATTACTTGACGATATTATGGAGCATTCTCATTGGTCAAAATAGAGATATTCTACAAAAGTGGTGTATATAACTATGCAACAAATGTTGCATATTTTTAACAGTGTATGCAGAGCTGCCAACTACTACGCCTATTTAAATCCTATAAACATGTTTGAAACCACAAAAATGTTTTAGTAAATTGTATACTAAATATATTCAATGTTTTTCATTATAATATATAATTCTTAATTATTTTACTAAAATTTCTGTTTCCAATATGTTTATTTAAGTGTAAATAGGCGTAGTAGTTGGCAGCTATGGTGTATGTATTTATCTTTCTTTTCAAAAATTATTTTCATACATTTGAACGTATTCAAAAATAAAAGCCAGATGTTTCCATAGCAACAAAATCGACTCGACAATGACGGATTGTACTTTAAGCTTGTAACAATTTTAATTAATTTAAATCATGAATTTCGTTTTATTTCGCAAATTTTGATGGTTAAATTTGAATATAAACATATATAAATATCTATATAACAAAATTATTCTTAAAACAAACTAAAACTGAAGTAATTTATATTAAATTTATCTAAACAAGTTCAACATGAAGCTTTTTCTTTCTTAAAGTGTATTTAACATAAAAAAAAAGTTTTTTTTTTTTTTTTTTCATTTCATCGCTAACCGATTAAAAATCGCCAAGTAGCGAAATTTTCCTTATTTTTTTACGGACTCTGTATAAAGGTTTCACCAAAAAAATTTCCATAATCGTTTATACCCTCATGAGAAGAACATTCTGTAATTTTTTTCAGATTTTCCAAGGTATGCCCGTAGGAGAACTTTTTCGTCAATAAAGGAAAATTATTTTAAAATGTGTCCCGTATCCCCTAAATAGAAATATTTTTTTCTCTCCACAAAATAAACTCTGCTTGATCAAATTTAGATAGCGTAGGGAATATGTCGAAGTATATATTGTTGAAAAGTGGCAATTTTCTTAATCATTTTTATATGTATAGCTTTTATCTTTAAAAAAAAATGCTGTATAAAACATTTCTGATTTCAAAAGCCTTTCCATTCAAAGAGGATCGTAATAAATTTAAATACATTGCTTTTATAAGATTTATATGATACTGTCGGCTCTCGTTGATTCTAAATCGTATAAATCGAATATTCCCTTGACTGAAACTAAACATGAAGTCCCGAAATTTTCAATGGCAGGGTAACGTTAAAATTTGTTCATTTATTTGAACTCATTTTCTCCTGACTTTTGAATACTTTTGAACTAACGAGAATTCCGATTTTTCGTTTTTCCGTACCCCCCTTTATAATTAGCAAAAGAACACAGCAAAAAATGAGCGAAGCTTCTTATTAATATGAACCTGTACCCAAAAAGGGAAACAAATCGGTTAATTCTGCATAAAAAACCATTTATATGAATTATTAGGGGTAGTTTCCTCTATCCTTCCTTTATATTTATCCAGTGACAAACACAAATCAGGGAAGCGCATTTTCAGAATAAATATATATACAAAATTGAAGCAAATCGGTAAATTTTGTGTGAAAAACCTAAATTAAGACGGGGGATTACCCCCTTCCCATTTCCCTTCTTTAAGGGGGCTCAAGGGTTTAAAACTTTTCAAAAAAGCGATTTTTTTTAATTACCTAGTTTGATTATTCAATTAATTCTTAACTCAGGGCAAAAAACCGCATAAAAATGATTGCATTTTTAACAGAGTTATAATCATTTATGGATCAACACTTCCATAGCCGCACCCATATAATTTTAACTTTAAGTCGCGTTTTCTCAAAACTTGAATTTTGACGACTAACACCAAGAATAAAAAGAAACTATGTGATAGTATGGCTTTTTTTTTTTTTTTTTTTTTTTTTTTTTTTTTGCATGCATATAACATTATTATCTATAGAATGAATTAAGGATATAACTATCACTAAAAAAAAAAAAAAACATTATTAAAAAAACTCTCAAATTTGAAAATTAAAAAAGCTCCTAAAAATACAACTTTTTTTTTCATTAAAAATACTCAAAATATTAAACTATCTAAAATATATTAATGCATTCTATAGATAATAATGTTATATGCATGCACAAAAAAAAAAAGAAAAAAAAAGAAAGAAAGAAAAAAAGCCATCCCATCAAGTAGTTTTTTTTTAAATCTTGGTGTTAGTCTACAAAAAACAAGTTTTGAGAAAACGCGACTTAAAGTTCAAATTATATGGGTGCGGCTATGAAAGTGTTGATACATAAATGCTTATAACTCCGTTAAAAATGCAAATATTTTATGCGGTTTTTTGAACTGAGTTCAGAATTAATTCAATAATCAAACTAGATAATAAAAAAATCTTTTTTTTTTTTTTTTTTTTAAGTTTTCAACATTTGAGCCTCCTTAAACTTATCCAATGAACACCCAATGCTAATCACGGAGGCACCTCATTAGAATGATCCTACGCCTAAGATTTGAACGAAATCTACTGATTCTGCATGAAAAACCCATTTGTGTAAATAAAGGGGAGGGACAATAGCCCTCGTTCCAGTTCTTATACTTATCGAATGAACTCTCAAAACTAATCAGGGAAGCGTCTTATTATAATAAGCCTATATCCACAATTTCATGTAAATCGGATATTTTTATTATGAATTATCGCGTTACGTACGTACGCACGTAAATACATACTGAACGGGCGGGTACATAAGCTCTCAGGCTTTGATAGCCTGTGAGCTAATAAGATAATTATTGAGGTGAAATTTATGGAATCTACGGAATTTTCGATAAATAATTCCGCTGCTACCCCCTCGCCCTCTTAATTTGGACAAATGGGTTGTTTATGCTGAATTACCAGATTTCAGTCAAACTTTAGGTATGCTATCATTTTTATGAGGCACCTCCATGATTGGTTTTGGGTGTCCAGTGGTTAAGTATAAAGGGGAGGGGAGCAGAGGAGATATCATGCCCTTAATTTACGTAAATGGATTTTTTGCGCAGAATTTACCGATTTGCTTCAAATATTGGATATAAGTTCATTCTGATAAGGCGCTTTCCTGATTTGTTTTGGGTATTAATTGGACAGGCAGATATGGGAACTACCTCTCTTAATTTAGATAAATGGGTTTTTCATGAAAAATTACATGATTTGCTTCAGTTTTTGGATATAGGTTCATATTAATAAAGTTCACACTTGCCTGATTAGTTTTGGTGTTCTTATTTTATGCATAAAGGGCGGACGAAGCGGGCGATTACTCCCCGCTTAAATTAGATAAATGGGTTTCATGCAGAATTATTTGATTTTATTTAAATTATGGATATAGGACCTTTCTAATAAGGCGCATCTCTGGATAGTTTTGGGGGTTAATGGTTAAAGATACAGGGGGAAATGGGGATAACTTTTCTTGAATTAGATAAATGGATTTTTATGCAGAATTAGCCGATTTGCTTCGAATTTTCAATATAAATTCATTGTGATAAGGCATATTCTTTATTGGTTTAGGGGGTACAATAATTAAATATAAGGAGAGGGTAATGGGGGAGCTAATCTCCCCTTAATTTGTTATTCGTCGGGCATTATTCTTTTAACCGAGGTTATCTTATACTATAATGCGAGCAAAAATTGTGTGTGTGTGTGTGGGTAAATTTTATCTCAGAAACGGCTCTAACGATTTTCGCAAAAATTTGGATTTTACCATTTTCGGGCACGAGAAGACCATTGGGCTAGGTCCCATGTTCGGGAAAATTCGATTACTGGGTCATTTTGGGTCACAATGGGTCAGGATCAAGCTATTTATATCTAGAGAACGGCTGGATGGATTTTAAGGCAATTTTGTATCCAATCGTTTTTTGGCACGAGAAAACTATTGGGCTGGGTCACATGTTCGAAAAATTTCGATTAGTGGGTCATTTTGGGGTCATTATGGGTCAAGCCATTTTTATCTAAAAAACGGCTCTAACGATTTTGACCAAATTTTATATTGTATCGTTTTGGATTACAAGAAGACCATTGGATTAGGTAACATGTTCGAGAAAATTCGGTAAGTGGGTCATTCTTGGGGTCATTGTGGGTCATGCTATTTTTATCTAGCGATTTTCTCACGCAATGTTGACTAAAAATTGCATTCTATGGTTTTCGGGCACGAGAAAAACATTGGGCTAGGTTACATGTTCGAGAAAAAATTTCAATGGGTCATATTGGGTCATTAAGAGTCTGGGTCAAGCTATTTATATTTAAAGAACGGCGTGATGGATTATAACGAAATTTTGTATGTAACAGTTTTTTGACATGAGAAAACTAATGGGCTAAATCACATGTTTGAGAGATTTCGACTATGAGGGTCATTTGTGGGTCATGATGGGTCATAATGGGTCATGGTCAAGCTATATCTAAAGAACAGGTGGATCGATTTTAACGAAATTTTGTATGCAACATTTTTTTGGCACGATAAAATCATTGGACTAGGTTACATGTTCGAAAAATTTCGATTAATGGGTCATTTTGGGTCATTAAGAGTCTGGGTCAAGCTATTTATATTTAAAGAACGGCATGATGGATTATAACGAAATTTTGTATCTAACAGTTTTTTGACATGAGAAAACTAATGGGCTAAATCACATGTTTGAGAGATTTCGACTATGAGGGTCATTTCTGGGTCATGATGGGTCATAATGGGTCATAGTCAAGCTATATCTAAAGAACAGGTGGATCGATTTAAATGAAATTTTATGTGCAACATTTTTTTGGTACGATAAAATCATTGGACTAGGTTACATGTTCGAAAAATTTCGATTAATGGGTCATTTTGGATCATAAAGGGTCTGGGTCAAGCTATATATAATTAAAGAACGGCAGGATCAATTTTAACGAAATTCTGTATATAACAATTTTTAGAAACGAGAAAACTAATGGACTAAGTCACAGATTCGAGAGCTTTCGATTATAAGGGTCATTTGTGGGTCTTAATGGGTCAAGGTCAAGCTATATGTAAAGAATGGTTGGGTCTATTTTAACGAAATTTTGTATACAACATATTTTTGGCATGAGAAAATCATTGGGGTAGGTCACATGTTCGAGAAATTTCGATTAGTGGGCCACTTCTGGGTCATTCTAATTTTATCTAGACAACGTTTCGCGCAATTTTGACTAAATTTTGTATTTTATCGTTTTCGGGCACAAAAAAATCATTGGGTTATGACAGATTTTTGAGAAAATTCGATCAATGGGTCATTTTGGATCATAAGGAGTCAGGGTCAAACTAACTATATCTAAAAAGCGGCTCAATCGATTTTATCTAAATTTTGTATCTAATGTTTTTCGGCATGCTAAAACTAATGAACTAGGCCACACGTTCGAGAGATTTCGATTATAAGGGTCATTTGTTGGTCATGATGGGTCATGCTAATTTTATATAGAAAATAGTACTCACCATTCGAGACTACACTTTATATTATATCGTTTTTGAGCAAGAGAAAACCATTTGGCTTGGACACATGCTCGCGAAAATTCGATTTGTGGGTCATTTTGGGTCTTAATGAGCTAGGGTCATTCTAATTATATATAACAACGACTCAATCAATTTTACCTAAATTTTGAAACAAAACGTTTTTTGTCACGAGAAGACTATTGAGCTGAGTCGCATGTTAAACATAATTATATTAGTGGGTCATTTCGCTTTATTGCTGAATGCTGTCAAGATAATTTTACCTAAAAAATGGCTTAAACGATTTTCATTCAATTTTATATTCTACTGTTTTTGATTACCTGAAGACAATTGAGCTATGTCACATGCTTGATCAAATTTGATTAGTGGCTCATTTTGGGTAATACTGGTCAGGGTCACGAGAATATAGCAAAAGCCAATAACTTGGTGATATTTGAGAAAATATTGGCGACATATGGATAAAAAATCGACTATAAAAATTACGAAAACCAAAACACGTATTTGGAGCCAAATGAAAGAATGCCTCCAAATTTGGCTATATCTAGCAAAAAATATTGTCTTTCAGAATGTAAAGAATTTTTTTATACATTCTCAGAGCTGCCAAGTCTCCGGCTTTTTGGATACCAGTATTATTATACAGAAAATGATGTTTTAAGTAATTGGAACATTGAGACGATTTAAAAACAGATGATTTTCTCTAAAATAATACTGGTGTGCAAAAAGCCGGAGACTTGGGAGCTCTGCTTTCTTAAGAGGATTCGAGATGGATGGTTAAACCAATCACAGTCGAGTGATTTAGATCGATGTCCTTTCGTTGTAAATTTTAAAATAAAGTAAAATTTATAAACATGCGCATAAAAACATAGTTTTCTTATTGATTGTTTTTCTAAATAATACTATTATAAACATGTTTTACAGTAATAATACAGAGTTAATGATACAGTGAAAATACTACATCGAGTTGAACACAAAGTTAATTTTGACCGAGCTAAGCTCGGTCTCCCCTGCTAGTAATATACAATTAGTGTAAATAGCCGGTGACATTAATGCCATCAGTTCAACTGGGCAATATTCCATTTATTGTAGCATGAATCAGATAATACAATTTCAGAGAACGTTTTTAAGAAAATAATTTATAGAATCACAAACAGGAGTTTTTTTTTTTTTTTTTTTTTTTTTGTGTGTGTGTGTGTGTCTGCATCTCTGCAGTTTTAGTTATAAAAAGATAATTTTAAACGAGTTATAAACATAAAAAAAATTCCTCATCACGCTTGTGACAAACATAGATATTTGAACGTCTTTATTTAAATCCGTTTGGCCTTTTATTTTAATAACTGGAAGCATTTTAACTCTATTTATTGGATAACGACCACAGAGAAGATTCCAGCCTCCTGATTGGTTGGTTTCTTTTATGCCATTTGTTTTAAAACCATTATAAAAACTCAAAACACTGACTTAAAAAAAGTACAATGAAAATTTTATCGTAAAATAAAATAAATCGTAAGTTACGAAATGGTGTATACAGAATGGTGTAAAGTTAAAAACTAAACAAACGTTAGCATCATACCTTTTGAACGAAATGTCGATTATTAATATTTAAATTTAATGTTTGTTTAAGTTTATAACTTTGCAACATTCTGTACTCACATTTTAGCAACATTGTGATTTATTTTATCTTCAAAGTAAAAATTTCAGTAGTATTTATCGTGATGCAATTGTTCAGTTTACTTATTATACATATATATAAGTTCTCTCCTTTATAAAATACTAAAATTTAAAAAACTTTTTACATGTATGGATATATATGTATCTTAAAATAAAAACACATTTAAAACATTTTCGAAGCTGATATCTAAAATCAAATTTAATCCCCAAAAGAAAAAAAAATAGTCAAAGACAAATGTCGACTAAAACAATTAGTTCAAGTTTCGTATAAGAAAAGCAGATGGCGCCATTACATATTTTTTTAAATGTGTAATGGCGTTAAATTTAATTTGTTCTTTGTAATGTAATAACATTTTGCTAAAAATGAATTAATCAGCCATTTGATAAGAACTGGGTTAATTTAAAATGTTGAATGTTAAATGCTGATTCACTTACATACAAAAAAGTATTATGTTATGGTATATTACTACTGGCTTTATTAGAAATCCCAATTGCCAAAGACCTTAAACAGCAGAAAAGACGGAAGAGAAACTAACCAATCCAGAGGCTTGAAACTTCTGTGTGGTATCTAATCGAGTAAATGGAGTTAAAATGCTGCCTGGAATCACGGATTTTTCTTAAATGTCGCACACAAATTTATTAGCAATGACAATCTAGTATTCAAATATTTTTTGAGTCATCTAGGAGCAAAAAACTCACTCTTCATTCGGGTGGGAAAAAATACAGAAACTAATCAAACAAGACTGATAAAAGTGGCAATAGGCACAACAGGGTGCAATCATTAGAAGAATGAAATTAATTTAGCTAAACCACGCCTGCTAAAATGCAGCAACAATATGCAGTCGAGTCTCTATATAACGAAATCCACCGTTCCAGTAAAAAATTCGTTATATAGAGAAATTCGATGTTTAGAGAATGATGTTAAAAACCGTATTTAATGAGTGAAATTTGAACAAATATTATATTTGATCTTTTGAATTAAGAATTTGAAATGTTTAAAAGTAAATATTAACCTAACATTTTATTTCTTAATTATTTAAATCTTTTGAAAAAAGAGAATAGACATTTATTTGAAAGCTTAGTGAAAATCAAATAAGGAAGATTTGCATTAATTCAGACGAAGAAATCTGTGATTTTTTGTTGCATTGATTTTTAAGTTGTTACGCTCTCAAAAACATGCTCAAATTTTAGCAAGGAATGAAAAATTGTAGTTAACATTTTTCTTCATTTGAAGGCCTCTCTCATGTGCCTCTCGTTGATTCCTCTCTTACATGTGTATCAATCCAATTGACACTGTTTTGAGAAGGATGTTGGAAAGGTGTATGGAAGGTGGGATGAATTCGTTGGATTTAAAAAACAAGGAAAGAAGTAATAGTAATAATAATAATAATAATAATAATAATAATAAACTCAGCATTGACGATAAATCAAAAATAATTGATGAAAAATTGATTCCACATGATTTCGAAGCTTTTTTAAAACTGAATAAATTAAGACCAATTTATGAAAAAATTCGTTATATGGAGATAGATATTTCGCTATATAGAGACTGTTTTAAATGTAATCACGCGAAAAGGGAACCGTTGCTACGAAAAATTCGTTATATAGAGAAATTCGATGTATGGAGTTTCGTTATAGAGAGACTCGACTGTATTTTTTGAGTCATCTAGGAGCAAAAATCTCACTCTTCATTCGGGTAGGAAAAATTCCAAAACTAATCAAACAAGACTGATAAAAGTGGCAATAGGCACAACAGGGTGCAATCGTTAGAAGAATGAAATTAATTTAGCTAAACCACGCCTGCTGAAATGCAGCGACAATATAATTTTAATTATGTGATTGTTACAATAAATAAAACTAGTCGTTGGAGGCCACCGTAATACTTACCCATCATGGATATGAATAACATAATATATGAAAACATAACATATGTAAACAATTTATAAAATGCATTACAATTCCAAAACAAAATATAAACGTATTTTTAAGTATTTTTAACACATCATCATGCTCTATTAATGAATTTCTGATGAACCAATTTAGATTAATTGTATGAAGCACCAAACTATTCAAGTAGCACTGAATTGCATAAAAGAAACATCCTTATAACTCTAAAAATAATTATCATATTCACTAGCGGTTTCTTGCATCGAATTAAGTGTCTCATTTCCAATTAAAAGATATCTTTGAATTGAAATTTGAATGAAATACAGGGTCATGAAAAATCAAAGAATGTGAAAAACAGGATTAGAAATATCTCGACAACTAATAATCCGATCGACTTCGTTTTTTTATGCAAAATCTGTGTTAATTTATTGCCTTTTACGTCCACTCCTTAAAATATTCGAAAATTTTTATATACCTTTCATCAGAACGAATTTTTCGAGAGTCCGAAAAAAAAAGTTCCGGATAATCGAGGTTACTGATATTAAATAGGCTTCGTTCCATTCTTACATACTAAGCACATACAAAATTTCAAGTCTCTATCTCAATTTGTTCGAGAGATAGAGCGGTTACAGACAGACAGACACACAGACGGACGGACGGCAAATTTTTTTTCTAAAAATATGTTTTTCTGAATCTTCAGTGTCCAAAACGTGTAAATTCGTCAAAAAAAATTTCGATTTTCAAAACGATTGCAAGACTTACCCTATACTACGTATGATGGGTAAGTTACAAGGAAGTTGTTAAATAAAATTGTGTTATGTACTTTATCTTACCAATATTTCTTCATGCATTAAAATGTGTACCAAGCTGATATCTTAGCCCTCTCCAGTACAGACAATTCCTGTTCATAAAATGAGGTAATGATTAACTGACAATGGAATTTACAAACTTTTTTTAAGTATTAAGAACTCCCTATAGGCTTTCATTGTAAAAGCAAAATTATATTAAAATATTCTTGGTGCCGTTTGTAAACTAGGCGCACCCAAAGTGGGACCACCTTGCCGGAAAGGGGGGTTTTTTTGAGAATTTTTTGTTATACACTTCACATATGAAAAGAGTTTCAATCGTATGAATTTGAAAATGTAAAGTTTTAGAATATTTACTTTGAAAATTTGTCTACACAAGACCTCTCTTCTCAATCTCAAGAAAAGGACACATCTCGCACAAATCCATTTTGATTTTTGTTCCACTAAGAGGTCATCCATAGCCGATCCAGTGGCGCGGTCGGTATCGTCAGCTCCTCCCACACCGCTGGACCCTGGTTCGAATCCAGCTAGCGGCATGGATGTCTGTGTTGTCCCTGTGATGTGTATTAAATGTATGTACTGTATTTCATGTAATAATAAAGTGTTCTGTATTAGTTTCTGTGTATTGTGGATCATTCGAGGTAACAGCTACTGTAGCTACAGACCTCAAAGCATTGTAAAACTCAAACTAGCTAGATAAACTAGCTAGGTCATCCATAAATGATGTCACGCTTGGAGGTGAGGGGGGGGGGGTCGTGAAATTATGACAGTTTGTGACAAAGGGGTGGGTAGGAAGAAATGTGACATCTCACATTCTGGTTAAAATAAAAATATTAAAAATCAGAAGATTAAATCTTGAAGTTATTTTAAAATTAAAGTATTCTGTGTTCATAAACTAAAGATGTAATTCAGAGCCAAATATTACATTAAATTCCATTTCAAATTCCAAAATAATACAGTTTTTAATTGCTCTTTCATATTACTATTGTATTACTATTGTATATTAGCTATAATTTTTGTCGTAAAACTTAATCCTGTTTCATACAAAATAAGTAAACAAATCATTTTATTGTAACTCTCATAAAAGTCGTTAAAACACACAGTTAAGGTTTAAAAATAAAATTTGAAATATGGTCTATAACACAGAGCTTTGTTTTTAAACTGCAAGTATATGTATATATAATATAGTGTGACATGTGACAAGGGGAGGGGGAGTGGGGTACGATGAAGTGGGACACTTGTGACAAAAGGGGGGGGGGAGAGGAGTAATTTTTTTTTAAAGTGGGACGTCATTTATTGACAGACCCTAATAGGTCTGTTTGTTTGTTTGTTTGTTTATTGAACAACATACATCTGATTTGTGTGCTCGACATGAAGCCTGCCTATAAGACATCGTCATTATACAGGGACGAGATAGCACACAAGGAAATATTACAACACAGGAGAAGTACAACCAGGAGCTCCACACAAAGAGTGTGTGCAATGGAGCCTCGAAATGGAGCCTCGAAATTTTATACGATGCTCTAAACGACATTAGATACATAAAATTCAAAGCTTTCTTCAACTACAAAAACAAAAAATTGCAAATTTTGCAATAAAATAAGGAATACATAAATTTATTAAAAGAAGCCAGCTCTTAGTATGATTTTCAATGAAAACTCGATTTTCATTGGGATTCGAACCCACAAACTCACGATCAGCGGCGTGATGTCTTAACCCCTCAGCCACGGAGGCCCTAATAGGCCTGTCATAAGTGCGTCTTACTACACAAACAGTTTCGTAAGTGTGGCCCGCCACACACCAGTGAAACATTGAACAAAAAAAAAAACGTGCGACATGAGACAATTTCATCCTGATAACAAAGAAAAAACCGGTTTGACTGCGTCATGTTGCACGATTTTTGACGCATGACTCCCTGGTGTGTGGCGGGCCTAACTATGCGGAAAATCATTTTATTACACTATATGCCTATTTGTGACCGTAGATGAGGAGTGGAGTGTGTGAGGAGGTTGTTGCGAAATCTCCTCCGATGAAAGTGACGTTTATTTTTCGCCTGCGAGTGATGTATTTATATGATGCTAAGTGGCAACTAGTTTCGTTGCCTTGACAACCAGTGTTTTGGAATGTTTTAGTTTAGTTTATTATTAGAGTTATTGAATTTTAGGGATCTTATGAATGTTATATTAATTGAATAATAGTGGAAATACCAGATTGTCTGGTAAGGTAAATAGTGTAAAGTAATATTTCAACACATTTAGAATAAATTTATTATAAAATAAAAACCTTCTGATATGGAGTAATTTCTCTTCATGGTGACCCGGACGTGATCGTTTATGCTAGAATAAAGCTGTTTATGAAACGCCATTTCACGCATTAAGGAATATGAAATTTTTTTTTCTCTGGAAATAATGAGAGCAGATACATCTTTTTAAGAATTTATCTGGCGAATCTGACGGGTTTGAAATTCGCGGCCACGAGAGATTGAGGTAAGACCAATTTGATTATTAATTTATAAATTTGCATGGAATATCGTTTGAAAATAAATAAATAGAATGTTTTGGTTTCGTTATGAATTATATTGTTTTAGTTCCGAAACTGATAAATTATTTTAATCTCAGATTGAAAATAGATGATTATTGAAATTTAGTTTCGTTTGGAAATATTTAATGATATTATACTAGGAAATATTTTATTATGCGTTTTGAATATGGATCTGGAAAAAATAAAAAAGAAACATACTTCCGTTCGGGGGAGTAGAACGAAACTAATTTCTAAAATTGAATCTATTTTGAAGAATAATGATATGGAAAGTTCTTTGAAAATAGAAGAAATTAAAGATTGTCAGGAACAAATAAGTGAAAAATTTTCGGAACTAAAACAGCTAGATAAAGAAATTTTTGAGCTCACGGATGTTAATGAAGTTGAAAATGAAGTTTCGTGTTGTGAAGAGTATATTGAAAAGATTGTTAAATATCGAGGTAGAATGACGCGTTTTATAAAAGAAAATGACATTATACTCTAAAACTGGGATGAGTGAAAAGCTCACTTTTTGTAGGAGTGATTTGCATTTTCACTCTTTTTAGAGGAACTTTATACAAATACACTCTTTAAAGAGTGGAATTTCCGACTCACTAAAAAGGAGTGAAATATCTCACTCCGTTGTCAAGAGTGAAATACCTCACTCCGTTAACGAGAGTGAAAGCCCGGCATTATACACTTGAAAAAAATTCCCGCTCAACTTTGAACCAATATATGGAGTAAAAGAAGGAAAAGTACCAAAATATGTCAATTCTTACTTTTCAAAAATTACATTTTACAATATAACCTATAAAATTACGCTTATTTGCTATTAAAACGCACTCGTTTTCAAAAATGAGTGTCACTCCTTCGATAGAGTCAACGGTCACTCTTAAAAAGTGACTTAGATATGTATTACGCATCAGCCAATCAGAAATCGCCTTCTCAGTTGTGATGATAAAAATGTTTCCGCCATTTTATCGTGTCCGTTATGTGTCCCACTTTCGTTTCCTCGGTCTACAAATGTGGATCTTTAATTTGTATTATTAATACTGAAAAGTAGTTTAAATTTCGATCTTGGAATGATATGCTCCGATATCTTATGATTCAAAATAATCCACATAGATTAAGTTTCTTGATCTGGAGTCAAAATGGAGAACAAATAATTCAGTAAAAAGCAATAATACTCCATTAATACTCAGTGACGAAGATGTTGCACTGCACATATCTTATTTATCAAACAAGGGATTATTATTCATCAAACAAGGGATAGTAATTTAACATAAAAAACCGGTAAGTCAATTTTAATTTCAACTTTTTATTTTCCGAATGTAACTTCTAGAATGTTGAGTAAAGTTTTACTTTAACAGGAAGCTGTGTGCTTCTGCTATCTTTATGTGCGTGGAGGTAAAAAAAAAAATCGCTGACGCAAAGATTTGTGTTATTCCTTGATGTTTACAGATGAACGGCTTTAGTAATTTTAAAAGTTTGCAGTATGACTTATATTAGATGAAATTTATTTATTAGAGATAAATAACTCATTAAAATTGTTTTTCCAATAGTAAGAATAATACATATGTAGTCATTTCTTGTATTTTATATTTTCTTTTTTTTACTTTTTCGTACATGAGTATACTTTTATAAAACTTTAACTCACATTTATAGAATACTATAGGGTAGAAGTAACAGTAATGTACACACCTGAATGTTTTTGGTTTATAAAAAAAAAATAATAATAATAATAACTAATAAAAATTTAGCTTTTATTTTTTTCTTCGTAACTCGCCCTTGCATATTTTATAATTTAGCACTTTTGTTGACACTCTAAATTAAACCAATCAGGAAGCACAAAATAATGTTTTTAAGTTTCACTGTTTTTCATTGAAAATCGAGTTTTCATTGAAAATCATACTAAGAGCTGGCTTCTTTTAATAAATTTATGTATTCCTTATTTTATTGCAAAATTTGCAATTTTTTGTTTTTGTAGTTGAAGAAAGCTTTGAATTTTATGTATCTAATGTCGTTTAGAGCATCGTATAAAATTTCATTAATTTTTAAGGTTTTGAGAGGAGTGTCCATTACTGGAATACTTAAATAGTGATTTTCCAGTAACGTACACTTCATATAGGCGCTGTTAAAAAAGCAATTACAGTAATGTTTATAGTGCATAAAATATTTTGATTTAATTAAAAACATAAGTAATCAATTTTAATTTTTAAATTGCACTTACCAAAATGTAATGACACCAAAATTTTTATAAATAGTTGTTTTTAAGTTATATTGATGTGATTTATAAAATTTCAATATCTTCTTCATTTTATTATTATTTTTTAAAAATGAATCTAACGATGTTTTGCCTATTTTATAATCTGGCAATCAAACCGCTCATGAAGCCGAAAAAAATGTTTAAGGGCACAGTCAAAGAGGGGCTTATAGGGCTTAATCGTTCACAATTTAAATAAAAACACTAAGTTACAGAAGTCGTCAAAAACACATTTTCTCTTAAATATTTGTTTTTTACTTTTTGAATTTTGTCTGCAGATATTTTTTTAAATAACCCTCTCATTTTTGCTACCGGTTTTGAAAGTAAAAGAAACTTTATAAAAATATTTGCAACCGAAATCGAAAAAGTAATAAAGATGCGATATAGAGACGAACTTCAGCTATTCAATGTAAAATAAATAAATAAATAAAATGTCAAAATGCAAATCAGATATTGGGAAAATCTCTCCCCATAGGATTAGCATTAACTGTGAGTGTCTTCGCCGGCAGGTATTACATGCACATCTACTCTATATACGGGAATAAAAAATTGAAATTAAATATGACTTACCATGTCATTTTATAAATACGGCTTGTATTAATATATATTTTTCAGAAATAAGATTTTAATTACACATAAAAAAAACATAGATAACGTGCATTATGGATTTATTTAAATATGTAAAACTTAATGGATATATCTGAAAATATATATATATGTTTAATACTTTAAAACTGTTTAATAACTTGTGCTTATGGGCATTTTAAAACTATCATATATTTATGGGACTACCAATGAAAGCAAACACAAGGAGAAAGATTGGAATAAAATAGTTTATTTCTGTCAATAATCTAATTCATGTGTAATTTTAATTACGTTTTCCCTTAAAAAGTTCAATTAATGTTACATACTTTGAATTAAATAAATATTGTCAATAAAGTATTTTATTCCAATCTTTACCACGTTTGTATTTATTTTCATTGTATGTTCTAAAAGACATGATTCTTTTAAAATGTCCATAATAGCTATAAAAAAGGGAATTCATTGCCCCCCCCCCAAAAAAAAAGAGCATTCACTCCTATGAAAAAGTGACTACTCACTCCTACTAGGAATGAAAAAAAGCACTCCTTTAGCAAAAGTGAATAGTCACTCCTCAGAAATAGTGATTATTGACCCCTGTGTAAAGTGAATATTCACTTCTTAGGAGTGAGAATTCACTCTTTTAAAGAGTCAATGATTCCACTTTTGCCCAAAGTGAATAGTCACTCTACAGAGGTTCGGCATATTTTGAGTCTGCGATAGAGTGAGTATTCACTATTCTGGAGTGACTATTCACTCCTTTTTATTTAGAGTGTAAATCTGACGATACTGCCTCTAAGGATAAGCCAGTGATATATAACAATGATCTTTCACACGCGATCTTGCATAACGAAACCAGAACACTTAAATTGCCAAAATTGAATATAGTTAAGTTTTATGGGGACTGCAATCAGTGGCTAGATTTTTGGAACTCATATGAGGTTGCTGTTCATAACAACGACTCATTGAGTAAAATCGAGAAATTCACTTATTTAAAGACGTATTTAGGTGGATTAGCATTAAGTACTGTTTCTGGCTTTTCGCTAACGAATGAGAATTATGATTCATCAATTCAATTATTGAAAAGTAGATTTGGGAGATCGGATTTAATAATTAGTTCCCATATGAACAAGCTTTTGCTTACTGAACCGGTAAGGAATTCTTCAAATGTAGTAGGGTTAAGAAAAATGTATGACGCTATTGAAGTACAAATACGATCACTGCAATCGCTTGATGTTGCAACTGAAACATACAGTAACTTGTTATGTCCGGTAATTTTACAGAAAATTCCCGAAGATTTAAATTTGAGTTATAATAGGAATCGGGAAACGAGTGATTATTTGATATTAAGAATTTAATGGAATTTTCGAGAAAGGAGGTAGAATGTCGGGAAACATCGTTATTGTTAGCTAATTCTAAGGGTGGGAATATGATTGAATCAACATTCCGTAATAAGGAAATAAATCAAAACAGTAAAAATAAATGTTTTTTGAATCAGAAAAGAAATGATAACACAAGGTTTTTTTCAGCCGCTGTCTTAAGGACTGCTATGAATGAAACTTGCATTTTTTGTCTTGATAAGAATCACGCAAGTATGAACTGTCCTCTGACAATAAATGAAAGAAAAAATTCTCTTAAAAGTAATGGTCGTTGTTTTATTTGCCATAAACGAAAACACATCGCTAAATTTTGTTTTAAAAGGAATCAGTTATGCAAAATTTTTAAACTGCGTCACAATGAATTAATTTGCGACAAATCGCTGACCTCTGTTAAAAATAATTCGGATGATAAAAACTCTGACTTGACGCCAGATATTGTGACGTCATTAGCTTCCACCAGATGTTTCAAAAATAAAAGGGAAAGAAAAGAATGTTCTCCGGTTTTGTTGCAGACACTCAGTGCAATAGCAAAGGGAAACAAAAAATCTAAAATTGTTGTTCGTGTTTTGTTAGATGGGGGATCGAATCGGACTTTTGTTGAAAAACGGATTGTGGATTCGTTAGGTTTAAAGATCATAAAAAGGGAAACATTTCGAATTCATTCCTTTGCGGATAAACAAACTAAATCAATTCAGTGTTATGATATAGTGGAAATTGAATTGGAAAATACAACAGATACTCATAAACGCATCAAAATACAAGCCGTGGTGATTGATAAGATTACGCATGGAAAAATTGAAAGTCCTTCTCAATGGGTTAAGAATCTTGCACTGCGTCAAGGAATTGAATTATCTGATACTGCAACTAGTAAAAATATACACATTTTGATCGGTTCAGACTATATATGGGAAGTTTTGTGTGATAAAATTGTTAGATTAAATAGATGTTTAGTTGCAACAAAGAGTTTGTTCGGATTTGTAGTTCAAGGTAGGCAAGGAAATGCGGAATCTAGAGATATTTTGGTAAATCATGCGATTGTTATGAGGGAAGAGTTAGAATATGAGAGAGTTAAAATTTTATGGAAATTGGAGGCAATAGGAATGAAACCAGATAAGGAAATGTCGCGATCAGATTTAGACATTATCAATAAATTTGAACAAAATACCTTGTATAAAAATAACAAATATGAAACTAGGCTGTTGTGGAAGGAAAATTTTAAGGAGCTTAAAAGTAATTATGAGATCGCAGAACGGCGTTTGATGAGCCTATGCAATAAATTTCGTCGCGATCCTGATTTGTACATTAAGTATAAGGATATTATTGAGGAGCAGCTAAAAGAGGGTATAATTGAACAAGTTGAATGTCAATCTGAACTTGATAAAAATAAGGGATATTTTATGCCTCACCATGCAGTAGTGCGCGAATCTAAAGAAAGTACTAAAGTTAGGATTATATACGATGCGTCTTCCAAGGATAAACATGAACAATCTCAACGATTGTTTAGATAGTGGTCCCAATCTTAATCCAGATTTACTTAACATTATTTTAAAGTTTCGCTATCATCGAATTGCTTTTTTGCGCGGACATACAAAGAGCACTTCCTTAGGTCGGTATTGTAGAGGAAGATAGGAAATTTTTACAGTTTTTATGGTATAAGGGTGGGGCAGATCTCGATTTCTGTGGCCGTGATGTCGGAATTCTAAGATTCGCCAGAGCAGCCTTCGGTGTTAAATGTAGTCCATTCCTTTTGAGCGGTACCATTAGACTGCATTTGAAGAAATATAAAATATCGAATCCAAAGGCATATAATATTCTCAAAGATTTGTATGTCGACGACCTGATTAACGGAACGGACACTGTAGAAGAATCCATTACGGTAACTAAAGATGTCGTATCTATTTTAAAAGCAGCCAACATGAATTTAAGGCGATGGACTTCTAATTCGCCAAATTTAACTGAAAAATGGAAGAATAATAACCTAGAATGTCGTGAAGAACCTGTTGATTCTAATGTGTCCTTAAAGATTTTGAGTTTAATTTGGAATAATAATTCTGACACTCTTAAAATTGAATTGAGTCCATTATTGAAAATAACGAATACGACAGCAACAAAACGCCAGGTGTTGAGCGTATGTGGTATACTATTCGACCCTATAGGTCTAATAAATCCTTTCACAATACGAATTAAACTATTAATGCAAACGTTGTGGCAAACGGGCATTAAATGGGACGAAAATATTTCATTAGATTTGGAAGTACAATTCAAGGAATACCTACATGAAATACTGGATTTGAGGCCACTTGAAATACCTAGGCCATATTTCAATGAATTACAAATAGAAAAAATCGAAATCCACATATTTTCGGACGCAAGTCCTAAAGCGTACGGTTCTGTTGCATATTTTAAATGCCATTATCAAGGGAACACACTGACTAGTTTTATCATTTCTAAATCTCGAATAGCACCGCTCAAGAAAATATCGTTGCCTAGACTCGAATTATTGGGAACTTTGATTTCGGCAAGACTATCATCATATCTCCGATCTACCTTTCCAACAGTACCTGAAAATAACATCCTTTTTTGGACTGATTCAGAAATATGTTTGTACTGGAGCAAAGGTAAAGCCGATGACTACAAACAATTCATATGCAACCGAATTTTAGAAATTCAAGAAAAAACAAATTCCTTGAATTGGAATTTTTGTGATGGAAAGTCAAATCCAGCGGATAAACTGACGCGTGGTGTAAGTGCTCGGTCTTTAATTAATGACGAGATTTGGTGGAAGGGTCCTTCTTGGCTTCATGAAATTGATATGAATAGTTTTGATGACAATTACACTGGTCACAAAGACATTATAGATTTTGAAAAGGAAAGGAGAAAAAATTATATTGTTCTGCAAGCATTCGTAGAATTGACTGAACCGTTATTGAATCTGAACAGATATAGTAACTTAAATAAGATTTTAAGAATTACAGCATACATTTTTCGATTTGTCCATAATTGCAAAAGGAAAAATGAAAATTTCACAGGAGTATTAATAATAACGGAACTGTTTAATGCTGAAGAATACTGGGTACGATATATTCAACAGATCGAGTTTAAACATTAATATTGTCTTCTTAAGGCAGAGAGATTCATCAAAACCGACTCAAGACTATATTCTTTAAATCCTTTTTTGACTGAAAGTGGAATAATCTGCCTGGGTGGTAGACTGCAGCAATCAAATTTTCAATTTTACGAAAAACATCCTAAGTTACGAAAAACATACCCGGCAAAGGAAGATTTACCGAACTTTTAATTATAAGAGATAATGAAAATCTGTTGCACTCTGGAGTTTCAGACACACTGACTCAGATACGTGAAAATTATTGGATCCTTAGAGGTCGCCAAACGGTGAAATCTTGTCTAAATAAGTGTCTAATTTGTAAAAAATTTAAAGCTAAACCTGGCAGTCAAGTGATAGCTCCATTGCCACTTAATAGAATCCATGAATCTAAACCGTTTGAAGTTACTGGTATCGACTTCGCAGGGCCTTTATATGTTAAAGACAAAGATAAAGTGTACATAGCACTTTTCACATGTGCTGTTACTCGCGCCACCCATTTGGAAATCGTTAGTAGTCTTCACACTGAACAATTCTTGATGGCGTTCAGAAGATTTGTCTCTCGAAGAGGGGTATGCAGAACTGTTAACTGCGACAATGCGAAAACATTCAAGGCAGCTGAAAATGAACTAAAAACACTCTACATGACCGTTGCAGATCCAAATGTCCAAAATTACGTTGGAAAAAAGGGCATAAAATTTATATATATTGTTGAAAGAGCTGCTTGGTGGGATGGTTATTGGGAGAGGATGGTTAAGATGACTAAAATTATATTAAGGAAAATATTAGGGAGGGCTTTATTATCATTTGAAGAATTACAAACTATTCTGACCGAAATTGAGGCAATTTTAAATTCTCGGCCCATTACGTATGTATATAACGATGCTTCAGAACCATCACCTCTCACCCCATCACATTTTTTAATTGGGGAAAGGATAACATCTTTACCTCACCACCAGGCTGGTCGTAACAATGAGCAGATCTTCTCCAGCTCAAAAAGATTTTTATTGAAAAGATATTTGTATAGAGAAAAAATGTTGAACCAATTTTGGAAACGTTGGAAGGGAGAATATCTGGTCCACTAAAAAGTATACATAATGTAAATCCCATAAGTGAAAATTGTGAATTTAATGTAAATGATGTAGTTTTAGTAGGTGATGACAAGGTCCCGAGACATTTATGGAGATTAGCTAAAATCACCGAACTTTTCAAGGGACGAGATGACAAGGTCAGAAGTGTAATGTTGAAGACAGCATCAGGGTTTATAAAACGACCCATACAACTGATTTATAAGTTAGAACTTTAATTAATATACAGTAGACTCCCTCAAATCCGCAAACCAGAAATCCACAACTCTCTAAAATCCGCACATATTTTATGGATGTAAACAATGAAACCTTCTGTTGAAATATTGGAACAACATTTGATTTTTTTTTTGCATCTATTCCATATATTTTTTAATTTGTAATTTTCTTAATAATACTCTATTAATGTTTTTTCATGAAGGAAGAATAATTTTTTTTGGAAAAAAATTGAAGATATTGCTCTTATCACTGGTAATCACAATCTTCTTACCAAATGTATTTATGCATTAATCAATATTTTTTTGGTTACTAAGCCTGGCTAAACTTGAAAAAAATAATTCTTATTTTAGAATTTTGATGTGAATTAGTAATGTACTTTTATGAGACAAGTTTTGTTTAATAATTTTGGAAAAATACATTTAATCTTTATAATGAATATTTAATTATACACTATTTATTATTAACTTGACCTTTGATATTAGTACTTTAATCATTTTAAAAATTATCAAAATTTTTATTATTTTAGTTTATTGCTTATTTTAATATTTCATTATATTGTAAGTATTCATTATAGTTCCGAATGCACTATTAATTGTACTCAAATTACTGTTTATAAAATGTAAACAAAGCAATGACAAGAAATTCGCAAAAATCTAAAATCCGCACAACCTCTGGTCCCAAGCTGTGCGGATTTGAGGGAGTCTACTGTATTATGATTTCTCTAAGTAAGTAAAATAATTGTATTTGTTAACTATATTTACCTTATTATTGTTCACTATTGTTTGCATTTAATTTTGATGAATGTATTCAACGGGGGGGGAGGATGTTGCGAAATCTCCTCCGATGAAAGTGACGTTTATTTTTCGCCTGCGAGCGAGCGATGTATTTATATGATGCTAAGTGGCAACTAGTTTCGTTGCCTTGACGACCAGTGTTTTGGAATGGTTTAGTTTAGGTTATTATTAGAGTTATAGAATTTTATGGATCTTATGAATGTTATATTAATTGAATAATAATGGAAATACCAGATTGTCTGGTAATGTAAATAGTGTAAAGTAATATTTCAACACATTTAGAATAAACTTATTATAAAATAAAAACCTTGTAAAATTACTAATCCTGCAAACCTCACCCTATGTCTTCATATTTAAGAGTTTAAGGCGCTACACTAGTCACAGAAAAATGCCCGGGTGGTAATGTAAAGTCTATGGGAGAGTTCTTTTCAAATATCTCGCTCAAATTTTAATACTTTTACATGATTTTTTTTTTTTTTTTTTTTTGCATAGGATAGCTGAAGTAGAGGTCTGCACGGGCCGGAATTTCCGGGCCCGGCCCGTTGTAAAACTCAAAGTTTGGCCCGGCCCCGGCCCGTTTAAATTTTTATATTTTAGGGCCGGCCCAGCCCGTACAAAAATCAGTGAAAACAGGCCCGGCCCGTTTTGGACCGTTACAATTTCTACGATTTCTAAAACATTCAGATTTTTATCATATAACTAAGATTCCTTTAAAGAATACTGCATACATATCTATGGAATGATTTTACAGTATATTTTACAGCAAATACACATTAACAACATTAATGATTACTTAGATCCTTAGGCTTTGAACATTCGAATAAAGATTCATTAAAATTTACTATGGCTTAGAATAAAAGAAAAAAGAAAGAAAGCTAAAAACATCGTTAATTTTGAAGCTGTTTAATAAAAGAAGATTTATAAATATATTTCTATATCATTTTATTATAGATTTCAAATCCAAATTCATTCTTAAATTCAAAGAAGCTCCTTTCTGATACATTTCTAAATTCTTTTTTTTTTCCTCAGAAACGCATAAGATTAGCAGATATCTTTATTCAGAAACTATATAATCGAATGGCGTTATCTATTTTTTGATACAAGCAATTTAAGAATACTGCAAACAAATAAAATACTGTCATAATTAGCGTTTTGAATAGAATTTCCGGAAGCAATAGCAAGGGAAGGGAGAAAAACTTGCAATCATTTGAGAAACTATTATATCTCAACAAGGTTATACAAGTATTTTATTTACCAAAAATGAAAAACGCTATTCGATTCCAAATCCCTTCAATAGTTAGGCTTATCACTTTTATACTTTTACAATTTAAAATTAATCAGAAAATGTGTCAAATTTTCACATTATTGAGAAATTAATTTAAAAATCATCAAGAAGTATATATCCGAAGACTAAGCTAACATAAGTTCTTTATCGCTGTTAATAATTTTACAAAACATGATTTCTACCAATAATTAAGTCTAGTACCATCCGGCCAGTCTATATGTAGAAAAATAATGCAAGCGTGATCTCGGACCGGCATGAGTCTCTAAAAAAATATTAAAACGGGTTACACACAATGTAATTCTCTGATGCCTATATCTACATTGTACATTTTTATTTTGATGCTGTCAAACTGGTATGGCTCGTGACGGACATTTATACCTATTCTCGTTAAAACCATTTTCGTTGAAAATAGCTCATACTTTATCGTTTCTGCTTACATCTTCCGAACATTTTTTTTATCGGCCCGTCTGGCCCGTTCAATTTTTTTGCCGGCCCGGCCCGTTGAAAAAACTATTCTAAATCTGCCGGCCCGGCCCGTTAGAAAATTCGAAACGATTCCGCCGGGCCGGGTACGGGCCACGGGCCAAGCCCGGGCCCATGCAGACCTCTAAGCTGAAGACGATCCACAACCGGCATAGTTTTTGCATTTTCGATTTTACTTATATATTTTTTATATTATGATAGTTTCAATTTCAGAACCGGTTTCAACCGGTTTTGAAAATTAAAGTAATTAAAAAAAATCTGAAACCGAAATTGAAAAAGTAAAAACTAGGCCGGTTGTAGATCGTCCTCAGCTATCCTATGTGAAAAAAAATCAAGTAAAAATATTATAATTTGGGCGAGATATTTGAAAAAACGAACGCTCCCATTGACTTTATATTATCATCCGGGTCTTTTTCTGTGACTAGAGTTGAGCCTTAAAGGGTCTGAGAAGTTTTACTTTTTACATGGTAGTGCAATTTAGCAACATGTTACATTTAATTCTTTTTCAGTACCTATTTAAAACACAAATGTAAGATATTTTAATAAAAATTAATATATCTTTTATTTAAAATATTTTTTTTATATTCTACATCGAAATTTTATTTTATTTTTTTAATGTTTAATTTTGATAAAAAATATTAAAATTGTTTTTTGATTTGCATCCACTGCGTGCAAGGTTGTAAGCAAAACTATTAAATCAAAAAGCCCCAATGATATAAATAATGATGTAAAACTAATATATCTTGAATTTATATTTCATTTGAAAGGAACTTATTTATTTGTTTATTTAAAATTTTAGTTTTATAATTTTAAAATAATAATAATTTTTACATTAAAAAATTACTAATTTTAAGCAATTTATGCAATTATAATACTAAATTTCAAACTTAAATTATTCTTTAACTTAAAATAAAGAACATTTACCAAGTTTGCTGCAAACTGCTTAATTAGTTTTTGAGAAATGTTGTGCGCATAAAAAAACAATTTTAAAATTTTTATCAAAATTAAACACAGAAAAATAAAATAAAATGACAATATAGATTTTTTTTTTTTTTTTTTTTTTTTTTTTTTTTTTTTATCGAAGAAATATTAAGCTGTCCACATTTAAAATTTGTATGTATTTATGTTTCATAGGTACTGAGAACAAGAATTGAATGTGATATGTTTCTAAATTGCACCACCAAATAAAAAGTAAGGCTCCTGAGACCTCTTAATACTACTATGTAAGTTTTTATTCCTGCATGCAGAGCTGCTATAATTTCATGTTACTGTAAAATCATAAAAACTAATTTTTTGCCTCTTCTGTGAAATTTACTTTTGCAGGTGTCACTTTTCTTGAGGGTAAGGGATATGGAAACTGCGATAATTACACTGTTAAGGCACGATCACATTCAGTTTTTAAGCTCAACTTTAGACACAACTTGCAACATTTTCTGATGCAAAAGAGGTGGAGTCAGCCACGAAGGGTTGCTGGGTGATGCGTAGAAAGTTTCTCCCAGCTTGGGAAGCAGGGTTACCACAATAAATAGTCAAGTCGACCGCTTTTCAGTTGGCGCATTTTGCTAGCTCTCGTTGTTAGCTACTAATCTGATACCATTTTCGTTAATTTTTCGACTCGTCTCATATCTATTTTAATCTTTGAACTTTTAAAAAGGTATGGCAAAAACGAAATACCTGAGCAAAAGTAATGTGATAGTATGGAAAATATGACATACTTTTCTGAAGATTTACTTAATTTATGAATAAGTGTAAAACAAAAAGTTGAGTTTCCTTAATAGCAGCAATATTTTTTTTTTTTTTTAACTAAAAGAAAACCTGTGGTGTTACCACACTTTGCAAGAATTAAAAACTGATGTATTGTTTCATTTATACTTCGTCATTAAGAATCTAGTTCAATCAAGAGAAAAGTCCCATTCGCTAGTGCTGATTCCATGGGAAAAAAATATGAAGATATCTCATTGGATAGCTGAGATCGATCTGTACATAGGCCATTTTTTTTTTTTTTAAGATACTTTTTAATAGGCGCATTGGTATTTTCGGAACCGGTTTCAAAAGTAAAAATGCCCTTAAAACAATCAAAATTAAAAAATAAATAAATAAATAAATAAATAAATAAATGGCCTATGTACAGATCTCAGCTATTGATTAAAATAAATAATCATTAAAAATATTGAAATGCAACCGATATATCTTAATTTTTTTCCATAGGATTAGCATTAGAAAGCGAGATTATTCGCGTAATAAGTAACCCCTAAATAATATATTTACTAACCTTCACAGTAACTTCTCATCCAGTTTTTAGCACGATTCCCCCCCCCCCCCCTTATATAGTTGGGCATTCTATTTTTTATTTAAAATTCAAAAGATAGTAAAAGAAAAAAATTCAGAAAAAGAAGAAAACATGGCAAAAAAGGATTAAAACTTGCGTATTTAAAGATAAAATGAGTGCTTCAATTAGTTTTTAAAAAATGCTAATGCATATGCTGATTTTAAGTCAATAGATAATTTTTGAGTATTTTACTTTAAATGTAATAAATATTGGATAGATTTTACTACAGTTAATATATGTGTTTATATATATATACTTCTTATATTTATATATATTGTTAATATATATATATATGTTTCAATATATAGAGGATATACAGGGGAGAGTGGGGTTAAGTGGGACAATGGAGGGGAATGGGGCAGTAGGTTTTTCTTTTAATGCATCATTCTAAATATTTCATCAATTACACACAAGATGAAGCTATGATACCCAATCTTCAGTTCAAAAATGTTTTTGATCTGTATAAGTTTGCATTTGTATGAAGAAAAAGATTATTTCAAGAATCAAAAGTAAATTTGATTCATATACTTTTTATGTTTAATATCAATTGTGTAAATAATTTTTTTTATAAAATTAAAAAGTTTTATAATAATTAATCTTATATTTTTATTTAACAATAATATTAATTGCAATATCAAGTGATTTTTGATAATTTTTACTTTTTTATGAGCTTTGATAGTGTTTTGTCAATTTTCATATCTCTGAAAATATGTTAAAAATAGCAAATTTGTTATTTGTATCTAACCATTGGCAGAAATTTGAAAAACAATTATTATTCTTATAAAATATTACTGTACAACTAGGCAGAAATACACCAGTCATATTTCCACTTATTCTGAAAAAGGACTTTAAACAAAAAAAAAAAAAAAAAAAGGAAAGATAAGGGATATCTCACAACTTCTTCATTTTACTAAAACACATTATTTAAAGACCTCTGAATTAGATGAAAATTATATGATTCATCTTGTACCCATCAGAAATAAATTCTTTTTCAAATAATTGTAATTCAAAAAATTATTTTTAAAAATAAGATATAATAGTCATATTTTAAAGACGCCTTTTTTTTTTTTTTTTTTTTTTTTTTTTAAGAAAAATGATTTTGAAAATATGTAGCATGAAAGTGCAATAAAGAGCATTATATATTTCACGTCTGCCTCGCACAGAAAAAAAGTATCTTTGATAAATAATTTAGAATAGCTGAATTATTTCTCAGAAATTTTGGATATACTGCATGAATAAAACTGATTGGAAAATATAATTTCTGCTTAAATGATTAAAGAGCTTTCACTATTTAATTTTTAATACAGTATTTAACTATTATATTATTTACACTATTTAATTTTTAATACAATATGTAAATGTTATATTATTTACAATATTTATTTTTTAATATTTACAATATTTAATATTAATATTATACAATAATCCATAAGAAAAGTACCGAATAATAAAGAAATTAACTCAATGTTTACATTAATAATTCGTCTAATAAAATCCCAAAACACTTTTAGAAAGAGATTTAAGCAGTATAACTGATAAATGTTTTCCAGTTACTAATTCGTTTGTTAAAAATACGATTAGTAAATTAATATAATTTAACAGGATACGTGCATAAACGATAAAAAGGATAAATGTGCAATGTTCTTAAAAATTGGGAACAGTAAAAATATTGTAATCGGATGTATTGTAAGATATATATAACAAGAAATAACATTCATCTAATATTTTTGTCTAATATTACATTCAATATGAAAAAAAAAAATACTTTGTTTACTAACATTGGCAAATTTGGCGACAAATATAAACAAAACACTATCAAATTTCTACAAACAGTAAAATATATATTCAAAACTCATTAACACTGCAATTAATCACATTGTTAAACAAAATGTAAGATTAATAATTAAAAAAACTTTTAAATTTTATGAATGTTTACTTACTACTTAGAACATTTGTACCTTACTCTCGACTAAAATGAACGGCGTTTGCTATTTGTAATATCCGAACGATCCTTTTTTGTGTGTGTGCGGGTGTGTGACATCATAAATTCAATTAAAATATTTCTTAATTTGAACTCCTTATCGCTTATAAAAAGCCATTTTTTGCGTCTAATTTCTTAAATGCTTTATTTCTTTTCAATACAAACGAGCGTGCATATACACTAACAGTCGCCATCTTAATTTCGACAGCCATTTTGAGGAGTGACGTAGACAATCTGCTTCTACGCTATTGGTCAGATTACGTGCAGCACAGAGCTAAGCGCAACTTTTTCTACTTCGAGTGGAAAGAGTTGCACGAAATGTTTCACGTACTAAATCTCAATCACACGCCGCTTTCCGAGAAATTGTTGCAGTTAATGCTGCATGATGAGTTTAAAGTTTCACTTAGACAGTATGTGTGATCGGGCTTTTAGAAACACTAACATAGCTAGGGGGGACAGAGGGAGCGGCCCGCCCCGGGTGTCATCCTCTAAGGGGTGACACTCAATCTTTATTTGCAATATATATATATATATACCAGGTGTCCCCAAAATGACTGATAGATTTTAAAATTCAATAACTTGCAAACGGTGACAGTTTTTTTTTTTTTTTTTTTTTTTGCAGAGGGTTATGTATAAAGTCCATTTACTTAACGGAGGCGGTTCGGTTTTCCCTCTGGCCTTGCTTGCTATGGTCAAAATCAGCGTATTACCGCCTCTTTTCTTTTTCCCCACTACAGTTCCGCTCTGGCAGTTCGGTCAGTCGGGAGGAAGCATTTTTTGGTGTTAATTTCTCCGTTAAATTTTGTGCATTAGCTCAGGTTTTACCCGGGTTTGAGTGATGTTTATTTAATGGATATGCAGTGCTGTAAATGGGTGGGAACACCTTTCCCAGAAATATTTGGTTTATTACTGTAAAATATTTTAAAATATCGCGCACGAGCACTAACTTTTTTTTTTCCCGAGCAAAACGATAAATATTGTCATTAACTATGATGATAATTATCAAATTTATTGATACTGGAGACTAGAAAAGAGCCTAAAGAGTTAAAATAAAACTATAGAGCTATAATAACTATAATATAATAATTGTGATTGTTAAATTTAACCATTATAATTATGTTTCTGTCTTGAAAAAAGTCGGTTTTTGACTAAATGTTTTAAATTGGATTTTGGGTACGTGAAAATCCGGTACCATCAACATCTACTCTAAAAAAAAAAAAAAAAAAAAAAAGTTCCCACAAATATTTTTTTTCAACTACAGCACTGTGGATATATATCGTGAAATTCGTCCTACATTTATTTTCTAAACATCATTAAGCTTGATTTTTTTCGATACATTAAATATTTACTTTAAAAATATCAGCCTATAAGATATCTTTTATTTTTTCATTCAAAGGAAGTGTAAATGAACAACATGAGTTTAATCAATCAACTTTTATTAGTTAAAGAGTTTGTAGATAAATAATTTTCCCCTTGTTCTTTACCCCCCCCCTCCCTCCAACCCCCGTGTTCTCTTTGGAAAAAAAATTCTAAGCTTTATGTATTTATAGCTGAATTTTAATGCAGAATCAATAATTATGTGAAACAATATCAACTTAGAACAGTCAGTGAAAAATAAATTGTCTACTTTAAGTAAACTTTTATTTACAACTTAATCATAAATATTTCTTTTTGATATTGACTTAAGTCAGTTAAACTAAACAACAGGTCAGAGAACAAAAAAGCACACGAGCGTATACTTGCGTTAAAATTTGTAATAAAATAATTATTTTCTATTTATAGTTTTATTGTATAAAGCATGAAATTTCCATGATGCTTGGTTCTGAATCCTTTATTTTGTTTTTCGATTAATGCAAAACAACAACAAAAAAAAAATATCCTTTTTCAAATAATAATCTTTAGTTTTATGGTAAATGGAGAATTTGCTAATCGGCAAAAGAAAAATTATGCAAAATGTGCTAATCGGTTGTTGGAATAACCTTACTAAATTCGTGATTCAGCTGTCGGTCTCAGTATTATTTATGCTACGGATTATCTACATGTGGAATGTATGCCTTAGTGGGCTGTGCTTTGTGTGTGTGTGCTTGGGGGAAGGTGATCTTTCTAAAAAAACCTAACTCATATTTATGGAAGGTTCAAAGAGATCCACAGAGTACTCTGAACTATTAGGCCTACGAGCGCGTTTTTTATCAAACCCAGCACCTCCTGTCTACCAGATTAGAGAGAAGAACGTCTTGGCTATTGTTACAGCCCATTCAGACGTTAAAAAAATTTCAGCCTTTTGTGGAGAGGGGAGGAATGGAATGTAGAGAAATGAGAATTTGTGGAGTGTAGTAATTGTTTTGTGATTTTTCTTTTCTTTTTTTTTTGCCCTGGATAGAGCTTAGTCCTCAAAAGGACCTTTTTGGGGGGGTTTATTCTTTTTTATTTGGTTCTCTTTGAACTTTCCCGTAAATGTGAGTTAAGTTCCTTTAGAAAGATCCCCTCCCCTGAGCACACACATACGGAAAGGATTAATACGGGATTAAAGGATATAAAACCAAGCATCATGGAAATTTTATGCTTTTATACAATAAAACTATAAATACAAAATAATTATTTTACTACAAATTTTATCGTAAATATACGCTCGTGTGCTTTTTTTTTACCCTGACCTCATGTTCAGTTGTCAAAATCAAAAAGAAATATTTATGATTAAGTTGCTAATAAAAGTTTACTTAAAGTAGACAATTTATCTTTCACTGACTGTTCTAAGTTGTTATTGTCTCATATAATTATTGATTCTGCATCAAAAAATCAGCTATAAATAAATAAAGCTTTGAATTTTTTTCCAAAGAGGAAGCAGGAGGGGGGGGGGAGTTGTTGATAAGGGGAAAAATTATATATCTACAAACTCTATAATTAATAAAAGTTGATTGATTGCACTCATGTTGTTGATTTACACTTCCTTTGAATGAAAAATTAAAAGATGTCTTATAGGATGATATTTTAAAAGTAAATATTAAATGTACCGAAAAAAAAATCCAGCATAATGATGTTTAGAAAAAATATATATAGGATAAATTTCACGATGTATATGCATTAATAAATATCATTCAAACCCGGGTAAAACCTGGGCTAACGCATAAAATTGAATGGAGAAATTAGCACCCAATATGTGTCTTCGCGGCTCCCGACCGAACTGTCATAGCGGAACGGTAGTGGGTAAAAAAAAGAGCGGCGAGTGATTTTCACCATATCAAGCAAGGCCAGTCGGAGAACTGAACCGCCTCCGTTAAGTAAATGGACTATAATGTCAGGAGTTTTTTTTACTGTAATTTTTTATTTTAGTTCGAATTTCAAACAACAGGTGGCGCTGACGGCGATTGAAGGCCATGTGATCAGTGATGAGTAAAGCGTCGACCTGGCCTGTTTTCTTTGAAAATGGGAAATTTTTTAACGGGCCGGGCTGGCAGAATCAGAATAGTTTTCTCAACGGGCCGGGCCGGGCCGGGCCGACAAACAAAATAAACGGGCCGGGCCGAGCCGGCAAAAAAATTGAACGGGCCATACGGGCCGGGCCGAGCCGATAAAAAAAATTTCGGGCCTGCCGGCCCATTCTGAAGATTTCAGCAAAAACGATAAAATATGATCTATTTTCAAAGCAAATGGTTTTAACGAGAATAAATATAAATGTGCGTCACGAGCCATACTAGTTTGACAGCATCAATATAAAAATGTAACTTGTACAGTGTGAGATCGGCATCGGACAGTTAAATTGTGTGTAACCCGTTTTAATATTTTTTTAGCTGACTCATACCGGGCTGAGATCAAGCTTGTATTATTTTTCTACATATAGACTTGCCGGACCGGAACAAGACTTAATTGTTCTCAAGATCTGTAGGGCAGACAACATGATTTGTAAAATTATTAACAGGGATAAAAAACTTATGTTAGATTAATCTTTGGATATATACTTCTTGATGGTTTTTAAATTAATTTCTCAATAACGCGAAAGTTTGATGTTTTTTAAATTAATTTCTCAATAACGCGAAAGTTTGATGTTTTTTAAATTAATTTCTCAATAACGCGAAAGTTTGATGTTTTTTAAATTAATTTCTCAATAACGCGAAAGTTTGATGTTTTTTAAATTAATTTCTCAATAACGCGAAAGTTTGATGTTTTTTAAATTAATTTCTCAATAACGCGAAAGTTTGACACATTTTCAGATTAATTTTTAATTGTAAAAACATAAAAGTGATAAGCCTGACTCTTGAAGGCATTTGGAATCGAATAGCATTTTTCATTTTTGATGAATAAAATACTTGCATAAATTTGTTCAGATACAATAATTTCTCAAATGGTTGCAGGTTTTTCTCTCTTCCCATGCTATCGCTTCCGGAAATTCTATTGAAAATGCTGACTATAACAATAATTTTTTTCCTTTCAGTATTTTTAAATTGCTTGTATCAAAAAACGGTTAATGCCACTTGATTATATAGTTTCTGAATAAAGATACCTGCAGTGCGTTTCTGAGAAAAAAAAATGAATTTAGAAATGTATCAGAAAGGCGTATATTTGAGTTAACGAATGAATTTGGATTTAAAATCTTTAATAAAATGATATAGAAATATTTTTATAAATCTTCTTTTATTAAACAGCTTCAAAAGTTACGATGTTTTTAACTTTCTTTCTTTTTTCTTTTATTCTAAGCCATATTAATTTTTTGATGAATCTTTATTTGATTGTTGAAAGCCTAAGAATCTTAGTAATCACTAATGTTGCTAATGTGTATTTCCTGTAAAATATACTGTAAAATCATTCCATAGATATGTATGCAGTATTCTTTAAAGAAATCTTAATTATATGAAAAAAATCTGAATTTTTTAGAAATCGTAAAAATTGTAACGGGTCAAAACGGGCCGGGCGGGCCTGTTTTCACTGATTTCTGTACGGGCCGGGCCTAAAATATAAAAATTTAAACGGGCCGGGCCGAATTTTTAAGTTTTACAACGGGCCGGGTCGGGCCGGGCCTGGAAATTCCGGCCCGTGCAGACCTCTAGCACAGGGAAACAAAAATTAATCTATCCAACAAGTGGCTAGCAAAAGCAAACTTTGAAAGAAAGGATTTTCTTCTACATGTAGACATCATATTGACTTCTGCGGACTATGGTTTAAGTGATGAATCGCTCCTGTTCTTTGTTTTACGCTGGAGGACAAAAGGTAAATAAGGAATGGTATGGTAATTTATTGTAATAACGTAGAATTGTAATTGAAAAAAATATGGTGGATTAGGGGGGGGTGAGATCATGGTAACTGTGGGTGACACTATTTGCATCCGCCCTGGTGTCACCCATCCTAGTTACTCCACTGGTTAGAAATTTGATCCTTTTGCTGCATCATCACTCCACCGCTTTTATAGAAAACGATTACTATTATGAACCATTCTCGTGGGTCAAAAGAGAAATATTCTATAAAAGCGGAGGAGTGACGATGCAGCAAAAGGGTCAAGTATTTACAGTGTACTGTATGCAAAAATGCGATAAAAATCCGTTACTGGAAATGTCACATACACGCAGTTTTTCGTGTATATGTATGAGATGATGCTGCTTCAGCATAGAACTTATGGAAAATGATTTATTCATCTCTGGCAAATGCAGAATTTTTTATGAATATGACAACGAAGGTGCACTTTCATTATACTCTGTATTGAAAAACCTGCACCGTTACTTCAAAAACCCTTATCTTTGCTTTTGCATATACAGGGTGATTCAAAAAAGTGGACAAATTGATATGACAAATCAAGTATACAACAAGGATAAAAAATCACATAGGAACATAGAGTCGCAAACTACTTATTGAGTCACAAATACAGGGTGTGTTTCATTTTAGCTACACCCGGTTCGAAAGTAATAATTTCGAGGAAAATAAAAGTATTGCAATGAAAATGCAATGATATGTACCTTATTTTGTGTGAAATGTGATAACATTACGAAAAGATTTGAAAAAACATATTGCTCAAGCAATCAATGATACAGTTTAAACTGATTATCACAGTTCAAAATTTGAGGTACCAAGTGCATATTGCTGGTGCGCATAATGCAAACTTCTACCACTTTTGTTTGGCGTTATCACATTTAAAACAAAAGTGAGAATATCTGGTAAATGCTTTATTATAATACACATCAGTCTTCTAAAATTTATTACCGTCAACCCAATTGAGTTAGGATAAAACACCCTGTATTTGTCTCAATAAGTGGTTTGCAGCCCTATGTTCTTATGTGATTTTTTATCACACTTTACTTCTCGTATGCCTAATTTGTCAAATCAATGTGTCCACCTTTTTTTAATCTCCCTGTATATGCATATGAAAATGTAGTTTCAGAAAGGAATTTAAAATAAGTGTTTTATTATATTCCTCATGTAATATCAGTTTTCCTTTAATATGAATCCAACGCTGCTGATTTAATTACAGACATTGAAAAAAATATACCTTATTTTATATTATGGGATTTTATTTTTTACGTGGGTATAAAGATGATTTTTCAAATTTTGTTTAAAAGTAAAATTCATATCATAATTATCACAAATGAGATATTTCTCTTATATGTGAGTATGGAGGTGTCGCGTGGCTTTAATTTGTGTCTAGAAGAAAAATCTTTATTGCAGATATAACAAAAATACATTTATCTTATAGTATCGTTCTAAGCTTGTCTTTTAACACTGAACAACTAGTGAATCTCTTCTTACATATCTCACAGATATAAGCATAGCTGCCAACTCTTCAGATTTTTTGGCTCGGAATAATTTAATAGAAAATTTACCTAATTTAATCGCCAGAATACGGTGATTTTAAATGGTAAAATTTACTAAAAAAAATTTTCTGACCAAAACAGCTTAAGATGTTGGCAGCTATGATATAAAAATTCCATTAGTATGAATACCACGGTGCCTTATTAAGCAACTTTTTTTCAGAAAAGCTTTTCCCATATTCTTTGAAAACTTATAGTTTTTCATTAGTGTGGGTAAACATATGCCTCCTCAAATTGAACTTCTGGGAGAAACTTTTATGGCATATCTCACACGCATGAGGTTTTTCTTTTGTATGCACAAGTAGATGTCGACGCAGATTGCTTGGATGATTAAATCCTTTTTTACAAATGTTACAAATGAAAGGTTTTTCTTTTGTGTGAGTACGCATGTGAATAATTAGTACTGCTTTTACAGAAAATCCTCTACCACACACGTCGCACGTATAAGGTTTTTCTTTTGTGTGAGTGCGAAGGTGGATTTTCAGATCCGGTTTTTGTGAAAATGCGTTTTCACATATTTCGCATTTATACACATAAATGCTTTCTTCGTTCGTGTGACGATTGCGATGTCGTGTCAAATAATTTCGTGTTGAAAATGCTTTATTGCAAAACTCACAAACGTACGGTTTTTCTTTGGTATGGATACGAAAGTGAACTTTTAGTAATGATTTGTTTGAAAATGCTTTTTCGCATACTACACATGTGAATCCTTTTTCTTTCGAGTGACTATATACATGTTGTTTTAATTGATCTTGCAGTGAAAATGCTTTATTGCACATTTCACAAACGTAAGGTTTTTCTTTAGTGTGACTATAACGATGACTTTTAATTTGACTTAGTGTTGAAAATGCTTTATTGCACACTTCACAAATGTAAGGTTTTTCTTGAGTATGAATACGTAAATGACCTTTCAAAGAAACTTTCAAACGGAAACTTTTTTTGCACAGTTCACAAACATGAGGTTTTTCAATGGCATGTGTGGCAGACATGTGAAGTTTCAAAGTGTGTTTTGAACTATACCATTTTTTACATATATCACAAACGTGAAGGTCTGAAGTTTGAAGTTTTTGTGGCAAATTAAAATTTTTGGTATGTGTCCGAACATGTGTTTTAAGGTTAGAGCTAACATTGAATCTCTTCCCACATATCTCACAAGCATAAGGTTTTTCATTAGAATGAATGCGACGGTGTCTAACCAAATTACCATACTGAGTAAAGCTTTTACCACATTCTTCACACTTGTTTGATCTGTTTTTCGCGCGAGATGTTTTTTCTTTGAGATGGATACGCATATGAGTCCGCATATTATCCTTCTGAGAGAAACCTTTCTTGCATATTTCACAAACGTAAGGTTTTTCTTTTGTATGCACACTTAAATAATGTCGACGCAAATTGCCTCGTTGATTAAATCTTTGTCCACAAGTGTTACACATGAAAGGTTTTTCTTTTGTATGCGTACGCATGTGAGTAATTAGTAAAGATCGTACAGAAAATCCTCTAAAGCACACGTCACATGTAAAAGGTTTTTCTTTTGTGTGAATGCGAAGATGAATTTTTAGATCATCATTTGTACAAAATGCCTTTTCACATATCCCACATGGAAATCTTTTTTCCTTCATATGAATGTGCGTATGATGCCGTTTTAAATGACCATTCGAAGAAAATGCTTTATCGCACACTTTACAGTTGTAAGGTTTATCTTTGGTATGAACACGTAAATGTTTCTTCAAGTTACCCTGAATACTGAAACGTTTTTTGCACACATCACTGCCATAAGGCTTTTCTTTGGTATGGACACGTAAGTGAACTATCAAATCGCACTTCGAAAAAAAAGCTTTTTCGCACACTTCACAAACATGAGTGCGTCCTTTGGTATGAAGAGACATATTCTGTATGAACATACAGTCTATCACTTTAACCCAAAGTATCAAAATATATTAGTTTATTTAGAATTTATTACAGAAATAATGCACTCAAGAAAATAAAGTACTCAAAAAAGAGTACATCGATATACTTATATGAAGTGGGTATCTTTGAATCAAAAGGTAACTGTTTTCTCAATTTTAAAATATGTTATCAAACCCAAACTGGAATGAGAATTTTGCTTTGATGATTTAATGATTTATCTCATTCATGATGGCACAAAAGATATTGATTAAAGTAAATGTTAAATGATGCCTTGTATGTTAAAGTTTTTAAAAACTGCTTGAAAACAATGTCCTTGTCATAAAAATTATTGATTTGGGTATCTTTATAATAATTTTGTTATTATTCCATAAGAATTAATCAATTAAATGTTTTTTCTTAATAATTTTAAGAAGGAAATTAAATGTCTGTATGTTTTGATTTTAAACTGTAGTAAACGGTGGGCTCAATGGGACTTTGTATAGCGGTTCGTACTTTACGCATCCGTGGTATCTAAAATGAGTACATGCTTTCTCAATTTTGAATACATTTGGTTCGAAGCTATTTTGAGAATGTGACGAATTTAAAATTGAGATAATTCACTCAAACTCGTAGCGATGTGTAAGAAAACAGACTGTGATACACAACTAATAAAATATTAAACCGTCTTCTACTTCACAAGTCTTTCCATACGTGAAATCGTAGATTTATAAAACCAGAAATTTTTAGACTATTATGGAGTAATGAATGACTGTTTTTCAAGACATTATTTTTATACAGTTAATTTTTATGCGCTGGCACTGAAATTTAGGAAAATAACTCGTTATCTGTTTCACAGTGCAAGCGAAAGCATTAAAGTTTTTTTTTTTTTTTTAATTTTTATTTATTTATTTCCTTTTTCTTAAGAAGTTTTAAAAGTTAATTTGAATATTTTTTAAACCTGTTATTTCTTCACTTCGTCAGTATACTCTTTTATCTGGACGCCTCCAAGAACTGCAGAACCTGAAATAAATGAAAAATAAATCAGATTTTTAAAAATTATGCATGACATGCTCACGCATTTCACTTCTTCAACATTTCACTCCTCAAATAATTTGATTGAGCAAAAAATTCTGGGAAGTTTTTGATGTAATAGTTAACAGAATTCATATCAAAACTGCATACATATCAAGCATACAAAGGCAATGCTGGAATCTGACGTAAATTGATACAGTTGCGCCAGCTGGTAGCCGGGACGATAATGCAAATTACAGGCTGGTTTTTAGTATAACGTCATATATGCGCGATTATCTATTATCTGCGTATAATCTGTACATATTTTCGCTCAATCGTCACAGATGAATCTTGTCTACTAGTGTTTATCTTAAAACATTAACTCTCATGAACAATAAATTACAGTATAAATCATCACTGAGAATAATAACTACCAATTTCATTGAATTGTTTATAAAATAACCTTTATATTATAGAAAATTATTGCACTTCTTTATTGAAACATTGATTACTTCAAGGTCATTTCCTGGTTCAAATTGACTGTTAGTGCACTTACATGAGAGTATCAGTATAACTCCAGACTTTGACTAAGATGTCACGCAATAGCACACATCGTGATTATTTAACTATTTAACGCAGCAGGCAGTGGCGCAGCCAAATGTCGGCACTAAGGGGGGGGGAGAGAGAGAGAGAGAGAGCGTTTGATTTCTGATAAAGGTGTTTGCCAGTTATTTGAATCACCGTTTAATAGAATCAGTATATTTACTGTATCAAATCATCTTTTCCGCAGTTTACATTGGTCATGTTTCATTTAAACAGCATATACAATGTTAGAGTTAGAAAACATAAAAGCCAGGAAAAACAATAGTGAAGCTACGTGTCAATCACTAAAATCGGTATTTCAAGTGTTTCCCACCATCTAACGATGACATTACATGACATCGAATTTGGCATTAATTAAAATAAACTTGTTAAAAATTTTGTTTGGGTATGAATTGAACAGAAAATCATCATTCTTTTAGCATAAGACATCTCAAAAAAGTGACTTAGTTCAAGTAACTAATTTTCACTTATCAACTCAAACAATCAATTCTAATGTATGTAATATGCACTTTCCCAGCGTTAAGTAGAATTTTTGCCATTTAATTGAATCACTGTGTTAAATGGAATCATTCAACAAAACGGCGGATTTAGAAATACGCAAAAAGTTTATATATTAAATTTGGTTTTGGTTCATATAAGCGGCAATTATAGCAATCTTTCTTAGCTCTGGGGGGGGGGGGGTAAAACCTCCCCATTGGCTGCGCCACTGGCAGCAGGGGAATGCAACCCTGTCTATTTATTTTATTTATTAACTTAACTATGTCTTGTGAGAAGGATTTATAATATAATTAGTCATTAATTGATGTTATCGTCTTATTCATAATTATACTCACGCAATTCCATTTCATGCTTACAACCAATCAACCAGATTTATTGCAAAATATTTTTCTTGCAGTTGGTTTTGATAAAATTATGCATATTTTTAAAAAACAGTCACAATATCATTTTTATTTCCGGAGAAAAAGTACTAATGCTGCGAAAACAAGTTATATTTACCATGAAATTAAAATGACAATACGAATTCTTTTTTAAATGCCTGTACTTTTTTTAAAATAAAAAATATCTGTCTTCTAATAAAAATATTTTGTGGGAATAAATCAGGTAAACAAGATTCATCTTTCATAAGAGAATAACTTGAAATTTATGATTTAATTTTTAATAGAAACTCTCTAAATCGCTTTGTCTGTTAAAAAAAAAAAAAAAAAAAAAAAAAAAAAATCTAATCAATTATTTTAGGAAAATTATTTTCTAGAACCACAAAATATTTAAACAAATAAATGAACAAAACTTGTTTGTTTAATAATACAACATTTAATGCATGCATTTAGAATTAAAGTTATTCTGAATATATAATGAAATGAGTTTTAAATTAAAAGAACTGAACGTTTGTAAGTTGAATAAGATAAGTGCAATTCGACCACGAAAATGCTGAAAACAAAAATCATTAATAGCAATAAAGAACTTATGTTAATGTAATCTTTGGATAAATACTTCTTGGTGGTTCTGAAATTCACTTCTCAACAACGCGAAAGTTTGACACATTTTCTGAGTAATTACTTACCCATCATACCGTAGTATAGGGTAAATCTTGCAATCGTTTTGAAAATCGAAAAAACTTTTTTGACGAATTTACACGTTTCAGACACTGGAAACTCTGAAAAACATACTTAAAAAAATTGCCGTCCGTCTGTCTGTGAAGAATTCTTGTAATCGTTTGTCATCGAGTCTTTCGAATAATAATATTTGTGTTCGTCTCATAAAATCATCCAGTTTTTAAACACACAGTTTATTCTTCACAAAACATATAAACATACACTGTACTTCACAAAACATATATTAAATAATAGTTTTCTCGGCTTTTTCGCCGGATCAAAACAACTTCCATCCAAGCGGGATTCAAAACATTCTAAACTATATTTTCCCTCGGGACGGAATGACGTCACGACAAAATCCCCATAGGGATTATTTCTTTCCCCAAGGATTGAAGTCGTAACATCCTCCCGCCCCGATGAATACATTCATCAAATTCGGTAGTTTAATCATTATGAAATATGTATAAAATATCACTAATCATTTGCTAATACTTATGAATACAATACAATTACTATAAATCACAGTACATTACAGTTGAATTATATAGAATTAAGCAACAACAATACTAAATTAATACTAATAATGCTAACATAATGGCAAAATAAAATAAAGACAAAAATATATAAACAAAAACCGAACCAAACCAAGTTTTATAGGTTAGTCGAGTTCCATAGGGTAAACCATCTGGACCGCGCGTTTGAGAATTCCTGTGGCAGTCTTCAGAGTTAAGCTTCTTACTTTTCCATCGCGGCCCTGATGAACTTCTAAGACTTTTCCGATTTTCCACATTTGTCTTGGCAACTTGTCCTCACCTATTAAAACTATGTCATCTACATTAAAACATTTTACAGCATTTACAGGTTTAGAAAAATGTACACTTTTAAGTTGGAGGAGATATTCTCCCTTCCACCTATTCCAAAATTTATTTAACAAAGTTTCGCGATACAAATATCTTTTAAGGAGTAATTTTTTATTACTTTTCATATTTTTATCATCTTTGACAGCCATGGGGGGTAATGTAGTCAACCTCTTTCCTGTAAGGAAATTGGCCGGAGTGAGAGGGAATGGCTCATCCGGTTCATTATAAACATAAGTTAGGGGTCGCGAATTTATTATTGCCTCTATTTCAATAAGAACTGTTTCGAGTTCTTCCCGAGTAACTAGTGCCCGTCCGAATACCTTTCTTAAAGCACTCTTGGTGATTCGAACCATTCTCTCCCAATATCCACCCCACCATGCTGCACGTTCCACTATAAATTTCCAGGTTATGCCTTTTTTACTAAAATAATTTTGTACAAGTTCAGAAGTTAAATTCGAGTACAATTTCTGAATTTCACGATCAGCATTTTTAAAAGATTTGGCATTATCAGAATAAACAGTATTACAAAGTCCTCTTCTTGATATAAATCGTCGAAAAGCTGATAAAAAGTATTCAGTACTTAAGTTGGACACAATTTCTAGATGGATGACACGAGTCACAGCACAAGTAAATAAGGCAATGTACAGTTTATTCATATCTTTAGTATATAATGGTCCAGCGAAGTCCGTACCAACGATCTCAAAAGCAGTTTCAGCATAAAGTCTGTCCGCAGGCAATGGAGCTACAGTTTGATTACCTGGTTTTACCTTGTAGCGTCTACAGATGAAGCACTTATTGAGGCACGATTTAACTGTCTGTCTGCCCTTCAGAATCCAGAATTTTTCAAGAAGTTGGGTAAGTGTATCTGATACACCAGCGTGGCACAAGTTCTGATGCTCCCTCATTATTAGTAGCTCAGTGAATTTTGAGTTCCCTGGAATTATTATAGGATGTCGTTCTGAAAATTGGAAATTAGAATGTTGGTGACGTCCACCAAGAACTATAAGCTTATCAGGAGTCATACTGGGATTTAGATCATAAAGTCTTGAATCGTTGCTGATTGGTGAATTGTTCAACAGTTGCAAATATTCCCTTTCAAATTCAGTTTTTTGAATGAAGTGAATCCAATAATTTAGAGCATCGGCCAATTCTTCTGCAGATATGGGAGCTGTCCTTTTCTCAGATTTATACTTACAGTTTCTAATAAAACGAATAACATAAGCAGTGACCCTCAGCATTTTATTGAGGCTACTATACTTGTTAATATCCAAGAAGGGATCTCTAGGTTCCTGCGAAATTTGAAGGAGAACTTTAACATCCTTCATTTCTCTTTTAAGTTCCATTATTTCATCATCAGATTTCAGTTTAACTGGTATTTCATCAGAGGGCAATTCGTCCATTTTCAACCGAGCTGGACCTGAAAGCCAGACTTCGTCCTTTACGAGAGTGGAGGAGTGCATACCGCGAGTTAGTTTGTCAGCCGGATTTTCCTTCCCACTGCAATAACGCCAATTGGAAGGGTTAGTTTTTTCTTTGATTTCAACTACTCTATTTCTCACAAACTGTTTTAAGTTTTCAGAAGCACCTCGTATCCAATGCAGACAAATTTGGGAGTCACACCACAAATATATATCGTTCTCCTTAATAATTGGAAAAATATTCCTCAGATAAGATGCTAGTCTGGCCGACATTAAAGCACCTAATAATTCAAGCCTGGGTAAAGTTATTGGTTTCAGGGGAGCAACACGTGATTTAGCTATCACAAATTTTGTCGAAATTTTGGTAGGATATTTTATTCTAAAATATGCAACTGCACCATAAGCCTTTGGGCTCGCATCAGAAAATAAGTGCAGTTCCAAGTTTTCAAATTTAGAGTCATCGAAATATTGTCGAGGAATAGTCATGGCTTGGGTTTTCATGACTTCATCAAGCCACTCCTGGAATATAAGGTGAAATTCGTGTTTCAGAGGTTCATCCCAGGGAATTCCAATTTCCCAAAGTTGTTGCATAAGCAACTTTATACGAATTGTAAAAGGGGCAAGAATGCCCAAAGGATCAAATAACATACCGCAGGCCTTTAGAACAGTTCTTTTAGTTGAAGGGTTGGCACTTATAGCTTTAAAATGCTCCGTGGCAACAGTTATGTTATCGTTCACATTATCCCAAACGATTCCTAACACTTTAATTGGGATTCCTAGTACCTCAGGTGCTTGTTTGCAGTCAATATTTTCTTTTAACCACATATTTCGTAAAATGGGAGAATTAGTTACCCATTTTCTTAAATTCATAGAAGCTTGATTCATAATGTAAATAGCGTCTTTAGAAATAGAGAAAGCATCTTTAATTGTTTCGCAGCCACTAATAAAATCGTCCACATATAACTCATTCAGTAATTCAGTAACATCTTTGAACTTATTTTTAAATTTAGAAAGATGTAATCTGATAGTTGCAGCTAATATAAATGGGCTGCATTTTACTCCGAAGGGAGCTCGAGTGAACTGCAGGACTCTGATATCATTGCGACCCAAACCTAAATTTGTCCCCTGATCCCTTCCCCACAAAAATTGCAAAAATTTTCTATCTTGCTCAGCTATACCTATTTTCAAGAACGCTCGTTCAATATCCGCGCAAAATGCAATTGGGTTATATCTAAATTTCAATATAATCTTAAGCAAATCGGGATTCAAATTTGGGCCGCTCTCTAAACAATCATTTAGGGAAATTTCTCCCTTTGCTTTAGAAGAGGCATCGTAACACACCCTGAGTTTAGTAGTTTCTTTCGACTCGCTAACTACTCCGTGATGGGGCATGAAATATGATTGTCTGTTTTCATTCGGATAATAATCTATTTCCTCGATAATATTATCTTTTAACTGATTTTCGATAATATCTTTGTATCGCAAATATAAATTTTCATCTCGCTTAAATGTATTATTCAAACTAAATAAACGTTTTCTAGCAATTTCATAATTACTATTTAATTCCGAAAAATCATTTTTCCAGAGCAATCGCGTTTCATATCTTTTATCATTATACGTTGTATTCTGACTAAATTGTTCTAAAATATCTTCAGTTGTTCGTGAAACATCATTTTTTACATTAATTCCTATCGATTCCAATTCCCACAAGTCTTTAATTCTTTCATAATCCGGTTCACTACCCGCATGAGTTATTAAATGATTAACGTGAACTTCCTTGGCATTTGATTCTCTTCCCTTACCTTGTATAACATACCCGAAAATGCTATCTGTCGCTACCAATCTATTACTAAGTCTTAAATTTCTTTCACTTAAAATTTCCCATATTTGATCTGCGCCAATTAAACAATGTATTTCTGTTGTAGTGCCAAGATCAGCCAATTCAATTTCCTTCTCAAGGGCAAGATGTCTTACCCAATTCGAAGGTACTTCAACCTCTCCACACGTAATAGAATCTATGACAACTGTATTTATTTTCTTTCTTTGATCGGGATTAATTCTGCTTTTTAGAATCAATTCTACGATATCATACATCTGTTTTTCGGACTGTTTATTTCCAAACGGATAAATTACAAGTGATTCTCTGTTAATGACTTTTAAATTCAAGAAATCAGCAATTTCCTTTTTTATGAAAGTCCTCGTCGCCCCTCCGTCTATCAAACATCTAATTAATGTTCCATCATTTGACCTACTTTCTACCAACGCGGAAAACGTTTGCAAAAACACTGTATTTGAAATTTTGTTGTTTACTTTTTTCTCTTTACAAAATAAACTATTTTCTATTGCCAAATCATCACGTTTATCGTTTGAGGAAGGGGGGGTTGCAATTTGATCACAAATTAAAATGTTATGAGGTAATTTACAATTGCGACACACATTATTTTTCTTCCAACATTTCTTCATTACGTGCCGACGTTGGAAGCAATTAAAACAACGGCCCTGTGTCATTAAAGCTTTTTTTCTTTCTGAAACATTTAAATAACAATTTTCATTCGAATGAGAATTATCTGAACAAAAAATACATTTATTCCCGGCAGTCGCCAGAAAGGCGGAGGTTGTAGACATTGGTTTCTTTTGCGAATTATTACCATATCTGGATTTGTTAAAATTAGTAGGATTGTAAGAATTATTACTCGCTTGTTTTTGTTTCAAATTTTCCGAACCGCTACTCTGTTGATTTGATAGTAAAAGTGATGTTTCACGACAATGAATTTCTTTCCTTAAAAATTCCATTAAATCACTTATATCAAACTGATCTTCTGAATTTCGTTGTCGATTATATTGAAGTGTTATTTCATCGGGAATTTTTTGTAATATTACGGGGCAAAGTAAATTACTGTATGTTCCGGCAGCTACGCCTAGCGATTGTAGAGATCTAACTTGAATTTCAATTGCATCATACATTTTCCTGAGAGCCTTAATATTATAAATTAACTTAACTGGTTCAATTAATAACAATTTATTCATATGTGAGCTAGTTATTAGGTCTAAGCGACCAAACTTGTTTTTAAGTAACTGAATCGACGAATCATAATTCTCGTTAGTTAAAGCAAATCCTGAAACTGCGGATAAAGCAGTTCCTTTTAAATAAGTTTTCATATACGCGAATTTCTCTATCTTACTTAAGGACTTATTATTATGTATCGCTACTTCAAATGAATTCCAGAAATCTAACCATTCACTACAATCTCCATTAAATACCGGTATGTTTAATCGGGGTAAATTAAGTGTTTGGTTTTCATGCGAAACAGGTAGTCTTTCATCATGTCTGTTACTTTCTGTTTGCGGTTTCTTTTCTAAAGATTTTAGACATCTATCTAGTTTTGTTTTAAAGGTTGTACCCATTTCCCGATATTTATCACTACCTGTGATTTCTTTTTTCAGTTCTTTAATTTCAATTTCAGATTCAATCGAACTGTCTAACTCTTTCAATTCTTTAAGTTTTTCATCTAACTGATTTTTTAAATCGTGTAAGTCTTCAATTTTAGCTTCGACTAAATAAGTTTCATTAACTGGATTTTCTAATGTATTATCTATTTTCGTAGTTAATTTAGTAAACAACTCTCTTACCGCGGTTCTTTTTAGTTTAATTCGTTCTATATCCATTTTCAAAATTATTTACAGAATTCAAATTAAATAATTAAAGGGACTTACCTCGATCAGGTCGCACTGACATCAGAGTCGTCGTGTGTAATCAATAATCTTAAATCCAATAAAAAGAATAATAAATTAAGTATTTCAAAGAGAGTGTTCTATCAACTCTGGCGTCACCATGAAGAATTCTTGTAATCGTTTGTCATCGAGTCTTTCGAATAATAATATTTGTGTTCGTCTCATAAAATCATCCAGTTTTTAAACACACAGTTTATTCTTCACAAAACATATAAACATACACTGTACTTCACAAAACATATATTAAATAATAGTTTTCTCGGCTTTTTCGCCGGATCAAAACAACTTCCATCCAAGCGGGATTCAAAACATTCTAAACTATATTTTCCCTCGGGACGGAATGACGTCACGACAAAATCCCCATAGGGATTATTTCTTTCCCCAAGGATTGAAGTCGTAACATCCTGTGTGTCTGCAAATCTCCGGAGAAAATTGAGACAGAGACTTGAAATTTGGTGTACTATTAGTATGTAATAACGGAAAGATGCCTATTTAATATCAGAAACCTCGATTAACCGGAACTATTTTTTTTCGGAATCTCGAAATATTCGTTCTGATGTAGGGTACATAAAAATTTTCGAAATTTTTTATTTTAAGGAGTGGATGAAAAGCAGAGTACAATAACACACATTTTGCATAAAGAACGAAATTGGTTCATCAGCAATTCTCTAATAGAGCATTACTATATGTTAAAAATATTTAAACATACGTTTAAATTTTATTTTCGAATGGCGATGCATTTTTAAAAAAAAGTTTACACATGTTTTATTTTCATATTTTATATTATGAATATCCATAATGGGTAAGCATTACGGTGGCCCCTAACGACTAGTTTTTAATTTTAAAAGTATAAAATTAAGAAGCCTGACTATTGAAGGGATTTAGAATCGAATAACATTTTTCATTTTAGGAGGGACCGCACAGGACAGTGAAGGACTCCTGGCCAAGCATGCGAGGGGGGAGCTGGGATCAGTAGAGGTAGGACAGAACCCTTCTGTCGAACGCAGCGGAGACAAGCCGAACCTCAACGAAGCTAGTGTTGGCGGAAGCGAGAGTTCGGATGTCTCCATCCCTCATATAGATGCTCCGATTAAGGAAAGGCATTCGGGAGCGGAGGTAGTTGAAACCGAGGGTAGTAATAGAGGTTCTGCCCAGATGTCCCTTGAGCACATGGTAGAGATCTCGAATACCTCCGTAGAGGACGCGCCCTCTTTAGCGATATTCCTCAAAGCACTGGAGCGGGACAAGTGCATTAAAGTCGGTAAGAAGGAGGAGTACGGGCAACTCATCGCCCCCCCCCCCTCCAAGACTACGTCTGTCTCTTGCACGGGAAAACCTCGTAGACGGGAGATCGGCAAGTGGCGCGCAGGGAGATTGGAGTGGGAAATACACCCCACCCTTCGAGAAATCTTCCTACGGCCGGGACCCAGAACGGGGTGGTACCACTAGTAGTCAATGATATTCGGGTGCCGACGTCTTGGCGGAAGCCCCTGTTCAAAAGTAAGGCAACCCAGACTGAAGCGACTGGGCCTCTCAGGGCTCAGAAGCGAAAGAACAGGAATCCCCAAACGCATAAGACGGACCAAACAGAGGTGGTAAACTCAGAGGTGGTAAACTCGAAGGTGGTGCGAACTCTCCGCTGTCCCTGTGAGGAGACCTTGTGTCGTCCACGGTGGAGGAGCCTGAGTGTGACCCGCCGAATGGACCCACCGAAGGGCGGAACGGCCGAAATGCGATTATAGCACGAATCATTGGAGAACAGATCCAGCTCCAGACGTGGGGAGGACATCCCAGAAGGCGGGAAGCAGACGGTGGTACCCAGTACCGCCAGACGTGAACCGTCGGAAGGTAGTCCAAGCCGTTTTAATGAATTTTTTTTGATTATTGAAAGTCTAAGAATCTGAGTAATCATTACAATTTTGAATGTGCATTACCTGTAAAATATACTGTAAAATACCTCCATAGATATGTATGCAGTATTCTTTATTCCTTTGTATCCTTTGGATTTGGAATCTTAAATAGAATGATATAGAAATGTTTTCATAAATCAATTTTTATTAAGCAACTTCAAAAGTAAAGATGTTTCAACTTTCTTTTTTTCCTTTTGTTCTAAACCATACTAATGTTTTAATGAATCTTTATTTGAATGTTGAAAGCCTAAGAATCTAAGTAATCATTACAGTGGCTAATGTGTATTACCTGTATAATATACTGTAAAATCATTCCATAGATATGTATGCAGTATTCTTTAAAGGAATCTTAATTATAAGATAAAAACCTTAATTTTTTAGAAATAGTAGAAATTGCATCGGGCCAGAATGGGCCATTTTACACTGATTTCTGTTCTTGTATATTGTTTACACTGACTTCTATATATTGTTTCGAATGTTTGTAAACGATTTATTTGATTTTATTTTAGACTGGTGCATAATGCTTATAATTTTTTTAAATCAATTTTAATTTTTTGACTAATTTAAATTAAAAAAATCATTGTTTAAAATCTCTGGGTTATTTTCGATTTTTTTTTTTTTTTTTTTTTTGAATGAATGAATGATAAAAAATATTCAATTTTTACAAAAATAATGTAATAGGCAATTTTTTGAAATTGTCTTACACTACTTATTTATTTATTTATTTTTATTTATTTATTTATTTATTTTTATTTATTTATTTATTTATTTTTATTTATTTATTTATTTATTTATTTATTTATTTATTTTTATTTATTTATTAATATTTTTATTGATTTATTTATATTTTTATTATTTATTTATTTATTTTTATTTATTTATTTATATTTTTATTTATTTATTTATTTATTCATTTTCGGTTAATTAGTTAAAAGATTTTTTCAATAAGAAATAAGAGTAAAATAAACTGAAAAAATTTAATTTAAAAGAGATTTTTTATGTTTTCATTATTTCATGGCGCCAGTGGGATTCGAACCCACAATCTGCGCTCTTAGGCAAATAGCGGTGTGAAGCCTTGACCAGTCGGCCACGCAGCGGCCCGCGTTATGGAGTGTCTCCGTTTTTTGTTACTATTTCCATCCATTTCGTTATTTTCAGAAAATATGATGGAGTTTTCTTATTTTTAACGGAAAATGTTCTTTTGTAGTGAAAAAGGACATTTTCTGTGAAATTCAGGAAAAAAATATTCGTGAATTTCAGAATTTTTTTAACACTGTAGTCTCTGTGCACGTAGGCCAATGTTTTGCATTCCGTTGACCTCAACACATCGCACAGTGGCTTATATCCAAATAATAATATATCCAAATAAAGTAGACTCTAGATTAATCGGGTACGGTATATCTAAGTTGCGAATTAACCGCGAAAAATAAAAACCTTTTTTTTTTTTTTTGCTTGCAGTTTATTATGATGACGAAAAATAGAAAAAAGCACTTCGGTTAAAAATGAAATAACTTATGTTCGTCACCGTCGTTCGAATTATAAATTCAAAGTTATGCTCCTGAAATAACCTGTTTCTTTAGAAGACAAATAGTTTATTAATTTCAAAACACGAGACACACCACTGCACAAACACCTAATAGATATTTTCTCGACTTTTCCCGGATCTTTAACAAATCTCGTCAGCCTGGGCTGGGATCCAAAAACATTCTACTCGTTTTTTCCCTCGGGACGGGACGACGGCGGTATGCCGAAATCCCCGATAGGGATTATTCTTTCCCCCCAAATTGAAGTTGCAACAAAGAAATCATAGAGGACAATTTTATCGGAGGAAGTAAATGAAATTTCTATAAAAGACGACGACAGGAATTATGGTATTTTATACTTTTACTTTTCATGCAAAACGGTAGATGGCGCCCCTTGTCCATTCCATGGAATTATGTAAGGAACATAATGTATCTGAGTTCCAGATTAATTGTTCTGTGTTTACAATGTGTATATGTCGTCTGTAGTGCCGTCAGTTTTATTAAATATGTTTGTGTGTAAAAATTCGCCCACCTCGATTATTTACTGAGTACTGTTTTATATCTTAAGTTAAGATGTTTAAAGATAGTATAATGGCGACGATGTTTAAAAACTTTCTACCGTAAAAATATTGAAAGAATAACGGCGCGCCAAATAGAAATGGCTCCTTCTTTCGTTTTTTGACTTCGACAATTATACAAGGTAACAGCAGCTTTCCAGAATATATCAGCAGCTATAAAACAAGGGGGTGGTAAGTACATTGAATTTTAAAGTACTTTTTTTTCCTGTCTTATTGCATAAAAAATACGATGTTTTCATTTAAAGAATATGATGATAAAGTAGAAACATTTCAGGCTTATATTAAACGCCTGGAGCAGAATTTTATTCTGAATGAATTAAAAGAGGAAAAAAAAGTTGCGGCCCTTTTATCTTGCATGGGCCTTAAGCTTTATAATTTACTGAGTAATTTATGTTTCCCGAAACAATGTGAAACATTAAAATATTCTGAGATTGTTGACATATTGATAAAGCATCTAAGCCCCGCCCCCAACAAATTTATTGAAAGAATAAAATTTCGTAAGTGTTACCAAAATGAGTCGGAATCAGTTCCAAGATTTTGCTGCTAGATTAAAGAAAAATACAACTTTTTGTTGTTTTACGGGTGATACATTAAATGAAAATTTACTTGAACAATTTTTACGCGGTTTGAAAAGCGAAAGCATTCAAAATAAATTGATTACGCAAGTAGACGATTTAACTTTTGAGAAAGCAGTTGAGAAAGCTTTATCCTTACACAATGTAGATATTGAAATTTCTGAAATTAAAAATAAAAATTTCAGTATTAATAAAATTTCAAGTTCAAAGAATGTACACCCAAAGAAATTTTCTAACGACTGTCAGAAGTCAAATGTCAACAATCAGGTAAATAATACAATTCCTGAAGCAAATAAAAGTAAATTAAAATGTTATAGATGCGGAAATACTTCCCATCTAGCCAATTCATGTAGATTTATTAATGCTACTTGTAAAATATGTAAGAAAAAAGGCCATATTGGAAAAGTATGTAGAAGTAAAACTTTCCAAAAACACGTAAATTCGGTAGATACAGTAAATGTATTAACTATAAAAAATACAGGTGCAAATCCTATTAAATTATCTGTGTTAATTGAAAATAAAGCACGAGCTGACATGGAGTTGGACACCGGTTCGGGAATTTCTGCTGTTCCTTTAAAAAGATTTCGCAGAATTTTTCCTGATTATAAAATATTCCCCCTAGATGTTCAGTTAAAAACTGCAACTGGTGAAATTTTTAAACCTGTGGGTTATGTTGAAGTAAATGTTACTTATGAAAATAAAACAGAAAAGTTAAAATTATATTTGATAAAAGAAGATACTTTTCCATTATTATTTGGCCGAGATTGGGCCTCTGCATTCGATATTTTTCCACATTTGGCATTTGGAATCGAATAGCATTTTTCATTTTTGATGAATAAAATACTTGCATAAATTTGTTCAGATACAATAATTTCTCAAATGGTTGCAGGTTTTTCTCCCTTCCCATGCTATCGCTTCCGGAAATTCTATTGAAAATGCTGACTATAACAATAATTTTTTTCCTTTCAGTATTTTTAAATTGCTTGTATCAAAAAACGGTTAATGCCACTTGATTATATAGTTTCTGAATAAAGATACCTGCAGTGCGTTTCTGAGAAAAAAAAATGAATTTAGAAATGTATCAGAAAGGCGTATATTTGAGTTAACGAATGAATTTGGATTTAAAATCTTTAATAAAATGATACAGAAATATTTTTATAAATCTTCTTTTATTAAACAGCTTCAAAAGTTACGATGTTTTTAACTTTCTTTCTTTTTTCTTTTATTCTAAGCCATATTAATTTTTTGATGAACTTTTATTTGATTGTTGAAAGCCTAAGAATCTTAGTAATCACTAATGTTGCTAATGTGTATTTCCTGTAAAATATACTGTAAAATCATTCCATAGATATGTATGCAGTATTCTTTAAAGAAATCTTAATTATATGAAAAAAATCTGAATTTTTTAGAAATCGTAAAAATTGTAACGGGTCAAAACGGGCCGGGCGGGCCTGTTTTCACTGATTTCTGTACGGGCCGGGGCGGGCCTAAAATATAAAAATTTAAACGGGCCGGGCCGAACTTTTAAGTTTTACAACGGGCCGGGTCGGGCCTGGAAATTCCGGCCCGTGCAGACCTCTAGCACAGGGAAACAAAAATTAACCTATCCAACAAGTGGCTAGCAAAAGCAAACTTTGAAAGAAAGGATTTTCTTCTACATGTAGACATCATATTGACTTCTGCGGACTATGGTTTAAGTGATGAATCGCTCCTGTTCTTTGTTTTACGCAGGAGGACAAAAGGTAAATAAGGAATGGTATGGTAATTTATTGTAATAACGTAGAATTGTAATTGAAAAAAATATGGTGGATTGGGGGGGGGGTGAGATCATGGTAACTGTGGGTGACACTATTTGCATCCTTCCTGTGTGTCACCCATCCTAGTTACTCCACTGGTTAGAAATTTGATCCTTTTGCTGCATCATGACTCCACCGCTTTTATAGAAAACGATTACTATTATGAACCATTCTCGTGGGTCAAAAGAGAAATATTCTATAAAAGTGGGGGGAGTGACGATGCAGCAAAAGGGTCAATTTTTTAGTGTACTATATGCAAAAATGCGATAAAAATCCGTTACTGGAAATGTCACATACACGCAGTTTTTTATGTATATGTATGAGATGATGATGCTTCAGCATAGAACTTATGGAAAATGATTTATTCATCTCTAGCAAATGCAGGATTTTTTATGAATATGACAACGAAGGTGCACTTTCATTATACTCTGTATTGAAAAACCTGCACCGTTACTTCAAAAACCCTTATCTTTGCTTTTGCATATACAGGGTGATTCAAAAAACGTGGACAAAATGATATGACAAATCAAGCATACAACAACGATTAAGAAATCACATAGGAACATAGAGTCGCAAACTACTTATTGAGTCACAAATACAGGGTGTTTCATTTTAGCCACACCCGGTTTGAAAGTAATAATTTCGAGGAAAATAAAAGTATTGCAATGAAAATGCAATGATATGTACCTTATTTTGTGTGAAATGTGATAACATTACGAAAAGATCTGAAAAAACATATTGCTCAAGCAATCAATGATACAGTTTAAACTGATTATCACAGTTCAAAATTTGAGGTACCAAGTGGTTATTGCTAGTGCGCATAATGCAAACTTCTACCACTTTTGTTTGGCGTTATCACATTTAAAACAAAAGTGAGAATATCTGGTAAATGCTTTATTATAATACACACCAGTCTTCTAAAATTTATTACCGTCAACCCAATTGAGTTAGGATAAAACACCCTGTATTTGTGACTCAATAAGTGGTTTGCAGCCCTATGTTCTTATGTGATTTTTTATCACACTTTACTTCTCGTATGCCTAATTTGTCAAATCAATGTGTCCACCTTTTTTTAATCTCCCTGTATATGCATATGAAAATGTAGTTTCAGAAAGGAATTTAAAATAAGTGTTTTATTATATTCCTCATGTAATATCAGTTTTCCTTTAATAAGAATCCAACGCTGCTGATTTAATTACAGACATTGAAAAAAATATACCTTATTTTATATTATGGGATTTTATTTTTTACGTGGGTATAAAGATGATTTTTCAAATTTTGTTTAAAAGTAAAATTCATATCATAATTATCACAAATGAGATATTTCTCTTATATGTGAGTATGGAGGTGTCGCGTGGCTTTAATTTGTGTCCAAAAGAAAAATCTTTATTGCAGATATAACAAAAATACATTTATCTTATAGTATCGTTCTAAGATTGTCTTTTAACACTGAACAACTAGTGAATCTCTTCTTACATATCTCACAGATATAAGCATAGCTGCCAACTCTTCAGATTTTTTGGCTCGGAATAATTTAATAGAAAATTTACCTAATTTAATCGCCAGAATACGGTGATTTTAAATGGTAAAATTTACTAAAAAAAATTTCTGACCAAAACAGCTTAAGATGTTGGCAGCTATGATATAAAAATTCCATTAGTATGAATACCACGGTGCCTTATTAAGCAACTTTTTTTCAGAAAAGCTTTTCCCATATTCTTTGCAAACTTATAGTTTTTCATTAGTGTGGGTAAACATATGCCTCCTCAAATTGAACTTCTGGGAGAAACTTTTTTGGCATATCTTACACGCATGAGGTTTTTCTTTTGTATGCACAAGTAGATGTCGACGCAGATTGCTTGGTTGATTAAATCCTTTTTTACAAATGTTACAAATGAAAGGTTTTTCTTTTGTGTGAGTACGCATGTGAATAATTAGTACTGGTTTTACAGAAAATCCTCTACCACACACGTCGCACGTATAAGGTTTTTCTTTTGTGTGAGTGCGAAGGTGGATTTTCAGATCCGATTTTTGTGAAAATGCTTTTTCGCATATTTCGCATTTATACACATAAATGCTTTCTTCGTTCGTGTGACGATTGCGATGTCGCGTCAAATAATTTCGTGTTGAAAATGCTTTATTGCAAAACTCACAAACGTACGGTTTTTCTTTGGTATGGATACGAAAGTGAACTTTTAGTAATGATTTGTTTGAAAATGCTTTTTCGCATACTACACATGTGAATCCTTTTTCTTTCGAGTGACTATATACATGTTGTTTTAATTGATCTTGCAGTGAAAATGCTTTATTGCACATTTCACAAACGTAAGGTTTTTCTTTAGTGTGACTATAACGATGACTTTTAATTTGACTTAGTGTTGAAAATGCTTTATTGCACACTTCACAAATATAAGGTTTTTCTTGAGTATGAATACGTAAATGTTCTTTCAAAGAAACTTTCAAACGGAAACTTTTTTTGCACAGTTCACAGACATGAGGTTTTTCAATGGCATGTGTGGCAGACATGTGAAGTTTCAAAGTGTACTTTGAACTATACCATTTTTTACATATATCACAAACGTGAAGTTTTGAAGTTTGAAGTTTTTGTGGCAAATTAAAATTTTTGGTATGAGTCTGAATATGTTTTTTAATGTTAGAGTTATCTTTGAATTTCTTCCCACATATCTCACAAGCATAAGGTTTTTCATTGGAATGAATGCGACGGTGTCTAACTAAATTACCATACTGAGTAAAGTTTTTACCACATTCTTCACACTTGTTTGATCTGTTTTTCGCGCGAGATGTTTTTTCTTTTAAATGGATACGCATATGAACCCGCATATTATCCTTCCGAGAGAAACCTTTCTTGCATATTTCACAAACGTAAGGTTTTTCTTTTGTATGCACACTTAAATGTCGACGCAAATTGCATTGTCGATTAAATCTTTGTCCACAAGTGTTACACATGAAAGGTTCTTCTTTTGTATGCATACGCATGTGAGCAATTAGTAAAGATCGAACAGAAAATCCTCTAAAGCAAACTTCACATGTAAAAGGTTTTTCTTTTGTGTGAATGCGAAGGTGTCTTCTTAAATCATCATTTGTAGAAAATGCTTTTTCACATACAACACATGGAAATCTTTTTTCCTTCGTATGAATGCTTGTATGATGTCGTTTTAAATGATCATGCGAAGTAAATGCTTTATCGCACAATTTGCAGCTGTAAGGTTTTTCTTTGGTATGAATACGTAAGTGTGTCTTCAAGTTACCCTGAATACTGAAACGTTTTTTGCACACATCACAGCCATAAGGCTTTTCTTTGGTATGGACACGTAAGTGAACTATCAATTCGCTCTTCCAAAAAAAAGCTTTTTCGCACACTTCACAAACATGAGTGCGTCCTTTGGTATGAAGAGACATATTCTGTATGAACATACAGTCTATCACTTTAACCCAAAGTATCAAAATATATTAGTTTATTTAGAATTTATTACAGAAATAATGCACTCAAGAAAATAAAGTACTCAAAAAAGAGTACATAGATATACTTATATGAAGTGGGTATCTTTGAATCAAAAGGTAACTATGTTTTCTCAATTTTAAAATATGTTATCAAACCCAAACTGGAATGAGAATTATGCTTTTATGATTTAATGATTTATCTCGTTCATGATGGCACAAAAGATATTGATTAAAGTAAATGTTAAATGATGCCTTGTATGTTAAAGTTTTTAAAAACTGCTTGAAAACAACGCCCTTGTCATAAAAATTATTGATTTGGGTATCTTTATAATAATTTTGTTATTATTCCATAAGAATTAATCAATTAAATGTTTTTTCTTAATAATTTTAAGAGGGAAATTAAATGTCTGTATGTTTTGATTTTAAACTGTAGTAAACGGTGGGCTCAATGGGACTTTATATAGCGGTTCGTACTTTACGCATCCATCGTATATAAAATGTGTACATGCTTTCTCAATTTTGAATACATTTGGTTCGAAGCTATTTTGAGAATGTGACGAATTTAAAATTGAGATAATTCACTCAAACTCGTACCGATGTGTAAGAAAACAGACTGTGATACACAACTAATAAAATATTAAACCGTCTTCTACTTCACAAGTCTTTCCATACGTGAAATCGTAGATTTATAAAACCAGAAATTTTTAGACTATTATGGAGTAATGAATAACTGTTTTTCAAGACATTATTTTTATGTAGTTAATTTTTATGCGCTGGCACTGAAACTTAGGAAAATAGCTCGTTATCTGTTTCACAGTGCAAGTGAAAGCATTAAAGTTTTTTTTTTAAATTTTTATTAATTTATTTCCTTTTCCTTAAGAAATTTTAAAAGTTAGTTTGAATATTTTTTTAAACCTGTTATTTCTTCACTTCGCCAGTATACTCTTTTATCTGGAGGCCTCCAAGAACTGCAGAATCTGAAATAAATGAAAAATAAATAAGTTTTTTAAAAATTATGCATGACATGCTCACGCATTTCACTTATTCAATATTTCAATCCTCAAATAATTTGATTGAGCAAAAAATTCTGGGAAGTTTTTAATGTAATAGTTAACAGAATTCATATCAAAACTGCATACATATCAAGCATACAAAGACAATACTGGAATCTGACGTAAATTGATACAGTTGCGCCAGATGGTAGCCGGGACGATAATGCAAATTATAGGCTGGTTTTTAGTATAACGTCATATGCGTGATTATCTATTATCTGCGTATAATATGTACATATTTTCACTCAATCGTCACAGATGAATCTTGTCTACTAGTGTTTATCTTAAAACATTAACTCTCATGAACAATAAATTACAGTATAAATCATCACTGAGAATAATAACTACCAATTTCATTGCATTGTTTATAAAATAAGCTTTATATTATAAAAAATTATTGCACTTGTTTATTGAAACATTGATTACTTCAAGGTCATTTCCTGGTTCAAATTGACTGTTAGTGCACTTACGTGAGAGTATCAAAATAACTCATTGACTTTCTAATATACGTAGACGACACATCCCATTGTTCTCTCGGCATGGTTTCGATTCCAACACCTTTGGCGAAAAGATGCCGTTTTTTGGCGGTGATCGCTTTATTGGCATCTTTCAGATTTCACAAAGAGAAAAGCAGAAGTGCGGTCAACTCAAGACAAACATAACAATATGAGTTTCGGCGGGAGAAAAACCGGTTTGGCGCGCTAAATCTGCCCTCCGTCACGTGACGGAAGGCAAAGATGTCGGCGTAAGAAAAGGTTGCCAATCTGGTGTCTAGGTATCTTAGGTCATTGGTATAACTCCAGACTTTGACTAAGATGTCACGCAATAGCACACATCGTGATTATTTAACTATTTAACGCAGCAGGCAGTGGCGCAGCCAGAATTCGGCACTAGGGGGGGGGGAGAGAGAGAGAGGTTGATTTCTGATAAAGGTGTTTGCCAGTTATTTGAATCACCATTTAATAGAATCAGTATATTTACTGTATCAAATCATCTTTTCCGCAGTTGTACATTGGTCATGTTTCATTTAAACAGCATATACAATGTTAGAGTTAGAAAACATAAAAGCCAGGAAAAACAATAGTGAAGCTACGTGTCAATCACTAAAATCGGTATTTCAAGTGTTTCCCACCATCTAACGATGACATTACATGACATCGAATTTGGCATTAATTAAAATAAACTTGTTGAAAATTTTCTTAATATATCTTTGTTGAAGTTCTCTAAAAAATATCTGGGCATGAATTGAACAGAAAATCATCATTCTTTTAGCATAAGACATCTCAAAAAAGTGACTTAGTTCAAGTAACTAATTTTCCCTTATCAACTCAAACAATCAATTCTAATGCATCTAATATGCACTTTTCCAGCGTTAAGTAGAATTTTTGCCATTTATCATTCAACAAAGCGGCAGTTTTAGAAATACACAAAAAGTTTAGATATTAAATTTGGTTTTGGTTCATATAAGCGGCAATTATAGCAATCTTTCTTAGCTCTGGGGGGGGGGGGGGGTAAAACCTCCCCATTGGCTGCGCCACTGGCACAGGGGTCTATTTATTTTATTTATTAACTGTCTATTTATTTTATTTATTAACTTAACTATGTCTTGTGAGAAGGATTTATAATATAAATAGTCATTAATTTATGTTATCGTCTTATTCATAATTATATTCACGCAATTCCATTTCATGCTTACAACCAATCAACCAGATTTATTGCAATATATTTTTCTTGCAGTTGGTTTTGATAAAATTATGCATATTTTTAAAAAACAGTCACAATATCATTTTTATTTCCGGAGAAAAAGTACTAATGCTGCGAAAACAAGTTGTATTTTACCCTGAAATTAAAATGACAATGCGAATTCTTTTTTAAATGCCTGTACTTTTTTTAAAATAAAAAATATCTGTCTTCTAATAAAAATATTTTGTGGGAATAAATCAGGTAAACAAGATTCATCTTTCATAAGAAAATAACTTGAAATTTATGATTTCATTTTTAATAGGAACTCTCTAAATCGCTTTGTCTGTTAAAAAAAAAAAAAAAAAAAAAAAAAAAAAAAAAAATCTAATCTATTATTTTAGGAAAACTATTGTCTAGAACCACAAAATATTTAAACAAATAAATGAACAAAACTTGTTTGTTTAATAATACAACATTTAACGCATGCATTTAGAATTAAAGTTATTCTGAATACATAATGAAATGAGTTTTAAATTAAAAGAACTGAACGTTTGTAAGTTGAATAACATAAGTGCAATGCGACCACGAAAATGCTGAAAACGAAAATCATTAATAGCAATAAAGAACTTATGTTAATGTAATCTTTGGATAAATACTTCTTGGTGGTTCTGAAATTCACTTCTCAACAACGCGAAAGTTTGACACATTTTCTGAGTAATTACTTACCCATCATACCGTAGTATAGGGTAAATCTTGCAATCGTTTTGAAAATCGAAAAAACTTTTTTGACGAATTTACACGTTTTAGACACTGGAAACTCTGAAAAACATATTTAAAAAAATTGCCGTCCGTCTGTCTGTAAATCTCCGGAGCAAACTGAGACAGAGACTTGAAATTTGGTGTACTATTAGTATGTAATAACGGAAAGATACCTATTTAATATCAGTAACCTCGATTGATCGGAACTATTTTTTTTTTCGGAATCTCGAAATATTCGTTCTGATGTAAGGTACATAAAAATTTTCGAAATTTTTTATTTTAAGGAATGGATGAAAAACAGAGTAAAATAACACACATTTTGCATAAAGAACGAAATTGGTCGAAATTGATTCATCAGCAATTCTCTAATAGAGCATTACTATATGTTAAAAATATTTAAACATATGTTTAAATTTTATTTTCGAATGGCGATGCATTTAAAAAAAAAGTTTACACATGTTTCATTTTCTTATTTTTTATTATGAATATCCATAATGGGTAAGCATTACAGTGGCCCCTAATGACTAGTTTTTAATTTTAAAAGCATAAAATTAAGAACCCTGACTATTGAAGGGATTTAGAATCGAATAACATTTTTCATTTTAGGAGTGACCGCACCCAGCTTAGAGCAAACTTGCGGTCCCGGGGCGTTTTTTAGTTTTTCTTGTGTGATATATTTTGTTTTGTAAAGTGTTGTATTGGTGTGAGGGTGGTGCACCATAGAAGTGCGGTTTTTGCGCTCATTCTTGCCCAATTGCAACCGCTGTTATAGTGTGTTTTGGTTTTGCTCATAAAGTGGATGGCTGACTTGGTGAACATGGATTCAACAAGCGCCCTTTTCAGGGCGGGAAGTCCACCCTCCTCTGGTCACCTCGACGTGGGGTGGTCCCGGCAGGACAGTGAAGGACTCCTGGCCAAGCATGCGAGGGGGGAGCTGGGATCAGTAGAGGTAGGACAGAACCCTTCTGTCGAACGCAGCGGAGACAAGCCGAGCCTCGACGAAACTAGTGTTAGCGGAAGCGGAAGTTCGGATGTCTCCATCCCTCATATAGATGCTTCGATTAAGGAAAGGCATTCGGGAGCGGAGGTAGTTGAAACCGAGGGTAGTAATAGAGGTTCTGCCCAGATGTCCCTTGAGGACATGGTAGAGATCTCGAATACCTTCGTAGAGGAAGCGCACTCTTTAGCGATATTCCTCAAAGCACTGGAGCGGGACAAGTGCATTAAAGTCGCTAAGAAGGAGGAGTACGGGCAACTCATCGCCCCCCCCCTCCAAGACTATGTCTGTCTCTTGCACGGGAAAGCCTCGCAGACGGGAGACCGGCAAGTGGCGCGCAGGGAGATTGGAGTGGGAAATACACCCCACCTTTCGAGAAATCTTCCTCGCCTATCGGCCGGGACACTGAACGGAGTGGTACCACTAGTAGTCAATGATATTCGGGTACCGACGTCTTGGCGGAAGCCCCTGTTCAAAAGTAAGGCGACCCAGACTGAAGCGACTGGGCCTCAGGGCTCGGAAGCGAAAGAACAGGAATCCCCAAACGCATAAGACGGACCAAACGGAGGTGGTAAACTCGAAGGTGTGCGAACTCTCCGCTGTCCCTGTGAGGAGACCTTGTGTCGTCCACGGTGGAGGAGCCTGAGTGTGACCCGCCGAATGGACCCACCGAAGGGCGGAACGGCCGAACTGCGATTGTGGCACGAATCATTGGAGAACAGATCCAGCTCCAGACGTGGGGAGGACACAACAGAAGGCGGGAAACAGACGGTGGTACCCCGTACCGCCAGACGTGAACCGTCGGAAGGTAGTCCAAGCCGTTTTAATGAATCTTTATTTGATTATTGAAAGTCTAAGAATCTGAGTAATCATTACAATTTTGAATGTGCATTACCTGTAAAATATACTGTAAAATACCTCCATATATATGTATGCAGTATTCTTTATTCCTTCTTTATTCCTTTGTATCCTTTGGATTTGGAATCTTAAATAGAATGATATAGAAATATTTTCATAAATCTATTTTTATTAAGCAACTTCAAAAGTAAAGATGTTTCAACTTTCTTTTTTTCCTTTTATTCTAAACCATACTAATGTTTTAATGAATCTTTATTTGAATGTTGAAAGCCTAAGAATCTAAATAATCATTACAGTGGCTAATGTGTATTACGTGTATAATATACTGTAAAATCATTCCATAGATATGTATGCAGTATTCTTTAAAGGAATCTTAATTATAAGATAAAAACCTTAATTTTTTAAAAAGAGTAGAAATTGCGTCGGGCCGGAATGGGCCATTTTACACTGATTTCTGTTCTGGCCAGGCTTAGAAATGTAAAAATATAAACGGGACGAGCCGGGCTCGGGCGAACATTTTAGTTTCACGATGGGCCACACCGAAATAACTTTCCTAAGGGCTGGACCCGTGCAGACCTCTACACTGTTAACAATAAATCTGTGAATTCACGGTGAAACTACTGGCAGCAAAGTAGCCGAATTTATACCATTCCATTAGTAGATTTTCCGTTTTGGGAAATAAAAGAAGGGAAATCTCCGTTTGAAGAAGCAGTAGCTTTCTGTTACAAAGTTTGAATTTGAATGATAATAATTTAATATAATTTTTAAAATTAATCATCAAAGAATTTGAAATTTCCGAATGATTTTTAGCTAATATATCATTTTACTTATACATATATATAACTTACATCAAACCGTCCTGAGGATCGAACTCGAGCCCTCTTGATAGCGAAACAAATCCTTATTGATTGTCAAAGCTGCTAATTCCAGCTTGCACAAAGAGTGTCTTTTATGAGTTAGTGGGAAAATTTGTTGTGCTTTTTAAAGATTTTCTTTCAAATATATTGTTTAGAATATTTGTAAACGATTTATTTTATTTTATTTTAGACTGGTGCATAATGCTTAAATTTTTTTTAAAATCAATTTTGATTTTTTGACTCATTTAAATTTAAAAATCATTGTTTAAAATCTCTGGGTTATTTTCGATTTTTTTTTTTTTTTTTTTTTTTTTGAATGAATGAATGAAAAAAGAAATATTCATTTTTTACAAAAATAATGTAATAGGCAGTTTTTTGAAATTGTCTTACACTACTTATTTATTTATTTATTTATTTTTATTTATTTTATTTATTTATTTATTTATTTTTATTTATTTTTTTTATTTATTTATTTTTATTTTTATTTATTTTTTTATTTATTTTTATTTATTTATTTATTTTTTGCTAATTAGTTAAAAGATTTTTTCAATAAGAAATAAGAGCAAAATAAACTGAAAAAATGTAATTTAAAAGAGATTTTTTATGTTTTCATTATTTCATGGCGCCAGTGGGATTCGAACCCACAATCTGCGCTCTTAGGCGATTAGCGGTGTGAAGCCTTAACCAGTCGGCCACGCAGCTGCCCGCGTTATGGAGTGTCTCCGATTTTTGTTTCTATTTCCATCCATTTCGTTATTTTCAGAAAATATGATGGAGTTTTCTTATTTTTAACGGAACATGTTCTTTTGTAGTGAAAAAGGACTTTTTCTGTGAAATTCAGGAAAAAAATATTCGTGAATTTCAGAATTTTTTTAACAGTGTAGTCTCTGTGCACGTAGGCCAATGTTTTGCATTCCGTTGACCTCAACACATCGCACAGTGGCTTATATCCAAATAATAATATATCCAAATAAAGTAGACTCTAGATTAATCGGGTACGGATTATCCAAGTTGCAAATTAACCGCAAAAGGTAAAAATATTTTTTTTTTTTTTTTTTTTTTTTTTTTTTTTTGCAATTTATTATGATGACGAAAAATAGAAAAAAGCACTACGGTTAAGAATGAAATAACTTATGTTCGTCACCGTCGTTCGAATTATAAATTCAAAGCTATGTTCCTGAAATAACCCGTTTCTTTAGAAGATAAATAGTTTGTTAATTTCAAAACACGAGACACACCACTGCACAAACACCTAATAGATATTTTCTCGGCTTTTCCCGGATCTTTAACAAATCTCGTCAGCCTGGGCTGGGATCCAAAAACATTCTACTCGTTTTTTCCCTTGGGACGGGACGACGGCGGCATGCCGAAATCCCCGATAGGGATTATTCTTTTCCCCCAAATATAATGAAGTTGCAACAAAGAAATCATAGAGGACAATTTTATCGGAGGAAGTAAATGAAATTTCTATAAAAGACGACGACAGGAATGATTTGCAGAGAAAAATCATAGAAGATTTTAAAAAGTTAAACTTTTATGAAAATGTGGACGAATGTGTGACGAAATATTGGCAATTTCAAAAAAATTTCTGAAAGTTATGAAGCAAAATGTTGTAATTCATCTATAATTAAGTCACGTTGACATATTAGTACACATTGAGGCACTACTTTATTACTTGGAGGAAGAATGTGAAAAGCCAGAATACTATCTCCTTTCTATTACACAGAAAGTAACTTGTAGTAAACCTCAACAGCGTACATCATTTCATAAAGAAGGATTTAGTTTAATAGTATTGAAACGCGCTCCAAATAGTATTTCCCCCTACACCATTGTGTAATAGAATACTTTCGTGTGGACCTAATGAATAAAAAATATGCTTTGTGTTCCACAGATTGTGCAAAATGAATTTTTTAGTATATACTTAATAGATGCATATCAATTTTATTATGTTCGAAAGTGTATAACATCATTAAAACTATATTTTTTCTCAGTGGCCGTAATGTGACTGTGGTTGTCCCTGTAATTAAACTATACATCAAATTTTCAAAAAATTCGAAATGACGTAACAAAATTATGCAGAAGTTATATATTTTAAATTTGAAATGATTCGGTTGAGTAGTTTTTGTTCTGTTATATGCGGACAGACGGACGGAACGACAACTTCTAGCTGCATATTTATATAATTACGAACACACTTAAAAACGAAAACAAACCTTTTATCATTTATTCTTCTCAAAAAAGTGGGATAAACTAAATTAATGTGTGTTTATATACAGTCGGCACCGGTTATAATATACTTTCGCTTATAACGTACTCTGACGATTTGTCCCGAATGATATTCTATATAAGTAATGATTTACAACTTAGGCTATAACGGACAATCAAAAAGCCTTAATCTCGTTATAACGTACTTTTTACACTTCGACAAAAGATAAAATTTGGATCTCAACCTTACATTTCTGATTTACAAGTCAGTAAACTGCCTTGGACATTTATCCCAGTGAGTTTCAAGACTGGTGTTGCTTTCTTCCTTCAAACATTCTCCTTCAAGATCAATTACAGTCATTTTTTCTCCAACCGTTTGTGATTATTGACAAAAGGTCTGAATAGGCGCAAGCTTTCGGCGTTTTTATAATAGCAAGGCAGTGTCTTCCATTATTTATTGCATTCGAAGCATGCTGAAATATCATTCTGTAGGATGAAAAATTCTGATCTGTTCAATTTGATTGTTGAATTTCCCCAACCTTTTGTTACCAGCACTCGAACTATTGACGAAGAAATAAATGTCTTACTTCAAGTTGGAGGAAAGTATAAAAACCTTAATCACATTTCTTTGGAGAGACATGTATTCTAACTTGATATACGAAAATGTAAATTTTACTGTGGGGTGTAATCAATTAAAACAACGAAAATTATCAAAATATTTTTTGTAAAATAAACGTGCAAGTAATAATTTCTTCTTCTTTTTTCCTATGTTCTTCTTAGTGCTTTTTATGTTGCTTTTTCTTTCACATTTTGATCTGCATTTTATTGGTTATTGCTTATAACGTACATCGGTTATTGTGTACCATTTTCTGGTCCCCTCAAAGTACGTTATAACCGGTGTCGACTGCATACTGTACTGATTGAAAGTCTAAATAACATTTAAAAATATGTTTATTCTCTTTCTTTTGTATTAATTAAATCATTAATAATAATTTGGCATTTTCTATCCTTTCTCTTATATTTTTCCATCAAAATTTGGTCGAATTCGATTATCCGGTCGAGGCGTTTTCCGACCATACCGGTTAATCGAGAGTCTACTGTATTTAATTTATAATTATTAAATTCTCAAGCATTTTTAACAAGAACATAGATGGGAGCACCATGTAATTTATTAAAAAAAAAATATTACAATCGGAAGATAATGTTTCATTTACTTTTATGCATTTGATAAATAATTCATTATTCATGAAACGGCTTTAATTTTTCAGAAAAGGTTTAATTTAATTTTTATTTTGTTGACTATCATAAAATTAAGGATATAAAAAGTGGGTAAGTGTGATTGAAAATAGCATAGGGGTTCGTTTAAGGGTGCTCTTAAATCATAAAGAGCAGCTTTGTGACATATGCTTTAATTTATTTTTGTTAAGAAATACATGAAAATAGCAGGTGTTGTTATTCACAAACTGTCTAATTGCACTCATTTTGCTATTTCTTATAAAACACAATAGATCATTCATAACAAGCCTTCAAAGTTGACGTTTTTGAGCAGTTTCCCGACGAAACAGAAAAACCGGTCGAAAAACCGGAGAAAAACGGGTGATCACGTGGTCAAAATAGCTTATAACTCGATAGGTAATTTAATTATTATAAAATGGAACAATAAGTTCGATTCGAAATCTCTTCCATAGTCAGGCCTTTCAATTTTATATCTTTCCGTTAAAAAATGAATTTGTAAATGTGTCAAAATATTTACGGCTTGTTGAGCGGAGCAGTTGAGAACACCCTTAATACTTTTTCAATACCAGGGCCATAGATAAGGGAATGGAGTGTTAGAGGGGTTTTTCTACCCTAAAACATTCTGAGCTTCCTCTGGATAAGATTAAGATTCCAAGGTCACCTAATGAATTTATGTTCCGAAAACTGAAATGAAATTCTGTTCAATAATCGAATTTAGCTTTGAGGTCCTTTCACAGTTTTGCAAAGGTACTAAATTATAGTATTTGTATAAAAAAGGCAAATAAATGTTTCAACACTCGCACATCCTATTCGCACATATAAAGCTAACATGATGTATAATTTTGAACTAGCCATACACTCGAATTTCTGATTCTACATCCTATTCTTTTCGCAGCGTAAAATGAAATTATTACAAACAGTTTAATAAGAAAATAGTGCCTACAGTCAGTTTTCTCGCTGTCGCTCGCCAATGCGCCAAAATGCGACTAAATTCTTCATTTGGCGAGTAAACAAGCGATTAGATTCGCCAAATAGCTAGTGCTGAATTTTTGCTTTTTTTTTTTTTTCATACATATGCATATATACATATATTTAATGTATACATATTTTTTATGTTTGTAGCGGATAGTTGAAATTAGATTAATAACGATCGCTGTCACAGTTATAAAAACTATATTAAAAAAAGGGGGGGATACATTAAAGGATTAACCCTTTAAGCAACCTAATCGGGTTTTTTCCCTCATATAATTTTTAGAAACAAAGGCTGATTTAACACAAAATCAATATTAAAATTAATTTTTTGAAGTGAATAAGATAAATAAATATGTAAGTTTGTCAAATAAAAATTTTCATACCAATATCTTTTATAAATACTATTTTATGAATTGTTAAACATGAATGGAATATTTTGCACGCCGCTGAAAGGGTTTAAGATATATTTTTTTCTTTTTTTGTCTTTTTTTTTTTTTTGTGCTACACGGCGAATCTATTTTGATATTACTTTTTTCATTTGGCGAATGTTTTTTATTTTTAATTAGCCAAATTACTAACGTTGGTCAAAAGTCAGCGAGAACACTGCCTACAGTGTGAATATGCACTAATTTATCTTTCCATATAATGTTTTGATCATATATATCCACGTGTTTTTGTGTTTGTTTGTTCATGCATCCATCAGGAAAAGAGAGAAAAAATATGAGTCCACCTCCCTCCCCTCGCTACAGCCCTGTTCAATATATTTTATTCTTTAACTAATCAATTCCAAATATTTAATTTATAACTACTAAATCCTTAAGCTTTTTCAATAAGAATATAGATTAGAGCATCTGCACGGGCCGAGTTCGGGTCGATTTTCATTAACGGCATTCGAGCCGGGCTCGGGCCTTGCTTCTGAAGGCTCGGGCCGAGCCGGAAGGACCTAGTCACTAATCATTTCGGGCCGGGCCGGGCTCGGGCCTTAATTTTTTTCCCTGGAGTATCGGGCCGGGCCGAGTCTAACTTATTTTTTCTGTACGAAGCCGAGACTAATTTTGTTCTTCCTAGTCATCACGGACCTAAATAATCAGTTCCTGTTGAATCTTCCCGTATGAAAATCCTTTTCTCGACGTGGAAAAGTCTGTTCATAAATCAGTAAAGTTTGGCTTGGTCCAAAATTTTTTGCAAAACAGACATATACTTTTAAGTCGTCATTTTCTACAATTAAACATTAGAATTTATTCTTTTTAAAGAATCGTAGATCACTAGGCATCTTAAAATAGAATTAAACACACACACACACACACACAAAAAAAAAAAAAAAAAAAAAAAAAAAAAAACATGATTATGACGGAATTTTTGTTTAAACTGAAAACTGCATATTTCTTTTAAACTGTTCATTCATGCAAAATGAATACAACAATACGCGAAAAAAATATATATATTAAACATTTACACCTGCTAAGAAGGAAACGTATTTTTTTTTTTTTTTTTTTTTCAGTGTCTTAGAATAGGGGTGCACAACCTGTGGCCCGCGGGCCAAACTGATACCAGTAATTTTATGCAGAATAATTTTCCTTATAATAATGACAGAAACTTTGCTACGAAAGAAAACAAACGTCACTTTTCAAATATTCTGGTGTCAAACGATTTTCTGGCAAAAAGGTTGTGCATCGCTATCTTAGAAGATTTTACTTTTACCATATACCATTTTTTAGATTTTTACTTTCTTCTATCTTTACAAGAAGAAAGTATTAGATTCATGAAAATTTACGACTTCCGGTTTTCGACGGATTTATACATTTTAGAAGGTCCTGAACACGTTTTGACTATTTTTAGAAAATGTCTGTCTGTGAGTCTGTCTGTCTGTATGTGACAAAAAATTTGTGGGCGCTCTATCTCAAGAACGAATGCTCGAAATTTAATAAAATTTTATATTCAGTTAAACCTTGATATGAATTAGTACCTATTGGTTTTCGGTGAAAATTGGCCTGCAGGCGGCGCTGCTATACTACGTTTTTCATGATTTTCAAGATTGCTATATCTCAAGAACTAATGCACAGAATTTCACCAAACTTCAGATTCTGTGACCCCTTTATATACATAGACGCTGATTAAGTTTTGGTGTAAATTGGCCAGCAGGTGGCGCTGCTATGCAACGTTTTTCATGATTTTCATGATAGCTATATCTCAAGAACTAATGCACAGAATTTCACCAAACTTCAGATTCCGCGATACCTTGAGACACATAGCCGCTGATAAGGTTTTGGTGTGAACTTCACTATAGGTGGCGCTGCTATGCTACATTTTGCACGATTTTTGCGATAGCTATATCTCAAGAACTAATGCAGAGAACTTCATCAAATTTTAGATTCTGTTACACTAGAATATATAACATAATTAGACTCTGATTACATTTTGGTATTAACCTTGCAACAGGTGATGCAGCTATGCTGCATTTTGCAAGATTTTTCCGATAGCTATATCTCAACAACCAATGCACAAAATTTCATCAAAATTCAGATTTTGTTACAAAATGAGGTATAACATAATTACACGATGATTACGTTTTTTTATAAATCCTTCAACTGATGGTGCTGCTGTGCTATATTTTACAAGTTTTTTTTTTTAACTAGCTATATCTCAAGAACTAATGCACAGAATTTCATCAAACTTCAGATTCTTTTACACCATAACATAATTAGACGTTTCTTTACGTTTTGGCATAAATTGTTCAAGATATGGTGTTACTGTACTACGTTTTGCAAATTTTTTTTTATAACTATATCTCAAGAACTAATGGACGAAATTCCATCAAATTTCAGATTCTGTTAGGTCTTGACATAAATAGATGCTTATTAGGTTTTAGTATAAATGACCCAACATGAGGCACTACTAAGCTCATTTTCTCAGAATATTAATTAAATTTTGCGTTTTAGGATTTTCGGATACCAGAATCTCATTAGGCTAGGACAAATGTTCGAGGAAATTCGATAGTGGGTAACTTTGGGGTCACCACGTTTTTTTTTTTTTTTTTTAATATTAAAATGTACTTATGAGATAGAAGAAAGTTTTGGGATTGACACATCTAACTAGTTTTTTTATGTATTAATATTACTAATGATAACTGAAACATTTACATACAACAAACAAAGGTTCATTAAAAGCGTAAATATCGCAGCCTATGGCACTTCTGCATAAATAGAGATTATAAACATGGAAGAAAATAAAAGACTAAGATAAGTTTTTTTTTGGTCTGAACTCTTCCGTTAGAGTTAGAGTAAAGATCAATGTTCTGTAGAAATTCACCCGAGCCGGGTCGGGTTCGGGGCGAAATTTTAACTCTCGGGCCGGGACGGATCAGGCCAATATTTTTTTCGTTCGGGCCGGGCCGGGTCGGGCCGTCCCAATATACCTTTGGTTCGGGCCCGTGCCAAAATTTTAACTTACGGGCCGGGCTCGAGCCTGGAAATTTCGGCCCGTGCAGACTTCTAATATAGATACTATCTCATTTAATTCAGAAAGTATTATTGCATGACAATAATTCGGTTTGGTTTAGATTAGTTTATTTTATGTTAGCTAATTATCCACTCGAGGGATATAGGCCCTGGAGGGGGGCTGACCTTCATGGGGGTCTTTCTATGGGAAATCCTAACTCGTATTTACGCATGGCTCGAAAAAAACCACAAAAACTCCGAACAGTTAGGCCGACGGAAAGTAATCGAATCATAATAATTCATTTTATTTTATGTATTTGGTAAATAATAATTCATTATTCATAAAAGCGTTTTAACTTTTTAGTGAAGGTTTAGTTTCGCTTTTGCTTTGTTGACTTTCGTGATATTAAAAATAAAAAAAGTGAGTCAGTGTGATCGAAGATCGCACAGGGGTTTCGTTTAATATCGCCTTCAAAACATTTTATCTTTTGAGTAATAAATCCAAATACAGTGGACTCTCTCAATCTAAATACTCTCTAATGTGAACATCACGGTATTATGAACACAATCCAACAGCCCCGGTGAAACTCTATAGCTTTAACAGACAATAAATTATTTATATTCTGAACACCCCTTTGTTATGAACATTACTTTTGGTCTCCATTTCTACTCCACCTCTCAATAAACTGAACATATACCGGGTGTCCCAAAAATGACTGATGGATTTTAAAATTTAATAACTTGCAAACGGTGACAGCTATTAAAAAAAATTTTGCAGGAGGGCTATGTATAATGTCAGGAGTTTTTTTACCGCAATTCTTGATTTTAGTTCGAATTTCAAACAACAGATGGCGCTGATGGCGGTTGGCGGCCAGTCGACGCCGAGACTTATTTCATTCAGCTTTGGCACAAAAGAAGGAGATTAAGGCTATGGAGTACGTCTCATTCTACAGTACAGTCTTGCTCTCAGGTCCCGATTCTGGACTCATTCGATATGATTTCAATGGAATGCGTTGTTGCCATGGAAATAACAGATTGTTCGATAGTGGAATACAGCGTTTAGAAGTGGACATAAATTTCGCAAGCAGTATTTGAGTTTGCAGAAGATTTTCGTTTAGAAAGTTTTATTTTCACGGATTAAATTACTTTTTTATGGCACGATTTAAAGAATATTTTATGCATCATATTTTAAAACTAGACAAATAGATTTTTTCAATTTGATGATTTTTGTTATATTCTTAAGAAATTTTAGATCTTTTAAGAGAATTCGTCAGTAGATTTTTATGAATGTTCAAAAAATAATCATGAAAACTGTTGATAGTACATTGTTGTGTAAAATATCTACCAAAAACAAATATTATAAGTTGCCTTGTTTAGCCCTTTTCAATAGAATTAGTCTATCGTTGCATTAAAATAGAAAAAAATAAAATAAATGTGATTTAATTAAAATTTATTTTCCCGGATTAAATTACTTTTTATGGCATGATTTAAGGAATATCTTAGGCACCGTATTTTAAAACTACACTGTTAAAAATTTGAAACATTTGCTGCATCGTCACTCCTCCACTTTTATAGAAAGAGATTATGGAGCACTGTATTATGAAGCATTCTCATTGGTCAAAATAGAGATATTCTATAATAGCAGTGGAGTGACGATGCAGCAAAAGTTTCCAATTTTTAACTGTGTAGGTGAAGATATCTTGCTACAATCTTGCTCTTACACTATAAAAATCTGCTGCCTTTTGTTGTATACGCACACCGCTTGTATAGAAACGGTTACTTGATTGTATTATGAAGCATTGTTATTGGTCGGAAAAGAGATATTACATACAATCGGCGGAGTTCGTATGAAGCAAAATGCAGCAGATTTTTAACACTGTGGGGCCCGATTCTGAACTCATTTGATATGATTTCAATGGAATGTGTTGTTGTCATGGAAATGACAAATTCTTCAATAGAAAAATACGATATTCAAAATTGAGCATGAATATAACAATCTAAATCGATCTAAAATTTCTTAGAATATAACAAAAATTATCAAATTAAAGAAATCGCTTTATCTAGTTTTAAAATATGATGCACAAAATATTCTTTAAATCGTGATATAAAAAGTAATTTAATACGGGAAAATAAAACTTCCTAAACGAAAATCTTCTGCGAATTCGAATACTGCTTGCGAAATTTATGCTCACTTCTTAACGCTGTATTCCACTATCGAACAATCTGTTATTTCCATGGAAACAACGCATTCCATTGAAAACATATCGAATGAGTTCAGAATCGGGCCCCACTGTGTTAAAAATCTGCTGCATTTTGCTTCATACGCACTCCGCTGCTTGTATATAATATCTCTTTTCCGACCAATAACAATGCTTCATAATACAATCTAGTAACCGTTTCTATACTAGCTGTGTGCGTATACAACAAAATGCATTAGATTTTTATAGTGTAAGAGCAAGATATCTTCATCTACACTGTTAAAAATTGGAACTTTTGCTGCATCGTCACTCCACTGCTATTATAGAATATCCCCTATTTTGACCAATGAGAATGCTCCATAATACAGTGAAGTAATCTCTGTCTATTAAAGTGGAGAAGTGACAATGCAGCAAAGGTTTCAAATTTTTAACAGTGTAGTTTTAAAATATGGTGCCTAAAATATTCCTTAAATCATGCCATAAAAATTAATTTAATCCGGGAAAATAAATTTTAATTAACTCACATTTATTTTATTTTTTTCTATTTTAATGCAACGATAGACTAATCCTTCTGAAAAGAGCTAAACAAGGCAACTTATAATATTTGTTTTTTTTTTTTTTTTTTTTTTTTGGTAGTTATTTTACACAATAATGTACTATCAACAGTTTTCATGATTATTTTTTGAACATTCATAAAAATCTACTGACGAATTTTCTTAAAAGATCTAAAATTTCTTAAGAATATAACAAAAATCATGAAATTGAAAAAATCTCTTTATCTAGTTTTAAAATATGATGCATAAAATATTCTTTAAATTGTGCCATAAAAAAGTAATTTAATCCGGGAAAATAAAACTTCCTAAACGAAAATCTTCTGCAAACTCAAATACCGCCTGCGAAATTTATGCCCACTTCTGAACGCTGTATTCCACTATCGAACAATCTGTTATTTCCATGGCAACAACGCATTCCATTGAAATCATATCGAATGAGTCCAGAATCGGGCCTGAGAGCAAGACTGTACTGTAGAATGAAACGTACTCCATAGCCTTAATCTCCTTCTTTTGTGTCAAAGCTGAATGAAATAAGTCTCGGCGTCGACTGGTCGCCAACCGCCATCAGCGCCATCTGTTGTTTGAAATTCGAACTAAAATCAAGAATTGCGGTAAAAAAACTCCTGGCATTATACATTGTCCTCCTGCAAAAATTTTTTTAATAGCTGTCACCGTTTGCAAGTTATTGAATTTTAAAATCCATCAGTCATTTTTGGGACACCCGGTATATGCAATGTGAATTTGAATTCATATAATGGAAATTTGGAGAAACTGTTACAGAAAAATAAAAAGGTTCAACGTGTCAAACTCTATCAAAATATAACCAGACAAAATTACTACTCGATGTTTAGTATGTACTTGAAATTGCAATTTGTTTAAATTCTCCAGATAAAATCTTCTGTTAAATATTGGAACACCTGTTGTCACATTGTACTCAGCTGCCTGCTATAAGAGAAGCCATCTTATGGTTTTTTTTTTTAAGAATTTAGTTTATGATTAATTATTATAAACAATTATGGTAAGTTAAAATAATAAACTTCCATCTTTCTTATATTAAACGATAATTTTATACAAATTACTGTCAATCACAGCATAAGCTTGATATTTTAAAGATTATTTTTGGAACAGGATTGAATTCAGACGCTTTCCTCCGAGAGGTACTTCTGTGGCTCCGTGGGGTGGGAGGGTGGGAAGGGGGGTGAAATGCTATTTTGATCATCGAAAACACAAAATCCCAAAATCTCCAGGCGGAGGGGACATTTTATTGCCCAGGGGGGAGGGGGGTTGTCTCCCTTGGGCCACCCCCTGAATTCAGCATTGATTTTGAAATTTTCGACTGATTTCTTCGATTGATCAACTACTGGTAAAATGGCAATTAAAGAAATTATTTGCTTATAATTTTGTAACTATTTAATCCAGCAGATTTCACTTTTGCCTATGATAGGATATTCCTTAAGGGTTGTAGTAGTCATGTTGATTTATTTCTAAAACTTGAAATACAGTCAAACCTCGTTAACATGAACACGCTTAACGCGAATTAATGTTAACATGAATTGTTTTCACATCCCCTATAAAAACAAGTAGTATCAAGATTTTTACTGATAACCAGAGGTGCCCAGAGAGGGTGTTTGGTGACGCAAAATGCGTGATACAATTTTTTTTTGGGGGGGGGGTGGATTTTTAAATTCTTACTATTTCCTTTTTTTATTTTTTTTAATATCACTTTTAATTTTTGAAAACATTTTTAATTGATTACAATTGATATTCTTTTTAGGGGAGGCGGTGTCAATGTTAAAGTTTGAAATTTTTTTTTTTTTTTCGGGGTAGGGGGATGGCCACCACTGGATAACATGAATTACTGTTAACATGAACAAAATTTTTAATTCCCCTTGAGGTTCTTCGACTGTATAATAAAACCCCCATAGAACCTGCCATGTTTGATCTACTACTGACTCGGTTATTCTACATAGTAGCAGTAGTAATACATTTGTAATCTCTCTCTATAATGAACAGCCTAATGATCTGAACATTTTTGGTCAGTCCCATCAGTGTTCAGAATAGAGAGAGTCAACTGTACTTAATTCATGCTTATTAAAGAGCATAGATGGCAGCACTATGAAACTGAATTCAAAAATTATTATATATAATATTATAATTATTGTTATATATAATATTTTATATATATAATAAAATATATTATTATAATTATTAATTATATATTTATACTTATATAATTACTAGCAAAAGCCGTGCTTTGTTTGGATTCGCGAAGCATTATTTCATAAGATAAATATTTGAAAGGAACATTATATTATATTTGCATCTTTATTAAGCAAAAACGTTATCTCATGTTTTGGCGCATTTAAATTTTAGAAATGTAAATTCAGCCAAATAAGTAAGAATTTCCTCGGAATTTTTTATTTATGATATAAAGCTGGTAGAAATAAAAATATTTTCGAAGCAGAATTTCACAAAATATATTTTTTTTAACTAAAAGTTTTAAAGATGTTTTTACATTTTCCAATGGCCAGTAACGGCGTTCGTTCTGGCCAATAAGTGTACTTTTTCTCGACATTTTTAAATTACTAATACATTCCAGAAATTATTTATAAATGTAGTTAATATATTTAATTTGGTTGAATTAAATTATTCTTCAATCAATTAAAATATTCTTAAATTATTCTTTAATCTTTCATTTCGAATACCAGACTTAAGAAACTTACCAAATTTAACAAAATATTCACTTTAAATACCAAATATAAGAATTAATTTTACTTGTTTACGATTCTTTTTGTTGCCACTTTACCAAAGTAAATACCTAAATAAATAAATCATAATGTAATTCTTTTAAAATCCGTAAGTATAAACTGCGTAAATAATTTTGGCAGAATAATGAAAATATATTTTCTTTAATATATTAATCATGATTCTATCTATAATTACTAACCCCATAGTTTATTTTCCTTCTTAAAATAAAAAGATACGGGTTCAATTTTTTATTTGCAAACGATTTTGGCAGAATAATGAAAACATTTTATTTAATTAATTAATCATGATTCTATCTATAATTACTAACCCCATGGTTTATTTTCATTCTGAAAATAAAAAGATAGGCGTTAATTTTTTTATTTGCAAAAATGCGTTCATAATAGAAAAACATGTAGAATAAATTAATTATTAAAATAATATTTTTTAAAGGTTATTCTGTAAAAAAATAACATTCTGCAAATCTACAGATCATAATTTATTTTTGTGTTTAATTTCAAGTCAAAATACTGAATAGATTTTTTATAAAGTGTACGACAAAATGTAACTTGAGTGGCCTAGTAGAGGATTCGCTTCGCTCATCCTAATTATTATATATTAATGTTATAATTATTATTATATATACTATAGATGTTTTTTTTTTTTTTTTTTTTTTTTTTTTACTGTTATGGGCCGAATAATTCATTATTCATAAAAGGCTTAACTTTTTTAGGGAAAGTTTAATTTTATGTTTGATTTGTTGACTATCGTGAAATTAAGAATTAAAAAAAAAATAAATGCAGGGATTTAGTGGAGGGTATACGGGGGTACATGCCGTATACCTTCTGGATTTTTTAAAGGAGCACCGTATACCCTCTGTTTCTCAAGAAAGCTTATAGCTTATAGTATAATTCTTATTCGTAAAAAGTTTTTTATTTTTTAATGGAGGTTTAATTTTGTTTTGTTGACTTTCGTGATATTAGGAATAAAAAAAGGGGGTAAGATTTATTCTTTCAATATTCTTATCCAGGTTATTCTTTCAATAAACATTATCTTTTAATTAAGAAATTCAAATACATAATTTATAATTATTAAATCTTTAAGCTGTTTCAATAAGAGCATAGGTGGCAGCACCATACATTTATTTCAAAAACCATTGCAATTGAAATTCAATTTACGATTGAAATACAAATGTTTCATTTATTTTTGTATACGGTGAAACATCCATTTAACGAAATCTCATCGTTAAACGTAAACACTGCGTTCAGTGTTACATTCTGGGGATGACCCAGAGGAGAGACATCCCACCCGGAAAATTTGAAAGTTTGCATTTTCAGTAATCAAAAAGTACAATTTCCCTCCTGGAACTCCATAATGTTCTCCCTCCCCCCTCCCTTTTCCATTGAAGTCCCTCCCGGAGAAAAGTGTCTGAATTAAACACTGACCCCGTTACAGGGCCGTAGCTAGAAGTGAATAGTAGGAAAGGAGGTCAAGAAAATGTATGATTCGGGGGGGGGGGGGGTGTCATATTTTTTCTCTCCCTCTCTCTATGACGCAGAAAAATAAAATAGTGCATATTCAAACTGTTGTAATAACTTCGTTTTATGCTCAGAAAAGAATAGGATGATGAAAAATTCGAGTATATAACTAAGGCAATATTAAACATCATCTTAGCTTTATATGTGCAAGTAGAATGAGCAAGTGTTGAAACAATTATTTTAGTTACATTTTAGTATATTTCAAACAGCGCCGTGCGAAAGGGGGGGGGGGAGCGGTCGCCCTGAGCCCGGAAATTTAGGTCATTTTTTTTTTGGCCTGTCACAAGAAAAAGTTTGGGGAGGGCGCCAAATTGAAACTCTTGTCGTTTTTTCTTCAATGATTTCAAATCTGGGAAAGGTCCTCAAAACTAAATTAGATTTTTGGACAGAATTTGATTTGGATTTTCGAAACATAAATTCATTTAGCGGCCTTGGAATCATTTCCAGGGGAGGCTGAAAATATTTAGAGGGGGAAGGGGGAGAAGCTAAGCCGCCTGTAAAAATTCCTTCAATAGAAATAAACTCAAATTCATGAAATAAGTATATAATAAAAATGCATGCATGAAATAAAAAATACACATAAAATAGAAATATTGGAAAAATGTATTTTAATAAAGCAATAACATTTTTTATTATAATTGAGACTTATGAAAAAAAGAATTAATTGCAATAATCATGTCTTTAAAGAACACACAATAAAGGCAGTTAAAAAGAAAAAAAAAGAAAAACTACGTAATTAACGTCTATTGTTAGCATTGTTTCTAATTTGCATTGGATCTTATTATTATTATTATTATTATTATTATTCAAATTGCCTACTTAAGTGTATTGTGGTCACAAAACAATCTTCAAATTTCCAAAAAAACAATTATTGCATTAGACATTTCTTCATTTTTAATACTTGTAATAACGTTTAAATCATGTTTCTATCTTAATTAGAAGAGGAAATATTTTTTTCTTCTTGGTTAGTTTTCAAAATCTAGCTTTTCAAGAAACGATTGTCATGGAAATGACTTCTTGTGAAAATGCGTTTTTCTTCACGATGGGTTTTTTGACAATTACTCAAATTTAAATTTTTATAACTCAAGAACCTTTAAAGATAAATGCTTCAAACTTGGAACGTGTACTTTTTTATTGTTTTAGTTTGATTTTGAGTCAACAAATTTGAAAAAATATATTTTTGAAAATATGATTTTTTAAATGCAGAGTCAAAATTAAAATTTAGATATTCCAGTTTATTTAAATGTAAAAAAAATTTAAATTCTACAAATAATATTTTGAATTATAACACTGTTAAATTACGAGTTCTTTTTTTTTTTTTTTTTTTTTCTTTTAATAACTATAACAAGTTCAGAACATAAACAGAAACACAGAAAACAAGACAGAAACATAATTTAAATGTCATAAAAAATAAATAAATAAATAAATAAAAAGCACAAATTGTAAATGCAATAAGTTTATATATATATAGAAACATTAGATAATACTACAAATCAACATCAATTACTGTAAATATTTTTTAATGTCAAATTATATCATATATATATATATATATATAATTTGAATATTTTGTGTGTTTTGGACCTCCCTAAGGAGACTCAGTAAGCGCTTGACTTATACAGGCATGCGAAGGCGTGCGGGGTAGTTGCCCCGAGCTCTCCTTTTTAACACTCGCTCCCGCCATAACAATAATCAGGATCTTCATTAAAAGGTGCCGCATGATTAAAATTAGCCAAAGTGACCTAACATCAAATTTTCAAACATTTAAAGAGGGAATGTGGTCTCTTTGTTTCCAATACTCCCTCCCCCATGCAAGAAACAAAGTATATCATTAGAAAACTAATGATTAAAATTTTACTATAACAACTTGATCTATTGTTTGGAAAATAATTTTTCTATTAATATTTTCCTCGTAACATGGCAAATTAAAACCATTAATTATGATTAATTTGCATCCTCCCTTTTTAGGCATCTAATAACGTACGTATATAAGCAAAGTAAAAGTTTGCAGAAAAATACTCGTGTCAACCAATGAATCATTTTCCTACTATTATCCTACTAATATTTTTTCTTAAGTTGTGAACATTTTTTGTGATACCTTATATAGATGTTAGCAGTATCGAATTGAAAATTTATGCATCCATACAATATGTATGATGTTTAGAATTAGAAAGATTACAAGAAAATTCTTTACAATTACAAGAAAATTCTTTAGATAGATGGAAGACTGGGTCCCCCAGAATGATGCCCAGTCATTGCCCCGGAACCCCCCTGTGATGTAGGATCACATATAGTATTCTTAAATTTTACATTTTTCTAAATTACAGTTAAAAATAATCTTTAATTAATATCTATTTTATCTTAACGCTTATTCTCGATCCCACAATAACTTTCCGTTCAAAAGAAAAGAAAGAAAAACACCTAGCATCTGCCTTATTACTGAAAAACGGCTGTCAGATAAAGAGAATTCATTAAGATGCGTATTTCACCCTTGCTGGAAACAAATAAAAAAAAAGAATAAAGATCGAATGTGTTTGCGGTCAGTGAAATTTCATTTTCCTCTCTGCGTAATTTTAAGTCTAACTTATTCGTTGCATAAGAGTCTTTTATGTACATAATGGTTGTTTTGTCTTATGAGAACATTTTCTCAAAATATGCTCCTAACGTACGAATTGGCTGTCGGATTCCTTTTGGCGTATTTTTAGGACTGCTGTTTTCTGGTTGCCCTGCTATTAAATTCAAAATCCTTTTATTGTTTAAGCGTAACAGACAATTTTGCGTAGATGATATCAGTCTTTTTTCATTTGCTTAATGTCGCCAATTTTGTGATGCCAATGTGTGAATTTTTCAGTGAGGAATCAATTGCCTCGGTCTCGCTTCACGGACTCAGACATGTAAAGAAGGTCTCTTAAAAATGCTTACAGGCACCATCCCTAACTATTTCTGTAAAAAATGATTTAATTTTTATAACTCTACTTCAATAAACAAAGTTCTCAAAAGGCATTTATTTTATTGATCACAGCCTACAACTCTAGCGAATGCATTTTTAAAAAGAACCTGGTAAATATACTTAAAAATACAGATCTACAGCATACCCCCCCCCCTCCTGTAGCCTTAGATCGGCCCCTGAGGCCCTGTCATTTTCATAATAAATGACAAAAATGTCGAATTTCAGAAGTGTGTCTTAGTATTTTTAGAACATTCTAGCCAAATTTTTGAACTATTTGATAAATAATGAAAAAGATATACAGTAATTCCATAACATATTCGCGAGTTTTGACTATTCGAATGCAGAACATTTCAACATACGCACTACTTTTAAAAAAGAGAAATCTCCTACATATGCGTTAACAACATTTACAAGAAAAGTATAATACAAAATGTATCCTTTTTTTATTATTTTTTTTAATATTATGGTGTGAATAGAATACAAAAATAGAAGTTTTGCGGTCGTGATTTTGACATTCGCAGAACCTAACCCTCGCGAATGTTAAGAGATTACTTCAGTTAAACGAAAAAGATCCGTTCGCTAATACTGATTTTATGGAAGAAATTTATAAATATATCTCGGTTGCATTTTGATGTTTTTAAATGACTCGGTTACATTTTAATATTTTTAAATGTTGCATTGGATAGCTGAGTTTGGATAGCTCAATTTTGCATTGGATAGCTGAGATTGATTTGTATGCAAGCCCTTTTTCACTTTTTAGATTCGTTTACAATTATTTTTTACAAGGACGCTTCTTTTTTCGGAACCGGTTTGGAAAGCGAAAGCACCCCCATAAAAAATATCTGCAACCAAAATCGAAAAAGTAAAAAACAGCCCGCATTTAGATCAATCTCAGCTATAGGAGTTCTCTATTATAGGAGTTCTAATCTCAGCTATTCAATGAAAAAAAGTCGTTTCAAAATATTGAAATGCAACCGAGATACGTTTATAAATTTCTTCCATAGCATTAGCGTTAGCGAACGGGTCTTTTCATTTAAATCATAAAAATAAATTTAATATCATTTATGTGTAAGTGAAATGTCTGAGCTCATTTTCCTCATTTTGCAGTTTATTATAGTTTTATTTTAATCGAAATGCTAAGACATCTACAATAACTAAGCAAATTGTTTGAAAAAAATTAAAAATTATCGTTAGACCTTGTTTGTGGCAGCTACACACTTAAAATGAAAGAGCTGATTTGGCTTCTCATGAAAGAGCTGTAATTTTTTCGATCATAAAAGAGTTGTTTTTCCAACGATTAAATCTTCTTGATCTAAATTGGTTATTTAAATAGCTCAACTTCATTTAAATTGGTTAAAACTCGAGTTATTTCAACTCTTTTTTGAGAAGCTGCCTTTCGACATTGAGATGAGTGGATTTCAGCTCAACTTGAGCTATTTTGGGGCTGACTTTTTAAGAGAGTAAGTATTGAAACTTTAATACGTTATATAATTTAAAAAAAATATATATATATATTAACTTAAAAACATGCTATTTTTTGGCATGCATTCACTAATTATTTTTTTTCTACTTATCTAATATAGAATCATCAAAAATCCGTTACTTAGATTCATAGAAAATATGTAATCCGACTAAACGATAAAACAATCTATTTCCAAATATGAAAAGTGCAAAAGAAACAATTTTAAAATTTTTAACTTAAAAAAAAAAAAAAGAAAGAAAGAAAGAAAGAAAGAAAGTTATTGCTATACTGAGAATTTAACACTTTTTTATGATCTATTATGGCTATGCTTTATTCAAACATCAACCTAAAATTAATATAGTTTATAGTTACAAAATAACTTTTGGGGGTACAGAATTCTTTTAAATAACAAAATTTCAGATTTACTACTTAAAACAGACACAATTTGATTTTTACACTAACAAATAACAATAAAAATATATATATTTTTTTTTTTTTTTTTTGTAAAAAAGTAAAGAAAAATCAACCTTCTTTTATTGATTTGATGAAGAGCTTCGACCCTTTTCTGTTAACTTGATCTATTCATTTAAGCAATCAAATCTCAAATGCAAAAAATCATTTGAAACTATTGAAATGCAAACGAGATATTTTAAAAATATGTCAAATTGAAGAAACATTAGCCAATGTTTTTGCAAGAAAAGTTTTGCTTTTCATGAAGGATTATGTAACTTTTTCTAGATTGTCTTAGTATAGTTAGAATTGAAATTTTTGAAAGTCCGCGACATGTGATATATTATTATTGATTCAGTAAAACCTCCATAACGGACACCTTTATTTAACGGACAGTTTTCCAATCCCCACTCCCAAAAAATATTTTTTTGTATATTTAACCTCTGAATAACGGACATTCCAAATAGCGGACACTTTATTCGGCGATAAAGGATGAAAAAGTATTTTTTAAACAGAAAAAAAAAATGAAAAAAAGGCCTCTGGATTTATCAGGACAACGTGTCACAAATTTTGTGAAGTTAAATGTAGATAAAGAGCTGGGAGAAATCCCCCCCCCCTCCCCAACGTTCCAGTGCTAAATTCAGGGGATTGCCCGGGAGAAATAATCTCCCAGACTATTGAAATGTCAACCAAGAGCATTTTGAGATTTTATGTTTTTAAAAATCAAAAAATAAAATCCCTCCTTCCTCGACCGGAACTCTGCAATGTTCAGTAACATCATACAGAAAAACAAATTACATGTAATCGCAAGCAAAAATAAACTTTTGTGACAGATTTTTACCAGAATAATATAATAAACAGTGGATAAAAGTTTGCACAACTTTATTTCAATTTTATTGCTTAAAAAATAATTTTAATTTCTGGTTAATTAGATAATAGAGGTTTTAGAACATATAAAAATTAATTAATGAAACATTAAGCTTTTCTTAGCGATTTTTGAATCTCTGAGATTTTTCCAATAGCGGACACCTCCGAATAGCGGACGATTTCTGCGTTCCCGAGGTATCCGTTATTTAGAGGTTTTACTATATATTATTATTGTTAAAACTTGTGAGTCTGCATTCAAATCAGTATCGGTTCCCGCAAATTTTCTGTGCGGCCAAATTCTCAATGAAATTAAATAAATAAATAAAATAAAATAAGTAAATAAATATAGCAAACAAACCTGCTTACCTTCTCTCTTTTACAACGAATATTGACGAAGTGGTTATAGTTCCAGATTTTAAATTTATTTATATTTTAGATTCTTAACTAAAAATATTTATATCATTATTAATTGCGATTAAATGCAATACATTTTACAGCTCGTTCTTCTTTTGTATGCAGAACTGGACTCTAATTTACAGCAAAGAAAATTATTTTTTGCTTACAGCTAGACGCTAGAGTTCAACAACAACAAACAAATCTACTTATTTTTCTTGTCACGGAAAACGGAATGCATCAGAAATAAGAAAATATTTTCCCTCCAAAGTCCAAGGTCCAAACGTAACGGACGAGTACATTTTTTCACAGATAAGACAAGGGGAAAAACCAAAACTGGTTTGGCAAGGCAGAAAGTTCGCCTTAGTAAATCGACGTCCGATAGAGACACGGAGGGTAGGGGAAGACCAGGACTAAGCCCTGGGGGAGGACACTTACAGAAATACCTAATAACCAGGACCAGGCCCATTTTATCGCATGGGTAAATCGGAACTTTGCCCATGGGCCCGGCTCCGGATATCAAGGGCCCCCTAAAAACCATAAATTAATTTATAAAATATTTACCTCTTTTTTTTTTTTTTTTTTTTTTTTTTACCAATTCTAATGTTGAAAAGGAACAGATGTAGTATTCACCCGGAGTCCACCATCTTGTTTCTTTGTTGGTTATTTATATTTATACTTAATTTTTGAACAATTCAGAAATTAAACATAAACAACAACAAATTTCTAAACTGAAAATCAGTACTCCAAGCATTATTAAAAAGAAAAAAAAATAGGGGATGAGAAAGGAAGAATTTATAATTAGCAAACGGTAAATGCAAAAATTTTAAAACAGTTGAATAAAGTATCTATTCATTTTAAAAATATATATTCCGAAATTACAGTAAAAAATGTTTCAGATACTATATACATTTAAAAAAAAAAAATAAATGGATAAATCCAAATTCAGAAATTTTAAATCGGTAAAAAAAAAAAAAAAAATGACCTCCATCTCCGGGCGAATACCACATTTTAGCCGCTGAAAAATTTCAAATGTAAAATACAAATTTAATCTTTAAAAGATTTTACTTAACTTTCTGAAAAACAAATTTAATTTACAATTGACAGGGATCAATACTTTCACAAAGCCAATCTCAATCACTATTAAATAAGAAATAATTTTTTGATTTTAATATATTATATTAGCAATGAACTTAAATTATATCTAAAATTTAGTAGATGAAAACAATCAGTCCTATGAGATAAATTGACTTCCGTGTTCAAAGTTTTTTCTTTTAACTCAGAGTTAAAAATGAAATAAAGAAATAAAGAAAAATTAACAAATTACGACTATTTGGAAAATGATATTTTCAAAGACTAAAATTTTACTTATAAATAAATTCTGTATTTAAATTAATAATAATGATAAACATCATTTTTATGATGATTATAACTAGTCATATATTACGTACGCCGTACATTAAACATTAATATTCCTAACCCAATTTAAAAAAAAAAAAACAAAAAAAAAAACAGTAGTTTATAGATAGACAATTTTAACTGCTTAAAATGTGCTTTTTTATTTGATGGAATTAATAAGACTGACTTCTGAACGTCTCATATTGCGTACGACATGGATTAAACATTATTATTCCTGGACCTATCACGAACAAATTGTAAATGAAATTTCAGTTTTACAATTTTCGGAACTGCAAATCTTTAAACTTCTAGTTATCGCACATTTTAAATTTTTACACCGTTCCGTAGAGAAAAAAAATGCACTTTTTTATGAAATTTGTTTAAAAACTTTATCACAATTTGTTTTCAAATCATTAAATTTTTTAAAAAGTTTTTATTACTCTTTTTGTCATTGTGGCAACAGAAGTATTTCATTTTTTGACATAAAACTTGGACCAATCAGAAAAACAAATAAAATAAGTTGCGGAATTCAACCAATAAAAAAATTCAGATATACTTCAGATTTCCCAATTCTCTACCGAGAACAACGACTAACTTCCAAATAGTTAATAAATAAATAAATAAATAAATAAATATATAAATAAGGTACCCTGGGGTAATAACGCCACGTTAAGGTTCTACCAATTTTCACGGCTAAGTTTTAGATTGTATTTTTCAAACAGATATATGATTTGATACAGCAACTCATTGACTATCTATATAAAAAAATAATTTAGATATGTATTCATAAAATGTAATGGCGTGATTTCTTGACCAATGCTATTTGGCGTTATTACCCACATATATGGGTAATAACGCCATGCAAACAAAACTATGAAATAAGATGGAATAATTGCATGTAGATTGCCCAATTCTAAAAATACAAACTCTTCAAACTTAGAAATTGACAAATTGTATTCTAAGCTATTGAAAATGTTCAATTTTTTGTGAAAGTGTAAAAAAAATAAAGGTGTGGTTTGGGGGGGGGGGAGGATTAGGCAAAAGAATATCAGACCGTGAGCTACTTTTTGCTTAAAAAGGACCGCTTAAATAGAATTATTAGAAACATTGCACAGTTTTAACTGTGTTTATTTGAATCAGTATTTAGGATGCAGCACGGCCACTGTAGTGAATCAACCGGGGTATTAATGCCAAGGATTGGCGTTATTACCCCGTTATAGTTATTGCGCTGTACATTCTAAATTACAAATTATCTCTAAAAGATATCCAAAATCTTCAACAACATTTTGAAAGTCCATGAAATGTACTACAAATTTATGTAATTAACAAAGTATTTCCGGATACAAAAAATAGTCTTCACATCAGAAAACGTATCTCGCAAATTTTAGATCAAGCGTTAATTTTAGTTGCTTCTAAAAACAATAAGACCTAAAAATGAAACAAATTAACTTGAAGCTGTTTTTTGCGATTTATATGACTCAAAACTCTTCGGCGCAGAGCACATGAGTGTCATTTACCAGATTATTTCATAATTATGCATAATATGAGCACTTGGCGTTATTACCCCGCCTGGCGTTATTACCCCAGGGTACCTTAATAATAATCTAAATTGCAATCTTTTTAGATTTATTGAAAAAAAAAACGCTTTCTACTTGTGAAGTAGAATGTATTTGATTTGATATTATGTTGTGTGTGGCACAACTTATAAAATAGTAATGGAGAGCAGCTTGATTCATTCATATTTATAAGTATTAGACACTTTTAAACAAGTTGAAGTTACTAAATTCATCTTCGTGTAATATAACATGTTGCTAAAGTTATGTAAAAGAGTTTTCTTCTATACTAAGAAAAACAAATTGGAAATTGCTCGTGAAGCGTAGCAAATGAGGTGCGTTCGTACGATAAAAATCAATCAATTAAAACTCAATTAAATCAATTAAAATTTATCACTCACATATATCAATCTCTAAAAATTGTAAATGGTTTACAATTAAAAGGCGCACCAAACAATGTTCTCAAAATACCATTATGTAACGGAATACTTTTGTGTATGTGGGCTTGTAAATCAATAAAAAATGTTCTTTGCCACCACAAATTATGCAAAATGTATACTATAATATGTACTTTATAGATGCATATCAATTTTATTATGTTCCAATGAGTATAACACCATTAAAATGCACCTGAAACTTTTTTCCCCACTGACCGTAATGTAAAGGAATACTTTTGATTATCCATGTAATTGAACTATGCATCTGATTTTGATAAAATTTGAAATAATTCGACGAGTTATGTAATATTTATGTATTTTAAATTTCAAACGATTAAAATATATTTGAAACTTTTTTCCCCATTAACTGTAATGTAATGGAATACTTTTGATTGTCCCTGTAATAGATCTATGCATCCGATTTTCATAAAATTTGAAAAGACTCGACAAAATTATGCAATAATTATGTATTTCAAATTTCAAATGATTCGGTTGGGTAGTTTTGCATTGTTATATGCAGACAGACGGACAGACGGACGGATTGTACGACAACTATAGGTGCTACGTATTTACATAATTACGAATGCACCTAAAAAAGAGTATTTTTATTAATAGAAAGACTACTTCATTCAAATGAAAAAGAGCTGTTTGTTAAATACTAATCCTAAGGAAGAAATTTATAAAGATAACTCGGTTGCATTTTAATATTTTTAAATGATATTTTTTGAATTGGATAGCTTAGCTTGATTTGTATACAGGCCGTTTTTTAGTTTTTCGATTTTGTTTAAAGATATTTTTTAATGGGGCGCTTTCATTTTCGGAACAGGTTCGGAAAGCGAAAGCACCCCCATAAAAATATCTGTAAACAAAATCGGAAAAGGAAAAAACGGCCTACAATCACATCAATTTCAGCTACATACAATGCAAAAATACAATGCATTTGACCTTGATACAAAGATTCCAGAGCATTTTTTGTTTCGTCTGTATCCTAAAAAATGACTCAGTTATCGCATTTTTAATTTCTAGTGTTGCTCATATCTTGAAATGATCTGATTTTCGACATGTGATAACACGCGTATTTATAAACCGATTTGGATGAAACTTGGTGCGTACATAATACATACCAATGTTTGGATCGAGTTTTGGCCAAATCCATTCCTCCATCTTGTTTCAAAATGGCGGAATATTAATTTTTTTTTTTTTTAAATTTTAAAATTAGGTGCAGAAAAGTAAGAAATTGAAAAAGATTTTTCTTTTGTAAGTTTGACCTTGACACAAGGATTCCAATAGCATTTTAGGTAGCTTTCATTACAAAAAGTAAAAAGCTACCTATTGCAGCCGTCCGGAGGAAAGCACTTCCGGAAAATTTTGGTATATTTTCACCGATCATGACCCCTTGACCCCAAAACCACCCTTCGTTCAAATGTTGACATATATATATAACCATATATATATATATATATATATATATATATATATATATATATATATATATATCTGATTTTTGTCATGCGATAACTAACGTATTTATGAACCGATTTAAATGAAACTTGATATGTACATAGTACATACAAATATCTCGACCGAGTTCGTTGGCCAGCATCATCCGCCATCTTGTTTCAAAATGGCGGCCATTTAAAAAAAAGTTAAAAAATTTAAAATTTAAAATTAAATGCAAAAAATTTGAAAGTTGAAAAATATTTTTTTTTATGTGTTAGACCTTAAAACACCAATTCCAGAACACTTTTTATTTTGTCTATATCTTAAAAAATGATTGAGTTATAGCACTTTGAATTTTTCTTATGGCTGACGTTTTGAAACGATCAGATTTTTGTCATGCTATAACTAACGAATTTATGCACCGATTTGAATGAAACTTGGTATGTACGTAGTACATACAAATATCTCGACTGAGTTTGTTGGCCAGCATCATCCGCCATCTTGTTTCAAAATGGCGGCCATTTAAAAAAATTTTAAAAATTTAAAATTTAAAATTAAATGCGAAAAAATTAAAAGTTGAAAAATATTTTTATTTTATGTGTTAGATCTTAAAACACCGTATCCAAAACACTTTTTACTTTGTCTATAACTTAAAAAATGATTGAGTTATAGCACTTTGAATTTTTCTTATGGCTGACGTTTTGAAACGATCAGATTTTTGTCACGTGATAACACTCGTATTTATAAATCGATTTGGATGTAATTTCGTGTGTACATAGTACTTAATAAAGTCTGGACCGAGTTCGTTAACCAGTTCCATCCGCCATCTTGTTTAAAAATGGAGGCCATTTAATTTTTTTAATTAAAATTTGAAATTAGGTACAAAAAAGTGAGAAATTGAAAAAGATTTTTCTTTTATGCATTTGACCTTGATACAAAGATTCCAAAGTACTTTTTGTTTCGTCTGTATCTTTAAAAATGTCTGAGTAATAGTACTTTTAATTTCTAGTGTTGCTCAAATTTTGAAATGATCTGGTTTTCGTCACGTGATAACACGCGTATTTATACACTGATTTGGATGAAACTTGGTGCATAGATAGGACATACTGATGCCTGGACCGAGTTCGTTGGCCAGTTCCAACCGCCGTCTTGTTTCAAAATGGCGGAATATTTTTTTTAATTTAAATTTTAAAATTAGGTGCAAAAAAGTAAGAAACTGAAAAAGATTTTTCTTTTGTGTTTTGACCTTGATACAAAGATTCCAGAGCATTTTTTGTTCCATCTATATCTTGAAAAATGGCTGAGTTTTAGCACTTTCAACTTCCAGTGAGACTTACATTTTGAAACGGTCTGAAATTTGTCACGCGTTAATACGCATATTTATTAACTGATTTCGATATAACTCCGTGTGTTCATGGTACATACCAATGTTATGACCGAGTTCAACTTTATCCGCCATCTTATTTCAAAATGGCGGCCATTTAAATTTGTCAAAAATCTTTTAAATATATAATGATGTATAAATAAAAAATTAGAAATTGAAAAAAGGTTCTTTCTAAACTATTTATCTGAATAATGAATTCCGGAGTATTTTTTGCTTTGTCTTTACCTTGAAAAACGCCTCGGATATAGCAGTTTGAATTTCTAATGTGGGTGACATTTTTTTTTTTTTTAAATCAATTTGCCCGCGATAGCACTCGTATATGTTAATCTATTTCGATGTGAGTGTGCATGTTCACATGAATTAAGATTTCGATCAAGCTCATTGGGTTTATTTTTATCCATCATGCTGCTTTAAAATGGATATCGTGGAATTTGGCGACCCTATAAATCGCTTAAAATAAAACCAGGTTGAATAAAAGATGACTAATTTCTAAAAATTCCTATTAATGTTCAGTATTGACAAAAACTAGTATTCAATCTTACATAATCGTGTTCCACTATTTTGAGCTTCGTATATTTCATTTATATAACTGAATTTAAAATAAATAAATAAGTATATGAAAGCTACCTCTTCCTCCCGGCATTGCCGGAAGAACTTTTTTGTTTCATCTATATTTTGAAAAATGGCTGGGTTATTGAACTTTCAATTTCCAGTGGGGTTCACATTTTGAAACGGACTGAAATTTGTCACGCTGTTATGCTTATATTTATAAACTGATTTGGATATAACTCCGTGTGCATATAGTACATAGCAATGCCTTGACCACGTTCTCTGTCCAACTTCTTCCGTCCTCCTGTTTCAAAATGGCAGCCATTTAAGTTTGTCAAAAATCTTTTAAATGTATAATGATATACAAACAAAAAATTAGAAATTGAAAAAAGGTTCTTTTTAAAGTATTTATCTTAATAATGAATTCAGGAGTATTTTTTGCTTTGTCTTTAACTTAAAATACGCCTGAGCAGTTTGAATTTCTAACGTGTGTGACATTTTTTAAAAAATCAATTTGCCCGCGACAGCACTCGTATATATTAATCGATTTCAATATGAGTGTGCATGTGCATCTGAATTAGGATTTCGACCAAGGTCATAATCAGGTTCCACTAATTTGAGCTTAGTATTTTTGAATAATATAACTTAATTTAAAATAAATAAATAAATATATAAGTATATGAAAGCTGCCTCTTCCTCCCGGCATTGCTGGAAGGAATTTCAATTCATATGTTGAGTGATATTGTTGGTTACTTTCATACACCTGGCGAGACAAATAATTCCACAATTTTTCCATGGTGTTTAGGTCAGGGCTTCGACTTGGCCAAGATAAAGCATCAATCTTTTCTCTTTTAGGTCACTCTTTTATTGATTTCGATGAATGACCAGGAGCACACTGAGAAAAAAAAATATGCCGCCTTCACCTAGAATGAATAGTTAGTCACTTTCTAAATACCTAAACTAGAAATATAGGTGTCCAAACTATGCGAGTAGGGTAAACAACTAAGCTGAATAGGCAAAATGTCTTGACATTTCTAGTCTCTTGTTTTCTAGGAGACGAAACGACATTCAACCGTTTCAGTAGCGAGAAATTATCGCTTGATTTTAGGAATGATTTTTGAAGCTATAATTATAGTTACTAAATGAAATCTCTTGTATTCGCTTCTATTTGGAGAGATTCTTAGATAAATTTGACAACAAAAATATAGGAAAACGTTCTTGAATTCTAGTAAGCGACTCTGGAACTGTCTAAGAAATGGAACTAAAATTTATAAGGATGACATGGAACTATTTTTTCTAGAGCCATTACTTAGATTCTATAAGCCAGAACCATATTTTTTTCTCAGTGATTATCTTGCTTAAGCATCCATTTTGCACCGCCTAAAAGTGATCTGAACGATATTAGGCTTCTAAACAGCATCCATTGATAACTGTCCAAGTTTATTTCCCCTTCAACTCTTTGGAGATCCAATTTCCTGCATATGAAAATACGCCCCAAATCATAATGGAGCCGCCTCCCATCTCCCTACTGAAGAACTCCCGAGATCCCTTAAATCATGTCAGCAGTAATTATTGCCGTCAGGCTCATCAAGATTGAATTTTATTTCGTCTAAAAACAACATATTTCTCCATGCAGAGTTCCAGGACATGACATTCTTTAACCACTTAAGACGCGTCTTTTTCTGAGATTTTAGTAGCAGTGGTTTACTGTTTAATTCACGACAAATAACACTAGCATTATATTTCAAGCCTTGTCACACAATTGCATGTTATCCCTTTTAGTTATCAATTGTGCTATTTTACGAGTTGACTGATATTTTTTCGTTGCCAGTTTGACAATTCGCCTATTATCACAATCTGATAACATCTTTTTACAACTATTTCCTTTATGCGTTCTACACAATTCTGTTTCAATTAAAAAATTATGAATAGCAGATTTAGAACGATTAAGAATATTACTTATTTCATGTTCAGACTTTCCTTTTCCTTTGTAGAACCACAGTCTTCTCACTTCGATTTCAGACTGCTGGACAGAACTGGGCTCCTGTAACGGAAATCTTTATTTCGACATGTCAGCATAACCCAAATCCTTGAATGAACTATGCTAGTCACTCCTAATCATTTTAATTTAAAGTATTCATAGTGCAAACTCATGCATTTTTTTTTTTATATCTAATACAAAAATAACAGTGATCGTTCGTTTAAATCCTGGTTAATCCCTTCGATATAAGTGAGGCAACTGCCTTCATTACCAAATTGCGTTGTGATTGTTTTTGAAGATGGAATTAACTTATGGATCGTAAATAAAACATAACTTTAAATCAGATCATAATAGAATTAAATAAAATAAGACTCATGGTCGAAAAGATACCAACAATTTTTTAACAACTAACATATAAATTTATTTACAACTATTTTACAAATTGTCGGTGCGTCACAAGACACATTATTCTCAATATAGATAAAATAAAACAACAAAAAAAAAACACTATTAATTCTACTTGTATAATTATTGGTTTTAATACTCTAATCTTGAATACTAATTGGAGCGTGCAGAACCCCCTACTTGGCATTTTGCCCTAAACATTTTGGGAAACAATATAAATTTTAAGAAAAATCGTACCTTCATATTATTTCGTGCCCAGCACTCAGTTAAGGCTCGCATTCGGAGAAATCACAGGCGGTCACACATCATCACTGGCGGACATCACATTCGGATCATAGGCGATCACACATCCTCACTGGCGGACATCACATTCGGATCACAGGCGATCACACATCATCACTGGCGGACATCACATTCGGATCATAGGCGATCACACATCCTCATCGGCGGTCATCACTTTCGGATCACAGGCTATGTTGGTAGGTCCTCCTTGGAATTATTAACGCTTCTCTTATAAATACATCTTCGCATCTCGGAGCGAACTTTTCATCTCAACTCCTCAAGAAAACAGTCTATATTCTTTTAATTTCATGGCGGGCGTGGCTAATACTCCCCTTCGATTCAATCTGCCCGAGAATGACCATTCAGTCTCTCCCCCGGCCTATTCCTGAAGCAGATTCGTTGGCTTCTTGTTCGAGCGTGGGGGGCTGGCCCCTCTTGTCTGCACTCGCTCCTAGCCGGAAAAATGACCGGGAGCCTCAACTAGAAAAACGTGTGCGGTCTCGCTTAATTGGCTTGTAAATCTACCAATAAACCATTCTTGACGTAAATGTCAAGCGATTGTTATGCGAGAGCCCAAAACTGGTGCCTTCTAGATGCCAGCTGAGATAGGGGTTTGCCTTGCTCCTGACATGAATAGCGTTAAACATACACTAGTATTTACAATCACTATACAAAAACATCAAAGGATACAATATGTATAATATACCATTTATATATATATCTATAAATCTCGGAAGATTGCTGGATGCTTATGTTCCCAGCACAGACAACTCACTCCGACGAGGAATTTTACTAATAAATTCAAAGAATCAGGCAACAATTTCAATTTTTTTAATTTAATTCTACTTTATAAATTTTACAGTGTGTTTAGGTAACAGTTAAACTGCAGGTTAAAAAGATAATTGTCTGCTTTATTAATAATATGAGAGTGGTCTTATATTTATGAAACAGCGGATTTGTGTAAAATCGTTTGGCATAAAACAAAAAATTATTCAAACTTTTTTATCCTGGGCTAGATAAACATTCTAGAGTTACTTCTTTTCATACAACTACTTTTAAATTCAATTTAATAATTTCTTTGTTGAAAAAAGGTGAAATTCTGAGTGGTCTTATAATTTTGTAACAGACTGTATATATATATCTTTATATATAAAAATCTTCTGTGCGTGTGTATATTACTGAGCTAACTCCTCCTAAACGACTGGACCGATTTTAATGAAATTTTGTGTGTGTATTCCAGTGGATTCGAGAATGGTCCAGATTCACATTTTATCGAAATTGAATCAGTAGTTTTTTAGTAATTAGGCAAAAACTAATAATTAGTGAATTTTCGCTAATTAAAAGTGCTATATATATATAAGAAAGTCTGGATTTCGTATTAATCACAGCACAAAAAAATCTACCGAACCAAAAATCTTGAAAATTGGGGTAAAAATACTTCTTATAACATCGAGTGCCACTAAAAAGGGATTTTCGAAAATTCCACCCCTAAGATGAGTAGAGAAAAGAACGAATTTTTAAAAAATTCCTTAAAAATCGGCTTTTGTAGTTATTTTTCAACTGATAACATATTTAAGTGTATTTTTTCATTCTGAATCGAATGGTACTAAGCAAATTCGTTTAAATCCAGTAGTTCGTGAGATAATTCACATTTTCTTAATTTGGCGATGTCTTCAGCGCAAAAACCTGAAATTTTCAACGCTTTATATATAAATCTTCTGTGCGTGTGTATGTGACTGAACTCCTCCTAAACGACTGGACCGATTTTAATGAAATTTTGTGTGTGCGTTCCAGTTGATCCGAGAATGGTTTAGATTCACATTTCGTCGAAATTGATTCAGTAATTTTTTAGTAATTAGGCAAAAACTAATATTTAGTGATTTTTCGCTAATTAAAAGTGTTGAATAATTTTGATGAATAGAGTGCGGATGGAATGTCCGAGCGGTCTAAGGCGCCAGATTTAAGCTCAGCTTCTTGAAGAAAGAGATCGTGTGTTCGAACCCCAATCCTGACAAACGTGAATGCTTTACAATAATATTTCTTGTATTATAATTTTGGTTAACCGACTTCATACAATCGTTAACTTTTTACTAAAATAAAGAAAAATAAACTTTTCTATCAAAAATTGAACCGACTTCAAAAAATACTGCAGAGTGAAAAATAATTTCCTTACATAATTGTAATAATAAATTAAATTAAGAGCGAAGTGTTTATCGTGCGTATTACCATATTTACGTACATTTATTTGATTTTCTGGAGTCGGTGCCAAGAAGGACAACGTCTGTCGGTGACAGGACAACGTCTGTCCGGTCCGCTAGTATATATATATATATATATATATATATATATATATATATGTGTGTGTGTGTGTGTGCGTGTGTGTGCCAACATTTGAATGGAGGGTGGTTTGGGGGTCTGGGGGTCATAATCGGTAAAAATATACCAAAATTTTCTGAAAGTGCTTTTCTCCGGACGGCTGCAATGGGTAGCTTTTTACTTTTTGTAATGAAAGCTACCTAATAAATCAGAAAATAAGCAGTTTATATTGAAACACACCCTTGACTTATATTGTTAAGTATTGTATAACTTGTTAGAATAATAAACTATGCATTAAAAATAAATAAATGAATAAATAACATAAATAAATAACATAAATTGTCAAATTTGTTTAGTTGTTTTCATTTGCTTATACATTAGTATTGCTATTACAGCAGTAAGTAGAAAAGTTGTCCGTAGTAGAAACGCGTGACATAAAATTAGGTTTAAAAATTTCCACACTTAAAACATTTTACAAAGGATCATTTCCTGTTTTTAATAGGTTTAAGAATTTCCATATCTCAAATTCTACACCTGAGGAATCAGCTCATTTCAGGGCCATTTCAATAGAAACAGACAAAATTCCTGCCCGTGACACCTGCATAAATACCTACATACATTAATTTATGAGTTATTAAAATATGAATTGCATATAACAGTAATAGAAGACTCTAAATTTTCATATAAGTTTAGTTGTTTTAATTTGAAGTTATAATAACATTGTAAAACAGTAGTAATATGCCCAAAAGCTTCCCCAGATTGATATGAAATTGCCCTTTAAGAGATTTAAAAATCTGCACAATTTAAATAACCTACAAAAGATTACTGCCTGTTTTTAATAGATTTAAAAATTTCCACATCTCAAATTCTAGACCTAAGTAATTTTCTCATTTTAGGTCCATTTCATGAGAGACAGACAAAATTTCGGAGGGTGATACTTGCATAAATACATTATATATAAGATACTTGTACCCATTATGGGCAGTGCTCCCAATATGGGCACCCCTAATATTCTTTAAAGTAACAATCTTGATAGAGAGATCTTACTACATGCCCGTGAAGAAAAGCAATTGAAAAGATAATTAAACCAGGAAAATAAAAAAAAGTGAGCTGTTCGCCATTTAGAAGGAAACTTGTTGTTTCGTGGTGTGCTGATCTTAATTACAGGTAAGTTTAAATTCTTATTAGATATAGCAAAATTTCTTTAAATATTGAAAAGTGGAGTGTTTTAAAAAAGCTTTTAATACATTTTTCGATTGCTATTGTTTATATTGCTTAAAAAAGTTTTCTTTATTTATTTATTACAAGATTTAACAAAACTACCCCCGATTCCCAATATGGACACCTTATATCCACATTGGAAGTACAGCAGGTGAATCTTCAAATTCACAAAAATTGAAAGCTAAGCAAAACCACCTACATTATTTCATAATATTTTATAGTAACTGAGGTGCTTTGCATCGGTCTTCGAACAGCCAAAACCGAAAATGAGCCCCCCCCCCTTTCTAAAGTGTATGTTCTGGAGATATTTACTTGCCCTACCACATCTCAAAATCTTGCCTGTTTTTAACAGGTTAAAAAAATTCCATATCTCAAATTCTAGACCTAAGTAATCTGCCTATTTCAGGGCCATTTCATGAGATATGAAAGACAGACAACATTCCTGTGCGTGACACTTGCATAAATACCTATATATATTAATTAATAAGTTATTAAACTATAAATTGTACACTAACAGTAATAGAAGTCTCTAGATTTTCATATTAGTTTAGTTGTTTTAATTTGAAATTATAACATTGTAAAAGCAGCAGTAATATGTAGAAAAGCTTCCCCAGACTGATATGAAATTGCCCTTTAGTAGGTTTAAAAATCTGCACAATTTAAATACCTACAAAAGATTACTGCCTGTTTTTAATAGGTTTACAAATTTCCACATCCCAAATTCTAGACTTAAGTAATCTTCTCATTTCAGATGCATTTCAGGAGAAACCGACAAACTTCCTGTACGTGATACGTGCATAAATAAATATGTATCTATCTATATATGTTACAAAGGCCAAACGTATCTGTGAGTAATGCACACGTCATTTTGCGAATGGCAATACTTTGAAATTTGAAATGCAGTTTCGGTTTTGCAATTTTCCCTACTGCAAATTTTTAATCTTCTAAATATTGCACATTTTCGATTTTTACACCGTCGTATCGAAAAAAGAAATGTACTTATAAATGCAATTTATTTGAAAATTGCATCTTAATTTATATTTGAAATATTATTTTTTTTGCAGTTTTTAATACCGTTTTTCTCATTGTGGCAACACGAGTATTCCATTTATGTTAAAAGTAAAGTAAATAAGTGGTATTATTGAATTTTTATGGTGCCATTTTCTCATTAAAAGAGAAAAAAAATTGAAATTTAAATAGGTGCTATGTTCAGAATATCATGTGTTATATAACCCGGTGAATTTTGGTTTCATTTACAAAATTTCTTTTACACTTGAATTAATGTAAAATTTTAGTATCTGTTTCAGCTAATAGCACCGAGACTTCAAGTTTTAAATCAAAATGATTAAATTAGAAAAACCAATTTTTATCAAAAAGGTGAATACAGACATAAAAGGTGCATATGTAAATATTAATATGGTGAAAATGATGTCGAATTTAGATTTCACGGGGAATAAATTCAATAATTGTGTCAAAGTAAAAAAAAAAAAAATCGCTTTTATTTATTTATTTATTTATTTATTTATTTCATTTTGGAATACAAGCATAAGAGTCGTAATTGATATTTTTTCCATAATCTTTATTAAATCTTACTGCTTATTTGTGCGATTAAAGTTCAATTTTAATGATTTCTACAAATGAGTTTTATAGAAATAGTATTTTATTAAGTTTGGGTTAAATATCATTTGTTTAAGAGCTAGACTAACCAATATAAGGTACATTTTTTATTGTAACTAATTTTGCAAGAAGGGGAAGGTGATATACCTCGGACCTATTTTGACTTTTTAATTTTTTTAAAAAATTGCCAAAACTAAAAAAAGAAAAGATTTTATAAAACTTAATGACGTTATACACTACATATAGTTGTCTTAAATTTTTATTTAAATAATTTCCATGAAAAATTTTGATTTAAAAATAAAATGGAATTAGGAGCGAGATACACCACTATTGGTGTACCTTGGTCCCTTTATTAAGAATGGAAAAAAAAAATTGTTTTTAGCGAATAAAATCACTCTTTATTAATCAAGAAGTTACATATATAAATTTTTGATACATTTCACTGTTTATTAGTTTTTTAAAAATAAGAAATTCTAAATAGGTAAAACTTCAGAACATTTACACTTACTATAATGGCAAAAGACATTAAAACTTATTTATATTAGTAATTATATTTATTTTCAGCCAAGATTGTAATAGTCAATTTCAAATGTTAACTTCTTGAGCTGCTTTTCAGATCCATCAGACAATACCTAGTGTACCTTAGACCCAGTCCAAGGTACACCCTTTTATTAGATTTAAGGTACACCACTTGACACTTAAAAACAAAACTACCAATCATGATGTTATGGTTAGTCCTACCTTTATTTAAAACACATGGTGTAGTAGCTAAAGCATTGTTTTATTGTGCATAATCCTCATTTAAAAAAAAAAAAATAGCTATGTTTTATAAAAATAACATAGAAATATATAAAAAAAATTACTTTTGAAAGGTAAATTTCCTTTTTTATAAACTGTACAATTAGTTGATCTTCTAAACAAATGCCAAGAACTTAAATGAGACCTCTGGGGGCAAAAATTTAATATAGGAATGTCTTTGTTTAATGATCTAAGGAAGTAAGGCTAAAAATTAGCATAGGTCCCGAGGTACACATATGTCCAAGGTACACTATTCTCCCTATATTATAAACCAATGAAACAATTTCTCCTTAAACATTTTTCTTTCGTCGAAATTCGACGGATTCTATTTTTTATATATATTAATTTATCAGAAATTAAAATATAAATTGTTCATTAAAAACGACAAAAGACTAAAAACTCTAAATTTTCATATTAGCATAGTTGTTTTAATTTGAAGACATAATCAGGGCTCGCTTAAGATTTAGAAGTAAGGGAGCCGGGCGTTGCACAGGGGGTCCCCTATAACACTTGGCTTTTTAGGTGGGTTCGTAATTATGTAAATACGTAGCACCTATAGTGGGCGTTCAGTCCGTCCGTCTGTCCGCATATAACAATGCAAAAACTACCCAAATGAATCGTTTGATATTTAAAATATATAATTATTACATAATTTTGTCGAGTCTTTCCTAATTTTATGAAAATCAGATGCTTAGATCAATTACAGGGACAATGGTGTTTCACTCATTCGAACATAATAAAATGTATATACGCCTATGAAGTACATATTATAATACTAGAAGACAGCCCGTCAAAATGACGTGTTTGCATTTTTAAAAGGATGATAAAAAATTACAACTGTGGTCAGTCAGCCACTTTAGGTTTAAGCAATTTTTAAAAATACAGCGATTAAACATGGAGAAAAAAATCTATATAAAAAAAGAAAATTTTAACAGAAATTTGCATTTAAAACTATAACAAAACTGTCTGGTGGATGATGGGGTTTGTAATGAACAAATCGTAAATACATAAATTTTAAAAGAATAAAGTAAGGCAAAAAAAAAATCAATTATAAAAGATTATATTGTGAAACTACAGCCAAAAAATATCGAGAAATACTGAGAGAAAATAATAAAAATATCTAAAATGTATAAAAAAATTTCCTATTTTGGCCCATTTTTTAGCTAATACTTAAAAGAAAACACTCTATAAGATCGAAAACAAATGTCAACAATAAAAAGTAAACAATGAACGTGTTCGGGAGATACACGCGCTTCGCGCGCAAGCTCAGGGGTTTTTACCGAGTACTTTCCGCTGTAAGATCCACTCCATGTGCCTGACTCCTGAGCGTGCGCGCTCAGCGCGCATAGATCCCGAACGCGCCCGATCATTCCTGAGTCGTGATGTTACAAAGGAGTCATTCTAAAGATTCAATCACTGAATTTGTCATTCTTGAATGGCAACAGTATTGATTTGCTTACATTGTTTGTTTGGTTTTTTTCCCCGTAATTGCTGGTTGTTTTATTTAGAACTTAAACATTATAATTAAATAGTTTTTGTAGGTTTTAAAGAAAGTGAGTAATGAATAAATCTTTCACGTGTTTATTTTCATAAGTTGAACAATTAGAATATTTGTGAACAGCTCGGAATAGTTAAGCCTAACCTGGACGCAGTTGCAATAAGTTTCTTTTTCTCGTGGATGGGTTGTCCCCGGAATCGTCGTACACGGAGGGGTTTTATATATATAATACTTCTGCACAATCTGTGATGCAAAGAATATTTGTTATTGATTTACAAGGCCACAGAAAAGTATTCCATTGCATAATGGTATAGGGAGAACATTGTTTGGTGCGCGTTTTAATTGTAATTAACTATATTAGATTTTAGGAGATTGATATATATGTTGCTGAGGAATACGACAATTTATTTCCTGTATAAAAGAAAGCAGATAGTATTTACAGGGACACACAAAAGATTTTGGCTATTATACTGTATCCGAAGTACTCTCTACTATAACAGTAAGCTCTAGATATTTTTAGAACTTCGCTATCATACGAACGCGCCTCATTTGCAACGCTTCACGAGCAATTTCCAACTTGGTATTTACTGAATTCATTTTTCGTACGCTTAAATAATACGCGATTATAGCGCCCCTGTCCAGCGAAATTTTTTTGAAATTCAGAGTGGGTATGCTGACTATAGATAAACACTTACGCAAAAAAATCGTTCAATTCTAAGCATAACTTCATACACTTTTAGGTGGTAAAATATTGAAAAAAGGCACAAAAATGACTATTGCAGCGCTCCCTTTCGGCGAATTTTTTTCAAATTCAGGTAGGACCAATCAACTGTAGCCAGATATTTACACAAAATATTTGATTCAATTCTATGCATGATTTTATACACTTTTAGGTGGTACAAGACTGAAAATGGCACAAAAATTACTATGGCAGCGACCCCTTCCGGCATTTTTTTTTTCAAATTCCGGGGGGGGGGGCAACTAGCCGTAGTCAAAGAATTGCACAAAAAAAAAAAAAAAATTGATTCGATTCTATGCATTACTTCATACACGTTTAGGTGGTACAATATAGAAAATGACACAAAAAATCGCTATTGCAACGCCCCCTTCTGGCGGAATATTTCAAAATTGAAGGAAGGCCTGCTTGCCACAGCCAAAAACATTCACGAAAAAATTGGTTCAGTTCTATGCATATCCTCATACACCTTTTGACGGTGAAAGGCGATATACGAACACACACACAACCACGTTTTTTGGATATCTCTGACCCCTAAAACATGTAAATTCGTCGAAAAACGGAAGTCGAAAAAAATTCGACCTCAAAAAAAAAAAAAAAATAATAATAATAATAAATAAATAAATAAATAAAAATAAAAAAATAAAATAAAATGAAATAAAATAAAATAAAAAATAAATTTTAAAAAAATTACTTTTGAAAAGTAAATTTGGGGGTTTCTTTGTAATGCAGTGGGTAAGCATGGATTCACGGTCCTATTCCGTAAAGAGGCCCTGGATGTAATAACATTGTTAAAACAGTAGTAATATGTGAAAAATCTACTTCACCTTGATATGGAGTGATCCATTTCAATTTAATTTTTATTTGATTTTTAGCATTTTTATTTACGTTTCAAAACTGTTTTCTGCATTAATCCGGGATTATTTAAACCAGGATATGACATACTCAGCGTGAGCACGTTAATTACATTTCACACCACTGTTTATGGAAAAGCAAACGTCAAATTTTTTTATCGCAGAATGTGTCAAAATTTCTAACCGTTAAATTATATGCGATTTTTATTTGAGTTTATTAGTGGTAAAGTACAAATTGTACAAAGCCTAAGTATGCGCGAGCATTCAAGGGTTAATACAAAGAATTTGGACTTTGATTCCCCTCCCCCAAAATGCAGTAAATTTTATCCTCTCTTCAATTGTCAATTCGAAATTCGGACAGTTATTTTTATTTAAAATTTTTTCTCAATTTTTAATACGATCTTTACTGTTTTTTCGCATTTTGCGACGAATTGCTCAACCAGGTCCAACACTTTCTGAAATCTTTAACAAAACTTAGTTATTTAGGGAAATAAGGTTATTGTATACAGCGAAATATGTATTCCAATACTTTTGAAATGCCTTATAATTTATATGTCGGTTAATACATTACATACATTATATACCATATAATGAGGAAGTTTAGTATTGCAAGAAAATGACCAGCAGGTTTTAAAATTTCTCTTTCGGCAATTAATACTAATTGGTGGAAACATATTTGAATACTTTTTTTCAGCCCTGTATTTTACGTACTATCTTTATTACACGTCAGTATTTAGCTAAAATGTAATTCAAATCAAAACACTCTTAAAACTACTGAAATCACATTCTTAAAAATTATCATTCTTAGATGACCATGTGTCCAATTTTTTGCGTTACCCTGTATATTATTTTATCAATATTCTACAAACATTTCTTAGTAAACTGAAAGAAGTTCAGCTTAAAAATGCATACTTTATTTAAATACCACCTTTAATTAATTTACGCTCATATTCAATAACGTTCGTGAGTTCCTTTGGGTAGCCCTGTCTATCAACTATAGCATTTATACACACTATATGATATGCATAGATTTAGTGAAACTTAAAAGCACACATCATAATTAAAATGCATTTCACCTATCCATCAGCCATTATCGGATACATATACAACATTTCGGAATAAATATACTATTTGAAATCTTTTGTGTGTCCCTGTAAATGCTATACAGTTCGTGCTATGCATGACTATATGGTAATAACTTATAATAAGCCTCAGCGACATATATCAATTTTATTGTACATGAAATAGTTTAATATAATTCAAATTTGTGACAAATAATTCTCTCCTTTACCATTATGTAAAGGAATTCTGTGGCCCTGTAAATGAATAATAGCTATTTTTTCTCCGCATATTTTACAGAATGCATATATTTGTGCCCTTCGAAAATGCATATACATTTTAATATGTTTGGCAGGGTGTAACATCTTTAAAATTCATTTGAAATGATTTTTTCTCATAGGTCGTAATGTTATACTACGTAAACAACAATAACAATAAAATCAAGATTTAGCTACTATTAATTTTGAATAATAACCTCCTTTTTGGGTCTGTTGTTGATTTCTTCTTTAAAAATGATCCGATTTTATTAAAATTTCCTTTAAGGGGGTAGTAAGGTTAATTCGAGGGGAAAAAAAGCATATTTTCTATCATTTTTGTTAAGGAAACAATTAATATTTATTTATTTGTATAGTTATAGTATAATTATATGTCATTTAAAGAGTATTCTGTGAAATTTTCATTAAGAAATACTAAAAAATGAGCCGATGACAGCGAATCTTCGAAGACGTCCCAAAAAAAAAGTGGATTCGCGGTGAACCGCATAACTCATGACTGGAACAACTGAAATTAAAAAACCAAATTGATTTAATTAGTTGATAAGTTTCCTCAGGGAACGCAGTCGAGTTTTTTTTTTTTTTATTATTATTGATTTTTCAATTTTTCACTAGGCTCGGAAGTCAAAATACTGATTTTTCATCAAAAAAATCTGATATTTTGTTTTTCAAAAGTAAGTTAAAATTAAAAAAAAAGAAAAAACTCGACAGCGTTATCTCGTAATTTATATAAAGAAAGAGTGTGTAAAATTTTATAAAGATCGGTTCAGTAGATTTTGAGCTACAGAGTTCACCGGCTTTGAAAAAGCGAAGTGTTAGAAAAACACGTTTAAAGTTTCACAGACTTTTTGACGTAATAGATATTTGTAAATTACTGCTTTTTTCATATACTTACACAGAATCATCAATGCTAGGCCCATAAAGCGAAAAGCTGACGGAGATGATGTCCAGAGCATCTTGTTGCTCTTGTCTACGACGAATCCTGCCTTCTTTGCTCTCTTTTGCAGCCTCTCGCTCCGCTTTACATACTCGAAGACTATCTGTTGTTCGCGCCGATTCATGAGAACTTGTTCCAGTTTTTATGCCCATTTCTTGCAGAAATGACAGCAGAGAAAAACAGCCTTCATTAAATGTACATGCTGCAACATTAGCTGCAATTTCAACGACGTTGGAGGTGCCATTCACTGTTTTTGGAGTAATTTTCCAAATAAGTTGATTAAGGCTTTCATTATTGTTCTGAGTGAAACCTCCAACACATCGTTCCAGAAGTGCATCTTTGCTTAAATCCTCATAAATAGGTTTGATGGCTTCTAGCACATTACTCGGAAGTGCGGTGTAACTGTGTTTGAATGACTCCAGATCTTCTGTAGCTGCAGCCTTCTGCCATTCACACCATGAATCAGCACCGCTCGGACAATCGGAGGGCGGAGACTTACAAGTGTATATCTCCGTCAGTTTTATTTCAATTGCTTTCAAATTTTCACAGAATAATCTTAAGATGTTGTACATTAATATAAAATAAAAATAAAAAAATGCAAAAAAAATAAAAAAAATACCTTACTACCCCCTTAATAAAAGTTTCCGTTTTCGCGTTTTCCAGCTACTTTAAAACGAGTAAATTGTGTCTATTACAATTACCCTAGCCCTTTGGACCCGGTCCTTGATTGTACATTAGCTACCACCTTCTTCGAAAATTAATCTCCTTCTATGACAACAACTTACGTTTACTCACTGTAGTCGTAAATTAAAAATCGCGTTACTTTTAACGTAACTTTAGATAATGGATTTCATCCGTTTTTAGGTGCGTTCGTAATTATGTAAATACCTAGCACCTATTGTTGTCGCTCAGTCCGTCCGTCTGTCCGTCTGTCTGTCTGTCTGTCCGTCCGTCCGTAACATAACAACGCAAAAACTACCCAACCGAATCGTTTGAAATTTAAAATACATAATTATACCATAATTTTGTCGAGTCATTTCAAATTTTATGAAAATCGGATGGATAGATCAATTACAGGGACAATCAAAAGGATTCCGTTACATTACGGTCAATGGGGAAAAAAGTTTCAAATGCATTTTAATCGTTTGAAATTTAAAACATATAATTATTGCGTAATTTTGTCGAGTCATTTCAAATGTTATGAAAATCAGATGCAGAGATCAATTACAGGGACAACCAAAAGTTTTCCGTTACATTACGGTCAATGCGCACAAATGTTTCTAATGCATTTTAATCGTTTGAAATTTAAAACATATAATTATTACGTAATTTTGTCGAGTCATTACTTATCGAGTAAATATTTCGACTACTATACTGTATCCGGAGTAGAGGTCTGCACGGGCCGAAATTTCCAGGCCCGGCCCGGCCCGGCCCGAACGAAAGAAATATTGGCCCGGCCCGGCGCGAACGAAAAAATAATGGCCCGACCAGGCCCGGCCCGAGCTCGGCCCGGTCCGGAAAAAAGTTTAAAATTCGGCCCGAACCCGGCCCGGCTCGAGTGAATTTCTACAGAACATTGATCTTTAATCTTATGGAAGCGTTCTGACTAAAAAAAAATTATATTAGTCTCTTTTTTTTCATGTTTATAGTCTCCATTTATGCAGAAGTGCCGTAGGCTGCGATATTTATGCTTTTAAATGAATCTTTGTTTGTTGTACGTAAATGTTTCAGTTATCACTTGTATTATTAATCCATATTCCCTGTAATGGAGACAAAAAATTGAAAAAGCGGTATATGGTAAAATTTCCAAAGACGAAATCGCTTTGGAGCGAAAAAAAATGCATTTTCTTAACAGATGTAAATGTTTAATATATGTTTTTCTCCCGTATTGTTGTATTCATTTTGCATGGATGAACATTTTAAAAGAAACTTTAAGTTTTCAGTTTAAAAAAAAATTCCGTCATAATCATGTTTTTTTTTTTTTTTTTTTTTGGTGTGTGTGTGTGTTTAATTCTATTTTAAAACGCCTAGTAATCTACGATTCTTTAAAAGGAATAAATTCTAATGTTTAATTGTAGAATAATGACGGCTTAAAAACATATGCTTTTTTTGCAGAAATTTTTGGACAAGGCCAAATATTACTGATATATAAAAAGTCGAGAAAACGATTTTCATATAGGAAGATTCAATAGGAACTGATTATTTTGGTCCATGAAAACTAGAAAGAATGGAATCAGTCTCGGCTTCGTACGGAAAAAAAAGTTAGGCCCGGCCCGATACTCCAGCAAAAAAATTAAGGCCCGAGCCCAACCCGGCCCGAAAGATTAGTGACTAGGCCCGGCCCGGCCTGAGTCTTCAGAAGTAAGGCCCGAGCCCGGCCCGACCCGAATGCCATTATTGGAAATCGGCCCGAGGCCCGGCCCGTACAGACCTCTAATCCGGAGTACGCTGTACTATATCAGCAAGATCTGAATGTTTTTAAAACTTCATTATCGTACGAACGCACCTCATTTGCTACGTTCACGTGCAATTTCCAACTTGTTAAATATCGTATTGATGTTAAAAGTAATTCGCCGAATCTACCAGGAAGGGGAGGGGTACCTTCAGTCACTTGGTGATGCATTCTTTCCTCGGATTCTAAGGGTCCAATTTTAACGAGATTTGTTTCATTTAATTTCTATAAGAGAGTACAACTATTTTTTGTATTATAAATTTTTACCAACATTATCGAACATAAATGATTCATTCTTTTATCGGGTTATATCGGCTAGATTAATGCGAAGTTTGGCTCACTCAACTTGGCTCTTCACTGTTTCCAGCACGTGCGAAGCACTTCCGGCACATGCTGCTTTAGGCAGTGCGGATACAGGTCGTTTGGAAAGAGGTTTGTTGAGAACACGGCAGACGCTGAGGAAGTCAACGGCACAGATTAAGTATTTACACACAGATACGACAGAGAAGCTAAAAACCGTACCGGCGCGATTCTAGCGCCACTACTGGGAACAGGCGGGAACTTCAACATAAACTGCAAGTTAAACTGTCACTGTCTCTATCGTATCTATAGTTTACCGTCGCGTTATCTGTTAGAAACTTTGATATTGTAGTTTGATATTTAGTGTAAATTTTGATATTTAGTACTCATTTTCATAATTTATTTGCTTCATTCATAGTATCTGCTTGATAAAATAAAGCACATTTTATGTTTTAAACAAATACACCCGTTAGCGACACATAAAAAGATAGATACTATACAAAGAGGACAAGTAACAACTGCCTGTTGCAATGTTCCCGAAACGTTTGCACCTGTTGTCACTAGGGGCTCTGAAGTTAGGATTCGGTTACCATTGAGCTTATGGAACTGTCCTATCTGTGTGTAAATACTTAATCTGTGGTCAACGGGTTCACTGAAATTGTAACCATTGTAATTCATTTAACCTTTCCACTTCCGCGAACGGATATATCCGTTCACTAGGCTGCAGGTTTCAGTGCAGTTGAAGCTTTATTTAAATTAATATAATTCTACAAATATAATCCAGTTTCAAGAAATTAAGTTGTGATTGACACTTTCAAGGCTTATAAGCATATACGTAACAAAAAAATTGCACGATGATAGAAAATCCCTCTTTTATTAACATTTAAAATAAATTGCAGAGAAAAAAAAAAAAAATTACAATTTTGCCCTTTTGCTCGGCGGTCAGAGGTTAAAAGATTTTGAGAAAATATAAAATTGTGCAAATTTTAATTTCGTTTAATGTTATTATAGTGGGCCCCCGCTATAGTGGGCCCCGCTTGTGTTTTTCTAATATGGAACGCCGCTAGACGGTTCAGCTCGTAATAAATAAAACAAGGAAACTACGCAATAAACTTTTGTTAATTTTTTTAATCTATATTTCTTTTTTATAAGTATATATATGGAAATGACGTCTTAAACAAGAACTTCATGTAATTTTTTGTTACATTCTTCGCATACGTAAGCTATTTCTGTCGTAGGAGCTTCAAAATGCGTTTTCAGAGAAGCATTGTTTCGAAAAGCTTTTCTACATAATACAAGACTTTCCTATATGTAAACAACTGGAATTTCTGTTTGTAGAGTTGTCAGAAAATCCTATGCAACAAAAATCACAGACATATAGTTTTCCCAATATATGGAAACGGTAATGCTCTTCAACCCATTTAAGACGAGTGCCATTTACAGGATTTTTAATCTATTACCATCGTTTTTTCAAAACAGAATTTTTTATATAATATAATCTTAGAAATGTTCCGATTAAATTAGGAAAAAATTACAAGTAAAAATAATTTACGGGAATAATCAAGGATACCGAGAACCTTATGAGTTACATAAACGTATAACAAACACTCTTCAGTCCCGAAAGGGATTAAGGCGCATCAATAGGCAGAGAAAAAGACCAGGATGATAATGTAAAGTCAACGGGGGTCTTCTTTTCAAATATTTCGCCCAAATTTTAATATTTTTACATGATTTTTTTGCACAAGATAGCTGAGGACGATCCACAACCGCCCTAGTTTTTACTTTTTAGGTGCGTTCGTAATTATATAATACGTAGCACCTATAGTGGTCGTTCACTCCGTCCGTCTGTCCGTCCGTCCGTCTGTCTGTCCGTCCGTCTGTCCTCATATAACAACGCAAAAACTACCCAACCGAATCGTTTGAAATTTAAAGTACATAATTATTACATAATTTTGTCGAGTCATTTCAAATTTTATGAAACTCGGATGCATAGATCAATTACAGGGGCAATCAAAAGTATTCCATTACATTACGGTCAATGGGGAAAAAAGTTTCAAATGCATTTTAATCGTTTGAAATTTAAAATACGCAATTATTACATAATTCTGTCGAGTTATTTCCAATTTTTTGATAATCGTGTGCATAGATCAATTACAGAGGCAATCAAAAGTATTCAATTACATTATGGTCAATGGGGAAAAATTTTCAAATATATTCTATACGTTTGAAATTTAAAATACATAATTATTACATAATTTTGTCGACTTATTTCAAATTTTATGAAAATCGGATGCATAGATCAATTACAGGGACAATCAAAAGTATTCCGTTACATTACGGTCAATGGGTAAAAATGTTTCAAATCCATTTTAATCGTGTTACACTCATGCGAACTTAATAAAATTTATATGTAACTATAAAGTACATATTATAATATAAATTTTGGATAATCTGTGGTGCAAAGAACATTTGTTATTGATTTACAAGGCCACACAAAAGTATTCCATTACGTAATGGTATAGGGAGAACATTGTTTGATGAGCGTTTTAATTGTAATTCACTATTTACAATTTTATGAAATTGATATATGAAAGTAATATTTTTAAAACTTCGTTATCGTACGAACGCATCTAATTTGCTACGCTTCACGTGCAATTTCCAACTTGTAAAGTTATGGTTTCGGATTTTTAAAAAATTACATTAGCTTTGAAAACCGGCTTAAACCGGTTCTGAAATTGAAAGTATAGTATTAAAAAAATGTATAAGCAAAATCGAAAAAGTAAAAACTAAGTCGGTTGTAGATCGTCCTCAGCTATCTTATGCAAAAAATTAAAAATCATGCAAAAATATTAAAATTTGAAAGAGATGTTTGAAAAAAACGCTCCCATAGACTTTACATCATCATCCGGGTCTTTTTCTAGTGTAGAGGTTTAAGGAAAATATTTCATATCTTGCAAATATAAACTTCTTGTGCATGACAAAGAATGTGAACTTTTATATTACTCTTTGTAAAAAAGATTGAACCAATTTTTCACAAACCTTTATCTTTTCCTTCGTATGAAAATTCCGTTTCAGTTAAGAATTTAAGATAAATGCTTTATTATTTAATTCACGAACAAACAGTGTTTTTAGTATGAATCCAACGCTTCTGATTTAATAATAGATTTTGAGAAAAACCCCTTTATTTTTTATATCATAAACACGGGATTTTTCTTTTCATATGGGTATAAAAATGTATTTCCAAACTTTGTTTAAAAGAAAAAAATTATATAATATATATAACAAATGAGAAATTTCTCTTATCCGAAGAGATAGGGGCAGACGAATTTTGGATAATCGATTTTTTTTTCGGATAATAGAGACAGCTTCAGTTTTAAAATTAAGGAGAAATACATGCACTATTTCAGATTATGGTAACAAGTACTTAATAAAAATAAAACAACAACAACAACAACAACAACAAAATAGAAACAAGAATAAATTACTTGAATTTTTATTTTTAAAATAAGTACATTTTACATATTTCACAAAGGTTTGAAACAATGTTTTGTTGGTCACAGTTTCGATTGCCTTTGCTAAAAGGCTCTATCTTTGTGTTTTTCTAATATTATTATCTCCAGTATGACAGTCTTTCTGATGCTCCAACCTTACCAAATATTTTGCAAAACGTTCTGAAGCTTTAGAATTGCTAATTTGCTAGGTTTGTTCATCATCATTCCACTCCAATGGTTACGTTAGTTGAAGTTAAATTCAGATGAACTATAAGAGAGGCGATCGAAAATATTTATATGTGCCATAGTTAGGAAAGCGTCGCTTGCATTTAAGGAATATGATAGTTTAAATAAAAGAGACTTTCAAAATAGATCTTTCACACTAGGATTGTGATAGTAAAAAAACAAAACAAAACAAAAGAATCTTTAAAAATGGATTTCGGTTAACCAAGAGTTTCTGACAAAAGAGGTACTACTCTATATGGGTATACAGATGTCGCTTTAATTTTTGTTCAGAGAAAAATTTTTTACAGCAGATGTGACAAAAATAGGGGGATCTTTTAGTATGAGTTTGAGCATGTTTTTTAAGGTCAGAGGAACTTATGAATCCCTTCTTACATATTTTACAGACATAAGGTTTTTCATTGCTATGAATACGATGATGCCGAATTAGGCTACTTTTTTCAGTAAACCTTTTATCACATATTTCACATACTTCTGGTTTTTCATTTGTGTGGGTCTTCATATGTCTCCTCAAATTGTCTTTCTGGGAGAAACTTTTTTTGCATATCTCACAGGTGTAAGGTTGCTCTTTTGTATGCACGCGTAAATGTCGACGTAAATTAGTACGGCTAGAAAACTTTTTTTTACAAATGTCGCACATAAAAGGTTTTTCTTTTGTGTGCGTACGCATGTGAGAAATCAGTATGGATCTTACAGAAAATCCTCTACCGCACACGTCGCACATAAAAGGTTTTTCTTTTGTGTGAATGCGAAGGTGGCTTTTCAGATACGATTTTTGTGAAAATGCTTTTTCGCATATTTCGCATTTATATACATCAATGCTTTCTTCGTTCGTGTGACGATTGCGATGTCGTGTCAAATAATTTCGAGTTGAAAATGCTTTATTGCAAAACTCACAAACGTACGGTTTTTCTTTGGTATGAATACGAAAGTGAACTTTTAGTAATGATTTGTTTGAAAATGCTTTTTCGCATACTACACATGTGAATCCTTTTTCTTTCGAGTGACTATATACATGTTCTTTTAATTGATCTTGCAGTGAAAATGCTTTATTGCACATTTCACAAACGTAAGGTTTTTCTTTAGTGTGACTATAACGATGACTTTTAATTTGACTCTGTGTTGAAAATGCTTTATTGCACACTTCACAAATGTAAGGTTTTTCTTGAGTATGAATACGTAAATGATCTTTTAAAGAAACTTTCAAACGGAAACTTTTTTTGCACAGTTCACAAACATGAGGTTTTTCAATGGCATGTGTGGCAGACATGTGAAGTTTCAAAGTGTACTTTGAACTATACCATTTTTTACATATATCACAAACGTGAAGTTTTGAAGTTTGAAGTTTTTGTGGCAAATTAAAATTTTTGGTATGAGTCTGAATATGTTTTTTAATGTTAGAGTTATCTTTGAATTTCTTCCCACATATCTCACAAGCATAAGGTTTTTCATTAGAATGAATGCGATGGTGTCTAACTAAATTACCATACTGAGTAAAGCTTTTACCACATTCTTCACACTTGTTTGATCTGTTTTTCGTGCGAGAAGTTTTTTCTTTGAAATGGATACGCATATGTGCTTGCATATTACCTCTTTGAGAGAAACTTTTCTCGCATATCTCACAGACATAAGGTTTTTCTTTTGTGTGAACACGCAAATGTTCACGTAAACTATTTGGAAAAGTAAAACTTTTCCCACAAATGTCGCACATGTAAGGTTTTTCTTTTGTATGAGTACGCATATGACTAGTTAGTATAGATTTTACACGAAATGTTTTAAAACACACATCACATTTAAAAGATTTTTCTTTTGTATGAATGCGAAGATGAACTCTTAGATCAGAATTTGTAGAAAATTCCTTTTCACATACGACACATGGAATTTTTTCTTCCTTAGTATGAGTATTTAAATGCCGTTTTAAGTGACTGTGCGTAGAAAATGGAGTGTTACATACATCACAGGTGTAAGGTTTTTCTTTAGTATGAATACGTAAATGTTTTTTCAAATTGCCCTCTATGCTAAAATGTTTTTTACACACAACACAAGTATAAGGTTTTTCTTTGGTATGAACACGTAAGTGAACTATCAAATCGAGCTTCCTACTACACTTTTTTTTGCATACTTCACAAGTATATGTTTTTTCGTTGGTATGCGTAGATAAGTGAAATTTCAAAGAGTTCTTAGTGTCAAAACTTTTCTTACACACATCACAAACATAAGGTCTTTCTTTGGTATGAGTAGACATATCTAATATGATTATACAGTATTTCACTTTAGTTGAAATATGAAAATATGTTATTTATTAACTATTGTTACTAGCTATAATAGTAGACCTCGTGAAATACTTACATTATTCAGTGTCTATATTTTTTTTAAGAAGTAGAGAATTTTAATAAATTTCATCTAATTTGGATTTAAACATGAGTGGAAAGTTATTGATTATTATGAGTACGTTTTGAGGTTAGTATGCAAGACAAAAGGCTAAGTGCGAAAAGAAGTGGGCAAAATATATAAAGGCCTTCTACTTAACAGTCAACATTTGTATCTTTCTATACGTGAATCATTAAATTATTAAAACCACAAGTTCTTAGAAGATTATGAAGCAAAAAACTGAATATATATTTATAAATAAATTTCATTCTTATCTGACATTCATGGAACTTAAGATATGTCATGGTATTTTGCAATCTAATGGAATAAAACTCATCATAGAATGTATTTTTATGAAGCGGAGAAAGTTAAAATTACCACTATAACTAGCATATAAGTGCAATTATTTTTTTCTTCATTATTTTGTTGGCTTTTCTTCAAGAAGATTTAGAAGGCAATTGAGTATTCTTTTACATTCTGTTTTTCCTCATCACTAGTGCACTTTTCATTCTCAATATCTTCAGGATCTCGGGCATCTGTAATAAATAAAAAATAATTTAGATTTGTTAAGAAATGTAAAAACAACATGAAAAAAATGTAAATATGTGAATATAAAAGTTTGTTGATAGCTGTTTCGGAACTGCTTAATCTCCAACATTAGTGCAGATGTAATAAGTTCAAATGTATTAATGTATCAAGTTTTTTAAATATTAAATAACTAATATGATTAATATTGTAATAATTATTAATTATCCATTTTTTTCTCTTATGTAATAATATTTAATACAGAAGCATGCATTTCAAAAACCTTACTAATTTAAGTTTTAAGTTTTAGCATTACATTACAATAATTATTGGGTAGTAATGCCTAATTAGAATATATTGATTGGAATTTCCAGATTTCATAATTCACCTGCTGAGTTCCAACGCTTCCCAGTTGGAAGTCTATTTTCAGAGTTTTATTGTATCCACAATAAATTATGAAATTATCTTAGAATAACGCTTAACGTATAACCAGGAGCGATCGTGCTATATGAGACAGTTCCCCAACAACATAGTCGTCCTTATGGAGAACGACTTAAAGCGAGACCCGGTGCAAGGATTTTGCGAGGCCCTTTCCTTTAAGACTCTTAACATAATATTATCTACTATACTATCGATAAAAAAGAATGGTTTTCACCTATTATACAGTGACCTGGGAAGCCAGGGTTCAACTCCCTAGCTATTATAAAGGACTAGCGTTTGTTTGTGTGTTTGTAGGGGTAATTTCTGAAACTACTGAATCAATTTCAAGAGCAATGGCGGCAAATTGATGGTGAAAGTCTCTTTTCCAACAATGGCTATATTTTATGAGAAGGTCACTATCGTTTCTTAACTAAAATCGTAAATTTATATAAAAAAATTCTATTATACCTTTTTTTTTTATTAAAGAGAAATATTTTGTATCCAGCTACGAAGCCTCTCTAAGCGCGAGGCTCTGTGCGGCCGCAAATGTCGCACAGCCCTAAGGACGGCTCTGCCCAACAATGAGATTCGACGGAAAGGAGTAGAGTAAACGCCCTTTAGATAAGAGAGGAAATCGTAAGGATATATTCGAAAAAAATATTTTTCCCCTTTCAACAGCTCAAAAATTTCGGATACATTTTCAGACTCGCTTTTTAAAACATGAAACTTTCTGAGATAATTTTTGAAGAGATGTATAAGATGCCGTATGATTTCATTTTTCGCTCAATTCATTAGAATTTGTATTATAAAAAGTTATTTTCTCAGTGCAACCTTTTTTTTCGTTCCAGATTTCCCGTTTCTGAAAAGTCGGTTCAAAGTGCCAAGTTTGATAGCCTTTTTTGTAATATTTTCCGCCTTTATCAAAAAAAAAAAAAAAATCAATAAGCACGGCATATTATGCAGTTCATAAATAAGAGAATTTGCCAGTTTGATGCGTTTCAGAGCAAAAATGAATTTAAAAATAAATAAAAAAATAAGTAGTTTGGATTGGAATACATCCTTAACACGTGTCATGATAACTTCACGAAGTCTGGAAAGCAAGTAAAAACAAGTTGGAAAAATGAGGTGTGTTCAAATAATAAGGAAGTTTTAAAAACATTCAGATTTTGGTGTAATAGTGTACCGGCCATTTTCAACATAGTGTCAAGTCTGTTATCGGTTTTTGAATGGTTATAATTTTTTCACCATTTTACTTTTATTTTCTATTCAACAAAGAAACAAATATGCAATTTTCTTAAAATTTCATAATTTACATGGATATATACTGTAATTATTAGAAAAAGTTTTTGTAAAATTTCTATGTGATCAAAATCTTGTGTCTAAAACTGTCTCTCATTTCAATTTAATTTAAGTATTATTGATAAATAGCATGTTTTGAAATTTAGGGACATAAGTCGCTTCAAGTAAGTTGATTTTAGGAAATTTGATAAATTTAAAGCTGAGTATTTTCTGTAATTTTGTATGGTAACGGACTTGACAATTTGCATTACAAGCCAACTTTAAATAGCATTTACATATTATATTATAGGGCAAAATGCACAACCATTTTTTTTTCGTGTACCTTAAACATTTACTTTAACACCTGTCTCCATTTTTAAATGAAATTATTAAGTTTGAAAAATAAAAGTAAAATTCTGAAATGTAAGCAAATAGTGAAAATGGCCCGTCCATCGGATACAGTTGAGTATCAGAAATCTTTTAAAATTCCCTGCAAACTACACTATCTGCTTTCTATTATACAGGAAGTAACTTATAGTAAACCTCAGCAACGCATATCAATTTCGTAAAATGTGAATAGTTAAATATCATTAAAACGCGCCCCAGATAATGTTCCCCCCCTATATCATTATGTTATGAAATACTTTGGGATAGCCTTTGTAAATTAACAATAAATATTCTTATCACAACAGATTGTACAGAATGTATGTTTTAGTATATACTTCATAAATGCACATCAAATTTATTATGTTCGAGTTCGAAAGAGTGTAACTTTAGAACGCCAAGAATGTGTCAATTCGACACCGATCATTGGACAAGTAGATTCGTACATGAAAAATCTTCAAGAAAATAGTTATATAGCAGTTAAAATGAAATGAATTAAACATTAAACAAATAAACTAAATAATTTCAAATTGTTTTTCTGGTTTTAAATATATTTTATAAAACCTGCGTAAAATTTCCCGGCGTTCTAGTGTTAACCCCTTCGCGACGGGAGCATTTTACAAAATCTTTAATGTTTTGTCACCGGTTTTAAAATACAGAAATTTGTGACTTTTTAAATCGAGAATATGCTCCGATTAAATAAGGCAAAATTTACGGTATAATTTTACTGGTGGCAATAAACACGTATTCTTAAGCCTATTTGCGGCACGTATACGTGTCGCTCGTCCCCAAGGGGTTAAAATGAACTTGAAACTATTTTTTCCCATTGGCTGTAATGTAACGGAATTCTTTTGACTGTCTCTGCGATTAAACTATGTATCCAATTTTCATAAAATTTGAATTGGCACGACAAAATTATGCAACAGTTATATATTTTAAATTTCAAACGATTCGGTTGGGTAGTTCTTGCTCTGTTATTTGAGGACAGACTGACGGACTGAACGACAACTATAGTTGTTACCTATTTACATAATTACGAACGCACCTAAAAATGGAATAACTTGTATGTTTAGTTTTCTTCTGCTTCTAATTATTAACTATTATTGAAACTAAGAATTAATAATACACGAGCCAAAAAAATCGAAACTTACAAGTTGTTTGAATTTTTACCTTTGTTAAGAAGCTACTCGACTCGTTCAAAGAGACCCGAATGATAATGTTAAGTTTATGGGGGCGTTATTTTTAAATACCTCGCATAAATTAAAAAAAAAAAAATGTATATGTTTTTTTTTTTTTTTTTTTTTTTTTTTTTTTTTTTTTTTGCAGAGGATAACTGAAGACTATCTAAAACCGGGCTAGATTTTATTTTTTCGATTTTGGTTATATCTTTTAATACTCTGATACTTTCAATTTCAGAACCGGTTTCAACCGCTTTCGAAAGTTAATTTTTTTTTTAATTCAGAAACCAAAATGAATAAAAAACTAGCCCGGTTGTAAATCGGGTTCATGTATCCTATCCAAAAAGAAGCATGTGAAAATATTAAAATTTGAGCGAGATATTTGAAAAGAACGCCTCCATAGACTTAACATTATCATCCGGGTCTTTTTCAGGGAGTCAAGTGGCCTCTTAAAACACAACACTAGTCACAAAAAAAAAGAGACCTGGATGATGATGTAAAGTCTATGGGGGCGTTCTTTTCAAATATTTCGCTCAAATTTTAATATTTTTACATGATTTTTTTGCTTAGGATAACTGAGGAGGATTTATAACGGGCTAGTTTTTACTTTTTCGATTTTGGTTATATATTTTTTTATATTATGACAGTTTCAATTTCAGAACCGCCTTTTGCGGTTTCGAAATTTAAAGTATTTTTTTTAAATTTGAAACCAAAATTTAAAAAGTTAAAACTAGCTCGGTTGTGGATCGTCCTCAGCTATCCAATGCAGAAAAAATCATGTATAAATATTAAAATTTTAACGAGATATTTGAAAACAAAACGCTCCCATAGACTTAACATTATCATCCGGGTCTTTTTTCAGTGACTAGTGTGAGGCCTTTAGGTATTTGGACAACTACAGTAGTGCAGTGTTTACAGGAATTTGCACGTTGATTGTTCCAAGTTTCTTGGATAAAGCATTGCTATTTTGTTTTATTTTCCCAATGTAAATTGTTTGAATTTTCAGAACCGTTCGGCAGAATATTTATAGAATATCAGTAGTACAAAACATTTTAAACTTAACGGGTCCGAGACACATTAAAAAAAGTACTTATTGAGTTAAAATTTTGAATTTTTTTGTAATGGTTACTAACCATATCATTTGTAAACAAAATTATACGATAAAACTTCTCATTATTATTTTTTTCAATTTAAAATTTAAAATTTATTAAAAAGTGAGGTAATTTAAAATCCTTAAAACTTGAAATATACGCTCACGATGAGCATTTTAAGGGCATAAAATTTTATAAATTAGTTCTTGAAATAAGGCAATTGCAGATATTGGAAAAAATGCAACTTAAAAGCGCCACTTGCTGGGCGATTTATACCAAAACATAAACAGCAATAATATTTATCAAGCTCTACCTAAATCTGAAATTTAGTGAAAAAATTCATGCATTAGCTCTTGGATTCTATAGCAGGAATGGGGAAAAATTCAACATAGCAGCATCACCTGTAGGGCGATTTACATTAAAATGTAAACAGAACTTATTCATATCACGGATTTAATGAATCTCAAGTGTAACGGAAATCTGCGCCTCAGTCATTGAGATAGAGCTCTTGCGTAAATTGTAAAATAATGCAGCCCAGAAGCGCCACCTGTTGAGTGATTTACAACAAAAACTAATCAGTTTCAATGTATATCAAGAAGTATCTGAATGTACATTTTTATTAAATTCCGTGCATTACTTCTTGAAATGGAGCCATTGAAAAAATCGTGAAAAATGTAGCATAGCAGCATCACATGTTGAGCGATTCACATCAAAATGTAAACAAAACTATTTCATATCATGAGTTAACTGATTCTGAAGTTTAGTAGAAATCCGTGCATTAGTTATATTGAGATATAGTTGTTGCGTAAATTGGAAAAAAATGCAGTATAGCAGAACCACCTGTTGAGAGATTTACACCAAAAACAATTCAACATCAACTTACATCACAAACTACCTGAATATAAATTTTTGTCAAATTCCGTGCATTAGTTCTTCAGATACCGTGCCCACAAAACTTATGTCACATACAAACAGACAGAGCGACAGACTCATAAACAGACATTTTGAAAAAAACCTGTTTTTTGAAATCTCTGACCCTTAACCCATTCCGGTGCGGAGAAATTTTGTTAGTAAAATAAGAAATTATCGACTGACACCGGAATTTACAAACGACTTTTTAAGAAATCAAGAACTCCTTAATTTAAGCTTTTATTGTAAAAGCAAGATTTTATTAAAATATTATTGGTGCCAATTGCAAATTTGGAATTAAAATTAGGTGTGTCCAGACCGGTCACACTGTGCCGGAAAGGGTTAAAAAGTCAAAAACTGGAATTCAAAAATTTTCATGAACCCAATACTTTTTTCTTATAAAAATAAAAGAAAGTAAAAACATTAATTATGACCAGTTTGGAACATTTTCTTTTAGACATCTTTTAAAACACACATTAGATAAGCAAAATAAAAGCTTGCAAAGAAATGTTCACGTCAACCAATCCATCACTTTTCCAACTATTATCCTTCTAGTAATTTTTCTTGAAGATGAGGCAATTTTTTTATGCTTTGTATATAGATGTGAGAAGTACTGGGTGCATAATTTATGCATACACATGATACGTATGAAATTTAGCATTAGCCACTTCCACATTATTCACAAGAAATTCTATCATTCATCGGGAGATCATTCCGAAATCTTCCTTGCCCCCCCCCCCTCCTGCCCTCGCCATATTCCGCAAAACTGCATCCAGCGCAGGTTAATTGGTGGGATCTTCGGACAATGAAAGCTCCATTCTAAATTTTCTCTCAGCGTAGAACTGCTTTGGGGTTACTGCTTCTGTGAGTGATTGATTTAGACTTTTTATCGCTCGATTGGCTAAATAAATTTATTATTTATAAAGAAAATAAGCACCGTATTTCTACGTGTTTTTCAGTGATGTTTCAGTTGAACACCAAAGGAGAAATCGTGTAAAAAATAAGTGACTATTGTTAAAATTGTACTTTTTTTCTCCTAATAAATATTTCATCTTTAATAACGGAGAAATTAACTGACCCAGAATAAATCTATAAAAAATATTTAAGACATTTTTTAATTAATTTTTTTTGTCTAAATCTTGGAATGATATACAAATATATGCAGCAAGTAAAATATTTATTGATTATCATGTTATTAAAATTAAATATTAGTTTTTTATTTTGAAAATTTAACTCTCCTGAAATTTACAATATATATATGTTTATTTGCAACTGATAAGAGTGTAAAAATGAGACAAATAATTTAAAAAACTTTTTAAAAATTATTTACGCTTTTGAGAAAAATATGTCAACGTCTGATTTACATAACGCATATTTATTTCGCTATACTGCAAGGGGCTCGCTATAATGGATTTTACCAGTTTATATAACATGTGAGGCAAGATTAAAGAGAGATAGTTTGTATTATGCTTGTTACGGAGTTGAAAAAACATCCATTTTGATGCCAAATTACATTATTTTTAAAAAAATCAAAGTGCTCCGATAAAAAACCCTTAAAATGTGGAAAACAAATAAGAGTTTATCTTATAGTGACATATTCTTTATTAGTGTAAGAATTTAATAAGAAATGAATCAAATCCTGATTTCCTAAATAAAAATTGGACACACCCTTTAATAAAGTTAGATTCTGCTTTACAAACATAATATTAAACTTTGGTTGAATCTTGCTTTAAAATAAAGACGAAAATTTAGTTAATTTCAATCAGATATTAAAAAAGTAATATTAAATAAGTAAACTACCTTTCCACTAAATTTATCCAGTTTTGTGCAAAAAATAAATACTTTTGAAAAACAATTTTTCAAAGAAAAAAAGAAATGTTTTTTTTTTCTTCTTTCTTTTAATGACCTAGGTTACGGTCATGGGCTCATGTAGAGATCTGCTCGACCTGAGGCCCGTTCCCGGCCCGATCGGGGCCGTCGCGAAAAAAGTTTCTTCTTCTTACGGGCCTGATTCAAGAAAAGATGACGTCACGCAAGAGATCTGAGTAGCAAACGGAATGGTTGTATGTGTGCATCAAAAACATGGCTATAAATCTCCGTTTTATGATATTTTTTCAAACAATTTGAGGCTTATTTTAGATCTGTTTGAATTATACATTCACTATTAAACACCCAAAGTTCAGTAAACAAGACTTTTTTAAATTTGATTTCAAAATTAAACTTACCCTTTGATTTCAAATACGTATGATTCGTGGTTTTTATCGAAGATTTTAACTTGAAATATATATTTGTGGCAGACAAAATCATACATTAAAATTACACAACTGTAGCAACAAAATAAATAAATAAAAGAAATGATACAGAATTGAGATTTGTGATATTTTTCATAGCGTTTAACTTGAAATACAAATTTATGGCAGGAGAAATCCTACATTAAAAGTACGCAATTTTTCTTTTAAAAATAAAAATGCCTTAATTTTTAATTGTAAATATCAGGATTATTATTCCATAAACTCATAAATAAAAATATTAATTTTTTCAAACAATTAAAGAAATTAAAATTTCAAATTTCATAATGCATAATTTACTTAAAACACACATTCTTTTAATAGATATTACAACTAAAACAGCATTTTCCCCTAGTAATATGTACTTTCATATAATTTACAATAAATATGGCATTTAATATTCTCTCATAGAAAATAATCTCACTTTTGTTAATACAGAAAATTTTTTTTTATGATTATTATAAGCGAATTTCGTAGTACCATTTTAAACTTTTGTATAGTTATTTAGTAAGACATTTGTAATTCCTGATAAATAAAATTTAAATAGATATAAAAGTTGGGTTCCACATTTGTATTTATTTATGAAATGCAGACCGAAATAATTTTGGTCAATAATGAATTGCATAATATTTTTTTTTTCTCTGGAAATTTTAGGAAAGTACTTTCATAATTATAATTGATGAGTTTTTGAAAAGCATTTACAATTATTTTCTGGGGGATATTAATTGACTTATATTACCCATCATAAAGTATTTACATTTCAGACGGGCACATTTCATTCGGGCAATCTAATTCTAAAAATTTTGTCTTTGACTAATATGTTAACACTTTCCGGCGCAGTGTGTTCGGTCCGAATACACCTAATTTTAATTCCAAACTTGCAATTGGCACCTATAATATTTTAATAAAATCTTGCTTTTACAATAAAAGCTTAAATTAAGGAGTTCTTAATTTCTTAAAAAGTCGTTTGTAAATCCAGGTGTCAGTCAATAATTTCTCATTTTACTAACAGAATTTGCCCGCGCCGGAAAGGGTTAATGCATTCACAACATTTTAATGTAAGTGAAATTTCATATGTAATGTAACTAATTATAAAAGTCAATACAGACATGATGTCATTTTTATCTCAATATCTTCACTGTTGTTAAAAACACAGCAAAAGAAATCCAATATGTTTAATTCTTCAATTTCATCAGCAGTTGTATTATATTTAAAAAAAAAAAAAAAAAATTGAAATTGTCCATTTTGCTGTTAGTATAAGATAATTAAATTTAAAAATTTTAACTTTTTTCTATTTCCGCAACTTCCATATAATAAATTAATTTTCCCACTCATTTAAATGATTTAAAGGATACGATAAATTTCTTATACTCATCTGATTATGTTGTCCAAGGTGGGCTTCTAAGCTATCGATCTGATTTTTTATGTATATTTTTAAAAAGATATTCATTAAATAATTTTTATTTCGTTTATCCCTATGCATAAGAACTTAGACTATTCATGTTTTAAAATTGTTTTTGATTTATGCAAACTGAATTATAAACAAAAATTCTAAACCCAAAATAAGACAAAAAAGGGCTTTCTTATTACTCTTATCTGTTAGATGATTCTAAATGTTTACTTCCCTACTTCAAAATAAAACTTTACAATTCACATCACATGTAAGACCACGTGGTAATGGCATAGATTTATTTAATTCATTTTAAGTAATGAGGTAAAAGGAAATATTCATTGACTTAGGTTAACCCTTTATCCACTAATTAATCTTTTTAAAATGCTCATTAAAAAAATATCCGTATAACAGAATATATAATAGATTCAAATTATCTAAAAATATACACACAATATTCATGGTGATTGCTTCAGCCCGAGCATAAGTAAAATTTCATTGAGGGTGAAATGGTCAGCCAGATGAAAAAGTCAGATCTCTTGTATGACTCATTTCTCCTGCTTGGGATCTTGAATCAGGCCCCTAAGCGAAGAAACTGCTTTCGCGACGGCCCCGCCCCGGCCCGATACGACTACATGAGGGAAACCTTTTAAACTGGTCAGGACAACCCGATTGACAAAACAAATGGGACGGGCCTTCAAAAAAATTAAGCGGGCCGTTAGGAACCGTTATAAAGATTTAAACAAAGCCGATGAAATACAAACTATTTTAAATGGATATGGCTTTCTGGAAAAAAAATATAAATATTCTGCACAACCCGATGCGTGTTTGACATACATCAATTAAAAAAATATAAGAAGTACAACCGTTATAAAAATGTAAACAAAGCCGATGAAATACGATCCATTTTAAATGGATATGACTTTCTGGAAAATAAATATAAATATACCGCACAATCCGATGCGTGTTTGACATACATCAATTAAAAAATATAAAAAGTGCAACCGTTATAAAAATGTAAACAAAGCCGGTGAAATACGAACCATTTTAAATGGATATGGCTTTCTGGAAAATAAATATAAATATACCGCACAATCCGATGCGTGTTTGAGATACATCAATTAAAAAATATAAAAAGTGCAACCGTTATAAAAATGTAAACAAAGCCGATGAAATACGAACCATTTTAAATGGATATGACTTTCTGGAAAATAAATATAAATATACCGCACAATCCGATGCGTGTTTGACATACATCAATTAAAAAATATAAAAAGTGCAACCGTTATAAAAATGTAAACAAAGCCGATGAAATACGAACATTTTAAGGCTACAGTGGACTCTCAAAACTAATTTTTTTAATTTCCAATAATCCAATAATTTTTTTCATTTCAAGAAATAATCATAATATATATATATATCTAATTTCACATTTTCTTAAAATCTATTCAATAGTTTTTGAGATATAGATTTTTGTTTTTTAAATTAACAAAAAATGGCAATATTTCAAAATGCTCCATGCGAAATTCTTTATGCCCAATTTTTCTGATTTTTTGATTAAAATGCTCTCTATGTATGTGTTAACAGATGTTACTAAGCATTTTTAGCATATTAATTCTAAAATATTTTTTAAAAAATGATTTTAACTTAATTCTTTTGTATTTTCCGTTAAAAAATCATTAAAAATGTCATATAACTGAAATTTAAAAAATTTACATGCGTCTAAAAAAAATTATTTCTAGAACATTTGTTAGCACATACATAAGGAGCATTTTAAACAAAAAATCAGAAAGATTGAGTAAAAATAATTTCGCATGGAACATTTTGAAAACATGAAAACGACGAAAATATTCATTCTGAGGAAAACAGGTTTTAGTAACTATACAGTGGTTATAATTGCTTAATATTGTCTTACTGACACAGTTTCAGCTATTAAGGGGCATAATATCATTTCTAGCTTATATGTAAGTGTTTTATGTTTTTATGGTAAATTCACATAAAATATGTGGCTTCGACAGTAATTCATGCAAAGGACGTGAAGTATCTGAATTTTAAAAAAATCTTCTCAAAAGTAACATTTTGTATTTTCTAATGAAATTTTTTCAAATATTACTAGAAATATTCATGGTATAAATACCTCTTATTGTACAAATTTTTGTTAAATATAATTAATATAAATAAAAATTTTGTTAAATAAACTATTTGTCGAGATATAAGCGATTCTTGTCACATGACAACAGGTTTTTCTCTTTTCCCTTACTAAAGTGTCCAGAAACATTAGAAAGAAACGTTTTCAAAAGTCTGTTTTTATTATACAGCTTCAAAAGTTTTGATGTTTTTAACCTTTTGTTTTCTTTTATTCTAAACTGCATTAACTACATTAATTATTTTAATGAGTGCTAATTTGAATGCTTAAAAGTCTAAGTATTTAAGTGATTATTAATGTTGCTATTGTGCATGTTCTATTTTTCGAACGCACGGTAATATAAAATATACTGTCATATTTTAAATATAAATGCAGTATCGTTCTATATTAAAAAAATAACTAAACGCTGTCATCGCTTAAAACATTTTTTTTCTAAACTGTTGATCTTTTTTGTTAATATTAGGAAAACTGTCATGTACAATAATATGAAAATTGATCGTATTATAGAGAAATGATTGAAAAACATCCTGATGTAGACGTTTTTTAAACCGAATAATTATTTTAAGATATATTTAATGCTAAAGTTCAAATTATTAAACGAGTTTTTATACATCTAAAACATTTTTAGATCATCTTATACATTAGAGCTGCATTTATTTCTTTATTTTGACTCATTTTTGAGGATTTATTTCTTTTTTAAATTTAAATTTTCAGCATTTCGAAAGATATTTTTTAGATATTTTAGAAAAGTGTATTATTTTAACTTGTTACTAACTGCATAAACAGCGCAAGGAATAAGATTTCTTTCAAATTAAAAATTTATTTAAACATGGCTATTATAAAAGGAAAAAACTTTCATTTTAAAATTAAATTATTACATATTAAAAGGTGGAAAACACTGAAAATTGAAATATAAAAAAACTACATTGGAAAGAGATTTTTTTTTTTTTTAAGTAAAAGAAGGAATTCAGCAATATTCATTAAAAGTTGCAAATAAATGAGAGCTACGTCAAATTTAAAGTTTCAAATTAATTATATTGCCAAACAGTTAAAATTAAAAAAAAATGTATTTACACGCACACGAGAGGTTTATTTCATATTTTGAAAAAATCAATTTAACTATTATTGTTAATTCTAAGACAGCGCAAATAATATGTTCTTTCTAACGATAAATATAATTTTGCCTGAATATTATGAAAAGAAAGAAAAATTTGCTAAAAATTACATCAGATTTAAAACGTAGCATTCAAAATCACTTATTTAAAATAATTTCCTTATAGCATTGTTTAAAAATACAGAGAAGGAAGATTGTGTTAATTAAATACATTTTATATTCGCTGATTTTGAAAATCTTTAACAATCTTACTTAATCAAACAGAAAATAGCAATTAATAGCAGCTGATTCGTCTTTGTACCTCTCCTCAAAAATAAATAAATAAACACTCGTTTACATTGTAATCGCATTTTTTAAAATTATTATAATTACAATTTCCACAAACTTTAGAAATCCGATCAAATTAACTCATTTTTAGAGTCGGTACAGGGTTGACGAACGCAGCTCGTAGGGGGTATTGAAATATTCTTAATTATATGTCGAGGAAAATCTGAATTTTTTATAGAAATTGAGTCAGGACGGGCCGGGTCTTGAAATTCTGTCCCTAGCTGACCTCTAGTTTCCGTTTTAGTTTTCAAAATAAGGAATCTGATAATTAGGGTAGAAAAGAAGCATCGTCAATTAAGTTAAAGAAAACTTTATGAGCAGTCTTAATACTACGCTACGCTTCAATTTTCATGCAAGCTGCAAACCTGACAATCAAGATTTAATTTTTCATTGGAACAATAGGTATGAGATACCAGAAATTTTGAGGGGAAAGAGAAATTTTTGAATGTTTTGAACTTTCTGTTTAACGATTTTCATGTATAACGAAATAAAAAGTGTGTTTGGTACTTTAAAAAACAATAAAAATATGCTACATTATTTTTGTGTACAGATTTTTTTTTAAATTTACTTTTATAACAATGGTTTAAATTTAAAATAGCTGTCTAGAGGCACAACCAGAAATAGGCTCTCTGCCATGTCCTGTAATACTATACTAGAGGCCCGCCCTCGCTTTGCTTCGGGTAGTCCCGTGTCACTACTGACACTGCAAATTGTTACTACCACTTCATCCCATTAAATTCAACTACTAAAACCATTACTCTAGGGTTCAGCGTGCGTTTGCAATGTATAAGCGGAAAAAACGAAATTATTTACGACATCACATTAAAAACCTCAAAAATAACAGTATTTCTCCACTATTTAATGGATGTTATTATACATGTAAATCTTTCTCTTGAATCACTCTACCTATTAAAAAAAACCGCATCAAAATCCGTTGCGTAGTTTTAAAGATTTAAGTGTACATAGAGATATAGCGACAGAAAAAGCGACTTTGTTATATACTATGTAGTGAAAACCTTTTTAATGTGTACAATAATAAGTACATTATTTTGATAAATCTTGTAGGGTTCAGCCTGCGTTTGCATTGTATAAGCGGAAAAAATGAAATTATTTACTACATCACATTAAAAAGCTCAAAAATAACAGTATTTCTCCACTATTTAATGGATGTTATTATACATGTAAATCTTTCTCTTGAATCACTCTACCTATTAAAAAAAACCGCATCAAAATCCGTTGCGTAGTTTTAAAGATTTAAGCGTACATAGGGATATAGGGACAGAAAAAGCGACTTTGTTTTATACTATGTAGTGAAGTGAAGACCTTTTTAATGTGTACAATAATTAGTACATTATTTTGATAAATCTTGTAGGGTTCAGCCTGCGTTTGCAATGTATAAGCGGAAAAAACGAAATTATTTACGACATCACATTAAAAACCTCAAAAATAACAGTATTTCTCCACTATTTTATGGATGTTATTATACATGTAAATCTTTCTCTTGAATCACTCTACCTATTAAAAAAAACCGCATCAAAATCCGTTGCGTAGTTTTAAAGATTTAAGTGTACATAGAGATATAGCGACAGAAAAAGCGACTTTGTTATATACTATGTAGTGAAAACCTTTTTAATGTGTACAATAATAAGTACATTATTTTGATAAATCTTGTAGGGTTCAGCCTGCGTTTGCATTGTATAAGCGGAAAAAATGAAATTATTTACTACATCACATTAAAAAGCTCAAAAATAACAGTATTTCTCCACTATTTAATGGATGTTATTATACATATAAATCATCCTCTTGAATCACTCTATCTATTAAAAAAAACCGCATCAAAATCCGTTGCGTAGTTTTAAAGATTTAAGCGTACATAGGGATATAGGGACAGAAAAAGCGACTTTGTTTTATACTATGTAGTGAAGTGAAGAACTTTTTAATGTGTACAATAATTAGTACATTATTTTGATAAATCTTGTAGGGTTCAGCCTGCGTTTGCAATGAATAAGCGGAAAAAATGAAATTATTTACGACATCCCATTAAAAACCTCAAAAATAACAGTATTTCTCCACTATTTAATGGATGTTATTATACATATAAACCTTCCTCTTGAATCACTCTATCTATTAAAAAAAACCGCATCAAAATCCGTTGCGTAAAGCGTACATAGGGATATAGGGACAGAAAAAGCGACTTTGTTTTATACTATGTAGTGAAGTGAAGACCTTTTTAATGTGTACAATAATTAGAACATTATTTTGATAAATCTTGTAGGGTTCAGCCTGCGTTTGCAATGAATAAGCGGAAAAAATGAAATTATTTACGACATCACATTAAAAACCTCAAAAATAACAGTATTTCTCCACTATTTAATGGATGTTATTATACATAAAAACCTTCCTCTTGAACCACTCTATCTATTAAAAAAACCGCATCAAAATCCGTTGCGTAGTTTTAAAGATTTAAGCGTACATAGGGATATAGGGACAGAAAAAGCGACTTTGTTTTATACTATGTAGTGAAGTGAAGACCTTTTTAATGTGTACAATAATTAGTACATTATTTTGATAAATCTTGTAGGGTTCAGCCTGCGTTTGCAATGTATAAGCGGAAAAAATGAAATTATTTACGACATCACATTAAAAACCTCAAAAATAACAGTATTTCTCCACTATTTAATGGATGTTATTATACATAAAAACCTTCCTCTTGAATCACTCTATCTATTAAAAAAACCGCATCAAAATCCGTTGCGTAGTTTTAAAGATTTAAGCGTACATAGGGATATAGGGACAGAAAAAGCGACTTTGTTTTATACTATGCAGTGAAGTGAAGACCTTTTTAATGTGTACAATAATTAGAACATTATTTTGATAAATCTTGTAGGGTTCAGCCTGTGTTTGCAATGAATAAGCGGAAAAAATGAAATTATTTACGACATCACATTAAAAACCTCAAAAATAACAGTATTTCTCCACTATTTAATGGATGTTATTATACATATAAACCTTCCTCTTGAATCACTCTATCTATTTAAAAAACCGCATCAAAATCCGTTGCGTAGTTTTAAAGATTTAAGCGTACATAGGGATATAGGGACAGAAAAAGCGACTTTGTTTTATACTATGTAGTGAAGTGAAGACCTTTTTAATGTGTACAATAATTAGTACATTATTTTGATAAATCTTGTAGGGTTCAGCCTGCGTTTGCAATGTATAAGCGGAAAAAATGAAATTATTTACGACATCACATTAAAAACCTCAAAAATAACAGTATTTATCCACTATTTAATGGATGCTATTATACATATAAACCTTCCTCTTGAATCACTCTATCTATTAAAAAAAAACCGCATCAAAATCCGTTGCGTAGTTTTAAAGATTTAAGCGTACATAGGGATATAGGGACAGAAAAAGCGACTTTGTTTTATACTATGTAGTGAAGTGAAGACCTTTTTAATGTGTACAATAATTAGTACATTATTTTGATAAATCTTGTAGGGTTCAGCCTGCGTTTGCAATGAATAAGCGGAAAAAATGAAATTATTTACGACATCACATTAAAAACCTCAAAAATAACAGTATTTCTCCACTATTTAATGGATGTTATTATACATATAAACCTTCCTCTTGAATCACTCTATCTATTAAAAAAACCGCATCAAAATCCGTTGCGTAGTTTTAAAGATTTAAGCGTACATAGGGATATAGGGACAGAAAAAGCGACTTTGTTTTATACTATGTAGTGAAGTGAAGACCTTTTTAATGTGTACAATAATTAGTACATTATTTTGATAAATCTTGTAGGGTTCAGCCTGCGTTTGCAATGAATAAGCGGAAAAAATGAAATTATTTACGACATCCCATTAAAAACCTCAAAAATAACAGTATTTCTCCACTATTTAATGGATGTTATTATACATATAAACCTTCCTCTTGAATCACTCTATCTATTAAAAAAAACCGCATCAAAATCCGTTGCGTAAAGCGTACATAGGGATATAGGGACAGAAAAAGCGACTTTGTTTTATACTATGTAGTGAAGTGAAGACCTTTTTAATGTGTACAATAATTAGAACATTATTTTGATAAATCTTGTAGGGTTCAGCCTGCGTTTGCAATGAATAAGCGGAAAAAATGAAATTATTTACGACATCACATTAAAAACCTCAAAAATAACAGTATTTCTCCACTATTTAATGGATGTTATTATACATAAAAACCTTCCTCTTGAACCACTCTATCTATTAAAAAAACCGCATCAAAATCCGTTGCGTAGTTTTAAAGATTTAAGCGTACATAGGGATATAGGGACAGAAAAAGCGACTTTGTTTTATACTATGTAGTGAAGTGAAGACCTTTTTAATGTGTACAATAATTAGTACATTATTTTGATAAATCTTGTAGGGTTCAGCCTGCGTTTGCAATGTATAAGCGGAAAAAATGAAATTATTTACGACATCCCATTAAAAACCTCAAAAATAACAGTATTTCTCCACTATTTAATGGATGTTATTATACATATAAACCTTCCTCTTGAATCACTCTATCTATTAAAAAAAACCGCATCAAAATCCGTTGCGTAAAGCGTACATAGGGATATAGGGACAGAAAAAGCGACTTTGTTTTATACTATGTAGTGAAGTGAAGACCTTTTTAATGTGTACAATAATTAGAACATTATTTTGATAAATCTTGTAGGGTTCAGCCTGCGTTTGCAATGAATAAGCGGAAAAAATGAAATTATTTACGACATCACATTAAAAACCTCAAAAATAACAGTATTTCTCCACTATTTAATGGATGTTATTATACATAAAAACCTTCCTCTTGAACCACTCTATCTATTAAAAAAACCGCATCAAAATCCGTTGCGTAGTTTTAAAGATTTAAGCGTACATAGGGATATAGGGACAGAAAAAGCGACTTTGTTTTATACTATGTAGTGAAGTGAAGACCTTTTTAATGTGTACAATAATTAGTACATTATTTTGATAAATCTTGTAGGGTTCAGCCTGCGTTTGCAATGTATAAGCGGAAAAAATGAAATTATTTACGACATCACATTAAAAACCTCAAAAATAACAGTATTTCTCCACTATTTAATGGATGTTATTATACATAAAAACCTTCCTCTTGAATCACTCTATCTATTAAAAAAACCGCATCAAAATCCGTTGCGTAGTTTTAAAGATTTAAGCGTACATAGGGATATAGGGACAGAAAAAGCGACTTTGTTTTATACTATGCAGTGAAGTGAAGACCTTTTTAATGTGTACAATAATTAGAACATTATTTTGATAAATCTTGTAGGGTTCAGCCTGTGTTTGCAATGAATAAGCGGAAAAAATGAAATTATTTACGACATCACATTAAAAACCTCAAAAATAACAGTATTTCTCCACTATTTAATGGATGTTATTATACATATAAACCTTCCTCTTGAATCACTCTATCTATTTAAAAAACCGCATCAAAATCCGTTGCGTAGTTTTAAAGATTTAAGCGTACATAGGGATATAGGGACAGAAAAAGCGACTTTGTTTTATACTATGTAGTGAAGTGAAGACCTTTTTAATGTGTACAATAATTAGTACATTATTTTGATAAATCTTGTAGGGTTCAGCCTGCGTTTGCAATGTATAAGCGGAAAAAATGAAATTATTTACGACATCACATTAAAAACCTCAAAAATAACAGTATTTATCCACTATTTAATGGATGCTATTATACATATAAACCTTCCTCTTGAATCACTCTATCTATTAAAAAAAAACCGCATCAAAATCCGTTGCGTAGTTTTAAAGATTTAAGCGTACATAGGGATATAGGGACAGAAAAAGCGACTTTGTTTTATACTATGTAGTGAAGTGAAGACCTTTTTAATGTGTACAATAATTAGTACATTATTTTGATAAATCTTGTAGGGTTCAGCCTGCGTTTGCAATGAATAAGCGGAAAAAATGAAATTATTTACGACATCACATTAAAAACCTCAAAAATAACAGTATTTCTCCACTATTTAATGGATGTTATTATACATATAAACCTTCCTCTTGAATCACTCTATCTATTAAAAAAACCGCATCAAAATCCGTTGCGTAGTTTTAAAGATTTAAGCGTACATAGGGATATAGGGACAGAAAAAGCGACTTTGTTTTATACTATGTAGTGAAGTGAAGACCTTTTTAATGTGTACAATAATTAGTACATTATTTTGATAAATCTTGTAGGGTTCAGCCTGCGTTTGCAATGAATAAGCGGAAAAAATGAAATTATTTACGACATCCCATTAAAAACCTCAAAAATAACAGTATTTCTCCACTATTTAATGGATGTTATTATACATATAAACCTTCCTCTTGAATCACTCTATCTATTAAAAAAAACCGCATCAAAATCCGTTGCGTAAAGCGTACATAGGGATATAGGGACAGAAAAAGCGACTTTGTTTTATACTATGTAGTGAAGTGAAGACCTTTTTAATGTGTACAATAATTAGAACATTATTTTGATAAATCTTGTAGGGTTCAGCCTGCGTTTGCAATGAATAAGCGGAAAAAATGAAATTATTTACGACATCACATTAAAAACCTCAAAAATAACAGTATTTCTCCACTATTTAATGGATGTTATTATACATAAAAACCTTCCTCTTGAACCACTCTATCTATTAAAAAAACCGCATCAAAATCCGTTGCGTAGTTTTAAAGATTTAAGCGTACATAGGGATATAGGGACAGAAAAAGCGACTTTGTTTTATACTATGTAGTGAAGTGAAGACCTTTTTAATGTGTACAATAATTAGTACATTATTTTGATAAATCTTGTAGGGTTCAGCCTGCGTTTGCAATGTATAAGCGGAAAAAATGAAATTATTTACGACATCACATTAAAAACCTCAAAAATAACAGTATTTCTCCACTATTTAATGGATGTTATTATACATAAAAACCTTCCTCTTGAATCACTCTATCTATTAAAAAAACCGCATCAAAATCCGTTGCGTAGTTTTAAAGATTTAAGCGTACATAGGGATATAGGGACAGAAAAAGCGACTTTGTTTTATACTATGCAGTGAAGTGAAGACCTTTTTAATGTGTACAATAATTAGAACATTATTTTGATAAATCTTGTAGGGTTCAGCCTGTGTTTGCAATGAATAAGCGGAAAAAATGAAATTATTTACGACATCACATTAAAAACCTCAAAAATAACAGTATTTCTCCACTATTTAATGGATGTTATTATACATATAAACCTTCCTCTTGAATCACTCTATCTATTAAAAAAACCGCATCAAAATCCGTTGCGTAGTTTTAAAGATTTAAGCGTACATACACTGTAAAAAATAAATGTGTAAATTTACACACAAAAATGTGTAAATCGATGATACAAAAACGACATGTCTATATGTGTAATTTGGTGTGTAAAATACGCCAAGTGTGTAAATTTCAAAATACACATTTTCATGTGTAATTTGATGATAAGTCCAAATGTGTAAAAGTTATCTGATAACTCTTGAAATACACACTTTAAAGTGTAAGTTGCACTGAAATACACATATTTCTGTGCAATATTTTTACACATATATTTGTGTAATATTCTACTTTTACACATATTTTGTGTTATAGGAACATACACATAATCTTGTGTAATATACAACATACACACATTTTTGTGTTATATGCAGAATACGCAGATTTATGTGTTAATATTATGTTCTTACACATATGTATGCGAAACATGCAAAACACACACTTTTGTGTAATTTTTAAAATACACAGATTTTTGTGTACATAGCTTTATTTTATGCTTTGACATGTAAATTGTGAAAAAAATAATGTTTTTATGGTTACGAAACAAAACTGCATAAAGAACAAACTCATGTAATACTTGGCGTTTATTTATTTTTTTTTTTTTAACTGACTTACAAAGAAGACCACAAATCACAATATGCCTTATTTACAAAAAACAGGGTAGTCTTAAATTATAATCTGTTATCTCTCTGTTAGAGTTGGTTTGAAGTCCGAAAATCATACATTCATAATTTATGAACAGGAATGTATAATTTGAGTATAGACAATATGGAGACTGTTTTTTTTAAATTAAGTTAAAAGTTAGAGTTCTTTCACACCATCTTACAAGTGTAGCAGCTTGTGTTATTTTCAATTTATTTAGAATTTCCTCTTTTTGGAAATTCATATAGATTTTTTCTCCATATTCTGAAAATGGCATAATTTTAACTGTATTTATAACTTATAAAATGGTGATTTTTTTTCATTTGTTGCGATGTACAGAGTGAAAAAAACCCATATTTTTTGTTTCTTTTTAAAATAAATTATTACAAACTTTTTTCGTTTGGGCTAATTATATTTTTGCACTCTCTTTAAAAGCTTTTGCTCACTTTAACTTCCAAAGTTATCATCGCACATGTAAGGCTCCACAGCTAGTATTTTTAACAATAACGTTCAAGCAGAATTTTCCTTTAATATAATTTGACCAGATGGGTGAAAAAGCGTCCAGAGCAGGATTCAAACCAGGGACTTTTAGCGCAAGCTGCCAGTCTGGCATTAGTTAGCTTTATTTAGTATAATTCTAGTTCTTTGGCTGAATTATGTCCGCCAGATTCATCCACGATAGCTCAATTAGTAGAGCATTGGCAGCTCTCATAAAATATCCCGGTTCAAACCTAGGCCAAAATACTTTTAATTCTGTTGGAAAAATTACAAGTGATTTATTTAATAATTAACATAATTGTATTAAAATTAATAAAGAATTATTCTTTTATCAAATTACATGACATTTAACAGCAATATTTGTTAAAATTACTAATGAAATATCTCTGCTTAAATGTTCAAAACATAATCAAATAAAATTTACATAATATATATATATATTCTTGCATTATTCATAGTATGTTTTGTAATCTTTAAATTATAAGGATTATTGATGATAGAATTGAAAGATTATTGATTACTAGTGACTGAATGAAATTAATTTAGTATTTTAATACGCATTTTGAAAGCTAAGTCACTAGTGATTATTTAATTACACAACAACTATAAAAAATATTAAATATAAAAAGGAAAACCGATATTAAGTACTTACATTTTATGCATTTTAATTGCATGGTATTATTCACTATAAATAATACATGCGATTATAATACAGTAGACGCAGTTGATACAAATAAGATGGACAGAGAAAATGGGATTTACACCAAAGTTGCAGTTATGATGTCGCCAAAATCATCTTGAAATATATATATGCATAATATAAAAATATACTCTATATGGCGAACGGTGACCGGCCACTTGCGATTTTAGATATTTTGTTAAATATCTAGAAAAAAAACATGAAAAATTTCCCTGCAACTGCAGGTGTGTGTAAACTTAATAGTACAGACCATATATTATCATGAACATTTTTTCCCTTTCCCCCCATGAACATTTTTTCAATTTGGACCCGTCAACAAATTGAAAAAGAACGTATATCTTTTGGATAACCCTGTCAAAACTAATGTAGCAAAAGTGTTCAAAGTGTAGATTATGATTAAGTGGTTTATTGTAATTAACTGTGCTCCTTTTTGTGTGGATAGCATGTATATTCATAGAGAAATTGCGTTTTTATAAAGAAAAAAATCCAAATTTTGCACGTTTTTTTTGCTTATAATTTGCAGAGTTCTTAATATATATATAAAAAAATCCTTCCAGAAAATATGACAAATAACATTTTACATAATACCTTGTAATCAGAATTAAAAAATAATAAAAATTGTATGATATAATGAATAGGTTTACTAAATAATTTTTCACTGCGCATGCGTGAACGCTATCAAAATTTCACTTCCATATTTTGATAGATAAATATATAGAACAAATTTTTTGAAAATCTCAAAAGCATAGCTTGAAAATTCTGAAAGTGATCGTCGAAGCTCAAAATCTATTGTTCTTAAAATGAGGCAAACAAATGGGGGGTTGTATCCAAATATAATAGTGCGTGCCACATTGTGTATTCTATATTGGCACTAATCAATGGATATATGGATAGAGCCCCTCATCTTTTTGCTTTATTTTGAAAATAACGGATTTTAAGCTTATTCTATCTACGATCACATTCAGAATTTTCAAGGTATATTTTTGTGACTTCCACAAAAGTTGCTCTATACATATAGCTAACACAATATGCAAATAAAATTTTGATAGTGTTCACAGATGCGCAGTGAAAGAAATTTTAGTAAACTTATTTATTTTTCATACAATTATTATTATTTTTTTAATTCTGATTACAAGGTATTGTGTACAATGTTTCTTCTCGTAGTTTCATAAAAGTGCATTATTTTATATTCAGAAATCTGAAAATTATAAGTAAAAAATTTGTCAAAATTTGGGACTCTTTTTATAAAAATCGCAATTTCTCTACGAATATACATGCTAGCCACATAAAAATGAAGACAGTTTATTACAATAAGCCACTTAATTATAATCTATATTTTGAACGCTTTTGCTGCATTAGTTTTGACAGGGTAATCCAAAGGATGTTCTTTCTTTTTCAATTTGTTGACAGCCTCCTACGGTGTTTGATGAAAATCTTCACGGAAATGCGTGGCATATACTGTTATATTTACACACTAAGAGTTTCAGGATAATTCCTCGTGTATTTTTCTACATATTTAACAAAATGTTAAAAATCGCAGACTTCCGGCATAGGTAAAACCGGCGAAGTCACCTAGGTGACTGACTATACCACACGGTCAAAGCTTTGACCGTATAGTATATATGAGGACGTAAATTTCGAAGCTCGCCTTATCTTAAAAAAAAAAAAAAAAAAAAAAAAAAAAAAAAAATAGAAAATCGCGAAAAAACCTAATTGTGTCCAATATTTTTCATTATAAAGCGTGGTTTTACATTGATAGAAATACACGATAAAACTATTTTTTATGCAGATTATAATTTCGATGTAGGTTCATTAATAGAAAAGATTGATAGAAAAAATCGGTTTTTTAAAATTTAAAACTCACGTTCTCATGTATACATTCCAAACACTTGTCATGCCTCACAAACATCCTTATATAAGTAATATTTACGTCTTATGTTCGATATATTTATGTATCTTTGTCATCGTATACATCTTAAACACAAGTCATGTAGGTATGCTTCACATATGATGACTGCAAATGAGCATAAATGTTATGAAACGTATAATTGTAATATATATCATTATAAAGTCTTATGTGCTCTATAATTTGGCAACCCATTTTCAAGAGATCGCTGCAACACATAAATACCTAAACAAATTTAAACTACTTCGATTCTAAATTGTACAATAAGTTTTAATGCTATTTGAAAAATGAAATTAAAAAAAAAAAAAAAAAAAAAAAGTAGCAAATGCTCCTATTTTCTTTTATGTATGTGAAGTAATCTTTTGACTTTTTCGATCTACTCTTATATTAACAATATTTCTACAGCTATCAAATGATACTTTTTAAAAATTTTTATTTTTGTTGTTTTTGCTAACAGTAGTTTTTGAATGTAATACGCTTAAAAAAGTCTTCAATTTATGTAAAATATTTTAAACTATTTCAATCTAAAAATCACAAAAAAAAAAGGAAGAAAAACAATGAATCGAAATTTGTTAAAAGGTGGGATTTGATATTGGTAGAAATAGTGTTAAGAAAACTACATCATGAAAAAATATGAAAACGTGCAGTTTTATGTCAATTATTGTGATAAACAAGCTGAAACATTAATTATTTCAAGTGCTACTCAATGTTGAAATTGCAAATATTTATTGGGGTGTTAAAAGGAATCATTTTAGAAATGTCTAAAATAAATAAATAAATAAGAATACTGATATTTTTTCATATTTAAAATAAGCAGTAATTTATATACTTCACATCAACATTATCAATTTTCAAATGCAAAATAGTAAAAAATCTCTGTTTCAGCTATTTTCCATCATATTAAAAAATCTGCAAAGTTCATTTTAAAATTACGATGAAAAACTAATGAAATAAGAAATAAAACTTTGAAGTGAAAATTTATCTCAGTATCTCATGTTGACAATTCTAAGAACAATTAGGCTGACAACTGCTATGTTTGAAGATAGCAACAATAAATATAATCATCTTTTTTAAGCTGACAGTAAAGGTAACATTGATTCTCATTGGATGAGTAACTTTTACTTTTTGGAATGTTACAGATATACAACGAGGTGATATAAAGGATTAATTCATTTTATATAAGAGTTTACAAGCAGTAAAGAAATATTGAAAACATTTTTTTTATTATTAAAAAATAGTTTTAATAACACATTGAAGAAAATACATTTTTATTTGTGAAATTATACATTTAATCCACTAACTCTTAATGTATGATAAAATAAACAACAATCGTTAAGTGTTTATATCACACAGCACCGCATCTACTCTATTTTGCCTTTAATGTGAAAATTTTAATTCGTTTTTCAAGTATGTATCTGGTTTGCTGGATGTTTTTTTGCCAGAGCCATTATAAATCTAATAATATCATAAATAGTATAAAGGATTACAATCTACAATTGAGTTCTTAAAACAATGTGGTGAAAATTTTATTTATATAAGTTTATTAAAAATCATATAATGTTTTTGTGTGTGACTCAATAAGAAAAGAATAATTAATACAATAGCAAACGGTTAACTAATTTTTAAAGTAAAAAAATACGTAAAAGAACTCAGATTATAGGTATAAAAATAGAACAACATTAGTTCATTATGATTATCACCAATATTTTATTTATAGGATTAGATGATAATTATAAAAAAAAAAGAAATCCATTTTAATCATACCGTTTTCTAATAGCGCTTATGATATATATATTTTGAAATTTATCTGTATAATATCAATCAAGATATAAAATAGGGTACATTTCGGTTAATCGGACGCCAATATTATATATGCAATACACATGCATATATACATCTATACACATATTGTATCTATATATGCATGCAAACATATAAATATATGCTTATATATGTAAACATAGTTTCATATGTATTTATATATATATATGTATGTATAACACTGGCGCCAAGCTAAATAAAAAGTACATAAAATAATAAAGCTATCCAGAATGAAAAGTAAGTAATGAAATACAATTATTACATTATTACAAAATTTTAAAAATTATGTTTGAAAACATTCTCTAAAAAGGCCTTTTTTATTCAATAATTTAAATATCGTTAAATGTTTACTGATTACATGACCATTGATTGTGATGTTTTTTCATATACTTTTATAATTTATGAAACCATGATCTTAACCAGTTATTTTTAAAAAGGAAACAAATCTAATTAAAATGCTATTGAAATCACAGTTTTCTAATCTTCTGATTAAAATTGTCACTAGGTAAATTATGTATTTCAATAAAATAAGCAACAAATTTATTAAACTAAATGAAGTTAATGAAATAATCAAATTTTAAAACATGTTTATAAGAAGTTAATTCAAATCTTTATAATTTAAAGAAAAACAAATAGCAAGAATAATTTCTTTCATACCTGCTTTTCACTGACATTCTTTATTGCTCGATTTTGTTGGAAAAGTAATAAATCCAATACATAAGCACAATAGCTAAGGCTGGAAGCATATACACCACGCCAAAGCCAGTGTATTTATCTCGGACTTAAATATTTTGTATAAAGTATGATCTTGGAAGAACTGATCAGCAATTCATTGTTTAAATTACAAAATCCGTGTCAATACAGATCTATGTTGTCGAGAAAACTTTCTTGCATCCGTTCGAAAGCGTACTGCATGTACTCTGTTTACTTTTATTCTACGGTTAGCCAGCCGCAGACGACTTTTTTTCCTAGCAGATGCAAAATGTGTTTTTAAAAACAAAACAGCGTTATAAGAGAAGAAAAAAAAAGTTTCTTTATCTGTCATTTTTTATATTAATTTCCTGTTGAATAAACTGCTTGTGATCTAACTATTTTAAGACATTTCTGGAAAACAATAAATTAAAATTTGAAAAATTATGTTATCGTTGTAGAATAAATTGTGTACATTTATTTTACATTCAGAAAATGTTAAATCTATTTAAAATGTTTGTAAAAAGTGGCAAGCAAATTTTTAAAGAACAACTTAAAATCTTTAAACATTAACAGAAAAAAATATATACAACCATACTGTATACTAATATATACAACTATATGTATACAACTATTTTTTATAGTATTAAAGCAGCTTTTCATTACAAAACGCCTCCCAAATCTTTGCTTTTCTCAATCGGATATTATTTTCTGCTGTTTCGATTTTAAGATAAATTTAATAAATCAGTACAAACTTACCGGATTATAAAAAAACAGAAGAAAAACATTTTTTAAAATTCAAAACTAATAGATTTTTTACATCATTTTTTTTTACTTATTTTATTATTCATATACAACACCAAAAAGCATTTTCATTCGAAAAAAATAAGTTATAAATTCAAAGTTTTGAAATTTAATAGAAATAGAAATACTTTCGTATTAACCAGATACCGAGGGTTAACAATAAACAAAATCACAAAATATTTTGCTATGTATAAGCAATTTCATTTTTTTACATAATAATTTTAATAGCTTAAGCGCGAGGTTTGATTACATGTCTATTACAGCTACGTTTTATTTATATACTTTTTTATACAAGTTTATTTATATGCAAGTTTTCAGTTTCGTTGCAGAATATTTAGCCGGAAATAAATGCTGATTTTTTTTTAATGGAAACATTTTAATCTTGTGTAATTGGACTGCATACAATAGTTTTAAAAAAAGAAACATGGTTTCAGATTATTTTTGAAACCATAAAAAACAAAAAATTGAGGCACGATAGAAAAAATTACATTTGAAGAAAAATTTCTTTTTCTATTTGATAGTGAAAAAATTTTAATTGTGCAACTGATAGAAGTTAAGAAAATCATAGTAAAAGTGAAATTTATTTATCAAGTGTTGCCACCGCCAAAGTCATATTACTGTTATTCACGAATGTGTTTTTCTTTATTGTATAGATTTCTGTAAGTTTAACCAAATTTATTAATTTTTCATGGGATATAGAAAGCATTTGAAAAAATTCCATAATAATAATAATAATAATAATAATAAATTATTTCGTGGATTATATGCAAGATTATGTTTGCAGCATAATTTATAAATGCATATGGATTTAAATTGATGCATTTATATAGCATTTTTCTGTGTTAGAAAATAAATTAATGAATATAGGTTCATTTCCAATGATTGAAACAAAATACATTCATATTCAAATCCCACGAATGCATTAACACAATTCCGATAAAATAAAAAAAATGTGTCCTCTTTTCAAATAGTACTTTTAAAATTCACGTTGTGACTTAACAGCATACTGATGGTCGTTTGATCACATATGTGATGTGACTCGCTGTAACGTCGAAAAATTCTTCAAATTTGTCACAAACGTATTTTTCACATTGAGTAACGTACTTTTTGCAATTTTTAAATGTTTCCAAACAATTCATATTTTACTTACAATGGGATTTTATGAGTGCAGACATTTTGGTTATAGATGGGACGTGACCATCGTGATTTGCAAAAATATGACAAAAACATCACTGTCACTATGGTTTTTATATGGGTAATGACTATGGATCGACCGAAATAAGTTTTTAAGACCGAAAACGTAACACGAACCAAATTTCGGTAAGCTTTCTATTTTCGGTTGAAAACGAAAAATTAATGATTAATTTTTTTAAAATTATTACTGCATAAATGAATGTACACAATTATTAATTAATTAAAGGTGTATTGAGGCACATTTTTATCAAAAATATAAACATGCATAAAAACTTATGAGTGTGTAGAAGCTTCAAACGAAAAAATTATATGAACGAAACTTTTATATTTTTTGACAACCAGTAATTATAAGCATTTAGAATAGTTAACTAACTAAGTAATTAATAGTTACAGATAATCATCCCATCTAGTTCACGGCTGAAATACCAGAATTACTAAAAACTCGATTCGCATATTAAAATGTAATCGGTCTGCCAAGTCTTAGAAAACGTCTAAAAACCCGATTTCAGAATTTGACTCGTAGGTTTACTATTGCGTCTCCTGCTCTCAGTTCCCCATGTTTTTATACTTTTGGGTACGAAAAAACACAATGATAAACCTACGAGTCAACCGATAAAATCGGGTTTTCGGTCGGTTCCCACCAGGATATGAGTTAGTAGATCGATCCCGTTTTAATATGTGAATTGATTTTTAACTAATTCTGAATTTTCATCCGTGAACGCGATGAGATGGTTGTCTGTGCTGCCTCCTCCCGGTCTATAACAATGGAGAACAGATACAATAAAGGGTATTTATTTTTTAAATATACATAACTTTTCAGTTATTTAATAATTCTCATTAAAATAAACTAAAATACTACTACTTAAAAGTACTACTTAAAAAGGTTTTTTTACGAAACTAACTCTAAATAAGTCGTAATAAAAAAATAATCATTTTTCAATTTATAATTATTACTATTTTAGCAAAAATTTAAATATAGATGAGATGCATACTTAAATAAATATTTGCCTTTTCCTCCCAAAAAAAACTATGACATGCCTTCGCCTCCCTGTGATTGTTCTGAAATAACGCCCTTGTTTGAAAAATCTATCCTCGGTGCAGAAGTTGGCTGGCATTCTGTGCCTTTGTCTAAAACTTTGTAATTTTCATATAAATTAAAATGTAATTATTTCATTAACGACATAGAATGATGAATCTTTCTGAAAGATCTTTCAAAACACTTCTGCGGTTTCAAACCAAATATTTTCTGCTACTGTTAGCTGTGCACAACTTTCAATGAGCAGCTGAAAAACACCATATGCGCGTGCATGTTTGTTTTATAATTTGATCAAAGATTTTGAATCATACATGACCGAGAATTATAAACAGTGGAAGTTCATAGTAATAAATAACAAGTTGGAAGTTGGACGTCAAACGTGGTAAATGAGGAGCGTTTGTACTATAAACAAATTTATGCAATAGCTGTTAAGTTATGTAAAATTTCTCTTATGCAAAAATGCATGACTACAAAATATGAAAAATTATGTATCAATTACAGAGCAATCCAACTATATTACGCAAGTTAGAGTACGGTCAGACAAATAAAATTCTTAAACATTTTCAACTATGTTTTAGAGTGTTAAAACGCCTACTAGATTGAAATTTGAATTTCAGAAATTTACACCCAATAGACTGTAGCATATTTTAATTCTTTTGTGCAGCCGAGTCCTTTGTTTACAATCTTTACATAAGTATAATGCCACTATTCAGCTAAAATTTAAACATGCTTAAATCTAGTGAAATCACCAGAGATTATCTTCCATAGACAGCCATGTATCTAATACCTTGCGTGGCCCTGTATATAATTTTTCTACATTCTATAAACATATATTGGTTTAGTAAATGCAGTTCAGCGTAAAAATACATAACTTATTTAAAAACCATATCTAAATTATTATTTTCATATTCTGTAACTTGTACAATTTCAGTTGTGTTACCCTGTATATGATCTACAGCATTTATACATACAACGCAATCAGCAAACACTTTGTTAAATTTAAAAGCTCATATCACTACTAAAAATGCACTTCTAGAAATCATCTCCAATATTCAGTATTTCGGTTGCAGTATAGTATCCGACATCTTTTGTATGCCCCTATGATTACTGTGCACTTTCTATTATACAGGATGCAACTCAGAGTAAACCTCGGCAACGTATATCAATTCCATTATATGTGAAAAAAATTAACATGGTTAAAATATGTCGAAGATAAAGTTTCACCTTATACTATTATGTAATGGAATTCTTTTGTGTGGCCCTGTAAATGAATAATAAACGTATTTTGCACCGCATATTGTAACAGAGTATATATTTTAGTACACCTCAGTAAATGCATATTAATTTCATTCATTAATTTCATTTTGTTTAAAAGGCAGTAATACCGTCAAAATGCACTTAAACATTTTTTTTTTTTTTTTTTGAATTGGCCGTGATGTAACGGAAAGTTTTTGACCATCCCTGTAATTAAACTATACATCCGATTTTCACAAAGTTTGAAATGACTCGACAAAATTTTGCAATAATTATATACTTCAAATTTCAAAGCATTCTGTTGGGTAGATTTTACTCTATTATATGCGTATGGATAGACGGACAGATAGACAGATGGAAAACGGATTGAACGGCGACTACGTGTGCTACCTATTTATATAATTACGAACGCATCTAAAAAGCATATCATTTAAGCGGAAACAGTTCAAATCAAGAAGTCATGATGAAAATTTCCAAAGTAGATTTCTAGAATTCAGACAGTTTCGGTCTAGCCGAATTTTCAGCAGCATTTTTGCCAAAAACGAATTTTCGTTGAAACTCGGATTTTTGGCCGAAAACGAAAACGAATTTTCGGTCTAGCTCTAGTAATGACAATAAATGCAACTAAGATAATTTTTACATTTTTAATTATATATAACACACAAATTTGTGTAACTCCAAATATTTTATATAATTTACACATCTGTCTGAGTTTATAAAGCGGTAACAAATTGCATACTTGACTTCGTAAGTCATATACACATAAAAACAGCTAAATTTTTGTTCAAAGTGTGTAATTTTAGAAATTTACACACACGTTTGTGTACACATAAGTATGTTTAAAATAGAATAACTCATCAATTTGTGTAAATCTAACGATTTTTCTTCATTTACACACTTATCTGTGTTTTTCAAGTGATAACAAATTACACACTTATTTTAGTATGCTAAATACACATAAAAACAGGTAAATTTCAGAAAAATGTGTGTAAATTTTACGACAGGTGTGTAATTTTATAAATTTACACATATATATGGGTAAAATTAGCTGATTTACACATTTATTTTTTAGAGTGTAGGGATATAGGGACAGAAAAAGCGACTTTGTTTTATACTATGTAGTGAAGTGAAGACCTTTTTAATGTGTACAATAATTAGTACATTATTTTGATAAATCTTGTAGGGTTCAGCCTGCGTTTGCAATGTATAAGCGGAAAAAATGAAATTATTTACGACATCACATTAAAAACCTCAAAAATAACAGTATTTATCCACTATTTAATGGATGCTATTATACATATAAACCTTCCTCTTGAATCACTCTATCTATTAAAAAAAAACCGCATCAAAATCCGTTGCGTAGTTTTAAAGATTTAAGCGTACATAGGGATATAGGGACAGAAAAAGCGACTTTGTTTTATACTATGTAGTGAAGTGAAGACCTTTTTAATGTGTACAATAATTAGTACATTATTTTGATAAATCTTGTAGGGTTCAGCCTGCGTTTGCAATGAATAAGCGGAAAAAATGAAATTATTTACGACATCACATTAAAAACCTCAAAAATAACAGTATTTCTCCACTATTTAATGGATGTTATTATACATATAAACCTTCCTCTTGAATCACTCTATCTATTAAAAAAACCGCATCAAAATCCGTTGCGTAGTTTTAAAGATTTAAGCGTACATAGGGATATAGGGACAGAAAAAGCGACTTTGTTTTATACTATGTAGTGAAGTGAAGACCTTTTTAATGTGTACAATAATTAGTACATTATTTTGATAAATCTTGTAGGGTTCAGCCTGCGTTTGCAATATATAAGCGGAAAAAATGAAATTATTTACGACATCACATTAAAAACCTCAAAAATAACAGTATTTCTCCACTATTTAATGGATGTTATTATACATATAAACCTTCCTCTTGAATCACTCTATCTATTAAAAAAAACCGCATCAAAATCCGTTGCGTAAAGCGTACATAGGGATATAGGGACAGAAAAAGCGACTTTGTTTTATACTATGTAGTGAAGTGAAGACCTTTTTAATGTGTACAATAATTAGAACATTATTTTGATAAATCTTGTAGGGTTCAGCCTGCGTTTGCAATGAATAAGCGGAAAAATGAAATTATTTACGACATCACATTAAAAACCTCAAAAATAACAGTATTTCTCCACTATTTAATGGATGTTATTATACATAAAAACCTTCCTCTTGAATCACTCTATCTATTAAAAAAACCGCATCAAAATCCGTTGCGTAGTTTTAAAGATTTAAGCGTACATAGGGATATAGGGACAGAAAAAGCGACTTTGTTTTATACTATGTAGTGAAGTGAAGACCTTTTTAATGTGTACAATAATTAGTACATTATTTTGATAAATCTTGTAGGGTTCAGCCTGCGTTTGCAATGTATAAGCGGAAAAAATGAAATTATTTACGACATCACATTAAAAACCTCAAAAATAACAGTATTTCTCCACTATTTAATGGATGTTATTATACATAAAAACCTTCCTCTTGAATCACTCTATCTATTAAAAAAACCGCATCAATATCCGTTGCGTAGTTTTAAAGATTTAAGCGTACATAGGGATATAGGGACAGAAAAAGCGACTTTGTTTTATACTATGTAGTGAAGTGAAGACCTTTTTAATGTGTACAATAATTAGTACATTATTTTGATAAATCTTGTAGGGTTCAGCCTGCATTTGCAATGTATAAGCGGAAAAAATGAAATTATTTACTACATCACATTAAAAACCTCAAAAATAACAGTATTTCTCCACTATTTAATGGATGTTATTATACATATAAACCTTCCTCTTGAATCACTCTATCTATTAAAAAAAACCGCATCAAAATCCGTTGCGTAGTTTTAAAGATTTAAGCGTACATAGGGATATAGGGACAGAAAAAGCGACTTTGTTTTATACTATGTAGTGAAGTGAAGACCTTTTTAATGTGTATAATAATTAGTACATTATTTTGATAAATCTTGTAGGGTTCAGCCTGTGTTTGCAATGAATAAGCGGAAAAAATGAAATTATTTACGACATCACATTAAAAACCTCAAAAATAACAGTATTTCTCCACTATTTAATGGATGTTATTATACATATAAACCTTCCTCTTGAATCACTTTATCTATTAAAAAAAAACCGCATCAAAATCCGTTGCGTAGTTTTAAAGATTTAAGCGTACATAGGGATATAGGGACAGAAAAAGCGACTTTGTTTTATACTATGTAGTGATGATACTAATAAAGATTTTTTTGAACCCTCTTCAGTTTATGACCTATTACAACTCCATCCCATAACTTTCCTCTGTGATTATCCGTGTCATTCGCATAATAAAAAAATAGCCAAAACAATATTGAGGTATTTCATATATTCGTTAGTGCAGTAAACAAAGAGATTTCAACTTTAAAATACATACCAGAAAATTTAAAAACTGATAAGATGTATAGAAAACCTTTGTGTTTAAGTAAAAGAATGATGTGTGAAAATCAAAGCAAAAGGAAAGCATAAGTATGTTTCAATGAACGAAATTGTTCATTTTATGAGTAAATATGATTCAAAGCATCTCTCAGATGATGGTACTGGCAGCGCCACTGATTGATCCAAGATGTAATATAAATGAAAATGAAAAACTATTAAATGTATAAATGTAAAACGATTCCGTAAGATATACTGAATACAAAGGTCCTAAGAATGTGTGTTTGTATACTTCGTGCATTGAATTTTCCAAATCAAGTTTTGATACATATTGGTGCAGTATTTCATAGATTAGACTTTAGTTTACTAAAGGGAATAATTATTTTGTATATCCATAAATACTTATTTTTACTTATTTTTTAGATAATTTTTAATCTTCTGGAAAATGTTTTTTTTTCTTTTTTTATTGCTTGTTTTATTTTCTCTCAGGGTTGTTCTCAAGTTCCCTCCTCAACAAACGAGAAAGTTTCTGAGATATTGTCTAATTTATTTTTAAACATAAAGTCGCAAAGCTGATATTCATGACTAGAGTCCTGCAACGAGTAAACCTGGACTAAAACACAATGTAAACGACCGATGCCAATATTTACAATATTTATTATATCCACATTGTTTTTTTTTTTTTTTTTTTTTTTTTTTTTTTGTATTGATGTCAAATTAGCTTATTCTCTTGAGGCACATTTATACTTAAATCGGTTTTTAAGTATACTGCTTAATAAGCGCAAAATTTCCGACACTTTTATTAACTCAGTTTTGAATGTAAAGAAAGAAAATTGTGAAAGCTGGCTATGGAAGCGATATCTGATCGAAACGAATCTTCCATTTTTTATTAAATAAATCGACTTATATATATTATTGACTTATAAACAATTTTGATCATATAGCAACAAATTTTTCTTCTCTTTCTGGGTAGTTTTTTTTCCTTAAGTCCAGAAATTCGGTTCAAAATGCCAACTTTGAATGTATTTTCTGAAAGATCATTTATGTTTGCCAAAAAAATGGAAAACGTCTGTCAATTAACCATTTATCTACCGATGGTACTTATAAGTACCATTAAAAAAAGGTATTATAAAATTCTTTTAATACGTATGTTAGTTGTAATACTATTTAGAATGAGTTACATATACATTACTTTATCTTGTTCCAAAAGCATTATTGGTTACGCAAAACAAAAATATTTTTAAATAATGATTTATTTTGTCTTTGCATGTTTTCAGCTTTCTTGGCGCTGAGGGAGTGGATGGGGATTTTTCAATGCGGAAATATTTCGATATTTATATTATAAGAACATAATATTTGTACATTTTATAATTTTACAAAATATTAAGAAAATAATTAGAAATAAAGATTTGAGTGGGGTTATAAAAAATTGCACAAAATCCCTGTAAATTCCAATTTAATTAATCCTTCTAAATCCTAAAATCCTTCAAATATTTATTAAATGATTATATAAATCTCTTAATTTAGTTTAAACAATTTGCATAATATGCTTTAGAATGTAAAATTTTCTTGAATTCATAATGCGTAGATAAAGGGTTAAAAATATTTTTGAATAACATCTGCTTATTTTCATATGTTTCCGAACAAAAATGAATTTAAACTTGTGTTGTAATGATAGTTGCCCTTTTGGACTTGAGTGGAGTCTTATATTTCGCTTATGGTAAAATCGTTTCCATTGAAAATTATTCATAGGTTATCAGCTTCGTTTAAATTTTTATATCCGATCCGTATTTAAAACTCTGTTCTGCGGTTTTGTTGCGAAAGTTGGCGAAAATTGTTTATCCCTCGCCAAAAAGTGTGGTTTTAAGCAACAGGCGATAACGCATATTTTCCTGTATCTCTCGATCTCCTTCGCTATTGACCTTTGGGAGGATACGGTAAATTACAGTGAGCTACACGCAGGTTCGCCTTATAAAGACACGTTTTTCAAGTTTTTTTTACCCCTAAAACGTGTAAATCCGTCGAAAACTGCATTTCGAAAATTTGCGTGAATCGAATACTTCCTTCTTGTAAATAAAGAAGAAAATAAAAATATATAGCTAATAATATAAGTTCCATTGAAATCCATTCAGAAAAATTAAAGATGTGAGCTGCCGAAACAAAATTTTCATTTGAATTTTATGCACGCACAGTAGAACGAATGAAATAAAAGTAAAAAAAAAAAAAAAAGAATATTGCCCAGTTAAACTGATGGTATTGAGCTCACAGGCTACGCATACTAATTGTACATTACAGCATTATATTTTCAAGGATTAATTCCGCTCGAAAAACAAGTTAAACGGCGGCGGCGGGGGGGGGGGGCAGCTCCCTCCATTTCCCCGTTTTATACTTAATCATTGAAACCCTTAAACTCATCAGGGATATGCTTTATCATATAAAAAATCTATATCCAAAATTCAGAACAACATTCCCACCGATTCCTCATTTATACTTATCCAATGAATTCCCAAAACCATCCAGGGTAGCGCCTTATCAGAATGAACCTATATCCAAAATTTGAAGCAAATCAGAAAATTCTACGTAAAAAACCCATTTATATAGATCAAGGGGAAGGGCATAGCCCCCATTCCCCCCTGTTTATACTTATCCAATGAACACCTAATATTACTCACTGAGGCACATCATCAGGATGATCAATTACCTAAATTTTGAATGAAAACTGATAATTCTGCATGAAAACCCATTTCAGTAAATTAAGGGAAGGGGCATTACCCCATCGTTCTCTCCCCTTTGTACGCATCGAATGAACTCCAAAAACTAATCAGAAAAGCGCCTTATCAGAAGATACATGTATCCAAAATTTCAAGGGAATCGGATCATTTTATCATGAGTTATCGCGTTACGCACATACGCACGTACATACAGAACGGAGTGGCACATAAGCTCTCAAGCTTTGATAGCTGTGAGCTAAAAACTATATAAACTCAAATTATGAAAGTCAAATAATGAAAAGTAAACTCAAGACAGTGAAATCGGTTAAGCTGTCAATCGTGGTGACCGATTTCTGAACATGTAAGTAAATATAATATCTATAGTCGGCCCATTAATAAGAATTGACATAAATACACTTATTTATTTTTTATATTAAAAAATATTATATATTTTTTCTTTTAATAGTACTATTGTATAATTTTACAAAATAATGACAGAAATTAATACGAGGCTTTTAAAAAGTTTGTCAGCTGTTAGCAAAAAAAATGGGAAAAACGGTTATTTGATCGCAACCAGAGAAAAGCTAGTCGTTGGGAGTCATCGTAATACTTGCTCATCAGGAGTATACATAACTATGAAATGAGAAATAAAGCATGTATGAACTACTTATAAAATGCATTGAAATTCCAAAATAAAATTTAAACGTATGTAATATATTGTAATGGTCTATTGACGAATTGCGGGTACTACTTGATTATCCCGTTGACTCATTTTGATAAATTATATTAATCGCAAAACTACTCATTAATTATATACAAATTGGCATAATTTTTGTTTCCAATAACGAAAGAACAAATAAATTGGCAAAAGATTAATAAAAACACAAATAAAAATCAATTTAAAAATCACTTAATGACATACAAACATATATGAGGAGCCCAGAAGCCAAGGGGTATAAGTGACAAAATTGAAAAAAATGAGTTAAGTGCACGGGCTATCTGGAAATATGTCTATTTATTTGTAGGTAAAGAGTTAAGAGTGATTTTTTTTCATTATGTACTAAGTTATAGGGGTCAGTCACTTAACTTCTTTCCCAAAACTGTGAAACGCGTGGAGGCCAAGGGGTATAAGTGTAGTTGCGTCCGTTAACGTCTATATAACAGAAGTACGACCAACGACATACATACAAAGCCATTTGCTTTTTTTATGCATTAATATATGCATTTTAACTGTTATCAAGTAAGAAAAATCATGCGTTAATAATGGATCATGAAACATTTTCCGACACTCCCTGAAATCTTTAAAAATTTTTGCTATTGAGGGTAATAAAGTGTTACTGTCCATTGCCAAATATGTATTCTGATACTTTTGAACAGCTCTATGTTTTATTTGTCGGTTGATATATACTGTATAATGGGAAAAATTAGTTTAGCAAGAAAACACATAACAGTTTGAAATTTCTCTTTCGGCAGTTTATACTAATAGATGGAAGCATACTTTTATACTTTTGTTCATCCTGTAGTTTATCTTGAACCTTTATTATACGCCATTATTTAGCTGAAATTTACTTCAAATTAAACACACTTAAGAATACTGAAATCACATTTCCAGAAATTATCATGACCATGTATAAAAATTTGTGTATGATCCTGTATATCATTTTATCTATATTTTACAAGCATTTCTTAGTAAACTGAATGCAGTTCAGCATAGAAATACAAGACTTATTTAAAAGCAATCTTTAAGTAAAGTACGCTCATATTCTGTAACCTTTACGAGTATTTTTGTGTAGCCCTGTATATGAACTATAACATTTATACATATCATAGAACGTGTATAAATTTAGTAAAACTTAAAAGCGCAAATCATAATTAAAATAGCATTTTGTTCATCCATCAATCATTATCGATAATTATACAGTACTTCGGATAGAAATTCGGTCCTATTTGAAATATTTTTTGTGTCCCTGTAAATACTGTGTACTTTGTATTATGTGCGAAATAATTTATATTAAGCCTCAGCGATATACATTAATTTTATTATGCATAAAAATTGTAATATAATTAAAACAAGTCGCAAACAATTCCCTCTTTATCATTAGGTAATGTAAATCTTTTGTATGGTCCTGTAAATAAATGATAACTATTCTTTTCACCTCAGATTTCATAGAAAGTCTATTTTAGTGCAATTCATAAATGCATATAAATTTTAACTTGTGACAAGGTGTAACATATTTCAAATTCATTTAAAACGATTTTTCCCATAACCCGTAATGTGACGGAAAAATTTTGATTGTCCCTGTAAATAAACTAATCATGTTAGAAACTTCATTTGCAATAAGTTCGTGTTGAGGTAAATATGAATAATTCCCAAAAATTTCAGGGCAATCCAAATATATTTACGAGAGTTAGGACAGACGGACTGACAAACCAAAATCATATTCACTTTTCAACTTTGTTGGTAAGTGTTAAAAAATATGAAATTCCAATGTTTCTAAACTTATAATAAAATTTTAAAACTTATATTAGAACAAAAGTTTTTGATTTCATTCATTTATATCAACATTGTTCATAAATTTTTCGTAAATTCATTTTTTTATTTCATAATTTTTCCTTTTTTAGAATTTATATTGAAACAAAATTTTTTCCTTTGATTTATTTGTATCAGCATTAATCTTAATTTTTTCATAAATACAATTTTTTATTTAATAATTTTTCATTTCTTGTGTTCATTCGGCACTTGTACCCTTTAGTTTTCAAGCAGTTTTCATTACTGCTTGGAAGCCAAGGGGTATAAGTGCCAAATGATGATAAATGTTGCTTAGTTATAAATTAAAAAAATAATCTATTCCACCTTTTTTTTAAAACAGTTATTGAAACAAGAGTTCAAGGATCACTAAGAAATAAGCAAAATTTTCATATTTCAATTCATTCAATTACAGTTGATGTGTAACTTTGAACTCAATTTACTCGAAATCTAAATTTTGTCACTTGTACCCCTTGGCTTCTGGCAGTGCTGTAATTGGGCGGGAACGCGTGGGAGCGCCGTTCCCAGAAATATTTGTTTTGTTACTGTAAAAAAAGAGAAAAATAAATCGTGTACGAGCGCAATTCATTTTTTCTTCAAGCAAAACCTTCATTTTTGCTAGCTTTAAGGAGATTCGTTTCCATTTATCAAGAAAGGAGATAGTTCGACCAATCAGATGCTTTGAAGCGGTCACACTGCCACAGCCCCTTGAATACTAGGCCTGAGCGCTGACACTAAAATGATGGCTACCAAAGACAGATTTTTTAAAGGTGTGCACGGTCCCCTAAATTTTGACTCCAGTATTTTATAAAAGATTTCTGAGATTTCTTTAATCTCAGAAAAATAAAGCGAAAAAACTTTTAAAAAAATCATTGGTACCAAAACTGAAGACACTGTACGCAGGCTGAAAAAAATTAGCACTGATGCCTTGTATTCAGGGGGTGGAAGTTTTGAACTGACGTCAGTTGCCCTATTCTTACTTAATGAAAGCAAATTACATTACTATAAAAACTTCAATACAATAACTATAACTGTTAATTTTTTTAAAAAGTCGGCTTTTGATTAAATGTTTCAAATTGGCTTTTGGGTTAGCAAAAATCTGGTAGCATCATGATCTATAAAAATTAGAGTTCCCACAAATACTTTTTTCCAACTACAGCACTGGCTTCTGGGGTCCTCATATAATATGTTTTAGTCAAGTGAATGTGACATTTACGACAATCCATTATTGGCATTTAATCTTATAGTTTGTCGATAGTTTTTTCGTTGACGGACTAATCAAATAGTAAAAGAAACATCCTTATAATTCCAAAATGATATAATTATTAACTAACAATTTACTGCGTCGGATAAAGTGTCTGATTTCCAATTAAAATATATATTTGAATTGAAATTTGCATAAAATACAGGGTCATGAAAAATCAAAGAATATGGAAAATAAAATTATAAATATCTCGACAATTAATTATCCGATTGGCTTCATTATTTATGGAAAAATTATGTTACTTTATTGTCTTTCATAGTCACTCCTCAAAAAAGAAAAAAAAAAATGAAAATTTTATATATCTTTTATCAGAACGAATACTTCGAGAGTTCGAAGAAAATAGTTCCGGATAATCGAGGTTACTGATATTCAATAGGCTTCTTTCTATTGTTACATACTAAGTACATGCTAAATTTTAATTCTCTAACTCAAATTTTTCGGGAGATAAAGCGTTAACAGTCCAGACGGACGGAAATTTATTATTATTATTATTATTATTATTATTATAAAAATGTGTTTTTCGGAATCTCCAGTATCTAAAACTTGTAAATCCATCGTTTATTTATTTATTTGTTTTTAAAACAATTACTAGACTTACCCTATATACTACGCATGATGGGTAAGTAAAAAACAGACCCTTTTTGTCGCATGGGCAAATCGGGACTTTACCCATGAGCTCCAATATATTAATCCATAATCCATATATTAATTTACATTTTTTTTTTCTAATTCAAAATCTTAAATTTTTCAAGTACAAAATACAAATTTAATTTTTAAAAGATTTTACCTAATTTTCTGAAAAACAAATTTCATTTTGAACTGACAGAGCTCAATTTTTTCGCAAAGCTAATCTCAACCAAACAAAAATAATTTGATTTTAAACCGTTTAAACGCCAATGTTCCCAAATGGGAACATTGCATTATTTTTAATACAAAACATATATTTTCCAACATAATAACGATGTCCTTATTTTTCCTATAAAATATAAGGTTGATTTAAACTTTTGAAAAGAAAATATTTATGTTTAAGCATTTATCACAGGTATAAGGAATATGTAAATTCATTAATTTGCATAAAATATATATTATTTGCTTTTATCGTTTTCTCTATATTACTTACATTTGACCGCTAGGAATCTAAATGTTTTTGGAATTCGAGAAAACCCTCAAGAACAATATACAATAGCATATAGCGAAAAATAATTTGTTAGATTTGCATAGGTTGTCAATCAATAATCACGTTCCAAAATGCGAATATTGAAATGAAAACAGCCAAAAAACTGCAGAAATATATTTTTTTAGTATTTTCTAAATTTGTATGCATAAATTAAAACATATGAAGCTGTAATATAGGAAAAACAAAATTATAATTATAATTGCGATATTAATTCGGCGTCTAAACGGTTAATAGATTTGCATTAGCAATGAATTTAAATCATATTTAAATTTTAGTGATTGAAAATAACCAGTATGTAGTACAACTTAAAAAGATGCAAAAGAAAGTAACTTGATAAACTCACATTTATATGTTAAATTATTGAGCATTTTTTTGCTAGTTGAAGTAATTAAATTTATCTTAAAGCAATATAAACAAGTTGTTAAAGTTTACATAAAAGAGTCTTGTTCTGTACCAAGAAAAAAGAATTATTTAACCGTTTAAACGCAAATGTTCCCAAATGTGAGCATTGCATGGTTTGTAATACAAAATATTTTCCAACATAATAACGATGTCCTTATTTTTCCTATAAAATATAAGGCTGATTTAAACTTTTCAAAAAAAAAAAAAAAATGTTTATGTTTAAGAATTTATCACAGGTATAAAGAAAATGTAAATTCATTAATTATTATTTATCTTTTATTATTTTTCTATATATATTCTGTAATTATTATGTTTTATTTGCTTTTATCGTTTTCTCTATGTTACTATTTGACCGCTAAGAATCTAAATGTTTTTGGAATTCGAGAAAATACTCAAGATCAATATACAATAGCATTTAGCGGAAAAAAAATGTAATATTTGCATAGATTGTCAATCAATTATCCTGTTCCAAAATGCGAACACTGAAATGAAAACAGCCAAACAAACTACAGATTTTTTTTCTAAATTTGTATGCATAAATTAAAATATTTGAAGCTGTAATATAGGAAAAACAAAATTATAATTACATTGCGACATTAATTCGGCGCGTAAACGAGTCTTGTTTTGTGCTAAGAACGAAGAGCATTTTTATTAATTAAGGTACTTAATTTAGAATTGATGGAGCTGAGAATTTTCTTCTATTTAAAATTCAAGGTGCGAAAATGCTGTTTATGCATTACAACACATGATTCACCATCAGTTTTGTTTGAATAATGTTGCAACGGTTTGAATACCCCTTCCCCTCATAATTTATCTTTGCGCAAGTCCCCAATTAATCATAAATGGGGCCTTGTAAAAAAGGCTGATTATTAATAATATAAAAAATACTTGCATTTCTTAGCTGATAAATTATGAAGTACGAAGAATGGCTGCATGCAGGTAAATTGCAATATTTCATTTGAAGCCCAAAATAAACTACTCATAACGTATTTTATCTCGACGTGGCCGATTACAGAGGAATGACTGATTATTGGTGCCTTTACATTAAAAAATCAAAAATGCCTGCTTACCTTATTACTTGTAAATGAAGAACTTACACAGAACACTGCCGAAGTAGATTTGATTTCAGGTTCTCAATTTGATATTCTTAACTAGCATGGATTTCTATATTAAGACGATTAAATAAGATACATTTTGCCAGCTTTGCTATGCTTAGAGAAAATTTTGTCAGCAGTAGGAAACAAAACCGGTTTCACTAGTTGCTTCAACGAACAACACTATTTTACCAGTCACATCTCCATGCCTGCCACAGATGAAAAGAAAAAAAAAAACTACATTACCTTTTTCCCACGTATTTATTCACCTGAAACACCAGAAACTAGGGCTACAAGCTTATAATAACAATATCAAGAAATAATATCAAGTTATGATAATAAGAGAAACCGCTAAATAAGGGACACCTATGGCACCGGAACTTTTGTCCCTTAAATAGAGGTGTCCCTTATTTGGTACTTCTTATATTGTTTTTAATTAATCGTTCAGAAGGATATAAAAGTAAAAAAAAGCATTAAAGGTGAAATTTAAATGTACCCGAAATATATAAATAACGTTAATCATACATAAAAAGGAGAAAAGAGAATTAATTAAAATTTTTAGTTAATTATTAAATCATTAGATGAATTGTAGAATTATTGATTTGAATTTTTCATGCAAACTGTGTACATGCAAAGAAAAAAAAAAAAAAAAAAAAAAAAAAAGAAGAATTTTACTTGAAGTAATCAGTCAAAAGGAATTGTTTTTCAAATTTCAATTTTTCACTACAAACCTTTCAAGTCTTCGTTAACCCTTTATCTACCGACGGTACTTATAAGTACCATTAAAATAACTTATTATAAAATACTTTTAATACGTCATTTAGTGGTAATACTGTTTAGAATGAGTTACACATACATTACTTTACCTTGTTCCAAAAGTATTATTGGTTACACAAAACAAAAATATTTTTACAAAGATGTTTTTTTTTTTTTTTTTTTTTTTTTTTTTTTTTTTTGCCTTTGCATTTTTTTTGTTTTCTTGGCGCTGAGGAAGGGAAAGGGGGATTTTTCAATGTGGAAATATTTCTATATTTCTATTGTTGGAACATTATACTTGTACATTTTATAATTCTACAGATTTCAAAGAAAATAATTAAAAATAAAAGATTTGAGTGGGGTTATAAAAACTGCACAAAATCCCTGTAAATTCAAATGTAATTAATCCTTCTAAATCCTTCAGTTCTTCTAAAATCCTTCAAATATTTATTAAATGATGATGTAAATCTTTTAACTTAGTTTAAACAATTTGCGTAGAATGCTTTAGAATGTAAAATTTTTATGAATTCATAATGCGGTAGATAAAGGGTTAATCATACTTATAAATTTTAGTTCTTCATTACCAGCAGTATTTATAAAATATATATATATATTCAACTGTTTTGCGTATTTTAAGGCAGCAAATCTCTCAACTGCTCTGCTCAGGAAGCAGAAAACGTTTTGACACATTTACAAATTCATTTTTTAACGGAAAAGTATAAAATTGGAGCAATTGACTATGAAAGCGATTTGGAATTAAACTGTGTTTTCAATATTTTGTTAAACAAATTACCTATTTAGTTGCAAGCGGTTTTGATCACGTGGAAAACACGTTTTTTATCCTTTCTTGGGTAGTTGTTCTTCTTTCGTGTCAGAAATTGGTTCAAAACGTCCACTTCGATAATATTTTCTGAAAGATCTATTGCATTTGCAAAGAAAGAAAGAAAAAACAGCTTGATTACATATTTTCTGGACAACAACGGCTCCTAGTTTCCGGCATTTTCGAATTAAAATAAATTAAAACTTATGTCTTAAAAGTTGCCTTTGTTGGATTTGAGAACAGTCTAAAAGCATCTGTAACGTTCCTTATTTCACATTTTTCTTTTATTCTCACTTAAAAATCATCCTCACAACTTTAAACATTACTTTCAATGGGGATAAACGCACTGATGTCGAATCAGTTTTGTAGGTAAATAAATGCTCGTTAATTGTGTCGTATGCCTCAGTATCAATATGACTGTCTATCTGTTTGATAAGTTCACAAAAATCTGTATTTTTATTTTCATCACAGACTATTTCATTATCTGAAATGCAAAAACCAGTCCCTTTAACCCTTTCGTGGTTATAAGCGAGTATACGCGCCCAGAATACCACTTAATTTGAATTCCGAAATGCCATACTGACACCGGAATTTTTAAATGAAAATTTTAATTTTACAAAGAACGTAAAAGAAACCATTTATATATTATGAAATAAATTTGTTTTTAAATTCCGGTGTCATTCAATCATTTTAGTATTTTATGAATAAAAGTGCTTTAACTGTCAAAAGATTAATCTCATTTTCAAGTGTCCCGTAAATCGAGTGTCCCTTATTCAGAGGTAAATAAACAAGTCATATGCCAAGGAACTGGGACTGGAAGTTTGTCCGTTAAATAGAGGTGTCCCTTATTCGGAGTGTCCTTTATTTGGAGGTTTGATTGTATCAAGAAAATCCTGAAAAAAAGCGGCCGCTACCGCGTTTGTTTCGTTATTGCGACATTTGATTCAGCATAAATACAGATAAATGCATGCGTAAAATACTGCAAATTTATTCTGTATGAATTATTTTCGGAAATATTTATATACATACTAATTAAAATTCCTATATACTTGATAGTTAAAAATTTAAATTGTTATTTTATAAATATAATGAAAATTTTCATACAATTGCTTTAAGACAGAAAAAAGAATTCGTGTATAATTCATACCTCATATATGTCAATCATATATGTCCTTGAAAAATTCTAAAACTTCATATAAAAATAAAGTATAAGCATACATTTTCTAACCACAGAGCTTTTTAGCTCACAGGCTATCATAGCCTGAGAGCTTATGTGCCCGTCCGTTCTGTATGTACGTTCGTGCGTAACGCGATAACTCATGATAAAAATATCCCATTCACTTGAAATTTTGTATATAGGTATATCCTGATAAGGCGCTTCCCTGATTAGTTTTTGGAGTTCATTCGATATGTATAAGAGGGGGAACGGGGGGCACATGCCCCTCCCCTTAATTGATATAAATGGGTTTTTCATGCAGAAATAATAGTTTTTGTTCAAAATTTACACATAGGATCTTTCTGATGAAGCACTTCCGTGATTGGTATTAGGTGTTCATTGGATAAATATAAACAGGGGAAATGAGGGGGGGTCTAATGCCCCTGCCCTTAATTTATATAAATGGGTTTTTCATGCAAAATTGTCAGATTTCGTTCAAATCTCCGAATAGTTTTGGAAGTTCAATGGTTAAGTATATAAAAGAGGGGGATAACTCCTCTTAAAATATATAAATGGGTTTTTATTAAGAATTATCCGATTTACTCTGAATTTTGGATATGGATTTTTTTATGATAAAGCATGTCCTGATCAGTTTAGAGGGTTCAATGATTAAGCATAAAAAGGGGAAAGGGAGGAGCTGTTCCCCCCTCCTTAATTTTTCTGCGAACGGAATTAACCTTTGAAAATATAAGGCTGTAATGTACAATTAGTATGCGTAGCCTGTGAGCTCAATGCCATCAGTTTAACTGGGCAATATTCTTTTTATTAATGACGTGATTATGAACGTTTTTCCCAAGCAGACGAATTTTTGTAGCCTTGAACCAAAAGGTGCTGTGCATATATAACGTTATCATTTTAGTGGGGCGGGGGGGGGGGGTCTGGCACATGGCATCGTAAGATAGCTCTAGGGGTAGGGGGGGTGTCTTTCGATATCGATATCATTTTTGAATCAATCAAAATTGTCTCTTTTTATTCGTAACATGGTCTTTGGTTCAAAATAGTATAATACTTTTTTACTCTGTTACCTATTTTTATGAAAATACAAAGTTATTATTAAAATTTACTAAATTATTATGAAATTATCTAATTTTAAACTATCGGATACCCCAACGTTTGAAATTCCTATTCATCTTCATATGTGCATACATATATAATCACGATTCGAGAAACCATATGCGAAGTATACTTGAAATGAAGCTTGTGTTTACCAATAAATAAAAGAGAAAGAATGTTGTCCACTTGTTTTATTGATAGAGAATTTCTATCCGCCTCCTAACCCCTACCCCTCCTCCGTTCGAAGCATGCGCAACAAGACTTTATTACTGTTGAATGGATTATGTAACAAAAAGCTATAATAAAATACTTTCAAATAGCAGCTGTTTATTTTAAGTGTTATTTGAATGAAGCTATATTTTATTACTGATTTCTCTTTATTTGAATCAATAAAGTATGCATTAAATAAACTTAACCCGGTTTATATGTTACGGCAAACAAAAGAACTAAACTATTAAAAACAAGTTTGAAATTGCACGTGAATGTAGCAAATGAGGTGCGTTCGTACAATAAGGAAGTTTTAAAAATATTCAGATCTTGCTCATATAGTAGAGCGTACTTCGGATACAGTATAGTAGTCGAAATCTTTGTGTTTCTGTAAATATGCAGGAAGTAATTTTTATTACACCTCAGCAACGTATATCTTATTCATAAAATGTGAAATAGTTGAATATAATTAAAACACGCCTCAAATAATGTTTCCCTGTATAACATTATGTAGTGGAATACTTTTGTGTGGCCCTGTAATTTAATAATAAAAATTCTTTGCATCGCAGATTGTACAGAATGCATATTTAGTATATATTTCATAGATTCATGCCAATTCTATTATGTTCGAATGAGTGTAACATCATTAAAATGCATTTGAAACTTTTTTCCCATTGACCATAATGTAATGGAATACTTTTGATTGTCCCTGTAAATGATCTATCCATTCGACTTTCATAACATTTGAAATGACTCGACAAAATTACGTAATAATTATATGTTTTAAATTTCAAACGATTAAAATGCATTTGAATCTTTTTTCCCAATTGACCGTAATGTAACGGAATCCTTTTGATTGTCCCTGTAATTGATCTATGCATCTGATTTTCATAACATTTGAAATGACTCGACAAAATTATGTTATAATTATGTATTTTAAATTTCAAACGATTCGGCTGGGTAGTTTTTGTATTGTTATATGCGGACAGACAGACAGACGGACATACAGACAGACGGACAGACAGTCGGACAGACGGACGGACTGAGCGACAACAATAGGTGCTACGTATTTACATAATTACGAACGCACCTAAAAAAAGATAAATTACCAATGACGGATCTAAGGGGGGGGGGGCGATGGGGCGATCGCCCCCCCCCCTTGGGCCCATGGGATGACTGCAGCTAGCGCGGGTTAATTGGTAGGGTCTTTGGACAATGGAAGCCCCCTTCTAAATTTTCGCTCGCTTTGGGGTTACTGCTTCAGTGAGTACACATACAGTGATTGATTTAGGCTTTTTATCGCTCGAATGGCTAAATGAATTTATTATTAATAAAGAGTTTTTCAGTGATGTCTCAGTTGAACACCAAAGGAGAAATCGTGTAAATTTTTTTTGTTTAAATCTTGTAATTGCATGATATACAAATATATGCAGCAAGTAAAATATTTATTAATTATTTATTGATTATACATATGTTTATTTGCAATTGATAAGAGTGTAAAAATGAGACAAATAATTTTAAAAACTTTTTAAAAATTATTTACACTTTTGAGAAAAATACGTCAACATCTGCATATTTATTTCGCTATACTGCAAGGGGATCGCTATAATGGATTTTACCAGTTTAAATAACATGTGAGGCAAGATTAAAGAGAGATAGTTTGTATTATGCTTGTTACGGATTTGCTTGTTACCATTTTGATGCCTAATTACATTATTTTTTAAAAAATCAAAGTGCTCCGATAAAAAAACACTTAAAATGTGGAAAACAAATGAGAGTTTATCTTATAATGACATATTCTTTATTAGTGTAAGAATTTAATAAGAAATGAATAGAAATCCTGATTTTCTAAATAAAAATTGGACACACTCTTTAATAAAGTTAGATTTTGCTTTACAAATAATATTAAACTTTGATTGAATCTTGCTTTAAAATAAAGACGAAAATTTAGTTAATTTCAATCAGATATTAAAGAAGTAATATTAAATAAGTAAACTATCTTTCCACTAAATTTATCCAGTCTTGTGCAAAATATAAATACTTCTGAAAAACAATTTTTCAAAAAAAGGGAAGAATGGTCTTTTTTTTTTTTTTTTTTTGCGCGCGTGTATGTGTGTGTGTGTCAATGGCCTAGATTACTGTCATGGGCTCATGTAGAGATCTGCTCGACCCGAGGCCCGTTCCCGGCCCGATACGATTACATGAGGTAAACCTTTTAAACTGGTCAGGACAACCCGATAGATAAAATAAATGGGACGGGCCTTCAAATAAATTAAGCAGGCCGTTTGGAACTGTCAAAAAAATTTAGACAAAGTCGATGAAATACAAACTATTTTAAATGGATATGGCTTTCTGGAAAATAAATACAAATATTTTGCACAACCCGATGCGTGTTTGACGTACATCAATTAAAAAATATAAGAAGTACAGCCGTTATAAAAATGTAAACAAAACTGAAGAAATACGAACCATTTTAAATGGATATGACATTCTGGAAAATAAATATAAATATTCCACACAATCCGATGCGTGTTTGACATACATCAATTAAAAAATATAAAAAGTACAACCGTTATAAAAATGTAAACAAAGCCGATGAAGTACGAACATTTTAAGGCTACAATGGACTGTCAAAACTAATTTTTTTAATTTTCAATGAATTTTTTTTAAATTTCTGGAAGTAATCATAATATATATATCAGTACAAAAAACCCTGAACGGGTTAAAAGCTTTTGACGCAGCACTTTATCTTATATATCTAAGAATTTTAAATTTGGGACTTAAAACTAATGATATCAAAATTTATGTGACGCTATGCTATTAATTAATATATACATATATTAAAATTTATTCATTAAGATTTTATCAATTACATCTTTCATAAATTCAAAATATGAATCTTAAAAGATATGATATCAAAATTTAAGTGACGCCTTGACGAGGCTTTAAAGAATGTTCTAAAATTCCATTTATTTATTTATTGTCTAAATACATTTTCATATCTAAACAATACTTTTCATTTTCCAATACACTGTTAAATACATCACTTTCACTGAATATATATAATGCACTGAAATTTATTTATTTGAATAAATAGATTTATCTTTTGGGCTACGCTATCCAAAATCAAAAATAACATTTGAATAAATATTTTTTGTGTCATTGTATCCAAAGTAAGTTAAATAGATGCAAATAGATACAATGACGCAAAAAATATGTATTCAAATGTTATTTTTGATTTTGGATAGCGTAGCCCAAAAGATAAATCTATTTATTCAAATAAATACATTTCAGTGCATTATATATATTCAGTGAAAGTGATGTATTTAACAGTGTATTGGAAAATGAAAAGTATTGTTTAGATATGAAAATGTATTTAGACAATAAATAAATAAATGGAATTTTAAAACATTCTTTAAAGCCTCGTCAAGGCGTCACTTAAATTTTGATATCATATCTTTTAAGATTCATATTTTGAATTTATGAAAGATGTAATTGATAAAATCTTAATGAATAAATTTTAATATATGTATATATTAATTAATAGCATAGCGTCACATAAATTTTGACATCATTAGTTTTAAGTCCCAAATTTAAAATTCTTAGATATATAAGATAAAGTGCTGCGTCACAAGCTTTTAACCCGTTCAGGGTTTTTTGTACTGATATCAGTGCTTTTTTTAGGTTAATAATAAAAAGATAAAAACAAAAAATTAAAGACTAATGCAAAGAATTCATTTTCATGATTTCTGATCACCTTTAATTACCCCTCCCCCACCCACTTAAAAAAAGATATTTCATATTTTATTATTAATATATGCTGTGCTACTTGATTTCGTTAAAAACAACTCTGTAGTAAAGTACATTAGTATAAGATAAGAAAGTAATGTACATTCAGCACTGTATTTCTAAGAAAGGATTTCATAATCTATGCTGTATGTATCATTTCTCATTCTAGTTAACTATGTTTATTCTTTACACATGATGATACATATACTGCAGATGGATTAAAATGATCAGGAATACAATATTCAGAATGTGCTGGAAAGTATTTCATAATCTATGCTGCGTGCATGATTCTTGTTAATTATGTTTCAACCTTTGTATAGGTTGGTAATATTGGAAATTGATTAAGACTATATCCGTTACAATATTCAGAATATGCTGGAAAGTGTTTAATAATCTATGGTGCACACAGGTTTTTCTTTCTTGTTAATTATGATTTGTTCTTTATATAGAGTGGTAAAATTACTGCAAATGGATTAAAATGATAGGCTTACAATAATGAAAATGTGTTGGAAAGTGTTTCATAATCTATACTGTATGTGTAACTTTTCATTCTTGTTAGTTTATTTATGTTTTGCTGTTTGCACAAAACATATATAAACTAACAGGGGGGGGGGAGAGATTTGGATGGGAAGATTACTGTACAAAGATGAAACTGATAGGTTTAAAGCATTCAGAATAAAATGGAAAGTGTATATAAACATGTTAAAGGAAAATTTTTTACTCTCGTTAATTATGCTTTGTTTTTTGCACAGAATGGTAAAATTATTGTACATGAATGACAATAAGTTTACAATATTCAGAATGAGTCAGAAAATGCATCATAATCGATGCAGTATGCATGACTCTTCGTTCTTGTTAGTTATGTTTTGTGGGGTCATCAAGGCTTCTTGTTAGTTATGTAAGGGAGGGGGAGGAGTTTGTATCGGGTTTAAGATTTTATTAAAATTTCCATGCTCTAGTCTGTACGTATTTACATAATTTTTTTTTCTAAAAATCTTGATTTGGTTAGATAATTGTTTTTGTTTTTTTTTCGGGTTTGAATCTCGATTCAGTTTGACTTGAATTGGAATTTTCAGGTTCTTGCCGAGTTGCATTTCAAGTACTAGTTTTCAATTCTGGTCAGTGGATGGGGACGGAAATTATTTTGTCTTTCTTGAACAGATTTTTATTTCCTAATTTTTTTATTTTACTTTTTTTTGGGGGGGGGGGGGGGATTGGATTGGGTTTCAGGTTATTCGGATCGGGTTTGAGAAAGACTTCTATTGGAATTTCCATGATCTGGTCAATACATATCGACATAAATTGTTCTTTTTTTTCTAAAATCTCGATTTGATTATATATATATATTTTTTTTTTTTGGGGGGGGGGGGGGGGAGGGATTGAATCTGGTTTCGGATTAACTTCAAATGGAATTTTCAGGTTCTTGTTGAGTTGCATTTCAAGTATATTATTTTGTCGCAGATAAATTGGGTTACAATTGGATTTTTTTTTTTTCAGGGGGGGGGGAGGGTAGTGTTTGAACTGGGTTTAGGATAGATTTCAATTGAAATTCTTGCCAGTGTATGTGGACAGAAATTATTTGGTCTTTCTTGGACAGACTTGTGTTTCCATTGTTTTTTCCTTTTCGGGTTTGGATTAGGTTTCATGTTAACTTTCAGACTCTTGTCAGTGTGTATCGGCAGAAATAATTTTCTCTTTTTCGGATTAGGTTAAGGTTCGATGGAAATTTTTTTCAGGTTTCAATCAGGTTCAATTCAAATGGAATTTTCAAGTTCTGGTCAGGTTGCGCTTTAATGGAAAATATTTTGTCCTGTATAGATACTGGGCTCCGGTTATATGGAATTTCCTTTTTCAGGTTCAGATTAGGTTTAAGATAGACTAATTGGAATTTCCAGATTTCTGATCACGCATATCTATGGAAATTAAGTTTTCTTTCCCGAATCGAGATATGGTTGGATAATTTTTCTTTTTTTTGGGGTGGGGGGGGGGGGTTGAATCTGGTTTCGGTTTGACTTCAAATGTAATTTTCAGGTTCTTGTTCAGTTGCATTTCAATGTATTTTATTTTACAGCAGATAGATTGAGTTACTCTTGGAGGGATTTTTTTCTTTCTGGTTTTGGATTGTATAGGATAGATTTAAATAGGAATTTTTCGATTTTGGTCAATGTATGTCAATGGAAATTATTTTGTCTTTCTTGGACAAATTTATCTTTCCATTAAATTTTTGTTGGTTTAGAATGGGTTTCAGGATAACTTGTAGGTTCTTGTTGGCAGACTTGTATAAAACCAAAAACTTTCTGCAAATTAATTTAATGTTGGGTGTAATTCGCATTTTTTGCACAATTCATGGTCATTATTCGTGTTTTTTATGCGATTTATGAATGTAATTTGCATTTTTGAGCAATTTATGGACATAATTTGCAATTTTTATGCGATTAATGAATGTAATTTACATTTTACATGATTTATGGACGTAATTTTCTATTTTTATGCAATTCATAGACATAATTTACATTTTTTTCAGCTTTCTGTCGACGAAATTTGTGTTTTTTGATCAATTTATTGACGTTATTTGTGTTTTTATAGGATTTATGAATGTAATTCGCTTTTTTTACACAACTCTTGGACGTAATTTGCATTTTTTGTAATTTATGAACGTTATTAGTGTTTTTTTGCACGATTCATGGAAGTGATTCGCATTTTTTGAGTGATTTATGAATGTAATTCATGTTTTTATGCGTTTCATGGACGTAATTTGTGTTTTTTGAGCGATATGTAATTCGCGTTTTTTATGCAATTCATGAATGCAAAACACTATTCACTATTTTTATGGGATTTATAGACGTAATTTGCGTTTCAGCTTTCTGCTGCCAAAATTCGTGTTTTTTGAGCGATTTATGAACATAATTCCCGTTTTACTACACGATTCATAGACATAATTTGTGTTTCTCATACAATTTCTGAACGTAATTCTCACTTTTTTAAACAATTCATGGACGTAATTCACGTTTTGACGATTTGTGGACCCAATTCGCGTTTTTTATGCGATTCATGGACATAATTCGCGATTTTTATGCGATTAATGAATGTAATTTACATTTTACATGATTCATGGATGTAATTTGCTATATTTATGCAATTCGTAGACATAATTTGCATTTTTTGAGCTTTCTGTCGACGAAATTTGTGTTTTTGATCGATTTATTGACGTTATTTGTGTTTTTATAGGATTTATGAATGTAATTCGCTTTTTTTACCAATTGTTGGACTTAATTCGCATTTTTTTTAATTTATGAATGTTATTAGTATTTTTTTGTATGATTCATGGAAGTGATTCGCATTTTATGAATGTAATTTGCGTTTCAGCTTTCTGCTGCCAAAATTAGTGTTTTTTGAGTGATTTATGAACATAATTCCCGATTTACTACACGATTCATAGACATAATTTGTGTTTTTCATACAATTTCTGAACGTAATTCTCACTTTTTTAAACAATTCATGGACGTAATTCACGTTTTGAGCAATTTGTGGACCCAATTTACGTTTTTTATGCAATTCGCTTTTTTTGAGCGATTCATGGACATAATTCGAGATTTTTATGCGATTAATGAATGTAATATACATTTTACATGATTTATGGACGTAATTTGCTATACTTATGCTATTCATAGACATAATTTGCATCTTTTGAGCTTTCTATCAACGAAATTTGTGTTTTTTGATCGATTTATTGACGTTATTTGTGTTTTTATAGGATTTATGAATGTAATTCGCTTTTTTTACCAATTCTTGGACGTAATTCACATTTTTTGCAATTTATGAACGTTATTCGTGTTTTTTTTTTGCACAATTCATGGAAGTGATTCGCATTTTTTGAGTGATTTATGAACATAATTCACGTTTTTATGCAATTCATGGATGTAATTTGCGTTTTCTGAGCGATTCATGAACGTAATTCACATTTTTTATGCAATTCATGAACGCAATTCGGTATTTTTATGCGTTTTATAGAGGTAATTTCAGTTTCAGATTTCTGCCACCAAATTTTGTGTTTTTTGAGCGATTTATAAACATAATTCATGTTTTACTACACGATTCATAGACGTAATTTGCGTTTTTCATACAATTTATGAATATAATTCTCGCTTTTTTACATGATTCATGGACATAATTCACATTTTAAGCAATTTGTGGACGTAATTCCCATTTTTTATGCAATTTGCTTTTTTTTTAGCGATTCATGGATGTAGTTCACATTTTTTATGCGATTCATGCATGTAATTCACATTTTTTATGGGATTCATGCATGGAATTCGTATTTTTTATGCGATTCATGGATTGAAATAATGTTTTTATTGCGGTCTTTGGATGAAATTTACGTTTTTCGCGTGATATTTTGTCGAAATGTTGGGTTTTTTTACATGATTCTTTGTTGAGATACACTTTTTTTTTTTTTTTTTTTACGCAATTCTTTGTCGAAATAAATAAATAAAAATTGTTTCTTCATAAAATTTTCTGCACAAGGCGTGCGTCTATATTATACAACTCTGCTTGTCAGAATTTTTTTTTTTTTTTCAGATTGAATTAAGGTTTGCTAACCCATAGACTAATTGGAATTTCCAGATTTCTGACCACACGTATCTATGGAAATTAAGTTTTCTTACCCGAATCGAGATATGGTTGGATTTTTTTTTTTTTTTTTTTTTTTTTTTTTTTTTTTGGGGGGGGGGGGGGGGAGGGGTTGAATCTGGTTTCGGTTTGATTTCAAATGTAATTTTCAGGTTCTTGTTCAGTTGCATTTCAATGTATCTTATTTTGCAGCAGATAGATTGAGTTACTGTTGGAGGGATTTTTTTCTTTCTGGTTTTGGAGTGTATAGGATAGATTTCAATAGGAATTTTTCGATTCTGGTCAATGTATGTCAATGGAAATTATTTTGTCTTTCTTGGACAAATTTATCTTTCCATTAAATTTTTGTTGGTTTAGAATGGGTTTCAGGATAACTTGTAGGTTCTTGTTGGCAGACTTGTATAAAACCAAAAACTTTCTGCAAATTAATTTAATGTTGGGTGTAATTCGCATTTTTTGCACAATTCATGGTCATTATTCGTGTTTTTTATGCGATTTATGAATGTAATTTGCATTTTTGAGCAATTTATGGACATAATTTGCAATTTTTATGCGATTAATGAATGTAATTTACATTTTACATGATTTATGGACGTAATTTTCTATTTTTATGCAATTCATAGACATAATTTACATTTTTTTCAGCTTTCTGTCGACGAAATTTGTGTTTTTTGATCAATTTATTGACGTTATTTGTGTTTTTATAGGATTTATGAATGTAATTCGCTTTTTTTACACTACTCTTGGACGTAATTTGCATTTTTTGTAATTTATGAACGTTATTAGTGTTTTTTTGCACGATTCATGGAAGTGATTCGCATTTTTTGAGTGATTTATGAATGTAATTCATGTTTTTATGCGTTTCATGGACGTAATTTGTGTTTATTGAGCGATATGTAATTCGCGTTTTTTATGCAATTCATGAATGCAAAACACTATTCACTATTTTTATGGGATTTATAGACGTAATTTGCGTTTCAGCTTTCTGCTGCCAAAATTCGTGTTTTTTGAGCGATTTATGAACATAATTCCCGTTTTACTACACGATTCATAGACATAATTTGTGTTTCTCATACAATTTCTGAACGTAATTCTCACTTTTTTAAACAATTCATGGACGTAATTCACGTTTTGACGATTTGTGGACCCAATTCGCGTTTTTTATGCGATTCATGGACATAATTCGCGATTTTTATGAGATTAATGAATGTAATTTACATTTTACATGATTCATGGATGTAATTTGCTATATTTATGCAATTCGTAGACATAATTTGCATTTTTTGAGCTTTCTGTCGACGAAATTTGTGTTTTTGATCGATTTATTGACGTTATTTGTGTTTTTATAGGATTTATGAATGTAATTCGCTTTTTTTACCAATTGTTGGACGTAATTCACATTTTTTGCAATTTATGAATGTTATTCGTGTTTTTTTGCATGATTCATGGAAGTGATTCACATTTTTTTAGTGATTTATGAACATAATTCACATTTTTATGCAATTCATGGACGTAATTTGCATTTTTTGAGTGATTCATGAACGTAATTCACATTTTTTATGCAATTCATGAATGCAAGTCGCTATTTTCATGCGTTTTATAGAGGTAATTTCCGTTTCAGCTTTTTGCCGCCAAAATTCGTGTTTTTTGAGCGATTTATGAACATAATTTATGTTTTACTACACGATTCATAGATGTAATTTGCATTTTTCTCGCTTTTTTACATGATTCATGGACGTAATTCACATTTTAAACAATTTGTGGAGGTAATTCCCATTTTTTATGCAATTTGCTTTTTTTTTTTTTTTTTTTTTTTTTTTTTTTAGCGATTCATGGATGTAGCTCACAAAACCACCCCCTTGGCTGTGCCACTGACAACAAAATCTTATGTTGGTGCAAGGAGTAATTTATTCATAGACATGAGAAAAAGGTTTTTGACAACAAACCAAAAAAAAGTACAATACAGGATTTTTACCTGGCATTCTCATAAAATTTTGAATATATTCTGCCTCCCCCCTCTAATTCATAAGTTTTCATACATTCTATATTCCATATTAAGAAGGTGCCACTTGTCTAGTTTTGATTTGAATCAAAACGCGTTATTAGCATTTTTCATTCAGGTAGAATTTATTTATTTAGAATAGAATTGATAAAGAAAATGCACAAATTGAAAAACATCGAACAGACATGATAGAATCATTAGGTAATTTTCATGGTTTTAATAATCCACATGGATGTTTCTTGTTATGCCAATTCAATCTTGCAATGTCTTAATATACAATGAATAAAGTCTGCAATAAAGTTAACCAGAGAATCTTGCAATGGATTTTTGCCGTCGCTTATTCAAATTTACTTAAGAGGAATCGAGTTAATGAAATGTTGTATAAATGTTACTTGTTAGCTTTATAGATTACTAGGTACTACTAGGTTATCCCGTCGACCAAAAAATTATCGCCAAACTATAAGATTAAATTCCAATAATGGATGATTGTGAATGTCACATTCAATGACATAAAATACAATTTGTATATTTAAAATGTCATTGATTTTTATTTCGACTTTTTATTAATATTTTACTAATTATTTGTTTTTTCATTATTTAAAAAAAAAAAAAGTGTGATTATGTATAATTTGGCGAAATTGGTCGACGGAATAACAGTAGTAGCGATTACTAAAATATTTCAAATTGAAATAATTTATGAAACTGAAAATGTTTTAGCCAACATTTCACTTAAGTTTAAAACAAGCTATACATAGAAATTGTAAAGTCCCTCAAGTGTGTGTAACTTGGGACCAGACATTGCACAAATATAATGTGCTCATCTTTTGTTTACATTTTTAAAAAGAGTAATTTAAATGTAATAATGTACTAGAAATGATAATGAATGCTTATAATAGAGTATAATACAGTCAACTCTGTGAAATTCACAAGATGTATTATCTGCAAAACATGTTAAAATGCAAACATTGAAAAGTGTTTTAACACTTAAACTCAAAGATAAAAGATATGCAATAATTTTATTTTCATGAAATGACAAATTTTAATAAAATAAACTGGGATTTAAGAAAATTCATGTATTTTGTACCCTGTATTTAAAAACAATACTTTAAGCAAGCCAGTAAGTTTCCGTTTATTAATTATGATTAATGCAAACCTATTCTTTGCTCAAGCAGCGAAAAAATTAAAAAAATAAACAATTTTACCTCTATATATTTTTTGTTTATCAAACAATACACATAAAAAGTTCCTTGGCGAAGGAGATTAAACTGCATTTCACCCAAAATTACTGACAACAAAACAAAACAAAACAAAATGCAGTCCAGATTTTTAACTGGCATTCTCGTAAAATTTTGAATATATCCTGCCTCCACACTGTAATCCATAAGTCTTCAAAAATACAAGCAAATAACTTTATTGCAAAGTTACACATTCTGTATTAATTAATAATCCATTGCAAGATTCTCCGGTTAACTTTATTGCAGAGCTTATTCGTTGTATATTGACATTGCGAGATTCAATTGGCGTAACAAGAAACAACATGTGGATTATTAAAACCTGAAAATTACTTAATGATTCTATCTTGTCTTGTTTATATTTTTTAATTCGTGCATTTTCTATATCAATTTAATGGACATTATGTAAGAATATTACTACCTGAATGAAAAATGCTCCGTGTAACTTGCCGCGTTCGGGTTCGGATTCAAAACAAAACTAGACAAGTGGCGCCCCTAGGCGTATGAATACATGACTTTCCAACAACAAATAATTTAAAATAATTTTTGTTTGAAAACTTAAAAAAAAAATCATAAGTCGAAAGTATATAGAATATGTATAATTAAAAAATATTTTCCTATTTAAAAAAAGGATTCAAAATATTTTTTCCACAAAATGCAAAAATATCCAATGTAAGAAACGTAATATTTTCTTCTTACGAAAAATAAAGGCAAAATAAATAGAAATTTGATTTAGTATATATTTATTGAATGTTTTAAAGCACATGATAAGATGTTTTTGTAGTTTAAAAAACATTTATTGCTTCGATTCGGGTGTTTTAACTGTGACCATAAGTACATAAGGTTTTTCACTCAGACTTCGTCTGCTAACCCATAGAATAACATGTAATCCGCGAGCTAATATAGTCCAATTTTCCAAGACCAATATATAACAAACAAGAGTTTTCCTAGAAACAAGGCAAGTCTTATTACCTCTATTTTAAAGAGATTCATATTATATATAAGTTTTAATAAAATCTCCCAGCCCATTTTCTAGATCTCATTATCAGGAACAAACACCATCAATTTCAGTTTAAAAATGGTTATCGAGATCTAAAAATATACGGCACGTAGAAATGTAAAAATTATAGGATAGGATTAGACTGGGAATATAAGACTATATTTAAAAAATTGGACCATTCTGACCAATATTTGCTGAGTTATTAGAAGGCGGCTTTTCCGATTCCCTTTGATGTTGAGTTAGCTGTATATATGAAGTTCCGCATCTACCCTTATGACGATGGTAGGTTTTGACGATGGTAGGTTTAAAGCTGCGTCACTTGAAGGCTGCCGCCTTCTATGATATCCAAAGTTGGCCCATTAATATGAATTAATATAAATACACTTATTTATTTTTTATATAAAAAAAAGCATTTTTATTTTTTCTTTTTAATAGTACTATTGTGTACTTTTACAAAATGATAACATAAATTAATATTAGGTTTTTAAAAATTTTGTCATCAGTTAATAAAAAAATGTGAAAAAAGGTCATTTGATCGCAAACAGAGAAAAACTAGTAGTTGAGAGTTATATACTTACCCATCACGGGTGTACATATTATAACATATGAAATTAAAGCATGTGTAAACTATTTATAAAATGCATTACAATTCCAAAATAAAATTTAAACGTATATATTTTTAATACATAGTAATAGTCTATTGGCGAATTGCGGGTACTACTTGATTATCCCGTTGACCCATTTTGATAAATTATATAAATCGCAAAACTACGCATCAATTATATACGAATTATCATAATTTTTGTTTTCAGCAACAAAAGAACAAATAAATTGGTAAAAGATTAATAAAAATAAAAATAAAAATCAAGTTAAAAATCACTTAATGACATACAAACATATATAATATGTTTTATGTCAAGTGAATGTGACATTTACGATAATCGGTTATTGGCATTTAATCTAATAGGCTGTCGATAGCTTTTTCGTCGACGGATTAATCAAATAGTAAAAGAAACATCCTTCTAATTCCAAAAATGACATACCTATTAACTAACAATTTACAGCGTCGGATAAAGTGTCTTATTTCTAAATAAAATATATATTTGAATGAAATACAGTGTCGTGATAAATCAAAGTAATAAAATTACAAATATCTCGGCAACTAATTATCCGATCAGCCTCATTATTTATGAAAAATTTTATGTTTTTTTACTGTCTTTCACGGCCACACCTCAAAAAAGAAAAAAAAATGAAAATTTTAATCTTTCATCAGAACGAATACTTCGAGAGTCCGAAGAAAATACTTCCGGATAATCAAGATTACTGATATTCAATAGGTTTCTTCCCATTATTATATACTAAGAACACACTAAATTTCAAGTCTATCTCAATTTTTTCTAGAGATAAAGGTTAACAGACAGACGGCAATTTGTTTTATATATAAAAATATGTTTTTCGGAGTATCCAGTATCTAAAACTTGTAAATCCGTCATTTATTTATTTATTTATTTATTTTTAAAACGATTACAAGACTTACCCTATATATTACGCATGATGGGTAAGTGAAAAGGAGACCCTTTTTATCGCATGGAAAAATCGGGACTTTGTCCATGAGCTCCAAAATCCATATATTAATTTATAAAATACAGAAAAGTCTTTATATAACGAAATCTATCGTTCCATTAAAAAAAATTCGTTATATAGAGAAATTCGTTGTATAGAGAATGACGTCAAAATTCTTATTTAATGTGTAAATTTTGAAAAAAATATTATTTTTGATGTGTTTAATAAAGAATTTAACTGTAAATATTAACCTATGTTCTATTTCTTAATTATTTAAACAGTTTCAAAAAAGAGAACAGGCATTTATTTTAACCCCTTCGCAACGGGATCCTTTTACGAAATTTTTAATATTTTGTCACCGGTTTTTAAAAATAGAAATTTGTGGCTGATTAAATCGAGAAAATGATCCAATTAAATAAGGCAAATTTTATAGTAAAATTTTACTGATGGTGATAAACAAGGATTCTTAAATGCTCGCGAGCTAATGCTATTCCTATGGGGAAGCATTTTTCTAATAACTCTTTCGCATTTTGGCATTTTTGAATTTTTTTTTTTTTTTTTTTTTTTTTTTTTTTTTTTTTTTTGCATTGGATAGCTGAGGTGCATGCCGACAGCGCACCTTTTTTACTTTTTCGATTTTGGTTGCAGATATTTTTTTAAAAAGCAGTTTCAGTTTCAAAACCGGTTTTGAAAGTGAAACCAACTTTGTAAAAAATATCTGCAACCAAAATCGAAAAAGTACAAAAGGTGCGCTGTCAGCATGCACCTCAGCTATCCAATGAAAAAAAAAATTGTTCAAAAATGTCAAAATGCGAAAAAGTTATTAGAAAAATGCTTCCCCATAGGAATAGCATTAGCTCGCGAGCATTTCCTCGAGCGAGGACACGGGCCTTAAGCCTTTCTGCGGCACGTATAAGAGTTGCTAGTCCCCAAGATGTTAAAGCTTTATGAAAATCAAATAAGAAAGACATGCATTAATTTCAGACAAAGAAATCTGTAATTTTTTGTTGTTTTGATTTCACAATTATTACACTTGTTGATACCATGTGATTTTAAAGCTATTTTAAAACTGAATAAATAAAGAACATTTATGAAAATATTCGTTATATGGAGATAGATATTTCGCTATATGGAGACTGTATTGAATGTAACCATGGGTAAAGTGAATCGTTCTTACTAAAATTTCGTTATATAGAAAAATTCGATGTATGGAGTTTTGTTCTAGAGAGATTCGACTGTATTTATTTTTTTATTTTTTTTTTCCTAATTCAAACTCTTAAATTTTTCAAGTACAAAATACAAATTTAATTTTCAAAAGATTTTACCTAACTTTATGAAAAACAAATTTCATTTTGAACTCACTGAGCTCATTTTTTTCGCAAAGCTAATCTCAACCAAATAAAAACAATTTGATTTTTAATAGATTTTTATAAGCAATGAATTTAAATCATATTTAAATTTTAGTAATTGAAAATAATCAGTATGTGTAGTGCAACTTAAAAAGATGCAAAAGAAAGTAACTTGATAAACTCACATTTATATGTTAAAGTATTTAACATTTTTTTACTAGTTGAAGTTATTAAATTTATCTTAAGAGGCTACTTCAGTCAAATGAAAAGACCCGTTTGCTAATGCTAATCCTATGGGAGAAATTTATAAAGATGTCTCGGTTGCATTTTAATATTTTCAAATGATTCTTTTTGCATTGGATAACTCAGATTGATCTGAATGGAGGTCGTTTTTTAATTTTTCGATTTTCGTTGCAGATATTTTTTATGGGGTTGCTTTCGCTTTCGAAACCGGTTCCGAAAGTGAAAGCGTCTTCGTAAAAAATAACTGTAAACAAAATGAAAAAAGTAACTAACGGCATGCATACAGATCGATCTCAGATATCCAAAGCCAAAAAATCATTTAAAAATATTGAAATGCAACCGAGATATCTGTATAAATTTCTTCCATAGGATTAGCATTAGTGAATGGGTCTTTTCATTTGACTGAAGTAGCCCCTTAAAGTAACAAGGTAGAATCCGCCAAATTTCGGCGAAAGAAAATGTTTAAGAAGGAACTGTTTCGTTGATTTATAAGAAACCTATACCATTAGTTACAATAAAAAATGCATCTTATATTGGTAAGTCTATCTCTTAAAGAAATTATATTTAACTTAAAGTTAACAAAATATTATTTCTATAAAACTCAGTTGTAGAAATTGTTAAAATTAAACTTTAATTGTACATGTAAGCAGTAAAAAATAATAAATCTGTTATTATAAAAAGTTATCAATTAAAGCTCTTATGCTAGTATTCCAAAATGAAAAAAAGTAAAATTTATTCCACTTTGACTCAATTATAGAACTTTTCCCCGGTGAAATCTAAACACGACATCATTTTCACCATATTAAAATTTAAATATGCACCTTTCATATCTATTTTCATCTTAAAAAAAAAAAAAAAAAAAAAAAAAAAAAAAGAGGTATTTTTATTTTGATTCAAAACTTGGAAGTCTCGATACTATTAGCTAAAGCAGAAAAACAAACTATTTATTAGTAAGTGTAACTGAAATTTTGTAAATGAAACAAACCCAAAAATCACCGGGTTTTATAACAGATGATATTGTTACACAGCTCGTATTTAAATTTAAATTTTAACATAAAGATGTAGAATCATTTCTTTTCCTTTTTGCTTTGTTTTTAATAGAAAAGGAGTACTCCTGTTGCCACAATTAGGAAAACGGTATTAAAAACTGTAAAAAAATTAATATCTCAAAAATAAATTGAGATACAGATTTCAAATAAATTGAGATACAGATTTCAAACAAATTGCATTTAAAAGTACATTTTTTTCTCTATACGACGGTATAAAAATTGAAAATGTGCTATGTTTAGAAGTATAAAATTTGCAGTACCGAAAATTATAAAACAGAATTGCATGTAGAAATGTTGCCATTAGCAAAATGACATATGCGTTACGCACAGATACGTTGGCCTTTATAATATATATATATATAACAAGTTGTTAAAGTTACATAAAAGAGATACATTTAAAATTCAAGGTGCGAAAATATTGTTTATGCATTACAACACATGATTCACCATCAGTTTTATTTGAATAATGTTGCAACAGTTTGAATGCCCCCTCCCCTCATAATATAATAATTATTAATTATTTACTAATGATTACTAATAATATAAAAAATACTCGCAATTCTTAGCTCATAAATTATGAAGTACGAAGAATGGCTGCATGCAGGTAAATTGTAATATTTCATTTGAAGCCCAAAATAAACTACTTATAACGTATTTTATCTTGATGTAGCCGATTACAGGGGAATGACTGATTATTGGTGCCTTTACATTAAAAAATCAAAAATGCCTGCTTACCTTATTACTTGTAAATGAAGAATTTATACAGAACGCTGCCGAAGTAGATTTGATTTCAGGTTCTCAATTTGATATTCTTAACTACCATGGATTTCTATAATAAAGACGGTTAAGTAAGACACATTTTGCCAGCCTTGCTATGTTTAGAGACAATTTTGTCAGCAGTAGGAAACAAAACCGGTTTCACTAGTTGCTTCAATGAACAGCACTATTTTACTTGTTACATCTCCATGCCTGTCACATAGATGAAAAGAAAAAAAAAATCTACAATACCTTTTTTCCACGTATTTATTCACCTGAAACCCCTGAAACTACGGATTTCTCGTGACGTCACAGTGGGAACCATCTGCGTAAAGAAACAAGCTTATAATAACAATATCAAGACATGATAATAAGCGAAACCGCCAAATATGGCACCGGAACTTTTGACCCTTATTCGGTATTTCTTATACTGTTTTTAATTAATCGTTCAGAAGGATATAAAAGTAAAAAAGCATTAAAGGTGAAATTTAAATGTACCCGAAATATATAAATAATGTTAATCAGACATAAAAGGGAGAAAAGAGAATTAATTAAAATTTTTAGTTAATTACTAAAGCATTAGATGAATTGTAGAATTATTGATTTGAATTTTTCATGCAAACTGTGTACATGCAAAAAAAAAAAAAAAAAAAAAAAAAAAACATTTAGAAGAATTTTATTTGAAGTAATTAGTCAAAAGGAATTGTTTTGCAAATTTCAATTTTTCATTACAAACCTTTCAAGTCTTCGTTAACCCTTTATCTACCGACGGTACTTATAAGTACCATTAAAATAACTTATTATAAAATACTTTTAATACGTCATTTAGTGGTAATACTGTTTAAAATGAGTTACGCATACATTACTTTACCTTGTTCCAAAAGTATTATTGGTTACACAAAACAAAAATATTTTTGCAAAAATAATTTTTTTTTTTTTTTTTTTTTTTTTTTTTTTTGCTTTCTTGGCACTGAGGAAGGGGGAGGGGGATTTTTCAATGCGGAAATATTTCCATATTTCTATTGTAGGAACATTATACTTGTACATTTTATAATTCTACAGAATACAAAGAAAATAATCAAAAATAAAAGATTTGAGTGGGGTTATAAAAATTGCACAAAATCCCTGTAAGTTCAAATTTAATTAATCCTTCTAAATCATTCAGTTCTTCTAAAATCCTTCAAATATTTATTAAGTGATTATGTAAATCTTTTAATTTAGTTTAAACAATTTGCGTAAAATGCTTTAGAATGTAAAATTTTCATAAATTCATAATGCGGTAGATAAAAGGTTAATCATACTTATAAATTTTAGTTCTTCATTACCAGCAGTATGTATAAGAAAAAAAGAGTATTCAATTGTTTTGCGTATTTTAAGGCCAAAAATCTCTCATTTGCTCTGCCCAGGAAGCAGAAAACGTTTTGACACACATTTACAAATTCATTTTTTAACGGAAAGGTATAAAATTGGAATGCTTGATTACGAAAGCGATTTGGAATTGAACTGTGTTTTCAATTTTTTGATAAACAAATTACCTATTGAGTTGCAAGGGATTTTGATCACGTGGCAAAGACATTTTTTATCCTTTCTTGTGTAATTATTCTTCTTTTGTGTCAGAAATTGGTTCAAAACATCCACTTCGATAATATTTTTTGAAAGATCTATTGCATTTGCAAAGAAAGAAAGAAAAAACAGCTTGATTACATATTTTCTGGACAACAATGGCTCCTAGTTTCCGGCATTTTCGAATTAAAATAAATTAAAACTTATGTCTTAAAAGTTGCCTTTGTTGGATTTGAGAACAGCCTAAAAGCATCTGTAAAGTTCCTTATTTCACATTTTTCTTTTATTCTCACTTAAAAATCATCCTCACAACTTTAAACATTACTTTCAATGGGGATAAACTCACTGATGTCGAATCAGATTTGTAGGTAAATAAATGCTCGTTAATTGTGTCGTATGCCTCAGTATGTCACATGACTGTCTATCTGTTTGATAAGTTCAAAAAAATCTGTATTTTCATTTTCATCACAGACTATTTCATTATCTGAAATGCAAAAACCAGTCCCTTTAATCTCATTTTCAAGTGTCCCGTAAATCGAGTGTCCCTTATTCAGAGGTAAATAAACAAGTCATATGCCAAGGAACTGGGACTGGAAGTTTGTCCGTTAAATAGAGGTGTCCCTTATTCGGAGTGTCCTTTATTTGGAGGCGTCATTGTATCAAGAAAACCCTGAAAAAAAAGCGGCCGCTTACCGCGTCTGTTTCGTTATTGCGACATTTGATTCAGCATAAATACAGATAAATGCATGCGTAAAATACTGCAAATTTATTCTGTATGAATTATTTTCGAAAATATTTATATACATACTAATTAAAATCCCTATATACTTGATAATTAAAAATTTAAATTGTTATTTTATAAATATAATGAAAATTTTCATACAATTGCTTTAAGACAGAAAAAAGAATTCGTGTATAATTCATACCTCATATATGTCAATCATATATGTCCTTGAAAAATTCTAAAACTTCATATCTGTATATTATAAAGGCCAAACGTCTCTGTGCATAATGCATACGTCATTTTGCGAATGGCAACACTTTCAAATTTTAAATGAAATTTCGGTATTGTAATTTTTCCTACTGCAAATTTTCACACTTATAAACATCGCAGATTTTCAATTTTTACACCATCGTATACAGAAAAAATATACATTTAAATGCAATTTATTTGAAAACTATATCTTAATTTGTTTTTGAAATATAATTTTTTTTTTTTTTGTAGTTTTTATTACCGCTTTTGTAATTGTGGCAACAAGAGTATACCATTTCTATTAAAAGCCATAGAGTAAAAAGCAAAGGAAAAAAGGGGAAAAATTGATTATTATATCTTTATGTTGCCATTTTTTCATTAAAAAGGGAAAAAATTGAAATTTAAATATAGGCTGTGAACTTCAAGAATATCGTCTATTATAAAACCCTGTGAATTTTTATTACATTTACAAAATTTGATTTATACTTAAAAGAATATCAATAGTTTAATATCTGTTTCAGCAATTAGCATCGAGAATTGGAGTTTTGAATCAAAACGATCAAATTAAGTATTAAGATACCAATTTTTTGAAAAGATGAATACAAATATGAAATGTGCATTTGCAAATTTTGATAGGGGAAAATGATGTCGGGTTTAGATTTCACAGGGAAAACATTCTATGACTGATAAGTCAGTAGAATAAATTTTGCTATTTTTTTCATTTTGGAATACTAGCATAAGATTCTTAATTGATAACTTTATGATAATAACAGATCTTTAATATTTCTTACTGCTTACATGCACGAATAAAGTTTAATTTTAGCAATTTCTACAACTGAGTTTTATAGAAATAATATTTTGTTAACTTTAGGTTAAATATGATTTTTTTTTCAGAGTTAGACTTACCTATATAAGGTGCATTTTTTTATTACAACTAATTTTGTAAGTTTATTATATAAATCAATGAAACGATTCCTTCTTAAACATTTTCTTTCGACAAAAATTGACGGGTTCTACCTAGTAAAAATAAAGCATAAGCATACATTTTCTAACCACAATGCTTTTTAATGATGTGATTATGAACGTTTTTCCCAAGCAGACGAATTTTTGTAGCCTTGAACCAAAAGGGGCTCTGCATATATAACGTTATGATTTTAGTGGGGAGGGAGGGGGGGGGGGGTCTGGCACATGACATCGTAAGATAGCAATAGGGGTAGGGGGTTGTCTTTTGATATCGATATCATTTTTGAATCAATCAAAATTGTCTCTTTTTATTCGTAACATGGCCTTTGGTTCAAAATAGTACAATACTTTTTTACTCTGTTACCTATTTTTATGAAAATACAAAGCTATTATTAAAATTACTAAATTATTATGAAATTATCTAATTTTAAAATATCGGACACCCCCAGCGTTTGAAATTCCTATTCATCTTCATATGTGCATGCATATATAATGACGATTCGAGAAACCATATGCGAAGTATACTTGAAATGAAGGTTGTGTTTACCAGTAAATAAAAGAGAAAGAATGTTGTCCACTTGTTTTATTGATAGAGAATTTCTATCCGCCTCCCACCCCCTACCCCTCCTCCGTTCGGAGCATGTGCAACAAGACTTTATTACTGTTGAATGGATTATGTAACAAAAAGTTATTATAAAATACGTACTTTCAAATATCAATTGTTTATTTTAAGTGTTATTTGAATGAAGCGAGATTTTATTACTGATTTCTCTTCATTTGAATCAATAAAGTATGCATAAAAAAAACTTAACCCGGTTTGTATGTTACTGCAAACAAAAGAACTAAACTATTAAAAAAAGATAAATTACCAATGCCGGATCTAAGGGGGAAAGGAGATGGGGCGATCGCCCCCCCCCCCTTGGGCCCATAAAGGTTTTAAACCAACATGAGAGATCTTCATGGAATGGGACTTAGGCTAAAGCTCAAGGTCGGCGCGGCGCGGCCGGACCCGGGTAGCGCTAATTCATGAATTGGGCAATGGCGGATCTAAGGGGGGGGGGGGTGGCGAAGGAGCGATCGCCCACCTTAGGGTCGGGCTGGGTCAGGTCTTCTGACTTTTAGAGCCGGGCCGTGTCCTGATCTTTATCTTTCTGTCGCTTTGGGTAGGACCAGATTTGTTTTTCTTCCTGGTCGTGTCTGGCCTGGAATCATTCTTTTTAAATGCCTGTATTAGAGATGAGACAGTGCTCGGACTCGGACTCATTTTTTCTGAAACCTATAAATTTTACTTATCAATGAATAGAAAATATTAAATGAACTCCCCCCTCCCTCTTAAACATTACTTATTCCTTTTCAAATTACTATATTGACATTTTGATTAGAATGGTGGGGAAGCAAAAATTGTGGGGTTTTTTTTCTATTTTAGCATTAGAATGCTATTTTAAAAGTAAATTTTTAGTCATTTTTACAAACCTATTTTTGCCATTTCCGACGATATTCTGCCGCCAACGAAAAGGCAGGAATAATGAATTTGTCTTTAGTTTGATTTTTGTTTGTAGCAGAGGTTATTTTGGAATAGGGTTGTTTATTATTGTTATTATTATTTAGACATTTAATGTTAAGAGAATATTTTCTTCCAATTTTAGCTTGCGGTTGGCGAATGATTTAGATTTCTATTGTACACAGCGTACGCAGGTCGTAATCGCTTTTCATATGGAAATAATTTTAATGATGTTGCTTTTTCTTTTTTGTGAATTTTGCTGATGCTGACGCTGTACACTGCAATTTACGATGTCACTTTTGGTCGTAAGTATATTTATTTTCCATGTTATTCCGATAAAAACAATTGAGCAGTGTTTCCTCTATTCCTATAAAAGCATCGGGATTTAAATTTATTAATTTAATGTTATTGTCTGGGTCACGCCTATCCCAAAAGATTGTTATGAGGAATGAAATGGTTATAGTTAAAAATATGCCTTTTTTATAGATAATTAATAAATGTTGTTCGATTCGGCAAATAATCGACAATAAGTTCTACAAGTTCATGCATTTATCAATGAAACGCACTTTATTAACATGTCCATAATATTTTCTTATTAAAGGAGACAACATTTGAGAATTTTTGCGTGCATAAAGTACATTTTTATTTTATACCAAACTTTTCTTTTGAAATATTAAAGTTAAATTTTCGTTTAAAATTAACATTTCTATGGAAAATGTGGTTTAAAAATTATAATTTTTTTTCTAACTTAAAAAAAAAAAAAAAAAAAAAAAAAAAAAAAAAAAAAAAAAAAAAAAAAAAAAAACTGAGGGTATACGGTGCTCCTTTAAAAAATCCAGAAGGTATACAGCGTATACTTCCGTATACCCTCCACTACATCCTTGCTGATGAAGCAAAATGTTTCAGGTTCGGACGAGCTCGGATTTAAAATCGAGCTCGGTGGGGAGGGGAACTTAATTCTGAAAAAAAGCAAGAACTCATGTCTTGTCTGTACTGATCAAAATTTCCAGGTCAGGGCTCGGCCCTGAGTAAAAGCTAAACGTTTGTTCCGTGTCCGACCCAGCCTGTATGATAATTATTATTGGGCCGAACGTGATTCGTGCAATTCTTCACTCCGAGCCCAATTTGGACTGGCATCTTACTTATTTGTTATTAGTAAAAAATATATTTATGTTGTACATTTGTTTAGCAAAATCTTACGAAATACATTTTTTAAATTTTACTTTTGTTCCTATTGTAGAGCTTTACTATTATGATTTATATTGTAAGTAGAGGTTATCCCGACCTGCAGCAAAAAAGAAGTCGACCGGCCTGAAACACAACCCACAGCTAAAACGTATAAGTTAACCCGAGCAGCAACAAAAAAAAAAAAAAAAAGTCAACCCGATTAGAAGCAAAATATAGTAATCAACCGGTCTAAAACCCAACAGGTAGCAAAAAAGGTAGAAGTTAACCTGACTCGCTGTAAAAAGTAGAAGTCAAACGGACCCAAATTCGAAACACAGAAAAAGTATTAGTTACAGCGCGGTGCGAAAGGGTGGGGGGGGCGAAGGGGGCGGTCGCCTCGGGTCCAGAAATTTAAAGGAAGTCAAATTTATACTACCAATGTCATTTTTGGCCTGTCACAAGAAAAGTCGTTTTTTTTTGGGGGGGGGGGGCAAACTGAAACTTTGCCCAGGCGCAGTTTTCTCTTTGCACGCCCCTGATTAGTTAACACGTCCAGCAGCAAAAAAAAAAATAGAAATCAACTGGATTCAAACCCGACCCGCAGTGAAAATATTAGTCCAGACCCGCGCATGAGATTCATAAGATACATAATTATATAACAACGCGATAGATACATAATTAAATATAACAAATTAATTTTGTAAGAAACAAATATGATTATGAAACTATAATTAAGAATATTTCAACTTCAAAATATCTTTTTATGATTTTCAAATTACAACATAATAAGAAAAACAAAATCCTTATGCAAAAAAATCCATTATTTTTTTTATCATGAATTTTTTTTCATCTAAAAGTTAAGTTTGAAAAGTAAATTTTGGGGCCCTTTTAAAAATCAATGGGTAAGCACGGGCTTCACGGGCCTATTCGGTAAACAGGCCCTGGGTCCCATGAGTGTTCAGAATAGAGAGAGTCCATTGTTTTTCTATTATCCTTCAAATGTAAAGAAATTAGTCATTCTTATTGCACTAGATGTCACCACCGTAAATGTTAAAATGATAATTGAATTAATAACTTATGTTAATAAGAACTTGTAAATACTGTATTTAAAGCACTCCTGTACTACAAAAGGTAGATGAGGGGGTCAGAGCTCTTTTCAATTTCTAGTATAACATTAAAATTAGCGTAAATATAATAAATATTTTAAATTTAAAATTACTTCTACATATGCCTTCAAATAGAGAAAGATCTAATTTTTATTGACACTGGATGTCGCCACTAGAAATGTGGAAATACAGGGAAAGAAACAACTCCACAATGTAAAATTGTTTGATCTTCCTGTTTTTTTATATGTATTTTATGGTCGCATAAAAAGAATAAATCTTGTTATTATTGTTGTTTTGTTTTGTCTTCAAATTCAGTAGAAAAGAAGAAAATTTAGCCTCTTCATACCCCAAGTTTTATTTATACAGTAAAACTCCGGCTATCCGAAAAGCATAGGACCAAAGCAACCGGTTAACCGGGGTTCCATAGGAATTTCCGAATAACCGGAAGGATTATAGTGAAAACTTAATTGATGATAAGCCGTGATCGTAATTTAGAAAATAGTTGTAATAAAAATTTTGTCGTACCGTATTTAAAGCACCCTGAAGTTGAAAAATGAAAGAAAATCAAACATATTTTTGGCCCCACCAGTAGCAGAGAGGTTCTTACCGCTAAACTGGTAGACGGCAGGTGATGGGTTCGAACCCAATCGCGGCCGTCGGCCTAACCGTTCGGAGTTTTCGTGGTTTTCTTCGAACCTTGCGTGAATAAAGGTTAGATTCCCTTAGAAAGACCCCCACGAAGGGGACCTCCCCTGGGCCTATATCCCTCGAATAGATAATCGACCGACACAAAATAAACCAAACCAGACCACAACATACTTTGTAAGAAAAAAAAAAAAAAATGAAGCGTATGATGCGTCTATCTAATAAAGTGGACCAGATGAGAAAGTTGATTTGTTTATTTCCCAAACAACATACTTTTTTAACACTATTTCTACCAGTATCCCGTATCCAACCTTTCAAAGTTTTGATTTTTACTTATTTTGCTTCTAATTTTTAAAGTCAATATGTATTAAAACAAGTCTTCAATTTGTTAAAAAATGATCCAAAATTGTTTTGATCTAAAACTTACAAATAAAATAGTAATCTTAAAGTAAAATATGTTGAAAAAAAAAGTCAATTGAATCGGTAAAAAAAAGTGTTGACAGTAAAATTTTTCACATTTAAAATGGACTTCAAGAAATTTCAAGGTTTTTCGGTTAAGCCAATTTTCTGATAAGAGGAGTTCTACTGTATATATTTTTAAACTTCAGTTATGAATGTATATTAACAAACTGATAAATAAGAGTGATTGGAAAAAACAAATTAAAAATCGATTTTTTTCCTTTTTTTTTTTTTTTTTTTTTTTTTTTTTTGACAGTTTTTCAGGATTTTTTACATTATTATACACTTAATAATTTTTATTATTATATACTTAATACTTTTTCCATTGCAAAAACTATGAAAAAATGTAATAAATTATATCCTTAATATTTTTTTTAAATTACTGATGGATTCTATAAATGATATTTTAATACACAGAAAAAATATTTACGTTTTCTTATTTGTACATTTCATACATTTTTCCTGAAAGCCATTTTAATATAATACATACTTTGCTAAAACAAGTCGGAAATTGCACGTCAAGCGTTGCAAATGAGCTGCGTTCATACTATAACGAAATTAAAAAATTTTCCAATATCGCTGTAATAGTATGCACTACTTCGTAGTCGAAAACTTATTTCAAACTCTGTACACACTACCTGCTTTCTATTATACAGGAAGTAACTTGTAGTAAAACCTCGGCAACGTATACCAATTTCATAAAATGTGAAATAGATTAATATGATTAAAACGAGCCCCAACAATGTTTTTCCCTATACCATTATGTAATGGAATACCTTTGTGTAGCCCTGTAAATTAATAACAAATATTCTTTGCACCACAGATTGTACAGAATGTATATTTTAGTACATACTTCATAAATGCCTATCAATTTTATTAAGTTCGAAAGAGTTTAACATCATTAAACGCACTTGCAACTATTTTTTCCCACTGGCCATAATGTAATGGAATACTTTTGATTGTCCCTGTAATCAAACTATGTACCCGATTTTCATAAAATTTGAAATAACTCGACAAAATTATGTAAAAATTATATATTTTAAATTAAAAACGATTCGGTTAGATAGTTTTTGCTCTATTATATGCGGACAGGTGGAAAGACGGAAAGAGAGACACGGAAGGACAGAACGACGAATATAGGTGCTACGTATTTACATAATTACGAATGAAACCCTAAAAAGCGCTCTAAGAAACAAATAGCAATTCTGTTTAGTTCTTCTCAAGTGGGAAGCACAATGCCATATCGGAAACCCCTTTCTTTCGTAAAGGTTTTTCTAAATTCAACATGCACAGAAACTCCCAAATGCTACAAAATATTATTCCAAACAGTGATTCAATGGAGTACACATTGTGACAGAAGAAAATTTTTTTTAAAAAAGTATTAGCATAAAAATAAAATGTTTGAATTCAGCATGTAAGCGCCAACATAAAATATGAATATTTTAAATTAGTTCTATGAACTCTGTAAATAATCTAAATAATAATATTATATGTTATGTATACTAACCAAATTCAATAATATTCCAGTTTAATATGTAAAATAAACATATGTGTAAAATAAAGGGAAACTTTTGAAACGACTGGGATCACGTGTTTGAAATTGAAAATGTATAATTAATTTGTTGTAGAAGGTATTTTTTATGAAACACTTTAATATATACATGTATATATCAGTTAATTTGAAAAAAAAAATTAGAATTTTGAAATGGAATTAATTCAATATAAAATTTGGGGCCCCTCATATTTTCAATTTTAGGCCCCTTCAAAACTTTCTAAGGGAAGCATGTGCTTCTCGTGCCTGTTCGGTAATCAAGGTCTGGTTCTGCTGTCTGTTAAGATCCATTTTCACCAATTTTTAGGTGCGTTCGTAATTATGTAAATACGTAGCACCTATAGTGGTCGTTCAGTCCGTCTGTCTGCCCGCATATAACAACGCAAAAACTACCCAACTGAATCGTTTGAAATTTAAAATACATAATTATTACATAATTTTGTCGAGTCATTTCAAATTTTATGAAAATCGGATGCATAGATCAATTACAGGGACAATCAAAAGTATTCCGTTACATTACATCAATGGGGGAAAATGTTTCAAATGCATTTTAATGGTGTTACACTCATTCGAACTTAATAAAATTTATATTCAACTATAAAATACATATTATAATATACATTTTACATAATTTGTGGTGCAAAGAACATTTGTTATTGATTTACAAGGCCACACAAAAGTATTCCATTACATAATGGTATAGGGAGAACATTGTTTTATGAGCGTTTTAATTGTAATTCACTATTTATAATTTTATGAGATTGATATATGAGAGTAATATTTTTAAAACTTCGTTATCGTACGAACGCACCTCATTTGCTACGCTTCACGTGCAATTTCCAACTTGTTTTTTATATTTAACATCATTTATATGCGTGAAAAAAAATGCAAGTCAGTGTATCATTTAGGATATATCCAGTCCGAGGAGATTATTTAATTAAATTTTAAAATATAGGAAGGGATAATAGTTAACTCGGTCCTCTTTCATAATATGTATGTTTGTACACCTAATTATATTTCTCATTTGCGCAAAAATGTATATTCTACAACATAAAGCCAAAATATTTTTTTGCAGTGGCGCCAACTTTTTGAAAAACTAGTCGTTGGGGGCCACCGTATACTTACCCATCATGGATATGTATATGAAAATAAAACATGTGAAAACTATTTATACAATGCATTGCAATTCATAAATAAAATTTAAATATTGTTAATATACATAGTAATGCTATATTAAAGAACTGCTGATGTACCAATTTCGACAAATTACATAAAACGCCAAACTACTCAAGTAGTACCGAACTGCGTAAAAGAAACATCCTTATAACTCCAAAAATAATAACTCTATTAACTAACAATTAACTGCATCGGATTAAGCGTCTCATTTCCAATTAAAATATACCTCTGAATTGAAATTTGAATGAAATACAGGGTCATGAAAAATCGAAGAATGTGGAAAACAGGATTACAAATATCTCGGCAACTAATAATCCGATTTACTTCTTTCTATATGCAAAATGTGTGTTATTTTATTGCCTTTTACGTCCATTCCTTAGAACAAAAAAATTCGAAAATTTTTATATACCTTTCATCAGAACGAAATTTTCGAGAGTCCGAAAAAAATAGTTCCGGATAATCGAGGTTGCTGATATTAAATAGGGTTCGTCCCATTCTTACATACTAACTACATACAAAATTTTAAATCTCTATCTCAATTCGTTCGGGAGATAGAGCGTTTACAGACAGACAGACAGACAGACAGACGGACGGCAAAATTTTTTTTCTAAAAATATGTTTTTCGGAATCTCCACTATCTAAAACGTGTAAATCCGTCAAAAAATTTTTTTCGATTTTCAAAACGATTGCAAGACTTACCCTATACTACGTATGATGGGTAAGTAATATTCGGTTGGCTTAAAAATATTGGGTGAGCTCAAAAATATTTTGGTAAAATGGTATGAACAGTTTATTTTTCTTTGAAGGGTGGAGGCCGGTGAAAGATGAGAATTTTAAGTCATCATGTTTAATAAAGTTGCATCAATATTTTAGTAAATTATATTCTCATACGTTTTCTCTTATAAAGACACTAATGTTTATTGTAATCTCATCATGCCATGAATATAACGACAAATTGAAATAGCAGAAAGTTAAACATGGACATTTCAGTCATTTAGGATTTATGGGTGTCAGTTGGAGAATTAAGGTGCAACACTAGTCATAGAAAAAGACCCGGATGATAATGTAAAGTCTATGGGAGAGTTCTTTTCAAATATCTCGCTCAAATTTTAATATTTTTACATGTTTTATTATTATTATTATTATTATTATTATTATTATTATTATTATTATTATTATTATTATTATTATTATTTTTAAATTTCAAAATCGGTTTAAACTGGTTCTGAAATTGAAACTATCATAATATAAAAAATATATAAGCAAAATTGAAAAAGTAAAAACTAAGCCGGTTGTAGATCGTCCTCAACTATCCTATGCAAAAAAAAAAAAAAAAAAAAAAAAAAAAAAAAAAAAAATCATGTAAAAATATTAAAAGTTAAGCGACATATTTGAAAAGAACGCTCCCATAGACTTTACATTATCATCCAGGTCTTTTTCTGTGACTAGTGTTGCACTTTAAAACACATGGTCATCGACAAAATAAATTTTGTTCTAGGTTGAACAATAATAAAAAATAATAATGAAATTAATAACAAAATAAATAACTAAATAGAATAAAAAAAATTAGGCATGCTAGGATTCAAAAATATTGGGTGGGCTCGGGCTCTATGGGCCCATATAATTTGGCGCCACTTTTTTTTTTTTTTTTTTTTTTTTTTTTTTTGTCTTTCCATTAGTGACGATATAATTTAATACAAAATTGCTTTAACACATCCTACACGCACATCCGTTGTTAAAGCGGACAGATATTAAGCTGGAGTAAAAACCCAAGGAAAATCCCGCCACAAACACAAATAGACGCACTGAAAAACTCAAGTAAATTATTTTTTACCCCCAATATTGCTACATTTTATGATCGAAATTTAGTGTCAATTGTTCGATTGCAATTTCATTCCAGAAATACGTTTATCATATAGTTCATATTTACTAAAAATATGTCTCAAATTCCCGTTCACTTATTTACGCTGACAGAATAAAATCAAATAATGGTAAAATTCTGAAGTACCTGTACTCAGCTGCAAGACCGCTTATTTCCAAAATGAATACTGCAACCTCTTCAAACCCCTGGGTTTATTTATGTACTTTTATTAATTTCAATTATGAATTTAGATTAACAAACTGATAACTAAGAATAATTGACCAGAGAAAAAAAATTAAATTTATTTTATGTACATAAAAAAAAAAAAAAAAAAAAAAAAACAGTCAAGAAAATAAGGAACTAACAGTAATTTCTTCTAGAAAATACTTCCAAGACAGTCAAACTTCGCTAACATGAACATGCTTAACGTGAATTACTTTTAACATGAATTGTTCTTAAATGGCTTTTAACAATCTCCTATAAAAACGAATACAAAGACTTTAGACGAATACACTTTTTCGTGTCTGAGATGGCTCAGTTGGAAGAGCATTGGCGGCTTCAGCCAATACATCCCTGGTCCGAATCCTGGCCCGGACTTTTTTCAACTAAATATGGAAAATTTACATATATTATAATTAATTTACCGATCGAATAATCGTGTTTAAAATTAATCTAATCTAATTTCGTATGCAGCGATTTTCTGCAGTTCCATATATTGACCATCGATTTATTCTGTTGAGCTGATTCAGAGTATCAGACCAGATAAAGTGATCGTTGAGGTTATTTGGGTGAAATGGTCCTCCAGTGTTCGTGTCCGGGATGGCTCAGTTGGAAGAGCACTGGCGGCTTCAGCCAATACATCCCTGGTCCGAATCCTGGCCCGGACTTTTTTCAACTAAATATGGAAAATTTACATATATTATAATTAATTTACCGATCGAATAATCGTGTTTAAAATTAATCTAATCTAATTTCGTATGCAGCGATTTTCTGCAGTTCCATATATTGACCATCGATTTATTCTGTTGAGCTGATTCAGAGTATCAGACCAGATAAAGTGATCGTTGAGGTTATTTGGGTGAAATGGTCCTCCAGTGTTCGTGTCCGGGATGGCTCAGTTGGAAGAGCTCTGGCGGCTTCAGCCAATACATCCCTGGTCCGAATCCTGGCCCGGACTTTTTTCAACTAAATATGGAAAATTTACATATATTATAATTAATTTACCGATCGAATAATCGTGTTTAAAATTAATCTAATCTAATTTCGTATGCAGCGATTTTCTGCAGTTCCATATATTGACCATCGATTTATTCTGTTGAGCTGATTCAGAGTATCAGACCAGATAAAGTGATCGTTGAGGTTATTTGGGTGAAATGGTCCTCCAGTGTTCGTGTCCGGGATGGCTCAGTTGGAAGAGCACTGGCGGCTTCAGCCAATACATCCCTGGTCCGAATCCTGGCCCGGACTTTTTTCAACTAAATATGGAAAATTTACATATATTATAATTAATTTACCGATCGAATAATCGTGTTTAAAATTAATCTAATCTAATTTCGTATGCAGCGATTTTCTGCAGTTCCATATATTGACCATCGATTTATTCTGTTGAGCTGATTCAGAGTATCAGACCAGATAAAGTTATCGTTGAGGTTATTTGGGTGAAATGGTCCTCCAGTGTTCGTGTCCGGGATGGCTCAGTTGGAAGAGCACTGGCGGCTTCAGCCAATACATCCCTGGTCCGAATCCTGGCCCGGACTTTTTTCAACTAAATATGGAAAATTTACATATATTATAATTAATTTACCGATCGAATAATCGTGTTTAAAATTAATCTAATCTAATTTCGTATGCAGCGATTTTCTGCAGTTCCATATATTGACCATCGATTTATTCTGTTGAGCTGATTCAGAGTATCAGACCAGATAAAGTGATCGTTGAGGTTATTTGGGTGAAATGGTCCTCCAGTGTTCGTGTCCGGGATGGCTCAGTTGGAAGAGCACTGGCGGCTTCAGCCAATACATCCCTGGTCCGAATCCTGGACCGGACTTTTTTCAACTAAATATGGAAAATTTACATATATTATAATTAATTTACCGATCGAATAATCGTGTTTAAAATTAATCTAATCTAATTTCGTATGCAGCGATTTTCTGCAGTTCCATATATTGACCATCGATTTATTCTGTTGAGCTGATTCAGAGTATCAGACCAGATAAAGTGATCGTTGAGGTTATTTGGGTGAGATGGTCCTCCAGTGTTCGTGTCCGGGATGGCTCAGTTGGAAGAGCACTGGCGGCTTCAGCCAATACATCCCTGGTCCGAATCCTGGCCCGGACTTTTTTCAACTAAATATGGAAAATTTACATATATTATAATTAATTTACCGATCGAATAATCGTGTTTAAAATTAATCTAATCTAATTTCGTATGCTGCGATTTTCTGCAGTTCCATATATTGACCATCGATTTATTCTGTTGAGCTGATTCAGAGTATCAGACCAGATAAAGTGATCGTTGAGGTTATTTGGGTGAAATGGTCCTCCAGTGTTCGTGTCCGGGATGGCTCAGTTGGAAGAGCACTGGCGGCTTCAGCCAATACATCCCTGGTCCGAATCCTGGCCCGGACTTTTTTCAACTAAATATGGAAAATTTACATATATTATAAATAATTTACCGATCGAATAATCGTGTTTAAAATTAATCTAATCTAATTTCGTATGCAGCGATTTTCTGCAGTTCCATATATTGACCATCGATTTATTCTGTTGAGCTGATTCAGAGTATCAGACCAGATAAAGTGATCGTTGAGGTTATTTGGGTGAAATGGTCCTCCAGTGTTCGTGTCCGGGATGGCTCAGTTGGAAGAGCACTGGCGGCTTCAGCCAATACATCCCTGGTCCGAATCCTGGCCCGGACTTTTTTCAACTAAAAATGGAAAATTTACATATATTATAAATAATTTACCGATCGAATAATCGTGTTTAAAGTTAATCTAATGTAATTTCGTATGCAGCGATTTTCTGCAGTTCCGAGCTGATTCAGAGTATCAGACCAGATAAAGTGATTGTTGAGGTTATTTGGGTGAAATGGTCCACCAGTGTTCGTGTCCGGGATGGCTCAGTTGGAAGAGCATTGGCGGCTTCAGCCAATACATCCCTGGTCCGAATCCTGGCCCGGACTTTTTTAAACTAAAAATGGAAAATTTACATATATTATAATTAATTTACCGATCGAATAATCGTGTTTAAAATTAATCTAATGTAATTTCGTATGCAGCGATTTTCTGCAGTTCCATATATTGACCTTCGATTTATTCTGTTGAGCTGATTCAGAGTATCAGACCAGATAAAGTGATCGTTGAGGTTATTTGGGTGAAATGGTCCACCAGTGTTCGTGTCCGGGATGGATCAGTTGGAAGAGCATTGGCGGCTTCAGCCAATACATCCCTGGTCCGAATCCTGGCCTGGACTTTTTTAAACTCAAAATGGAAAATTTACATATATTATAATTAATTTACCGATCGAATAATCGTGTTTAAAATTAATCTAATCTAATTTCGTATGCTGCGATTTTCTGCAGTTCCATATATTGACCATCGATTTATTCTGTTGAGCTGATTCAGAGTATCAGACCAGATAAAGTGATCGTTGAGGTTATTTGGGTGAAATGGTCCTCCAGTGTTCGTGTCCGGGATGGCTCAGTTGGAAGAGCTCTGGCGGCTTCAGCCAATACATCCCTGGTCCGAATCCTGGCCCGGACTTTTTTCAACTAAATATGGAAAATTTACATATATTATAATTAATTTACCGATCGAATAATCGTGTTTAAAATTAATCTAATCTAATTTCGTATGCAGCGATTTTCTGCAGTTCCATATATTGACCATCGATTTATTCTGTTGAGCTGATTCAGAGTATCAGACCAGATAAAGTGATCGTTGAGGTTATTTGGGTGAAATGGTCCTCCAGTGTTCGTGTCCGGGATGGCTCAGTTGGAAGAGCACTGGCGGCTTCAGCCAATACATCCCTGGTCCGAATCCTGGCCCGGACTTTTTTCAACTAAATATGGAAAATTTACATATATTATAATTAATTTACCGATCGAATAATCGTGTTTAAAATTAATCTAATCTAATTTCGTATGCAGCGATTTTCTGCAGTTCCATATATTGACCATCGATTTATTCTGTTGAGCTGATTCAGAGTATCAGACCAGATAAAGTGATCGTTGAGGTTATTTGGGTGAAATGGTCCTCCAGTGTTCGTGTCCGGGATGGCTCAGTTGGAAGAGCACTGGCGGCTTCAGCCAATACATCCCTGGTCCGAATCCTGGACCGGACTTTTTTCAACTAAATATGGAAAATTTACATATATTATAATTAATTTACCGATCGAATAATCGTGTTTAAAATTAATCTAATGTAATTTCGTATGCAGCGATTTTCTGCAGTTCCATATATTGACCTTCGATTTATTCTGTTGAGCTGATTCAGAGTATCAGACCAGATAAAGTGATCGTTGAGGTTATTTGGGTGAAATGGTCCACCAGTGTTCGTGTCCGGGATGGATCAGTTGGAAGAGCATTGGCGGCTTCAGCCAATACATCCCTGGTCCGAATCCTGGCCTGGACTTTTTTAAACTCAAAATGGAAAATTTACATATATTATAATTAATTTACCGATCGAATAATCGTGTTTAAAATTAATCTAATCTAATTTCGTATGCTGCGATTTTCTGCAGTTCCATATATTGACCATCGATTTATTCTGTTGAGCTGATTCAGAGTATCAGACCAGATAAAGTGATCGTTGAGGTTATTTGGGTGAAATGGTCCTCCAGTGTTCGTGTCCGGGATGGCTCAGTTGGAAGAGCTCTGGCGGCTTCAGCCAATACATCCCTGGTCCGAATCCTGGCCCGGACTTTTTTCAACTAAATATGGAAAATTTACATATATTATAATTAATTTACCGATCGAATAATCGTGTTTAAAATTAATCTAATCTAATTTCGTATGCAGCGATTTTCTGCAGTTCCATATATTGACCATCGATTTATTCTGTTGAGCTGATTCAGAGTATCAGACCAGATAAAGTGATCGTTGAGGTTATTTGGGTGAAATGGTCCTCCAGTGTTCGTGTCCGGGATGGCTCAGTTGGAAGAGCACTGGCGGCTTCAGCCAATACATCCCTGGTCCGAATCCTGGCCCGGACTTTTTTCAACTAAATATGGAAAATTTACATATATTATAATTAATTTACCGATCGAATAATCGTGTTTAAAATTAATCTAATCTAATTTCGTATGCAGCGATTTTCTGCAGTTCCATATATTGACCATCGATTTATTCTGTTGAGCTGATTCAGAGTATCAGACCAGATAAAGTGATCGTTGAGGTTATTTGGGTGAAATGGTCCTCCAGTGTTCGTGTCCGGGATGGCTCAGTTGGAAGAGCACTGGCGGCTTCAGCCAATACATCCCTGGTCCGAATCCTGGACCGGACTTTTTTCAACTAAATATGGAAAATTTACATATATTATAATTAATTTACCGATCGAATAATCGTGTTTAAAATTAATCTAATCTAATTTCGTATGCAGCGATTTTCTGCAGTTCCATATATTGACCATCGATTTATTCTGTTGAGCTGATTCAGAGTATCAGACCAGATAAAGTGATCGTTGAGGTTATTTGGGTGAAATGGTCCTCCAGTGTTCGTGTCCGGGATGGCTCAGTTGGAAGAGCACTGGCGGCTTCAGCCAATACATCCCTGGTCCGAATCCTGGCCCGGACTTTTTTCAACTAAATATGGAAAATTTACATATATTATAATTAATTTACCGATCGAATAATCGTGTTTAAAATTAATCTAATCTAATTTCGTATGCAGCGATTTTCTGCAGTTCCATATATTGACCATCGATTTATTCTGTTGAGCTGATTCAGAGTATCAGACCAGATAAAGTGATCGTTGAGGTTATTTGGGTGAAATGGTCCTCCAGTGTTCGTGTCCGGGATGGCTCAGTTGGAAGAGCACTGGCGGCTTCAGCCAATACATCCCTGGTCCGAATCCTGGACCGGACTTTTTTCAACTAAATATGGAAAATTTACATATATTATAATTAATTTACCGATCGAATAATCGTGTTTAAAATTAATCTAATCTAATTTCGTATGCAGCGATTTTCTGCAGTTCCATATATTGACCATCGATTTATTCTGTTGAGCTGATTCAGAGTATCAGACCAGATAAAGTGATCGTTGAGGTTATTTGGGTGAGATGGTCCTCCAGTGTTCGTGTCCGGGATGGCTCAGTTGGAAGAGCACTGGCGGCTTCAGCCAATACATCCCTGGTCCGAATCCTGGCCCGGACTTTTTTCAACTAAATATGGAAAATTTACATATATTATAATTAATTTACCGATCGAATAATCGTGATTAAAATTAATCTAATCTAATTTCGTATGCTGCGATTTTCTGCAGTTCCATATATTGACCATCGATTTATTCTGTTGAGCTGATTCAGAGTATCAGACCAGATAAAGTGATCGTTGAGGTTATTTGGGTGAAATGGTCCTCCAGTGTTCGTGTCCGGGATGGCTCAGTTGGAAGAGCACTGGCGGCTTCAGCCAATACATCCCTGGTCCGAATCCTGGCCCGGACTTTTTTCAACTAAATATGGAAAATTTACATATATTATAAATAATTTACCGATCGAATAATCGTGTTTAAAATTAATCTAATCTAATTTCGTATGCAGCGATTTTCTGCAGTTCCATATATTGACCATCGATTTATTCTGTTGAGCTGATTCAGAGTATCAGACCAGATAAAGTGATCGTTGAGGTTATTTGGGTGAAATGGTCCTCCAGTGTTCGTGTCCGGGATGGCTCAGTTGGAAGAGCACTGGCGGCTTCAGCCAATACATCCCTGGTCCGAATCCTGGCCCGGACTTTTTTCAACTAAAAATGGAAAATTTACATATATTATAAATAATTTACCGATCGAATAATCGTGTTTAAAGTTAATCTAATGTAATTTCGTATGCAGCGATTTTCTGCAGTTCCGAGCTGATTCAGAGTATCAGACCAGATAAAGTGATTGTTGAGGTTATTTGGGTGAAATGGTCCACCAGTGTTCGTGTCCGGGATGGCTCAGTTGGAAGAGCATTGGCGGCTTCAGCCAATACATCCCTGGTCCGAATCCTGGCCCGGACTTTTTTAAACTAAAAATGGAAAATTTACATATATTATAATTAATTTACCGATCGAATAATCGTGTTTAAAATTAATCTAATGTAATTTCGTATGCAGCGATTTTCTGCAGTTCCATATATTGACCTTCGATTTATTCTGTTGAGCTGATTCAGAGTATCAGACCAGATAAAGTGATCGTTGAGGTTATTTGGGTGAAATGGTCCACCAGTGTTCGTGTCCGGGATGGATCAGTTGGAAGAGCATTGGCGGCTTCAGCCAATACATCCCTGGTCCGAATCCTGGCCTGGACTTTTTTAAACTCAAAATGGAAAATTTACATATATTATAATTAATTTACCGATCGAATAATCGTGTTTAAAATTAATCTAATCTAATTTCGTATGCTGCGATTTTCTGCAGTTCCATATATTGACCATCGATTTATTCTGTTGAGCTGATTCAGAGTATCAGACCAGATAAAGTGATCGTTGAGGTTATTTGGGTGAAATGGTCCTCCAGTGTTCGTGTCCGGGATGGCTCAGTTGGAAGAGCTCTGGCGGCTTCAGCCAATACATCCCTGGTCCGAATCCTGGCCCGGACTTTTTTCAACTAAATATGGAAAATTTACATATATTATAATTAATTTACCGATCGAATAATCGTGTTTAAAATTAATCTAATCTAATTTCGTATGCAGCGATTTTCTGCAGTTCCATATATTGACCATCGATTTATTCTGTTGAGCTGATTCAGAGTATCAGACCAGATAAAGTGATCGTTGAGGTTATTTGGGTGAAATGGTCCTCCAGTGTTCGTGTCCGGGATGGCTCAGTTGGAAGAGCACTGGCGGCTTCAGCCAATACATCCCTGGTCCGAATCCTGGCCCGGACTTTTTTCAACTAAATATGGAAAATTTACATATATTATAATTAATTTACCGATCGAATAATCGTGTTTAAAATTAATCTAATCTAATTTCGTATGCAGCGATTTTCTGCAGTTCCATATATTGACCATCGATTTATTCTGTTGAGCTGATTCAGAGTATCAGACCAGATAAAGTGATCGTTGAGGTTATTTGGGTGAAATGGTCCTCCAGTGTTCGTGTCCGGGATGGCTCAGTTGGAAGAGCACTGGCGGCTTCAGCCAATACATCCCTGGTCCGAATCCTGGACCGGACTTTTTTCAACTAAATATGGAAAATTTACATATATTATAATTAATTTACCGATCGAATAATCGTGTTTAAAATTAATCTAATCTAATTTCGTATGCAGCGATTTTCTGCAGTTCCATATGTTGACCATCGATTTATTCTGTTGAGCTGATTCAGAGTATCAGACCAGATAAAGTGATCGTTGAGGTTATTTGGGTGAAATGGTCCTCCAGTGTTCGTGTCCGGGATGGCTCAGTTGGAAGAGCACTGGCGGCTTCAGCCAATACATCCCTGGTCCGAATCCTGGCCCGGACTTTTTTCAACTAAAAATGGAAAATTTACATATATTATAAATAATTTACCGATCGAATAATCGTGTTTAAAGTTAATCTAATGTAATTTCGTATGCAGCGATTTTCTGCAGTTCCGAGCTGATTCAGAGTATCAGACCAGATAAAGTGATTGTTGAGGTTATTTGGGTGAAATGGTCCACCAGTGTTCGTGTCCGGGATGGCTCAGTTGGAAGAGCATTGGCGGCTTCAGCCAATACATCCCTGGTCCGAATCCTGGCCCGGACTTTTTTAAACTAAAAATGGAAAATTTACATATATTATAATTAATTTACCGATCGAATAATCGTGTTTAAAATTAATCTAATGTAATTTCGTATGCAGCGATTTTCTGCAGTTCCATATATTGACCTTCGATTTATTCTGTTGAGCTGATTCAGAGTATCAGACCAGATAAAGTGATCGTTGAGGTTATTTGGGTGAAATGGTCCACCAGTGTTCGTGTCCGGGATGGATCAGTTGGAAGAGCATTGGCGGCTTCAGCCAATACATCCCTGGTCCGAATCCTGGCCTGGACTTTTTTAAACTCAAAATGGAAAATTTACATATATTATAATTAATTTACAGATCGAATAATCGTGTTTAAAATTAATCTAATGTAATTTCGTATGCAGCGATTTTCTGCAGTTCCATATATTGACCTTCGATTTATTCTGTTGAGCTGATTCAGAGTATCAGACCAGATAAAGTGATCGTTGAGGTTATTTGGGTGAAATGGTCCACCAGTGTTCGTGTCCGGGATGGCTCAGTTGGAAGAGCATTGGCGGCTCCAGCCAATACATCCCTGGTTCGAATCTTGGCCCGGACTTTTTTCATCCAAAAATGGAAAATTTACATCTATTATAATTAATTTATTAATCGAATAATCGTGTTTAAAATTAATCTAATACAAGGATTTGATACTGATAACATGAATTACTGTTAACATGAACAACATTTCGATTCCGCTTGAGGTTCATGTTAACGAGGTTCGACTGTGGGATTAAAGAAGGTGAACTTCTCTTTTACAAAATACTGATACATCAAACCCTTTTTGGCTGTAATTTTTCCTTGCCCACTCGCTTCCCTGTACTTTTTATGACACTTTCTTAGGATTGTTTTTTTTTTTTTTACATTGCAGAAACATTTAAAAACAATAAATAAATATATATTTAATAGTTTTTTTTATTACCTATGAACTCTACAAATGATCTTTTAACGCCCAGTAAAAATATTTGCGTTTTCATTTTTGTACATTTCGTAAATTTCTGCTGCAAGCCATTTTTATATATCTCGTTGCTCGCTATATATATATTAAAAAATATACAATATAACAAATTACAACGACTATTTAGAAAATTATATTTTTAAAGACTAAAATTTTAAAGATTTATAAATAAACTCTATATTTAAATAATAATAATAATAAACATCATTTTTAGGATTATCATAATGAGTCATATATTACATACGCCATGCATTAAACATTAATATTCCTAGACCAATCTATACATATAATAAAACAGTAGGACCCGGTGTGTCTGTACATTGAAGATAATTGACAAAAATGGAGTCAGGGCGATAAAAGAAAACCAATGAAACACAAAAAAAAAATTTTTGAATTTTTTGTCTGTCTGTCTGTCTGTCTGTCTGTCTGTTTGTTCGAGGTTATCTTCGTAACTACTGAATGGATTTTTATGCGGTTTTCACTAATAAAGAATGCACACTCCCGGGCAGTGTATAGGCTTTGTTTCATCAAAATCGGACAACAGACAAAAAAGTAACAAAAAGAAACAAAAGAAACTATTAGGTGCGCTGCTCACGTTTTTTAGTACATAACGTTTTTTAGTACATATAAAATCCAATAGATGTCACTGTGCGATTTTAAAACGCGCTATCGTTATGTTTTCGCCAGTCTACTTAAGTATGAGAAAGTTTCAAGCTGGCTGTCGTTCCATGTGGTTTAGTCGGTAGAACGTCAGTGCGCCATACTGATGGCCCGGGTTCGATTCCCAGCATGGAATTTTTTTTCACTATGTTGGCATTAACGCCTATAAGCAATTAAAAGAATTTGAAATATTGTATTCAAGGCGAATTTTCTCTCTGGGAAAATTTCCTTGCATTAATATGTCAGTGTAATTTTTTTTTCGATTTAATTTTTTTTTTCGAAACTTTGTTTTTCTTAAAAAATTACAGTAAATATTTGATATTTCCCAACGTTTTTTGAATGATCGACTTGCTTTTTTTTTTTTTTAATGTATGTCTGAACCTTATCTAACTACTTCTTCAAGATTTCTTTAGATAAACCGACCAGCGTAGCGGGCGAAGGCCGCTAGTGGAAAAATAAATCCAGTAGTTTATAGATATACAACTCTAACTATTTAAAATGTGCATTTTTATTGGATGAAGCTAATCAGTTTGACTGCTGAACGCCTCCTATTACGTACGACATGGATTAAACATTATTATTCCTGAAACCGTCCTAAACAAATTTTAACTGAAATTTCAGTTTTACAATTTTCGAAACTGCAAATTTTTAAACTTCTAAACATCGCACATTTTTAATTTTTGCGCATTTTAAAATTGTGCAAATTAAATTTGCAAACATATGACATGACTGAAAATACGTAGCCAACAACCAATAATTATATGCAGTAAAACCTCCCTAAAGCAACCACGTTTCGTTCCAATAAAAATTGGTCACTCCCAGTGATAATAACGTTTAAATATACATTGTAATTGCTTAAAAAAGGTAACAATTAATGTTGCTAAAATTTATTCGTCACATTAAGAAAAAAACATTAAAATTTAAGTATCGAAACAAAAGTTAATTACTGCAGAGTTTAAAATATGAATAAATCGACATTTGCTTTGGTTTTACGGTTTTATCTTTTGTAATTTTTATTTCCAAGGCTTTTCAAAATTAAGTGAATAAATGCATTTTTTTTTCTTTACGGGAACAAATAATGATGATTTCATTAATTTATATGTTTCTTTAAGAGTTTCCTAGCAGAATAGTTCAGGGGAGTTTATTGACCATCATTCTTAATTCGTCAACAGAGTTAAATACATTGCCTAAAAATGCACAATTTAATTTAAACACTTAAAACTTACCGGAAAAATGTTTTTTAAAAATCTAAAATTAGTTTGGAAGTTTGATTAAAAATGCGCTCTCTGGAATTATTTTTTAATAAAACCTTCTTCGAGAGAAAAGAAATAAACGGAATTAGTTTCATTTTCTACAAAGAAATCGGTCCAGGGCCGTAGCTAGAAGTGTACGATAGGGGGGGGGGGGGGCTGAGAAGAATATAGGGGGGGCTCAAGGGAATGTAGGGGGGGCTCATATATTTTTGTTCTCTCTCTAATGCAGAAAGATAAATTAGTGCATATTCACATTGTAGGTACTATGTTTCTCCTTAAACTGTTGTAATAACTTCATTTTATGCTAAGAAAAATACATGATGATGAAAATTTTGAATGTATAACTGGTGCAAAATTAAACATCATGTTAGCTTCATATGTACCAATAGGATGAGGGAGTGTTGAAGCACGTATTTTAGATACAATTTAGTAACTCTGCAAAACTGTGAAAGGATCTCAAAACTAAATTAGATTTTTGAACAGAATTTCTTGAGAATTTTCGGAACATTTAGTGACCTTGGAACTTTTTCCAGGAGGGGCTCAAAATATTTTAGGGGGGGCTGAGCCGCCCATAGCGCCCCCTTAGCTACGGCCCTGAATCGGTCTCTTATGGAGGGGGTTCAACTTGGAGGTCTCTGAATAGAAATAAAATTAGTATTAAGCTTATGGGGAAATTTTTCATTCCATGAAAATATAGTCGTTTAATGGAGGTGTTCGCACAGGCAGGTTTCACTGTGCAATAATTATTAGAATTATGTTGTACCTCCATGTAAAATAAAAATTAACTATGCTACTAAATTCTCCACTTCTATAGAAATCGAGTTCAGTTATGATACAATAGATAACGTTGTTTAAACATTTCAAATTCTTGAATGTTATCTTTATACATAAACAAAACAAACTTTCATACATTTTTCATCCGTTACAAAATGCAATGGGGAAAACCCAGAATTCGAAATAGAGTTATTTTTAAACATCTTTCGGACTTTATCTATCATCCTTTAATAACATTTACGTTAACTTAGATAAGCATGGACTTATCAATTATCGTATTTTTAACAGAAATGCGCACATTTAAGGTTGGTTTGAAGCTTCGTCAAAGAGAAAACTCGAGGAAATTTTATAATTAATATATTTTAAATACTGCGGTTGTATATATTGTATATACCTATACATGTTTTTTTTTCTTTTCTTTCTTTCTCCCCCCCCCCTTTTTTTTTCGAAATAAGTTGTTTTATGCTCTGGTACTTTTTTCTAAAATTCTGTTTTAGGTAAATATTTGAAACTTTTCAAAATTGCGATGCTAATTTGTTTCTTTAAAAATATTTAACATTATCGTTTTGAGTGAAGAAAAAAGAAATAATGAAAAACACGTTCTTAAAATTTTTAGAATTTTCCATATGTTTTAGTAAGATATTTTTTATTTTATTTCATTTAAGCCAAAATGACAGGTTCTTATTATTATTCTCAAATAATACGTGTTCTGACACCCCAACAAATTTTTAGGTGATGTATTCGGCAATTTTTTAGAAAAATCCACCGAACAGACATAAAAAGTACGTAAAAAGTTAATTAGTTCTTCAAAACTAATTTATCCATGAAATTAATTTCTTATTATTTGATGAGCTTTAATCAGGGTTCTCGTTAGCTTTTGACAACATTAGCAATTTGGAAAATAAGGGGAGGGAGGAAAACAAAAATTAGAGGATTTTTTTTTTTTTTTTTTTTTTTTTTTTTTAAGTTTCAAATGCATTTTACTGGTGTTACACTCATTCGAACATAACAAAATTGACATGAATCTGTGATGTATATACTAAAATATACATTCTGTATAATCTGTCATGCAAAGAATATTTATTATTAAATTGCAGGGCCATACAAAAGTATTCCACTACATAATGCTATACGGGTAAACATTGTTTTGGGCGTGTTTTAATTATATTAAACTACACTGCTCAAAATAATTAAAGGATATTTGAAGTTTTATACAGGGTGATTCATAAAAGATGGGCAGAACTTTAAGGGGTTATAGTACACTTAAAGACAAATAATATTAAATAGGAGACTAAGGGTCCCAGACGTATTCCCAAGGAGATAGGGGGCATTAAAGTTTAGGGTCCGAAATTTCAAATGATTATAAAAAATGGAAAAATTGGTCGATTCGTTTGCGGTTTTTGCAAAAAATTTTCTTTATGCCAGTATTTTCTTGAAATAAAATTTTAAAGTTCAATTTCAAAAAATGCCGATAGGGGGCGCTTTAGACTTTGGAGTAACAAACAACTATTTTTTAATGTTATTTTTTGTATTTCTTTAAATGATTTCGAAAACTTAGACTTAAATTTTGATCTAAAAATCTGAGTCCTAACGAGTACTTAAGTAGCGTAAACTGAAATTTGAAATTTGAAACCCTTCTCCCCCCAGAACAAAAATCAGTTATTCCCGATCTTTGTGTCGTAGATTAGGCTCTAACTACTGCCGCGTTTTGCTAAAATTATTCTTTATGTCAGTATTTTCTTGAAAATAAATTTTAAAGAAAATTTTCAAAAAATTCCGATAGAGGGCGCTTTAGACTTTGGAGTAACGAACAACTATTTTATACCGTTATTTTTTGTGTCTCATTAAATGCTTTCTAAAGCTTAGACTTAAACTTAAATTTTCAGCTCAAAATCTGAATCGCTGAGCGTGGTTCAGTAGCGAGGGGAGGGGGTTCAAATTTCAACTTCTGAACATAGTTCAGTTTGCACTACTTAACCATGCCCAACGATTCTGTGCTGTGATACGAGGCAAAAATACAACTTTCGTCAAGGACTGCATAGTCGGAATTCACTCATAAAGGCACTGGCACAGTTGGAAACGTCGCTCATGCAAACGTTAAAGCTCCATTCCTGACGCTAGTCACCGGGTGAAGAAGGAGACAGAAAGTATGCAAATGTCAAATGGGGAAGAAGAAGAACACGTATGCAAAATTTCGACACGATTCAGGCATAAAAACCACTGAACGGTGAGTCAAGTGTAAGTCGCTGTAGTAATGAATCGGAAGATGGTGCCCTTCACGAATAAGGAAAAGGCTGAGATGCATTTAATTTACGGAGCGGCAGATGGGAATGGTGCAGAGGCACAACGAATGTACGGAGAGCGATTTCCCAACAGGCGGTTGCCTAACCGCAAAACTTTCGAGCGCTTGCACAGACAGTTGTGTAATACGGGATCATTTCTCGCTTCCCGGTCGAATGCAGGTCGTGCAAAAAAGGACGAATCAGTAGTTGTTGCAGAAGCCATTCTGGATGTAGTAGCGGCGCAGCCAAGTACAAGTACACGAACAGTGGCTAGGCAGGTGGATACCTCACAGTCCATGACTTGGAGGGTACTGAAGGATGAACATTTGCTCCCGTTTCATGTGCAACGAGTCCAGAAAGTGTCTCCAGGGGATTATCCAAATCGTATTGAATTCGCCCGCTGGTTTCTGCAGCAGAACGCGCTAAATCCACATTTTGGACGAACTGTGCTTTTCACCGATGAATGTACCTTCACACGTGAAGGTACATTTAACACACACAATGCACATGTATGGGCGGATGTCAATCCACATGCTACGTATCCACATGCTCATCAGAGACGCTTTTCCATCAATGTTTGGGCAGGAATCCTCGGAGACCACCTAATCGGACCGTACCTTCTTCCTGAACGCCTCAACGGTAAAACATACCTCACATTTCGGCAACATGTGCTGCCAGACCTGTTAAACGTTGTTCCTCCACGCATCCGGCGGGTCATGTGGTTCCAGCACGATGGAGCGCCAGCCCATTACGTACGAGACGTCCGCAACTATCTGGACATCACATTTCCGAACAGATGGATTGGTCGAGGTGGTCCTGTTGCTTGGCCTGCTCGCTCGCCAGATCTTTCACCCCTCGATTTCTTTTTTTGGGGACAATTGAAGGCTCTTATGTATGAGACACCCATTGAATCCCCCGAGGAACTGGTCGCCAGACTTTCCGCCGCTGTAGGGGAAGTGCTCGAAAAGCCTGATGTTTTCGCGAATGTTCGCCGTTCCATTCTTCGCCGTTGTTCTGCGTGCATAACCTCTGGTGGTCACAATTTTGAACATTTATTGTAATTACATGTTAATAAATATGCTTTGGTAACATAATCCTAATTTGTGTCTTTTTACCTCGTATCACAGCACACAATGTGTGGACATGGTAAACTGAACTGTGCTCAGGAGTAGAAATTTCAAACCCCTCTCCCCAGAAACGTAACCACGTCTAACGATTCAGATTTTGGGCTGAAAATTTAAGTCTAAGCTTTAGAAAGCATTTAATGAGACACAAAAAATACCGGTATAAAATAGTTGTTCGTTACTCCAAAGTCTAAAGCGCCCTCTATCGGTATTTTTTGAAAATTTTCTTTACAATTTATTTTCAAGAAAATGCTGACATAAAGAATAATTTTAGCAAAACGCGGCAGTAGTTAGAGCCTAATCTACGACACAAAGATCGGGAATAACTGATTTTTGTTCTGGGGGGAGAAGGGTTTCAAATTTCAAATTTCAGTTTACGCTACTTAACTACTCGTTAGGACTCAGATTTTTAGATCAAAATTTAAGTTTAAGTCTAAGCTTTCGAAATCATTTAAAGAAATACAAAAAATAACGTTAAAAAATAGTTGTTTGTTACTCCAAAGTCTAAAGCGCCCCCTATCGGCATTTTTTGAAATTGAACTTTAAAATTTTATTTCAAGAAAATACTGGCATAAAGAAAATTTTTTGCAAAAACCGCAAACGAATCGACCAATTTTTCCATTTTTTATAATCATTTGAAATTTCGGACCCTAAACTTTAATGCCCCTTATCTCCTTGGGAATACGTCTGGGACCCTTAGTCTCCTATTTAATATTATTTGTCTTTAAGTGTACTATAACCCCTTAAAGTTCTGCCCATCTTTTATGAATCACCCTGTATAAAATAAAGATATAAACGAAATTTTTTTGCCGAAAATAGAAGAAGAGAATCACAAATGCAAATTTTTCTGGTTTTCAAACTGTGGAGTATGCAAATTTTGAGTTCGACGTCAAAAACGTCGCTTCAGCGGCAGCGAATGAAATTTGATTTTCAACTGGATAAAAGAGAATGAAGACAAGGATGATCGGCATTCAGTGATTGCTTTGTTTCGATGAGTACGATGTCTCAGCGAAGTCATTTGACAGATTCAGAAACTTGGAGAATTGTTGGTAGGTTAGAAGGGGGCCAAACTCAAGCCGAAGTAGCGCAAGCCATTGGAGTGTCACAAAGTGTCATTTCCAGGATCTGGAACCGTTTTTTGGAGAGTGGATGTGCAGGCCGAAGACCAGGGCAAGGTAGTAGACGGGCAACAACGCCCAATGAAGATCGGTATTTAGCATTAACAGCTCGGAGACACCGAAACATGAACGCTACTCTTCAACAACACCTTCGATCGGCTACAGGCGCCACGATTTCAACTCAGACTGTCCGAAACCGGCTCCATGCTGTAGGTCTGTATGCTCGCCGACCGATGGTATGTGTTAGATTAACATCAAGGCATCGTCGCGACCGCATGGAGTGGGCAACCGAGCATGTCAACTGGAGGAGAAATGAATGGAGTAATATTCTGTTTTCTGACGAGTCCCGTTTTTCTGTGCATCCGGATAATAGGCGTATTTTCATCTGGAGGGACCGTGGCAGTAGGAATAATCCCGCGTTCGTGCACGAAAGTGTCAGATTTGGCGGTGGAGGAGTGTTGGTGTATGGTGGCATCTCCATTGACGGGCGCAGTGACCTCTACATCATTCGAGATGGAGCTCTGACTGGTCGCCGATATAGGGATGAGATCCTCAGACCTATTGTAGTCCCTTACGCTGCAGCAATCGGAGATAACTTCATTTTAATGGACGATAACTGCAGGCCACATCGTGGAAACTTGGTGAAGGATTTCCTTTTCGAGGAAGGAATCGTTCGAATGGAATGGCCAGCGTGTTCTCCAGACATGAATCCAATCGAGCACGTTTGGGACGCTCTAGGAAGACGAGTTTCTGGTAGCCAACAACCCCCACAAACTCTCCAAGAACTGGAAAGAGCTCTTCTGGAAGAGTGGGGCAGAATACCCCAACTCGTCATTAATAGCCTCATTGAGTCCATGCCTCAAAGGTGTTCAACGTTGCTGGACGCCCGTGGAAACCATACCCCCTACCGAAAATGATTTTCTTTGAAGAAAACACCTTTTCTTTTTCTTTTTTTCTCATATGCACAAATTGTGTTTTTTTCCTTTTGTACACAAATGCGCAATAAAATGCATTTTTTTCTGCCAAACATGTGAAATTTATTCTCATATAACCTACGATGTCTGTCGACCATGTATCAATCAGCTAAAAAGTTTCCCAGATACAAAATCCACCTAAAACTGCAATATCCTTTAGTTGTTTTGAGCAGTGTACTTCATATAAATAACATATACGCTGCTGAGGTGTAATAAAAATTACTTCTTGCATATTTACAGGAACACAAAGATTTCGACCACAATACTGTATCCGAAGTACGCTCTATTATATCAGCAAGATCTGAATATTTTTAAAACTTCTTTATCGTATGAACGCACCTCATTTGCTACGCTTCGCGTGCAATTTCCAACTTGTTTCAATATATTGTTATTATTATTATTATTATTATTATTTATTACCATTTTTTGTAATCACCTATAAAATATAAATTCGACTATCCGCTACAGAACATATTAAGCTTTTGTGTATTTACTGTAAAAAAAAAGTTTTTCCTTCCAAACTCTATTTTTAACCGCTTCCCTGATTCGCCCGTACGTTATACGGGCAACGTGTTTTTGCCAATCATGATTTGAGCGTACCAAGTACGGGCATCCATATTCCAATCATGGTTTATTTTATCATCAGTGAAATTTTGTTGCAAATTTTGCATTATTTATTCTGAGAGAGAGAGATTCTAGGGCAGTTTGGTCGAGGAGCCTGGGACTCAAGTCCCACATCCCCGAAGCATAACGTGAGATGGAATAACTGTACAAACAGAACACTGACGGTAGCAGCGCGCAGGGAAACATTAAAAATAAAATAACCTCTATATTTAAATAATAATAATAATAAACATCATTTTTAGGATGATCATAATGAGTCATATATTACATACGCCATGCATTAAACATTAATATTCCTAGACCAATGGAAAAAAAAATCCAGTAGTTTATAGATATACAACTTTAACTGTTTAAAATGTGAATTTTTATTGGATGAAGTTAATCAGTCTGACTGCTGAACGCCTCCAATGACGTACGACATGGATTAAACATTATTATTCCTGAAACCATCCTAAACAAATTTTAACTGAAATTTCAGTTTTACAATTTTCGAAACTGCAAATTTTTAAACTTCTAAACATAGCACATTTTTAATTTTTGCGCATTTTATAATTGTGCAAATTAAATTTGCAAACATATGACATGACTGAAAATACGTAGCCAGCAACCAATAATTATATGCAGTAAAACCTCCCTAAAGCAACCACGTTTCGTTCCAATAAAAATTGGTCACTCCCAGTGATAATAACGTTTAAATATACATTGTAATTGCTTAAAAAGGGTAACAATTAATGTTGCTAAAATTTATTTTTCACATTAGGAAAAAAAGAATAACGTGAAGCATAACGTGAGATGGAATAACTGTACAAACAGAACACTGACGGTAGTAGCGCGTAGGGAAATTGAGAATAAAATTATGGAATTGTGGGAAAAAGAGCTCAAGGAAGAAATATAAGAAAGTTTAAGGATACCGTAAAATGGGGTGAATCGGAACACTTTTCAACTTTAACGTTAAAAAAAAGCAACAACTAATTTTTTTTTCCTACTAGAAACTTGGTCTTGTTTTGTTCTTTACTTTTTAAGCAAAAACAAAACATTTTTACTGTTTATATTATTTATCTTTTTAATGGTGTTCCGATTCACCCCGCAGATAGGGGTGAATCGAAACAAATGTTATAATCTTTATTTATTCCGATTCAAACTTTAGTAGGGTTAATAAAAACAAGTAATAAGGGTAACGGAAGAATAGGAACACGTAGTTACTGTGAAACCAAGCCTTTATTTTATATACAAGTAAAGGTATGCATTTTTAAAAATTAGAAAACAACTTTGAAATGAAGAAAAATTAAAATTTATTTTAAGAAATTATATTCGAATAGCAGAAGTAGAATTTAATACAAATTCAGCATTATTTTGTGTTATCCTTTACAAGTAGTTATTGGGTAAGTGAATCTATTAAGTAGCTGCAATCGCTGCATGTATTAATACGATCTACTAATACTCCCTCATTCCCAGCCCTTAGTAGAGTTTGCATCCCTCTCTTTTTTAATTTTTTTTTTTAAAGATATCTGTGTAATGTTGTGGATGTCAAAGAATAATTATGTGCTGTTTTACTAACTAATTTGCTATTTTAAAATTCTTTTATTGCGTGTTCCATAACTGTTGGATTAGGCGTTGACTTTTTTGATTAACCAAGTAATTTCTTGGCACCTTTAATCTCTTCAAGTAATTAGAACAAACAAAATATTGTTACAATACATATTCATACATACGAAACTATTACTGTATAGAAAAACAAACCATGAGAGAAAACGTGTTCTGATTTACCCCGTAAATCTTAAACCTCTGATGTTATAAGCCATTTTTCATTTTTTCATTATGTAGTTTCGAAATAAGTAGAATTTAATACAGCATATTAAAAACGCCCTCTCTTAGGTCTAAAATACGAAAAATGCGGTAGTTACATACAAAGTTTTGAATACGTTGAAAAAAATGAGATTTTTGAGGATCCGCTTGAAGTTTTTTTAAATACCCCAGTAGTGGTGCAAACATGTCAAAACTGAATTTCCCAACTCTTAATGTTACTACCTTCTTATAAAAAAAATTTGCAACTAAAAATATCATCGCATATCTTTATAATGAATTTATTTGTATGACCGGGAAGTTTCGTTCCTATTCACCCCGCTGTTCCTATTCACCCCATTTTACGGTAGCATTACAACAAAAATATATTTTTATGTATTTTATAAAATTTTAAAATTCTTTATTTTTTTATGATTTTTTTCTTAATTTTTTATGATAGAAGAAGAAGAGTGAAAAATATAGAATAGTTATATTAGTAAGTTAATAACGGGTGCACCGTGAGTCTTAATTTACTGTGGCTAAATCATCTCAGCAATAGAGAAATTTCTGTCTTGAAATGATCATCGGCGCCGATTGCAGGCATTCGACATTAGTCGAGGTCTTGCCAAAAGCCTACACTGTAAAAAAAAATTCAAGAGGTTACTAAAAATTTTTTAGTAAATTTGTATTCCACAGAATTTTTTAGTAACCATTACAAACTTTTTTTTTGCAAGTGAAACAAGCATTTCTTTTGTATACTGAACAAAAGAATTTTTTGTATAACTAACTTAAAAATTTTTAGTATGAACCATCAAGCAAAATTTAGTAATAACTCCAAAATGATTTTTAATAACCTTTACGTGCGTCCAAGGGCAGGAGCTTCCTTCGAACTGCATCCAGACTTCTGAAACGATAGATTTTCGGCAAAATCGCAATAGATGGCAGCACAAAACATTGCTACCTGCTCCGACAAGATTTTCATAATCCCTTTATTAACGAGTACTTACACTACATACATTCGGGGCGTATTTGGCTGTGTCCAGCATCGAACCAGGGACCTTTCAGCCTGGAGTCCGTTACTATAACCACTATGCTATCAAAGCCACACCAAGTGAGTTTTAGTAATAGCTATTAAAAATATAAAACTATTAACTCTTATTCATTGCTAACTTTTTTCTAGTAATTCTTGCAGATTTTTTTGTAACCGACTAAGATTACTAAAAATTTTTTAGTAATTACAAGGATCACTAAAGTTTTTTTAGTAGATCGATCTTTTTTTTTACAGAGTACCAACCTCGCTGTACACCTTTTATTCTGAGAAATTTTTTGATTAAATTAGAAAAAAAATTCTGTTTTGAAAAACCGGTGACGAAATATTGAAAATTCTGGAAATGACATATATATATATATATATATATATATATATATATATAAAAGTAATATTTAAAAGTTAAGCGGTTAAATAAAATACAAGATGCTAAATATTTCGCAAAAACTGCTTCACTCTAAAACTGGGAGGAGTGAAAAGCTCACTTTTTGTAGGAGTGATTTGCATTTTCACTCTTTTTAGAGTGAATTTTATACAAATACACTCTTTAAAGAGTGGAATTTCCGACTCCCTAAAAAGGAGTGAAATATCTCACTCCGTTGTCGAGAGTGAAATATCTCACTCCATGGTCGAGAGTGAAAAATCTCACTCCGTTAACGAGAGTGAAAGCCCGGCATTATACACTTGAAAAAAATCCCCGCTCAACTTTGAACCAATATATGGAGTAAAACAATGAAAAGTACCAAAATATGTCAATTCTTACTTTTCAAAAATTACATTTTATAATGTAACCTATAAAATTACGCTTATTTGCTATTAAAACGCACTCGTTTTCAAAAATGAGTGTCACTCCTTCGATAGAGTGAACGTTCACTCTTAAAAAGTGACTTAGATATGTATTACGCATCAGCCAATCAGAAATCGTCTTCTCAGTTGTGATGATAAAAATGTTTCCGCCATTTTATTCTGTCCGTTATGTGTCTCACTTTCGTTTCTTCGGTCTACAAATGTGGATCTTTAATTTGTATTATTAATAGTGAAAAGTAGTTTAAATTTCGATCTTGGAATGATATACTCCGATATTTTATGATTTAAAATAATCCACATAGATTAAGTTTCTTGATCTGGAGTCAAAATGGAGAACAAATAATTCAGTAAAAAGCAATAATGCTCCATTAATACTCAGTGACGAAGATGTTGCACTGCACATATCTTATTTATCAAACACAGGATTATTATTCATCAAACAAGAGATAATATTTGACATAAAAAACCGGTAAGTCAATTTTAATTTCAACTTTTTATTTTCCGAATGTAACTTCTAGAATGCTGAGTTAAAGTTTTACTTTAACAGGAAACTAGCATGCTAAGCCCGCTGCGCTGGTCTATTTTTCAAAACAAAATATGAATCAAAAAAATATTGAATATGATTGTGTTTTTTAAAGCAACTTCACCTCGAATGCTCTTTCACATTTCTGAAAATCATACAAAACGCCATTGTATTTAAAGATAGAAAATCAGCGATTATAAATGCACCAAAAAAGCATTAAAAGTTAGCAAACAGCTGTTTCGAATCTACTGTCGAGATTCTTCATCAGTGCAAAACTCAGCGAGCTAGAAAAAACAAAACTGAGCCAAAAATAAAAACAACAACAATGGAATCAATGGCCGTTGACTCCAAAATATATTAAAATAATAATAAAATATTATGTTGTTGTATCAGCTTATGCATTCGATACAATTCGGGCTTTTAAGAAAAAAATATTTCAGTTGACCATTTATTGTAGAGTTTGCAGAACAGCAGAATAAATAAATTAAAATAAAGTTTTCCTTAAAAAACTAAGGTGATTGTTTTTTGAATGCGTGAAATTCATTTTTTGATACAGATGTCATATACCCATCACGTTGGCGTGATTGAAACAAACTGAACATTTTATGCCTCTTATGGTAATCCAGCTCTGTTTTTAATTTATTAATGAACTATTTATTTACTTTCATTTGCATAGAAAAGTAAAATAGAAAATAGAAATGTATCTGTCATTTGAAAACGAAGATTCCGTTAAAGATGCACCAGAAATGTATCACCCCAACGTGGTGCATATATGACATTTGTGTCTCTTTCTTACAACATGGGTGTGTGCCGTGTGTGCATTTGCACCTAAATTTAGTTATTTAGCTCTATTTTTGTAATATTAACTGGAATTTGTACAATGTACGGTACTACTTGATTATTCTGTCGAGAAAAAAATTAATAGCAGATTATAGGAATAAATGTCAATAATCGATGATCGTAAGTATGATAGCAATTGATATTACACGTGATACACATATTTTTTTACGTCATTAGTGCTTTTTAATTCGACTTTTAATTTGTATTTATTATTTATGTTTATTGTTCTTTCGTTATTTAAAATGAATTTATGTAAATTTGAATAGTTTGGCGAAACTGGCCGACGTGTTAATCAAGTAGCACTCAATTTACATTTGAAAATATCATATTTCACAAAAAACTTCGGCACAAACCCGGATTTGCAAGATTTCCTTCCAATACCAATGCGGCAAAATCCTCGTTTTAGAATAGCGGAGAAATGTGCATTTTCAAAAATTATTTTCATTATTTTAAAACGAAAATAATAATAAATAAAAAAAGTTACTGTAGCACAAAACAATTTATAGAAGTTCTAAAAAGAAATTGAAAGTAAATAAACAATTTATTAATACAGAAACAACTATTGCTGGGTTACCATATAAGGCAAAATAACACCGTTTTGGCGACAGTCACATACCCCAGTGTGTATATAATATCTGTGCCAAACATGTTTGGAAAAAACAATAATCGTTATTTATACAGCACGTTTAAATACTGTAGTATAGTGAAAAAAATGTATACATGACATATACGCACCACATTGGCGCGTTTTTTTTCTTTTCTTCTAAAGCCGATTCGGAGAAAATTTTGTTTTCAAATACCAGTTTCATATATAGTTTGCAATTATTTTCTGTTATTTTAAATAGAAAATAACAACAAATTTTAAAAAGTTCAGTTAATAATTATAAAACAAAACTATTTATATCCTTTAAAAATGAAATAAAATAAAATAAAAATTTATTAATAAATAAACAACAGCCAGGTTACCAAGTGAGGCATAAAATCGCCATTTTATTGCAGTCGCGCAAATGTGGCGCATATATGACAAATGTGCCTAGATTAAAATAGTTTATATATTTGGGAAAAAAAGAAAAAAACTGTAAATAGACAATTTATTAATAAATAGACAATAACATCCGGGTTGCCATATCAAGCAAAATAATGACACTTTGGCGTCAGTTAATTACCCAGATGTATGGTATTGGCGTAAGAGACAAATCGCACCAATGTAGTGCGTATGAGATATCTGTGCCAAAAAATCTTTTAAAAGTTGCAGTTAAATTATTTTACAATATCTACGTATGTGGAAAGACATTTACTCTAAAATTTAAATATTATTCATTTTTGTGGTATTAACTGCTATATATGTATTTAAGTTAAATGTAAAAAAATTTCTAAAAATGCTCTCACTCATTAAAAGAGAGAGAGAGAGAGAAAATAGTTCTTGAGAACATCGCTCCATCTTGTGCTTTTTTTGGTTTAGAATAGCATTGATTGGCGACAAAAGTAGATTGAAACACCCAATTGAAGAAACAACATACAAATAACAATTAGAGCCTTTTTTTTAAAAAAAAAAAAATTAATTCTGCGAGTTTCTTCTGTAAAACACATAATGGGAAAATTAGATTTAAAAATAGTTTTAGAAAAAGAAAGAAAAAAAAATACTTATGTTTTACCTAATGAAATTTTTGAGATGTTGTTTTCTCGAAAGAAATAAATAGCCAAATATTGTGCCACTTCAAAACTTTCTTTCATATTGAGTTACTTTTTAAATATTATAAATATTCTTTGTTTTTTTCGTTAGTGATATTTTTTTTCCTTTCATAATATTATTTTGCATTAAACGGATTTTTTTTCTTTTTATCATTATTTATTTTAAATCAATTAATTAACAGGTTTTTTTTCCGAAATGTTTATATTATTTTCCATTGGAGAAAGCATTTCATTTCTGTTTTGAAATATAATTATCGCCAAAAATTAGTTGTTGCAACCCTTCCGTCAAAAATAACCGAAAAATACGAAATTTAGTACGAAAAATCAGAGTTATCCCTGTATATTTGTATCATAAACCTCCGCAAAAATATTTCCTATCGAATGATATAATCTGCAAAAAGATCCATCGGGTAGTTTTTGGAAACACCCGTTTGGAAGTTTCAGAACTTCTGCTTTATAATATATATGATTGTCTGCTTCTGCTATCTTTATGTGCGTGGAGGGAAAAAAAAATAGCTGACGCAAAGATTTGTGTTTTATCCTTGATGTCTATAAATGAACGGCCTTTAGTAATTTTAAAAGTTTGCAGAATGACTTATATTAGATGAAATTTATTTATTAGAGATAAATAACTCATTAAAATTGTTTTTCCAATAGTAAGAATAATACATATGTAGTCATTTCTTGTATTTTATATTTTCTTTGTTTTTCTTTTTCGTACATGAGTATACTTTTATAAAACTTTAACTCACATTTATAGAATACTATAGGGTAGATGTAACAGTAATGTACACACCTGAATGTTTTTTGTTTATATAAAAAAAAACTAATAAAAATTTAGCTTTTTTTTTTTTTTTCGTAACTCGCCCTTGCATATTTTATAATTTAGCACTTTTGTTGACAGTCTTAATTAAACCAATCAGGAAGCACAAAATAATGTTTTTAAGTTTCACTGTTTTTCATTGAAAATCATACTAAGAGCTGGCTTCATTTAATAAATTTATGTATTCCTTATTTTATTGCAAAATTTGCAATTTTTTGTTTTTGTAGTTGAAGAAAACTTTGAATTTTATGTATTTAATGTCGTTTATAAAATTTCATTAATTTTTAAGGTTTTGAGACTAGTGTCCATTACTGGAATACTTAAGTAGTGATTTTCCAGTAACGTACACCTCATATAGGCACAAGTGGCGTAGCTAAGGGGGGGCAAGGGGGGCGTCCGCCCCGGGCGCCGAGGCCTAGGGGCGCCAAATTGAGAGAAATTGTTATATATCTATATTGGGGTGGGGGCGCAAAATTTCTTGCTGGCCCCGGGCGCCAAAAAACATAGCTACGCCACTGATAGGCACTGTTAAAAAAGCAATTACGGTAATGTTTATAGTGCATAAAATATTTTGATTTAATTAAAAACTTAAGTAATCAATTTTAATTTTTAAATTGCACTTACCAAAATGTAATAACACCAAAATTTTTATAAATAGTTGTTTTTAAGTTACATTAATGTGATTTATAAAATTTCAATATCTTCTTCATTTTATTATTATTTTTTAAAAATGAATCTAACGATGTTTTGCCTATCTTATAATCTGGCAATCAAACCGCTCATGAAGCCGAAAAAATGTTTAAGGGCACAGTCAAAGAGGGGCTTATAGGGCTTAACCGTTCACCATTTAAATAAAAACACTTAAGTTACCGAAGTCGTTAAAAACACATTTTCTCTTAAATATTTGTTTATTTTTACTTTTTCAATTTTGTCTGCAGATATTTTTTTAAATAACACTTTCATTTTTGGTACCGGTTTTGAAAGTAAAAGAAACTTTATAAAAATATCTGCGACCGGAATCGAAAAAGTAAAAAAGATGCGATATAGAGACTTCAGCTATTCAATGTAAAATAAATAAATAAATAAAATGTCAAAATGCAAACGAGATAATAGAAAAATCTCTCCCCATAGGATTAGCATTAGCTCGTGAGTGTCTTCGCCGGCAAGTACTATATGCACATCTACTCTATATACGGGAATAAAAAATTGAAATTAAATATGACTTACCATGTCATTTTATAAATACAGCTTGTATTATTATATATTTTTCAGAAATAAGATTTTAATTACACATAAAAAAAAACATAGATAACGTGCATTATGGATTTATTTAAATAATATGTAAAACTTAATGGGTATATCTGAAAAAAAAAAAAAATATATGTTTAATATTTTAAAACTGTTTAATAACTTGTGCTTATGGGCATTTTAAAACTATCATATATTTATGGGACTACCAACGAAAGCAAACACAATGAGAAAGATTGGAATAAAATAGCTTATTTCTGTCAATAATCTAATTCATGTGTAACTTTAATTACGTTTTCCCTTAAAAAGTTCAATTAATGTTACATACTTTGAATTAAATAAATATTGTCAATAAAGTATTTTATTTCAATCTTTACCACGTTTGTATTTATTTTCATTATTTGTTCTAAAAGACACGATTCTTTTAAAATGCCCATAATAGCAATAAAAAAGGGAATTCATTGCCAAAAAAAAAAAAGAGCATTCACTCCTATGAAAAAGTGACTACTCACTCCAATTAGGAGTGAAAAAACGCACTCCTTTAGCAAAAGTGAATAGCCACTCCTCAGAAATAGTGATTATTGACCCCTGTGTAGAGTGAATATTCACTTCCTAGGAGTGAGTATTCACTCTTTCAAAGAGTCAATGATTCCACTTTTGCCCAAAGTGAATAGTCACTCTAAAGAGGTTCGGCATATTTTGAGTCTGCGATAGAGTGAGTATTCACTATTCTGGAGTGACTATTCACTCCTTTTTATTTAGAGTGTTCGTTTTACTTCTCAGAATGTTCCATGTGTCTTTAAAGTTTTTGCCGGAGGTACAAAAAATGTATCGCATCAATGTAATTTATTTTAGCTCTCTCATTTAACCCTTTTTTACCCCCTTAAGGGTATATTTTAATCCAACTGCTGATTTTCCAATTTATTTTTAAATTCCTTTTTGCTTTAAAACGCATCAAACTATAACAATTCTCTTATTTAGAAAGTACATAATGTGCCGTGCTTGTCGATTTTTCGACAAATGCAAAATCACATTGAAAAAAAAAATACTGTCAAAGATGGCATTTTGAACCGAATTTTCCGAAACGGGAGAGCTCGGAATGAGAAAAGAAGTCATAATCAGAAAATAATTGTTTATAAATCCAATTCTTATGAATTGAGAGAAAAATGAAACACACGGCATCTTATACATCTCTTCAAAAATTACCTCAGCAAGTTTCGTGTATTTACTTTTAAAAATGAGTCTGAAAATGAGCATGAAAATTTCGAGCTGTTGAGAGTACAAAAATATTTTTTCGAATACACCCTTAATAAGCTACATTTTTGTGTCCACAAAAATTTGTTTTCGCAGTTGTCCTTTTCTGGAAAATGCTTAAGTTGAATTTTATAATTGCTTTAGTTTTTGTCTAACTTACTTTAAAATAAGCATCGATTTATCAAATAGTAAACTTTTGATAGTGACGCATAAAACGTTAATGCTACATTTGCACCGAAATTCATCGCGATACAATTGCAAACAAATAGCGTTTGAACATACATTTTTTCTACAATGCGACGATGTAAAAGTTAAAAATATTCCTATGTTTAGAAATTAAAATAATTGCAGTAACCAAAATGGCAAAATAGAAATTTAATCGCTAAGTGTAGCCATCCTCAAAATGACGTCAGTGTAAATCTGGGCACATTTCTTCCTTATAATATAAATAATTATCAGTGTATCTTAGCGAGTGTTTTAGATGTAAAAAAATCAGATGATATACATTAAAGCTAAGGAATGATTTACTTTTATTATTATTTTTACTGAATTCTTAAAAATATTAATATAAAACAGAGTGTTAAGCAAATAAAACTAATTAATTTAAGCCCATTTAATTGCAAAATATAACAATACAGTACTTAAGGGTGTATTTCGAATCAAACTGCTTATTTTCCGATTTATTTTTGAATTCATTTTTGCTCTCAAATACACCAAACTTTCAAAATCTCTTATTTGGAAATTACACAAGGTTCTTTGATAAATGAAGAAAATATTGCAAAAAAGCAATCAAAAACGGCATTTCGAACCGATTTTCCCAAGTGGGAGATTTGTGAACGAAAAAGAGGATCATGCTGAGAAGGTAATTGTTTATAAATCAATTTCTAATGAATTAAGCGTAAAAAGACATCACATAGCACCTCATACGTCTCTTCAAGAATCTCCTCAGCAAGTTTCATGTTTCTACTTTTAAAAATGTGCCTGAAATTGTATCAGAAAATTTCGAGCTGTTGAAGGAGGAAAAGCGTTTTTTCGAATACTCCCTTAAAAACCCTAATTGTGTGTGTAGGGAACGCGCCATAAAATATCAAATTATAGCTAAAAATTTGAAATTTATTTACTTATTTTTTTTTTTTAAATATTTTTTCCATTTTTAAGCCAATAGATAGATTTCAAACAAGATTTTTCTGAAAAATAGAAAAAAATCGCGCAGCGAAGGGTTAAATGTTAAAGCGGATTCTTATCACTTAAACCACCTATTTTCACAGAGATAACAAACATCTTACCTTTTGGCTGGCAAAGAAGGGTTTAATCTATTACCACTTTAGAATAAATAAAGAAGTCGGAAATTGCACGTTAGATATAGCTGCGTTCGTACTATAATGAAGTTATTGAAATACAGTCAAGTCTCTGTATAACGAATCCACCGTTCCAGTAAAAAGTTCGTTATATAGAGAAATTCGATGTATAGAGAATGATGTCAAAAATAGTATTTAAAGTGTGAAATTTGAACAAATATTATTTTTGATCTTTTCAATTAAGAGTTTGAAATGTTTAAAAGTAAATATTAACCTAACATTTTATTTCTTAATTATTTAAGCTGTTTCAAAAAAGAGAACAGACATTTATTTGAAAGCTTAATGAAAATCAAATGAGGAAGACTTGCATTAATTTCAGACGAAGAAATTTGTAATTTTTTGTTGTTTTGTTTTAAAATTGTTACGCTCTCAAAAAAAAAAAAAAAATGTTCAAATTTTAGCAAGAATGAAAAATTGTAGTTAACATTTTCGTCCATTTGAAGGCCTCTCCTAAGTGCCTCTCATTGATTCCTCTCTTATATGTGTAACAATCCAATTGACTCTGTTTTGAGAAGGATGTGGAAAGGTGTGTGGGAGGTGGGATGAATTCGTTGGATTTAAAGAACAAGGAGAGAAATAATATAAAAAAAATCAGCACTGGCGATAAATTAAAAATAAGTGATGGAAAATTGATTCCATATGATTTTGAAGCTTTTTAAAACTGAATAGATTAAGACCAATTTATGAAAAAAATTCGTTATATGGAGAGATATTTCGCTATATAGAGACTGTTTTTAATGTAATCATGCGAAAAGGGGACCGTTCCTACTAAAAATTCGCTATATAGAGAAATTCGTTCTATGGCGTTTCGTTATAGAGAGACTCGACTGTATACAGTACTCGGATTCAATACAGTATCCGAAATTTTTTGTATGTGTCCCTATAAATACTAAATGTTTTCTATTATACAAGAATTGATTTGTAGTAAACCTCAGCAATGTATATCAATAACATAAAGTGTGAAATAGTTTAATATAATTAAAACGCACCCCCAGCCATGTTTCCCTAGATATCATTATTAATAGAATGCTTTAGTAAAGACTTGTATATCAATAAAAAATATTCTTTGCACCACAGATTGTACTGAACGTATATTTTAGTATATATTTTACAGATGAATATGAATTGTATTATGTTCGAAAGAGTATAACATCATTAAAATGCACTTGAAGCTATTTTTTCCTATTGACCGCCATGTAACAGAATACTTTTGATTGTCATTGAACTATACATCCGATTTTCATAAAAGTTGAATTCATTCGACAAAAGTATGCAATAATTGTGTATTTTAAATTTCAAACGATTCGGTTGGGTAGTTTTTGCGTTGTTATTTGTGGACAGACGGACGGATGGAACGACGAGTGTAGGTGCTACTTATTTATCTAATTACGAACGCACCTAAAAATCCTAGGAATAATAATTTGGATGCCGCACAAAAAGAATATACGTTGCTAGCCAGGTAAATGAATTTTCAGAAACAGATGACGTAGCAATGAATTGCAACTTTCCCTCGTCAGTGGTGACAGGTGAGCCAAAAAAAAGAAAAAGAGTTCTTTATTTACCTATATGTTCTATGTCACGGAGTAAGAAACAGGAGGGGAAAGTAGTGTTAAAATTTTGCCATGCGGATTTTTTGACGAAAGGGGGAGAAACCGCTGCATGCAGGCTGTCGATCGATGCTTCTGCAATGCTTTTCAATGGAAAAAATGGTCATTTTTAAATTTTTTTTAACGAAAAATCTGAATTTTTAGAAGGTTGTAGAAATGAAAATCTGGTTAATTGTAGTTTTCTTCACAACATACATATTTTTTTTTTATAGGTATTTGGCGCCTCATTTTCGTTTTTAAACCCTTTAAAATACGAGATCATTCTGACAAAAATCAAAGGGCAGGGCTATTTAAAAACATTGAATATCGCGGATTAAAATGACTGTTGTAAGTTAGTTGAATATCGCAAAGAAACAAACTTATGATTTTTAGAAATTAAGTATTAATCAAATATTTTGGAGTAAATTTTAATTTCGCGTATAGTTTTTATAACCTTAGACCATTTTAATAATCCATAACTTTGGATATTTATGCAATTAATGCATGTAGAATTAAAGCTACTCTTTATTTTAATTATTTGGAGCAACTGCTTATTAATATTATGGATGTCTTGTGTGTCACCCCCCCCACTCTGCCACCCAGGGGGGGGGGGCACATTTTTAATTTCTTTACAACACCAGTCGTGTGACACATCATTTCAAAGGTCTGCAACTGCTTATTCATATTATGGATGTCTAGGGTGTCACCCCCAACTCTGCCCCCCACGGGGCCAAATTTTTAATTTCTTTACAACTCCAGTCGTGTGACACATCATTTGAAAGCTCTGCAACTGCTTATTCATATTATGGATGGATGTCTTGTGTGTCAGCCCCCCCACTCTGTACCCCAGGGGGGGCATATTTTTAATTTCTTTACAACAACAGTCGTGTGACACATCATTTCAAAGGTCTGCAACTGCTTGTTCATATTATGGATGTCTTGTGTGTCACCCTCCCCTCTGTCCCCAGGGGGGGGCACATTTTTAATTTCTTTACAACACCAGTTGTGTGACACATCATTTGAAAGGTCTGCAATTGCTTATTCATATTATGGATGTCTTGTGTGTCACCCCCCACTCTGCCCTCCAGGGGGGGGCATTTTTAATTTCTTTACAACACCAGTCGTGTGACACATCATTTGAAAGGTCTGCAACGGCTTATTCATATTATGGATGTCTTGTGTGTCACCCCCCCCCCAACTATGCTCCCCAGGTGGTCACATTTTTAATTTCTTTACAACACCAGTCGTGTGACACATCATTTGAAACGTCTGCAACTGCTTATTCATATTATGGATGTCTTGTGTGTCACCCCCCCCACTCTGTCCCCAGGGGGGGCACATTTTTAATTTCTTTACAACACCAGTTGTGTGACACATCATTTGAAAGGTCTGCAATTGCTTATTCATATTATGGATGTCTTGTGTGTCACCCCCCCACTATGCCCCCCAGGGGGTCACATTTTTAATTTCTTTACAACACCAGTCGTGTAACACATCATTTCAAAGGTCTGCAACTGCTTGTTCATATTATGGATGTCTTGTGTGTCACCCTCCCCTCTGTCCCCAGGGGGGGGCACATTTTTAATTTCTTTACAACACCAGTCGTGTGACACATCATTTGAAAGGTCTGCAATTGCTTATTCATATTATGGATGTCTTGTGTGTCACCCCCCACTCTGCCCTCCAGGGGGGGGCATTTTTAATTTCTTTACAACACCAGTCGTGTGACACATCATTTGAAAGGTCTGCAACTGCTTATTCATATTATGGATGTCTTGTGTGTCACCCCCCCCCCAACTATGCTCCCCAGGTGGTCACATTTTTAATTTCTTTACAACACCAATCGTGTGACACATCATTTGAAAGGTCTGCAACTGCTTATTCATATTATGGATGTCTTGTGTGTCACCCCCCCCACTCTGTCCCCAGGGGGGGCACATTTTTAATTTCTTTACAACAACAGTCGTGTGACACATCATATGAAAGGTCTGCAACTGCTTATTCATATTATGGATGTCTTGTGTGTCACCCCCCCACTCTGTCCCCAGGGGGGGGCACATTTTTAATTTCTTTACAACACCAGTTGTGTGACACATCTTTTGAAAGGTCTGCAATTGCTTATTCATATTATGGATGTCTTGTGTGTCACCCCCCCACTATGCCCCCAGGGGGTCACATTTTTAATTTCTTTACAACACCAGTCGTGTAACACATCATTTCAAAGGTCTGCAACTGCTTATTCATATTATGGATGTCTTGTGTGTCACCCCCCACACTGTCCCCAGGGGGGAGGGCACATTTTTAATTTCTTTACAACACCAGTTGTGTGACACATCATTTGAAAGGTCTGCAGTTGCTTATTCATATTATGGATGTCTTGTGTGTCACCCCCCACTCTGCCCTCCAGGGGGGGACATTTTTAATTTCTTTACAACACCAGTCGTGTGACATATCATTTGAAAGGTCTGCAACTGCTTATTCATATTATGGATGTCTTGTGTGTCACGCCCCCACTATTCCCCCCAGGTGGTCACATTTTTAATTTCTTTACAACACCAGTCGTGTGACAAATCATTTGAAAGGTCTGCAATTGCTTATTCATATTATGGATGTCTTGTGTGTCACCCCCCCACTATGCCCCCCCAGGTGGTCACGTTTTTAATTTCTTTACAACACCAGTCGTGTGACACATCATTTCAAAGGTCTGCAACTGCTTATTCATATTATGGATGTCTTGTGTGTCACCCCCCCACTCTGTCCCCAGGGGGGGGGGCACATTTTTAATTTCTTTACAACACCAGTTGTGTGACACATCATTTGAAAGGTCTGCAATTGCTTATTCATATTATGGATGTCTTGTGTGTCACCCCCCACTCTGCCCTCCAGGGGGGGACATTTTTAATTTCTTTACAACACCAGTTGTGTGACACATCATTTGAAAGGTCTGCAGTTGCTTATTCATATTATGGATGTCTTGTGTGTCACCCCCCACTCTGCCCTCCAGGGGGGGGACATTTTTAATTTCTTTACAACACCAGTCGTGTGACATATCATTTGAAAGGTCTGCAACTGCTTATTCATATTATGGATGTCTTGTGTGTCACGCCCCCACTATTCCCCCCAGGTGGTCACATTTTTAATTTCTTTACAACACCAGTCGTGTGACAAATCATTTGAAAGGTCTGCAATTGCTTATTCATATTATGGATGTCTTGTGTGTCACCCCCCCACTATGCCCCCCCCAGGTGGTCACGTTTTTAATTTCTTTACAACACCAGTCGTGTGACACATCATTTCAAAGGTCTGCAACTGCTTATTCATATTATGGATGTCTTGTGTGTCACCCCCCCCACTCTGTCCCCAGGGGGGGCACATTTTTAATTTCTTTACAACACCAGTTGTGTGACACATCATTTGAAAGGTCTGCAATTGCTTATTCATATTATGGATGTCTTGTGTGTCACCCCCCACTCTGCCCTCCAGGGGGGGACATTTTTAATTTCTTTACAACACCAGTCGTGTGACACATCATTTGAAAGGTCTGCAACTGCTTATTCATATTATGCATGTTATGTCTGTCACCCCCTCAGGGGGGGCACATTTAAGCTATTGCATAGCTTTTATCGCTTGCTTTGAGAGCGGCGACCGTATTTAGAAATTCCGTAATGAGAAAAAAAACCTAACATTCCGGCTAACGTCGCGTCGTTTCATTTCGGCAGACTTCTCATTTATTCAATAAAAGAAAAAAAATTGTTTTCTTATCGGTCATCACGCTGAAAAAGTGTAACTTGAATTAATATCAAAGAAAAAGTAAAAACTTGAATTAATATCAAAGACAAAAAAAAAAAAAAAAAAAAAAAAGAAAATGCATAAATAAAAAATATATAATTATAATTGCATAAGTTGATAAAAATGCTATGCAATAGCTTTACCGCTGCAGTCCCCGAGTGCCACACGTATTTTTTTTAATTAAAATCTGTGCATTAGTTCTTAGGATCCAGCTGTTGCATAAATCTTAAAAAAATGCAATATAGCAGCGACACATATTAAGCAATTTACACCAAAAACTAATCATCATCAATTTATATCAGGGACTACCTAAATATAAATTTTCATTAAAATCTGTGCATAGTTCTTGAGATACAGCTGTTGCGTAAACCGTAAAAAATGCAGCATAACAGCGCCACCTGTTGAGCGATTTACACCAAAAACTGATCAGCATCAATTTATATCAGGAACTATCTAAAACTAAATTTTTATTGGAATCCGTGCGCTACTTCTTCAGATTCAGCTGTTGCGTAAATCATAAAAAATGAAACATAGCAGTGCCACTTGTTGAGCGATTTACGCCAAAAACTAATCAGCAATAATTTATATCAGGGTCTTACCTAAATAACAATTTTTATTAAATTCGGTGAATTTTTTCTTGAGATAGGGAACTCACAAAATGTCTGTCACTGACAGATATTTTATAAAAGCATGTTTTTTGGAATCTCTGATCCCTAAAACGTGTACAATCCGTCGAAAACCAGAATTCGAAAATGTATACGAATCCAATACTTTCTTCTTGTAGAGGTAGAAGGGAAAAAAATTGGTGCTGGTAGAATAAATTTGATGCTGCTCCCTCAACCTCCTCGGACGGGGCAACCCCCCCCCCTTGCCTTTCACATGGGCCTGAAGTTCCGGATGGAAAAGATGGGAATTTAAAAGCAAAAATTCCTGAATGAGCTAAAAACAATTTTGATTAAAAGATTTATTTTTACTGCACAGTCACAAATAATAGATAGAAGCAAAGTAAAAAAATAAATAAATACGTGTGGCACTCCGGGAACTGCCTCCGTAAAGCTATTGCATAGCATTTTTTATCAACTTATGCAATTATAATTATTTATTTATTTTTTATTTATGCAGTTTTTTTTTGTCTTTGATATTAATTCAAGTTTTTTCTTTTTCTTTGATATTAATTCAAGTTACACTTTTTGTGCGTGATGACCGATAAGAAAACAACTTTTTTCTTTTATTGAATAAACGAGAAGTCTGTTGAAGTGCCGAAATTTGCCGAAATGAAACGACGTTAGCCGGAGTGTTATGTTTTTTTCTCATTACGTAATTTCTAGATTTCTATGCAACAGCTTAAATGTGCCCCCCTTGGGGGGAATGACACACAAGACATGCATAATATGAATAAACAGTTGCAGACTTTTCAAATAATGTGTCACACGACTGGTGTTGTAAAGAAATTAAAAATGTGCCCCTCCTGGGGGGGGGGTGACACACAACATATCCATAATATGAATAAGCAGTTGCAGACCTTTCAAATGATGTGTCATACGACTGGTGTTGTAAAGAAATTAAAAATGTGCCCCCTGGGGGGCAGAGTGGGGGTGACACACAAGACATCCATAATATGAATAAGCAATTGCAGACCTTTAAAATGATGTGTCACACGACTGGTGTTGTAAAGAAATTAAAAATGTGCCTCCCCCTGGGGAGGCAGAGTAGGGGTGACACACAAGACATAAATAATATGAATAAGCAGTTGCAGACCTTTCAAATGATGTGTCACACGACTGGTGTTGTAAAGAAATTAAAAATGTGCCCCCCCCCTGGAGGGCAGAGTGGGGGGTGACACACAAGACATCCATAATATGAATAAGCAGTTGCATACCTTTCAAATAATGTGCCACACGACTGGTGTTGTAAAGAAATTAAAAATGTGACCCCCCTGGGGGGCAGAGTGGGGGGGGGGTGGACACACAAGACATCCATAATATGAATAAGCAGTTGAAGACCTTTCAAATGATGTGCCACACGACTGGTGTTGTAAAGAAATTAAAAATGTGACCCCCCCTGGGGGCAGAGTGGAGGGGTGGACACGCAAGACATCCATAATATGAATAAGCAGTTGCAGACCTTTCAAATGATTTGTCACACGACTGGTGTTGTAAAGAAATTAAAAATGTGTCCCCCCTGGAGGGCAGAGTGTGTGTGTGGGGGGGGGGGGGTTACACACAAGACATCCATAATATGAATAAGCAGTCGCAGACTTTTCAAATGATTTGTCACACGACTGGTGTTGTAAAAAAATTAAAAATGTGGCCCCCTGGGGGGCAGAGTTGGGGGTGACACACAAGACATCCATAATATGAATAAGCAGTTGCAGACCTTTCAAATGATGTGTCACACGACTGGTGTTGTAAATAGATTAAAAATGTGCCCCCCCCTGGGGGGCAGAGTGGGGGGGTGACACACAAGACATCCATAATATGAATAAGCAGTTGCTGCAAATAATTAAAATAAAAATTAGCTTTAATTCTACATGCATTAATTGCATAAATATCCAAAGTTATGAATTATTAAAATGGTCTAAGGTTATAATAAAAACTATACGCGAAATTAAAATTTACTCCAAAATATTTGATTTATACTTAATTTCTAAAAATCATAAGTATATTTCTTTGCGATATTCAACTAACTTAGAACAGTAATTTTAATACGCGATATTCAATGTTTTTAAATGGCCTGCCCTTTGATTTTTGTCAGAATGATCTCGTATTTTAAAGGGCTTAAAAACGAAAATGAAGCGCCAAATACCTATAAAAAAATATGCATGTTGTGAAGAAAACTACAATTAACCAGATTTTCATTTCTACAATCTTTTAAAAATTCAGATTTTCAGTAAAAATTTTTTTTTAAAGACCATTTTTTCCATTGAAAAGCCTTGCAGAAGCTAAAAGACCAGCCTACATCCTATCGCAGCTCCCTCATTATTTACCAAAATTTCACTTTGTATTTTGGAAGAGTCATGCGCATTAAGTTTCCCCTCCTGTTTCTTACTCCGTGTTGTATGTCATGCATTAATTTTTTTGCATAGAAACAAAAGAAGGCCAGCTGTGTTGGCATACTTATATTTTGATACTGTAATTTCTGACGCATAATTTGCGGATCAAACAATTCAATTTGAGCCCAGAAATTTTATTTCGCAATTGAAGTGAAATACAATATTTACTGAAATGTAAAAAGTTAACTACATTTTATTTTTCCTAGGGCGAAAATGATTGTTGATCGGCGGATTATACACCGGAAATTACGGTACTTAAATATGAGTGCGCATTTTTCGCATTTCCAAACGTTTTGGCTTTACAAGCAACAAATCCTTCACTAGCTTGCTTAGTTATAGAATTATGGGGTGAAGTTCTATAATCAGGTAAACCCGATTAGGAAAGATCAGTTTCAGAAAGAAAATTTTGAATTTTAATAAGTTCTATTTGATGTATTTTGATTACACTTGCATGATTTATTTTATACTTTTTCTGGAATGGTTTATATATATGTATGTAATTACTTGAGTAATTATTGGTGTTTAGGACTTAAATGATGACTCTTTTTGTATAAACAATGTAAATTTAATCTTGAGTATTGAAACATAAAACTATTTACAGGGAGAAATAAAGAGGGTAAAGGGACCTTTATTCAGAGCAGACACGGCCTATTGCCGATGTCTCGTCGTCTTTCGGGAGCAAACCGAGATGTCCGTCCGCAATCTGCATCAGAAGGAATCTGATGTCTGATCTGAATCTGTTCCCAGGCTTGGAGTTTGAACCTACTAAGTCATCAACTTCTTTGTGTTGAGTTTTTGCTAACGTGAGGTTAGCTCTCACTGAAGATGTTGAGTCTTATTTCCTTTCCAATTAGATTGTTTTGGGAAAGTGTGGACTTTAATGCCAGATTCACATATACAGGGTGATTAAAAAAAGATGGGGAAAATTTTAAGGGGTAATAGTATACATCAAGACAAACAATATTAAATAGAAACCAAGGGTCTCAAGCGTTTTCCAAAGGACATAGCCACCATTAAAGTTTAGGTTCCAAAATTTCAAATAATTATTAAAAACGGAAAAATTGGTCGATTGATTTGCGGTTTTCACTAAAATTATTCTTTATGTTGGTATTTTCTTGAAAATAAATTATAAAGATAAATTTCAAAAAAGGCCGTTAGAGGGCGCTTTAGACTTTGAAGTAATGAAAAACTATTTTTGCCGTGATTTTTTGCATCTCATTAAATGATTTCGTAAGCTTAGACTTAAACTTAAATTTTGAGCTCAAAATCTGAATGGTTGGAAGCGGTTAAGTAGCACAAACTTAACTGTGTTCAGAGGGTTAAAATTTCAAATGATTATAAAAAACGGAAAAAATGGTCGATTGATTTGCGGTTTTCATTAAAACTATTCTTTACGTCGGTATTTTATTGAAAATGAATAATAAAGATAAATTTCAAAAAATGCTTATAGAGGGCACTTTAAACTTTGGAGTAACGAACAACTACTTTTTACGTTATTTTTTGCATCTGATTAAATGTTTTCGTAAACTTAGACTTAAACTTACATTTTGAACTCAAAATCTGAATAGTTGGGAGTGGTTAAGTCGCACAAACTGAACTGTGTTCAGAGGATTCAAATTTCAAATGATAATAAAAAACGGAAAAATTGGTTGATTCGTTTGTGGTTTAAAATAAAACTATTCTTTAAGTCAGTATCTTCTTGAAAATGAATTTTAAAGATAAATTTCAAAAAATTCCGTTAGAGGGCGCCTTAAACTTCAGAGTAACCAACAACAAATTTTAACCGTTATTTTTTGTATCTAATTAAATGCTTTCCAAAACTTGCTAAATGTTTTCGAAATCTTAGATTTAAACTTAAGTTTTGGAACTCAAATTCTGAATCGTTGGGAGGGGTTAAGAAGCGCAAACTGAACTGTGTTCAGTTGTTGAAATTTAACCCCCCTCCCCTCGAACACAGTTCACTTTTGCGCTACTTAAGCACTCGCAACGACTCAGAATTTGATCTCAAAATTCAAATCTAAGCATTTGAAAGCATTTAATGAGATTTAAAAAAAATAACAGTTAAAAATAGTTGTACGCCACTCCAATGTCTAAGGTACCCTCTATCGGCATTTTGTGAAATATTCTTATTTTCAAGAAAACACTGATTTAAAGAGTAGTTTTAGCAAAAACCGCAAAGGAATCGACTAATTTTTATTTTTCCGTTTTTTAATAGTTATCCGTTTCGTTTGAAATTTAAACTCTCTGAACACACTTCAGTTTGTGCTACTTAACCATTCCCAACTATTCATACTTTGAGCTCAAAATTTAAGTTTAAATCTAAGCCTACGAAGCCATTTAATGAGATGCAAAAAATAACGGCAAAAAATAGTATTAGGATGGATTTCTTTAATCCAAAGTCTAAAGCGCCCTCTATCGGTATTTTTTTAAATTTATCTTTATAATTCATTTTCAATAAAATACCGACATAAGGAATAGTTTTAGTGAAAACCGCAAATCAATCGACCAATTTTTTCGTTTTTTATAATCATTTGAAATTTAAACCCGCTGAACACAGTTAAATTTGTGCTACTTAACCGCTTCCAACTATTAAGATTTTGAGCTCAAAATTTAAGTTTAAGTATAAGCTTACGAAACCATTTAATGAGATGCAAAAAATCACTGCAAAAATAGTTTTTCATTACTTCAAAGTCTAAAGCGCCCTCTATCGGCATTTTTCGAAATTTATCTTTATAATTTATTTTCAAGAAAATACCAACATAAAGAATATTTTTAGTGAAAACCGCAAATCAATCTACCAATTTTTCCGTTTTTTATGTGTATTTGAAATTTTGGACCCCAAACTTTAATGGCGGCTATGTCCTTTGGAAAACGCTTGGGACCCTTGGTTTCTATTTAATATTGTTTGTCCATATGTATACTATTACCCCTTAAAATTTTCCCCATCTTTTTTGAATCACCCTGTATGTTGCACGTTCTAAGTAGCTTAGTTATACAATTATAATGGTAAAGATCTATAATTAGGTAACCTCTTATGAAAGTTTCCTTTTTTATAAAAGGCATAGTCGGATAAGCATCGAAAACATGCCTTTCAATCAAATTACCTGAATTTCCTCCCAAAATTGGCTACTTATCTGAATATATTTTCCCCAAATTATCATCTTATAAATATTGAAATTATATGAAATAAAAGAGATTTTTCGATTTTTTTAAACTACTTTTTTCAAAAACTGACTGTACTTAATGTTATGTCTTTAAATGAGATTATATAGATACAAAAAATGCATAACATAACCGCAAATTTTGTATAACTTTCTGCTTATAAAATCTGTGTGAAACAGCGATTATACAGTTTTACAAATATAAAAATCATATTTTATGGTTAAACGAAAATTACTATTTTCTTGTAAAAAAAAAAATGTCCCATATTCCAAATAAAGGCAGTAAATTTAAAAATTATTCGAAAATAAATAAAATTATTAACATTTATTTAAACGCGTTATATGAAACGGAGCTACTCAACTTCGACATTTGAAGAATTTTTGGAACAAAGTGGCATTTATTAGACAAATACGTGACACTTATTAGACAATGTGTCAACTGTGTAATAAGTGCTACGTAATAAGTGCTAGGCTGGAAAAGTAAAATACCAAGAATACAGCTTTAAACATCAGAGTTAATAATAATAATTGGGATTTTTAATTTTAAAACTTTTAATGAAAGTTTAAAAAATGGATTTAATCTTTATCTTTTTATATCTTTTTTTTTTTTTTTTTTTTTTACCTTCACGTGTATTACGAGTAATGGTTAATGTGGGAACTATTATAATTCCTTTGCTTCCCATACTAAAGAAATTCGACTACACATGATTTTTTTTACTTTATTATGAAAGAAGACACATTTACAAAATTAACAAGGCTTTTATTGAAGTAAAATATTAAAATATAACTCTTGAAGTAAATACAATTCACAAGCATGCATTACAACAGTATCATTTCACTAATAAAATTACAAAAATAGATATACATAATTAATATCTTTGGTAAAAATATATATATATAAATAGTATATTACCTTCTAACTAAAGAAAAAAATAATCATTCATAAATGCAGCATTTATCTCCAGTATATCAACAGAGAACTTTTGGAGATAGGTAGACTATTCTTTGGCCATTTCAATGTTACGTTTTACAGCAAAATGTACGGTAATTTTGGATTACCGTACATTCTGGATTGTTTTTTTAATGAAAAAAATCCAATATTTAAAAGTAACTTAAGAAAGTTTGTCTTCGGATTTTTTTATTTTTTTAATTAAAAAAAATTATTGGATACGAACAGAAAAATAATGAAAAAGAAATAAACGTAAAATTTCTTGACAGATCTAAAAATTTATAATATATATATTTTTTCAATTCTCAAATGATTTCTAAACTGGGATTTAACTTCTTTCAACTTTCGCTGATTCAATTGTAATTAATCCCAATCGATGTTTGTTGTTTGTTTTATGTGATATTTAAAAGCATTATTGAGAAAATAATATTTTAAATATTGCAGACACTGCGTCTATATATTTTTACATTTGTAATACTTTAATGATGCAATTGAAAAAAATTTAATAAAATATTTAAAACACTAATACTTAATTTAATTGTAATTAATAGAGGATATTTTTTTGTGAAAATTAAAAAGTATCAAGCTTCTAGTACACTTATGTAGTTTCTTTTTATAGATTTAGATATCAAGACCATCTAAGCCTGCATATATAGATTTAAATATAGAAAAAAAAAAAAACAAATCTTACTGAAATAAAATCGTATAGCATTTTTTATTGATTTGCTACATTTTTCTCTTACATTGTTTTTTTGAATGATTCTTTATTACTTAAAAAAATTTCCCCTCATTTAATTTTTTCATTTTCCTCCGACTATTAGTTTTGCCATTTTTTGTAGAAAAGTCTTCTTCGAAGTAGCTGTTAGCTTCTGATATTTTAATGCTTTTTGTAACAACTCATCTGCTTCCTCAGGGTTCTCAGAATAAAAGTTTCTCCATTCTTCACTCTTCCTTATTTCTGTCATATTTTCTGCAAGAAATTCTGTAACTATATCCATAAAGCGTTCCTCATTATACTGAAAACACAGTACCGCGCACTTGCAGAAGTTCTCAACACAAATAATATCCTTTATTTGCTCTAAGCAGTATGCTTTAAGATCGGCCACTTGATATTTGTCTGCCACGAAGTATAAGGGAAATAAAACTCGTGGAAAGGTTTTAGACACTCTTGATGCGTATATATAACGCATGAATTCCCGAAATACTTCAGCATCACAGTCATCTATGTCCACCACGCCGGTGATGTTTTCGGACATTTGGTACTTGAACATGTTCATGAAAACAGGAGAACGGATTCCAAACATTGCTTTATGTGCCACGTACTGTTTATCTTCTACTTTGATCGTCACATCACAGTAGTTTTCTCTGAGCATCATTTCTTCCAAATCACAAGATAATCGGTCAATTTCTGAAATTAAAAAAGCAATAAACATTAAAATTAGTACGACAATTTAAATAAGTGCCGATAATTGAAAATCGAAAGAGATTTAAAATATTAATGACACCGGAACACTTTATACTGATATGTTTCTCAGTATATGCTTTGCGATGAATCGTATAAAACATTATGCTGTTTTTTTTTTTTTTTTTTTTTTTTTTTTTTTTTTTTTTTTTTTTTTTTTTACAGTTTGCATTAGAATTTCATTTAAATCCATATCTTTTATAAATGAGAAAGTTGTTCTAGGAATGTTAATGTATGATATTGTAAGGGTGCAAAAGGAGGTTCAAAATTGCCAAACAGTTAATAACGTTGCATATGTACAACGGTAGACATAATTCACTCAGACAACTTTTATGGTCATTTTTTCATTCGAATTCAAAAATTTATAATCCGTATGGGTTCTATACTTATCAATATTAAAATGTATAATTAAAGTATAAAATCAAATTCTTCATTTAATTCAGTAGTTTTACCTGCGGTTTTTTTTTTCTTTTAGAGATTCCTAAGAACATATTTTTAGGGGGGGGGGATGCCGTCCGTCTGTTTCTCTGTGTGTTTGTAAACACTCTAATTCCCGAATAAATTGAGATAGAGACTTCAAATTTGATGTGCTCTTAGTATGTAATAATGGAAAGAAGACTATTGAATTTCAGTAATCTTGATTAATCGGAACGATTTTATTCTAGGAATATTCGATCTGATAAAAGTTATAAAATAGTTTTCGATATTGCTTATTTTAAGAAACAAATATAACTGACTAAAAAAAATTGCATAAAGAATGAAGCCTATTAAATAATTAGTTGCCGAGATATTTGTAATCCTATTATCCTTATTCTTGGATTTTTCATGATCTTGTATTTCATTCATATTCCAATTCAAATATATATTTTAATTGGAAATAAGATGCTTAATCCCAGATAGTAAACAGTTAATAATGACTACCATTTTTAAAGTTATAAGGATGTTACTTTTACGCAAGTCAGTAATAGAGCATTTAAAGTTTACGACGTCATCAAATTACGATTTTAAACAATATCTGCCGAACGAATACAGGTAGAGGCTTTATAAATAATTTACACATATTTATTTTATAAATAATTTACACATGTTTCATTTTCATATTTTATATTATGTATATACATGATGGATAAGTATTACGATTGCCCACAACAACTTAAGTTTTGTTTTGTTAAATTAAGTTTTGTTTGCCAAATTAAGTTTTGTTGTGTATTAAAAATAAATGGTAGTTTGGGGCGAACATTCCTATTTAAATTAAATATGCTCTTTTCCACCAATAATTTCTATATGTTTTTCAATATGTTTTTTAAAAAGTTGTTTAGGATTAAAAAAAAAAAAAAAAACTAGATAAAAATGCTGGTGAGAAAGAGCATGACTAAATTAGGTATAGTAGGTTTCATCTGTCGTGGCAACGCCTTTGACAATCATCTGCTTATTATTATTTTTTTTAATAATGTTGTTAACATTATTTAATAATTTGTACTACACTAATATTATAGATAAATTTCCGGAGCAGGCATCATGTTGGAATTTTTCAATGTTTAAATAAAGGAAAGCCATAAGAAAATGCAAAAATGATGTGCTTAAACGATTTGATAATCATTGACAAGATGAAATATTGTTCACTGTTCAGTGCATTATTCTTTTCAGTTCCAAAGCTAAAATAATGATACAAATACTTATTCATTGTTTTTTTCAAACAAATAACATTGCAAATGACAAAAAAAAAAAAAAAAAAAAAAAAAAAAAAAAAAAAAAAAAATCTTTTTTGAAATTGATTTTTTAGGCGCTTAGTAATTTAGGTTAAAAAATATGGATCTAAAAACTACAAATCCTCTTAAAAATTCAATTTAATAACCATTTACCTAAATTACATAATCACAAATTAGAGAGTTTTAAACAGAGAAATAATCTACAAATCCTCACAAATATTTATTGAAAAAGAATTATGTTAAACATTTACGAAAATTTATCACTTTCTTGGACACATTGTCTTGTGGACATTTTTAAGCATTTTGCAAACTCGGATTAAAATAATATTTATTTTACAGGGTGTCCAGCGAATAACACCCTGATTTCAAAATTAAATTTCTCCAAAACAAAGATAGATGAAGTTACGCGGTGAATGGTTTGTTTATTAGGTAAGCTGAAAAAATCTTAAACAGAAGTTTCGAAGGGTGAATATTTTGAAAAAATTGTTTTCTGATTGCAAAGAATACTTGACTTGACTTTTTTTTTTTTTTTTTTTAGATTGTTTGCAGAAAACGAGCTTTTCGGCACACAGTGCCATATTTTAACGATTTTCCGAACCAAATTTTTGGAATTCCGAAATTTAAAAATTTAATTCCAAAAATCCTTCAGACTTTTCAGTTTTTATAAGTAAAAGAACAAAGATTCTTGCATGGGAATCCAAGGACCAAAGAGGTTATATAGTTCGAAATCTGAAACAGTCAGACAGTTTTCTTTAAATATGTATAGGCATTACAATTGACAGATTCAAATTTTACCAAATCAGAAATTTTGGAATATAAAGTACAGTACAAAAAGTAAGATTTGAATGCATACAACGGGGCCGAAGTGAACAGATGCATTTTTTAGCCCCCTGATGTAATCAATATTTTCCCCTTTTTTGCAACATGTTTTGATTGTTTCAATATACTTGAATCCATTGATTTTTTACATAGATATGACAAAATTCTATCATTCTTTTGTACTGATGATGGTACGCTAAATACTAACGAAAATAATTTTCAATAAGTTAATGCAAAAGTCTGCAAGATGTTTATTACAATTCATATAAAAAGCACAAATAAAATGCACTAAAATTGCTTGCAGGCGCATATATGTAAAATAAAATATTTAAAATTCAGTCGTGGAAAAAAAAAAAGTAAATTATCCTTACTAATTGAGCAAAAAAATATTGTTGAAGAAAGTTACTGATACCAAACAAGAAATAAACCTTACTTTTAAATGATTTACGTAAAATCCGATTAGGGGGGGGGGGGCATCTACATATTTAAAAGAACCCTAACTTTGTTTTTTCAATAGCAGTATCCAATTCTGACAGCAAAAATGAAATATACATCCTTCAATTAGCGTAAAAACAAATTATCATGTAATTCGCACGATAAGTTTTCGAGAAATCAATTATTTTAAAACGAGCATGTTTTAGGGGCTGTATCCAAATTAAAGTTCAGTATTCGATTCTTGGCCAAAAGAGCCCCTTTTTTGACCAAGGCATCTTAGGTGCCACTCAAGCAGTCATTGAAGACTGCTAGATTACAGGATAGCACAAGAAGCTGCAAAACATCTAGTAGCTTCCATTGAAGACGGTCCCTTAAAACGCATTTTGCCGTTTTTTAAGCATAATTTGAAAACTACTGGCAAGGGCGGCGCCAGAATTTGCCCGACGGGGGGCACTGTATCCCCGACAGGGGGGGGCCAAGTTTATAATATATATTAAAGGTCAACGCGCTGGACTGGGGTCTAAAAAACTGCGTGGACAAAAATTTCAGGGCCGAGCCCGACCCAGTTCGTGAAAAATAAATTAATGGTCCGATCGGCGAGAAAATTTAAAAAATCGACCTGATTATATGGTCTAGCAAGTACAATATATATACATATATATTAGGCCGGCCAAAAATAAATAAATAAAAGTTAAAATCTTGGCCCGACCCGACTCTATATTTCTACAAAACATGAAATTTTAATTCGGTATAGTTATAAACTGTTTTGCACGGGGAGTTCTAATTAAAAAAACTCATTTTTTAGAAGTGCTCTAGTCTGCAATATTTATTTATTTTTTAATGAATATCTATTTGCATGTAAATGGTCTAGTTATTGTTAATCCTTATTTCATGTATTAGAGACTTCAAAATCAGAAAAAAATGCCACATATAAAATCTTCTAAGACAGAATTCCATAGGAACGAAAAAAAAAATGCTTTATAGTTTATTAAAAAAATATACTTTAACATTCGGAACCGGCTTTGGAACTGAAAGTGCTTTTTACATTACTATATTCTACTCTTTAATATTTGCAACCAAAATCGAAAAAGTAAAAAATAATCATATTGAAGATTGAGCTCAGTTATCCCATTCAAAAAACGTTTAAAAATATTAAAATAAAACGAGAAATTCGAAAACAACCTGCCCATTAGTTTAACATTATGGAGCAGGTATTTTGAAGTGAGTGAAGTGTCTCCCTAAGACAGCAATACGTCATAGGCAGGTTCTATTTCACAGATTTTTCTGTATTTAAATTTTATTCTAAAAATCTACTATTCTTTATAAATAATACATTTTAAATTTTAATTGTAGAATAACGGTGAGTTAAACTTATAAAAATATATACATTTTTCCTAAAAATATTTGGAACGGGTCAAATTTTACTGACTTTTTCTCGGACCAGGTCGTCCCGAGAAAGTGATTTTCACACGGATCGAAACCGGGACTGAAAATTTCTTCCCGCGTAGTTCCAGCTCAATATCGAAAAAGTTAGTTAAGCTATGAAAAGAGTGAAAACCAGGAATGGATCGGCCCGAGTATCGTAAAAGAAAACAGGCCCGAGCCTGGCCAATGCAAACATCTATCGCGGCTTATCCAGAAGGAGCTCGGTGAAATTTTTTTTCCTTAAACTCGAATCGAGCTTAATTTTATCTGAAGACTCGGACTAAATTTTATTTTTTGAAAGTTCTGCCGGCCCTGAAATTTATTATTCTTAAAACAGGCATTATAACACATTTTTCTACAACTTTTAGCTGAACCAGACTTTTTTTCCCTTTTTTCTTTAATTTTTTTCCGTTTTCTAGTAAAGAGTGAAATATGCTTGGAAAGACTTTTTTGACAGACGTCTGTGAATAACAGTATTTCCAAATTTCCAGATTTCCAGATCTAATGCAGTACAAAAAGAGGAAGAGAGAGAAAAAGCATGACACTGATAAACAATTATTCTTAAGTCTTTTTGCGGCAAGTATACGTGTCGCTCGTCTCCAAGGGGTATAATAAGACGTCCCAGCTACACAAGATTTTTTAGGTCTGATTTGGGAATACTAATTTTCGATTGCAGTGCTTTTTGAAATAATGAATATGAAATTTAAAGTACGGTAGAGATTATCTGGACTCCGATTAAGCGTATTGTCCAACTAACTGGATCAATCAAGGACCATACGTTTTTTTTATTTTTATTTATTTATTTATTTATTTTAATTTTTTTTGCCATTTTTTCTAAAAATTTTAAAGCCAAACTTCTTCAGGCAGGACAAGGTAAATTTGACAAGAAGGTATGGAATTTAACTGTTAAATAACTAATTTCTAGTCCTGCAATAATAAAATCACTAACAAATACAAAGACAGCAATGCATAAAACTATTTTTTTCTAGAACCTTAGAAGTTTCCCTTCTAACGCACGAGAGTCCCACGCAGACAAAAGAATGCAGGGTGCGTAGTCTGGAAGCACCTCGTAAGGACCTTTTACCAGAATTTTTATAATATAATATTTGTTTTATTTAACGAAATATAAATCCTTTTTCAGATGTAACAACCAGTACTTTAAAGAATTTCTGATACTAAAAGAAATAAAATCCTCTGAGTTTCTTGATACTACGCACCCTGGAATGGCCTCTGTGAACCAGAAGACTATCAAGAATTTTTTTTCCCTATCACGAGGATTTTGTAAAATGTATATACTGTACAGTGTATGTATATAATACCTATGTACAACTTTGTACCAATTTTGCAGAAAATAAAATTTTAATAAAAAAAAAATACTTCTAAACACGCTATTTTCAATATGCTAAAATGTGCATTACCACAATTGCCAGTTCAAAACCTGGAAAAAATGTGAAGGGAAGTTGCCTAAAAACATTGCCCTATGCGTTTATAAAGTTTCCCAACTATCCGGATTTTTCATTTACTGGATTATCCTCGATACCGACCGGTCCGGAAAATCGGCGTTCTACTGTGTGTATTATTGAATGGGAAAATACAAATGAAAAACTTACATAATTAAGACAAATTAAATTATTATTATCAACAAAAGTACGAATTCTGCGTATAAAGCAGTTTTAAAATTAAAACACTCGGGTAAAAATATCAAATCACATATAAACACAAAGAAATAAGAAATCATTTGGACTTACTCGTATGAAAGGTCTTGAAACATTTTATATACAGTAGAAAAATATTAAAGTTCGTACTTTCGTAAAAAGAAGGAAGTCATAAAATATTTATAATTAGTAGAAATAATAATTTTAATGCAAAATTTGCAAAGTCGTAAACTCTATTTTTTCATTGTCAAAGTTTTTCTTTAAAAGTTCAATTGTAGTATTGTTTTTACCTTTTCTGATTAATTATAAAATTTTGTAAAAAAAAAAAAAAAAAAAGCAATAAATGGAAGAATAAAAAAAAACCTTATTTCCATATTTTAAAATAAAAGTACTAAATCAGGAAAATAATTAACTCCTATTATCTGTGGTCAATGGACAATTGTCGATAATGGAGTACTGCATCTAGGTAACTGAAACACCCTTCCAGTCTAACAGGCGTTTTACTTGTAATTCCCATAGCAACAATAAAAAATATAAATATTATTTTTACAACCAACCAGCAGGAATACGTTTGCTGATGCTAAACAACGTACTCATCAACCTCTTTATCATTCCATTACCCGAAAAGTTTGTTTTATATTAAGTTTCAGAACAGAATTTGAAAACTAGTCAAAACAGACAGACATGCATTTCCTTTTACTGAATCGCAGCTGTTTTCTGCGGCTTAAACATGGTAAATTCAAATCTAAATAAGAATAAATGTATAAAGAAACAGCATACTTCGATATCCTTTTCCATTCTATCTGAACACGTTACTGTGCTAAATATTAATTTATTTTATTTGAATTCAATGTATTTGCATGGTGTGAAATTAATTAGTTGAACTACAGTTTTTGAAATGCGTAACTTATGACTTTATAAATATCACGTTTTATTTTTTTTATAATTTTAATCAAAGCAGATTTTTTTAGATATAGCTGTAACAATAACAACAATGGCAAAAACATCTTCAATTTCCATTTTGTTTTAGAATGTATATCGATCGAATGAAGAAAGCGTGATATTCCAAATTTTGATTCAAATCTGAAACAAAGAGCTTAAATACAATATTCCGAAGAGAAATATAAATGATGTGAAAACTTGTGAAATAGTTGGGAATCTTAAAGTGCATTATTTTAATAACAGCGAAAAGCGACCTGCAATTAAAAATATATCGCTGATCAGAACCGCGAGTTATGCAGAAGGTCTAGCTGTGGTCAGCGGGGGCCAAAATTTTTCGCCGAGTCCGTCTCGGCAATGCTGAAATATCCCTGTGATTTGAAGAGGTTTTCTATTATTTTATGCAATTTCTTTCTTCTGACTGGAGATGTTTTGAAATTTTTGATCTTCGGTTTCTGATTTTTGCGTATTTTTAGATAAAATGAATTTATAAATTACTTTTCTAAATACGAAAAAGTACTAAGCAGCACAGCTGCCAGAACATGCGTGTAATTTGGTGAACATGCTGCTTTAGGTACGAGTATTTTAGGTAATTGGTGTTTTTTACTGTATTTTTTAAGGGGGGGAGTAGAAATGGAAAAGTTAAAGTGCAATTTTTTTTGTTGTTGTTTTTACGGGAAGGGAAAAAGAAGTTGAATCCACGAATTATTTTTCGAGCATAGAGTCCTCCACAGAATGGGTTATACCCGACTTAAACTAGTTAATTCTATATCCATTTCAACCTGAACCAGTTTTTAAAAATTAGATGACCCGAACTTAACAAACTCCGACCTAAAACCAACAGTGTTCTATCCGAACCCAATCCCAACTCGAAATGAAAAACAAACTTCCATCTTGTAAAGCAATAATAGAAAAGTAGCCTACAATAATACCACTAGAATAAATTATATTTTTTATGTAGAAAAATCAATATATCTGTATATGCACTCATTGACACCCGGATAATGTAATTTTTCATTTAAAAATATGTTTCGTTGATACTTTTGAGAAATCAGGTAGAATCGAACCTATATGCTAAAACAGTTAAAATCAATCCGACTCGAAAAATAGAAGTCAATCCGAAAAAATATTAACTTTAGCCAGATCCGACTCAAACTGCCTGTCGAGTTGGGTTTAGTTTCCCGAGGTGAATGCAGAACTCTACCAGAAATTCGAGCCCGACATCATCACATTTTGACCTGAACGCCTGAATTCAAAATATTTCAACATCAACCAGACCCCAACCGTAACCGACGAAAAAATATTTCCATATTGTAATGCAGTTATGTAAAAAATTGTATCTTCAGTATCAGTTTTAAATTTTAAGTTAAAAATCAGTATAGATAAACCCATTAACATTCATATATGGGTGATTCTCAAAATAGGGGACAATTTATCTCTTTCGGCATACAAAAAAAAATTGAGAGGTTTTCTGTCATGTTTTTATATTTAGATATGTTTTTCTTAATATTATTCATTATTTGCACTCAAGAATTACTCACTTTTTAGTTAAAAACACCTTAAAAGAACAGAATAAAGATTCAAAATGTCATTAGCATGGATGTCCACAGCAGCTGTGCTTTGTGTATACTAGCATTTTTCAAGAGTTAATATGATGTTTATAAAATAAACAAATGTTATTCTTTCTTTATATTAATCAAGGAGAGGATTTATCCAATAAATTTCTTTTTAAAAATAAAATTATAGTACATAAAAAAAGAATTAACGTTTGTCCTCCATATCCGATTTTCAAAACAAGGTCATACTAAAACAGCTGGTTATTAATCAAAATTTCATTTTCATATATGACAATAGTTTGAAAATATAAAGTTTCTCGATGGCAACAAGTAGTCATTTTAAACCAGCCAGAAAATAGAAGCATGTATTGTATTTTAAGAATAGAAGTTGAATATTAGGTGGTTACATCAATTGTATGTCATTAGAATGGATAATAATTTTCATGTTTATTTTATAGTTAAAATTTTTATTTTATTTATTTGCATAGAACTTTTGTGTTTTAAAAAGCCCCAGAAAGGAATATTTCATTGTGATTATATTATGGCTCATAATCTTATTTAAATTAAAATTTGTCATTAGCATGGGCAGATATCAGTGTCATTAGCATGGTTTTTCTGTCCATGCTAAAGACTCCTATGTACATAAATGTAACCAGTGCTTATATTGTATCCTTTATAAAGTTTAATTTTACGTATAAATTTAGGTATTACATTTATTATCCCTAAAATATGCATTAGATCTGTAGGAAAATCACTAAGACAGCTTCTTACATTGTTAGTGTCAGAATGTTGCTCATGTAACAAAGTTTGCTCTTTGATAATGTTTTTATTCTCCTTATATGTATATATGTAAAAATGGAAACCATTTGCTGAAAAAGAAGGCTAATAAATATAGAAAAAAAATATTTAAACAGGAAGAAAATAAAAATTTCATAATATATTTATGCCATACAATTCGTTTTGTCATTAGCATGGCTCAAAAAATACTAATTATTTTTTTAAGTTAATTTTTAAATATTTAGCTCTGCTGACTGCATGGAAAGTATACCTAATACTATATTAACAACACCTATTTTTTCAGAAATTTTGCTAACAGTAATTTTTTTAAGATTTCATTTTTGAAATCGTCCCCTATTTTGAGAATCACCCATATATAGTTTTTCATCGTAAAATAAATTTTGTAAATTCTTATGTGAGTTGGATTCATCTCGAATCAAGAACCATTAAGTGCCAACATCCAACTCCGAACCTGAAACTATTACAGTTAACCAAACTGGAATCCGACTCAGAACGACAAAAGATTGGGCTCAACCCGATCCGGTCCAGACTGCGAGTCGGGTCAGATTCAGTTTGCCCGACCCGATGCAGTATTCTACTTGTCATCCAAGACAACCCCAACAACATAATTTTCGTTTGCGTTCTCTTAACCGAACCAAAAATTCTTCATGTCAAACCGACCACAAGCAGCGGAAAATCATCCACAATTTAATGTAGTTAAAAAATAATAATACATGATTATAACTATAGTATAAATCTTATCTTTTTTGGTTGAAATATAAGCATGTACAGAGTCATTCGTGTATCATCCTGTGTAGTAATCCATGTAGATTTTCAATTTAAGAAATTATGATTTAAAAAAAAAAAAATCGTGTTTATCTGAACTCAAATTTCAGTCAGAAACCGAATAATATCCAAACAAATTAGTTTAGTCAATCCAACTTAGAAAAAAAGAAAAAAAAAAAAAAAAAAAAAAAAAAAGCTCTATATTTCGATTTAACCCGACCGGGCTGAAATTCAAACGTCAAAATATTTTCCCCGACGACATTGAATTTTGGCCCCGATGGGGGGGCCAGGTATGCCCGACGGGGGGGCATATGCCCCCCGGCCCCCCCTCTGGCGCCGCCCTTGACTACTGGGAAGAAAAATTTAAATTTTGTATTTCTACAAAGCAGAATTTTATAAATTTAAATCTATCAAAAAATTGTAGGTTGCAATTCATATTTTTTTTCGAACATTAATTTAATAATTCATAATCCATATCATAAAATTATGAAAATTGCAAATTCAACGTATTTATGTTTGGGTATTTTAATATTATTGCTACATTAAAAAAAAGTATATTAAGAGTGTATAGTTTAAGAAGATATTGATAAAAATATCAAAATGCAATTTATCGTTAGAAGCACTAAATTTTGAATGTTTATGATTGAAAAACTTAACATTCAAATGATTTGAAAATTGGTGTCTGGGCATAGTTTGAACCGAAGATTTGAAATATCAAATTAAAATTAGGTATTGCCATTGAATAAAATGAAGCTTGACCTCATTTAAATATGATGCCCTTCCAGTGATGTAGTCGTAAAAAATACAGAGGGAGCATTATAATTTAAGAGTGGTACGGATGATAAGGAGACATAAAAAGGGGACAATAAGGTGACAGAAAAAGGTTTCAGATTTATTACAAAACAAGCCTTCATCTACTATGTAGTATTTCCTTCCAAATTCCATGGACATCGTATGACAATGCATCGTAATAAACCTTATTCTATTTTCTTTCGTACCACACTTAAATTATGATGGTCTCTCCTATGCGAATAAGCTTAAAGAGAAACAAGAACATTTAAATAAACACTGAAGATGGCCCTGTGAATTAGCAGAAAATATTTTGAGTTTTCAATGTATTTTTAATGTAATTTTAAGGTATTTTAATATATTTTAAATAATTTTATAATATATGTATGCACCTGCAATCAATTTTAGTGCCTTCTATTCATGCTTTATATATGAACTGTAGCTATTTACTCAAAGTGAATTTAGGATTAGAACTTTAACTTTCCTTTATTAAAATGCTGATGATGAAGCTCCTTGAAAAAAATTTCAATTTTTAGAAAAACTCATGTGTTACAATTCATATTTCTTGCAAGTATAAATTTCTGAATATGCCAACATTACAGGGCTAGTAGAGAGAAAAAAAATTAAATCTTGTTGTTCATCGGAAATCAAAATAACAGTTGAAAGTTTATATTCAACACAGTTATAAAAGTGCACTGTGAGCCGTCCTAGAATAATGAACGAAATTGAGGTGGTACGGTAACTCATCTCACACTTTTCTCAGCATGATTTTATTTCATTTTATTTTTTCCAAGGGCTTTATCTAAGGTCATGTGTTTGTTTGACTGCTACCAACAATCGTTGATGAATTTAGGACACGCATATCTAAACAAATCACACCGGACATGCTGAAATATGTGTGGGATGAATTATTGTACCACTTCGATATCGCTCATGTTTCTGGAGGAGATTACATTGAATACTTACAAGTTGCGTTAAATTTAAACTTTCAAATGCTATTTTCCTTTTCAATTAACACCCGGGTTTTACTTTTTTCTTCTTCTAATAACCCTGTAAAGTTGGGCTATTCCTTTATAATCACCCTAGTGTTACCTCTAAATCATTTTAGCGGAGCACAGCGCTCGGCGGCCCTTTAAATTTCTTTTATGCGACCGGAGGCCCTTTTTAACACTTCCTATGCGCCCCGTGGCAGTTTAATTGATCCTGGGAAAATATCGTAAATTCTATTAGGGGACTCTAAAGAAACAAAATATTTACTGTGAATATATTTGTGTATGTGTACAAAATATTTATGGTGAATAAGGTAAAAATGTGCCCTTTTTGACAAAATATACTCTTTTATTAGAATAGTGTTCCCTTTTTTGAAAAAAATATACTCTTTTATTAGAATAGAGTTCCCTTTTTGGAAAAATGCACTCCTTTTTTTAGAATAATATTCCCTTTCTGAAAAATTCCCGCCCGGTGGACCTTTTTTTCCAGAGTCAACACTACATTCTGTAATATTATGGCAGATTAATACTTTAAATTTGAGGTATAAAAGCTCTTACTTGTCATTTCATCAGTCTGCAAACATTTGCCGTTTATATTTTCTTCAGCGTAGTATTTAGTAGCACCTTCATGGTACAACCTGCAGATGACTTTCATAAATCCTTGGGCAGAGCATCCCTTCTCGACATCTTCAACAGGGACGTACATGTTCATCCCCATTTCGTCTGTATGGTCCATGGAACCCGTACATTTATGCAGCAGCGTGCCATTCTCTCGAAGGATTTCCATTTCCCACCTCGGTATCTCATCTCTGCCTATTCTGTAAAATGCGACAATCATAATGTTAGGCAAACTCTCAGATCCGTGAGGCATAATGGCTAACCTGCAATTTATTTCCATGAAATTGAATTCCTTGCTGTAACAGGCAAAGCCAACATGTTGAGGTAACTGGAAGAAATCAGGGACCGTCCATATTGTTGTTCTGGGTAATGAACCAGATTCATCTAGACTTCCAGTAATCATGTCAGTAAATGGGGATGGTATCTGAAAAAGGAATATGGAAATTAAAACAAAAGGGAAATTGCACATCAGTCGTGGCAAATGAGATGCATACGTACTATAACTAATTTTATAAATATTCACTTCTTGGTGCAATTGCTGTTGCACCCTGCTTGTGCAAAAACACACGAATACAGTATTTATTACGATTATATATATTAAACTCAGTAATCCGGAAATAATACGACTGCCTCTTAAATAAAACGTCATTACCATCGCAACCTAGAATCATTACCTATCATAGGATATTATTGAATTTATTACGCATGACAGGATTTAATAGAATGAAGAAAACTTTTATTGCTATTTTTTTTAACTTTTGAAACTATTTTCATAAATATCAAAATGACTGGGCAAAATTCTGCATTGATTATGCACATTAAATTCCAAATCATCCGAGGCGTAGCAGTTTTTGCGCTGTCATATCCGGACAGACCCATAAATAAATGAACGGACGAATGGACCAGACGACGCCAATGGATACTACGCATTTATATAATTATGAAATGGCATATAAAGGTGTGTTTATCAATATTATAAAACCAAACAATGTGCACATAAAATAACACTACACATAAACTACTTGGAAAAAAGACAAAAAGTATTTTTAAAATTTTTTAAATTGTGTTAAATATTTTTTTCTTTATTTTTTATTTTTTAAAGTAGTTTACATATAGTTTAATTTTAAGTTTACCTATTTAAAAGATGAATTTGGCTTTCTATTTATTTATTTCTGGATGGCAAAAACATGTACGCGCAATACCAATTATTAGCTTCAATTAATAATTATTTTCGACCATGGTCTGTACACTGGATAGTATATTCACATAAATTACTTACAATAATATAATACAATTACACTTCTACGGTTTCGGACAATTAAAAACTTCTCCATCCTCAGCATTCGAAGAAACTAACACGGTCTCATCTGTACGACGTATACATTATCAATTTTAATATAAATATTGACATTTTCCTAGAACGAGTTTCCCAAAGTAAATTTAGTAGTAGTGGCATCATCTCTTGTATAAAATTCGATTAAATGTTTAATGGAATGTAATTAAAGTTATTCGGTCCAGGCTTCATAATAAATATTGAAATTTTCTCAGGGAGACTTTCCGAAAACCAATTTATAAAATCGTTATGGAATTCCTCAAAAATACATGAATATATATCAAAAATACATTCTATCAATGTGTAATTATTTTATAAAAATATCGATGTTCAAGATATATCGATTGCTGTAAATCCATTTGATCAAATCGATTTCAGCAGGGTTGCAAAAATCTAGGCACCAGCAAGTTGTCTCTCACCACTAAAATTTATTCGATTTTTCTTCTAATATTTCGCCTAGTTTTTTATTAGAATGCTAATAAAATTTAAGCGGAGAAAATTGAAAAATTTTAGTGTTGAGAGACTGCTTATTGAAGCCTAGATTTTTGTAATCTGGATTTGAGCATCTTGAAATTTTAAAGATGGTTTAGAGAAATAATTAATTGTAGAAAAAAAGTTTACCTTTATCTTTCAATTTTGAAAACTTTTAATTTATAATTTGAGTGGTAAATATTCTTTCTAACTATTAAAAACGGGTAAATAAATCTGCCACCGTGTTGTTGATTATCTTACCACCGTGTTGTTGGTTACATTTAAAAGACCAGGTTTTTTTTATTAGTCATTAGCTCCCGCTGAACCGATTTTATAATTTTTTCTTTCTTTTCATATGTTTTTTCATTTCTTTTCCTTTTTTTTATGAGAGCTGTTTATTACTAGCTGTGGCCGTACTAGCTATTTTTTAAATTGACGTCAATATTTTTACATTTTATTTTTAATTTTTAAAACTTTTTATAATATTTCTTCAAAATTGTCGCAATTAAGTTAAGTTTTCCCCTCTGCAATATAAATTTATTTTACTTTATCACATTCCACCGACTAGAAACATGATTTCATCAACGAATACACTATATGGTCAAAAGTGACCGGTCACTTGCGATTTTAGACTTTTTGTTAAATATCTAGAAAAATACATGAAGAGTTAACTTGAAACTCTAAGTGTATAAACATAATAGTACAGGTCATATATTTTCGTGAAGATTTTTTCCCGAAACTCCATAGGGGGCTGTCAACAAATTGAAAAAGAACGAATTGGATAACACTGTCAAAACTAATATAGCAAAAGCGTTCAAGCTGTAGATTATGATTAAGTGGCTTATTGTAATAATCAGTGTTCATATTTATGCGGATAGCATATATACTCGTTAATTAAGGTTTATAAAAATCAGACCCAAATTTAGGTAAGGTAAATTAAGGTTTTTGTAAAATCAGACCCAAAAGCTTTTTTCTTATAATTTGCAGAGTTTTAATATAAAATAACATTCTTTTCGAAAAATATAACAAGCAACATTTTACATAATACCCTGCAATCAAAATTAAAAAATAATAATGGATGTAGGAAAAATGAGCAGTTTTACTAAATAACTTTTCATTTCGTATGCATAAATGCTATCACAATTTCATTTACATTTTGTGTTAACTAAATGTATAGAGCAACTTTGTCAATTTGTTGAGTAAGTTGCAAATCCCTATGAATTTTTGGGAAAAAATCTTCATGGAAAATGTATGACCTGTACTATTATGTTTACACACAGGGCCCTAGCTAAAGGGGTGCTATGGGCGGCTCAGCCCTCCCCCTAAAATATTTTAAGCCCCCCCCCCCTGGAAAAGTTTCCAAGGTCACCTAATTGAATTTCTGTTCCGAAAATCCAAATGAAATTATATTAAAAAATCTAATTTAGTTTTGAGACCCTTCCACAGTTTTGCAGAATTACTAAATTGTATCTAAAATAAGTGTTACAACATTCCCTCATCCTACACTGGTGGACAAAATTAAGAGATGGAAGGCATTTCCCCAAATATCTCGAGAAATACTGGATAAAAATAAATGAAAATTGGTATGAATATAACTTATAGTAGGACAATAATATGTGCAAAGCAAAAATTAAAGTGCCATTCATTGGCAAGAGTTATTGCCAACAGTCCAATGTGAACTGAAATTCATGATGAAAGATGGCAATGAAAATGAGGCTTGTATGGTGTGTAATCGCCTCTAGTAGGGTGTGTGGTCACCTCTGACACATAGGCAGTATGCACAACGAGTATGCATGCTGTTAATAAGAGAGTTAAGGATTGCTTGTGGAAGACTCTCCTACCAGAGCAGTTTTTAACTCCGGAATGGTTCTGGATGGGGGTTGGCGTCTCGCAATAGCCCTTCCAAGAGCATCCCAAGCATGTTCAATGGGGTTAAGGTCAATAGATTTGGCTGGTCAATTCATTCGATGAATATCCTCGCTTTCCAGATACTCCTCAACCAGGCGAGCCCTATGTGGTCGGGCATTGTTGTCCATAAAAACGAATTTAGGGCCAACAGCACCTCTGAAAATACGCACGTAGGATTGTAGGATCTACTGTCTGTACCTCTGGGCATCCACGGAACCAGGAACAAGCACATGGAGCAGCGTGCGGGTATCTTGCATGACCCTGCCCAAACCATCAGTCCTACTCCAGCATAATGGTCCCTTTCCATGATGTTACTGGGATGGTATCGGGTCCCGGGTTCCCTCCATATGAATATTTGCCGAGAATCAGGTTGAAGACTGAATCTGGTCTCATCTGTGAACAGAACATTAGCCGATTGGAGCTGCGTCCAGTGCTGATGCTGTCTGCACCATCGTGCACGCTCTCTTTTGTGGAAGGGAGTGAGTGGGATGTAAATGGAGGGCTTCCTGGCATACAACCCTCTTTCACCAAGCCTCCTGGCAACATCCATCCTTGAAACTAATGTTTCTGTGGCAACAGCAAGGTCCCTAGACAGTTGTGTCGCTGTAGACGTCCGTTGAGGAGTATCAGGAAAGCAAGAATATTCATCGAATGGATTGGCCAGCCACATCACCTGACCTTAACCCCATTGAACATGCTTTGGATGCTCTTGGAAGGGCTATTGCGACACGCCAACCCCCACCCAGAACCATTCCGGAGTTAAAAATTGCTCTGGTGGAAGAGTGAGAGTGTCTTCCACAAGCAATCCTTAACTCTGTTATTAACAGCATGCATACTCGTTGTGCATACTGTCTATCTGTCAGAGGTGACCCCACACCCTACTAGAGGCGACCACACACCATATAAGCCTCACTTTCAGGCCCATCTTTCATCATGAATTTCAGTCCACATTGTACTGTTGGCAATAACTATTGCCAATGAATTAATATTTAATTTTTGCTTTGCACATATTATTGTCATACTATAAGTTATATCCATACCAATTTTCATTTATTTTTATCCAGTATTTCTTGAGATATTTGGGAAAATGCCTTCCATCTCTTAATTTTGTCCACTAGTGTATTTGTACATATGAAGCTAACATGATGTTTAATTTTTCAGCAATGAATATAGACACAAAATTTTCATCATCATGTACTTTTCTTAGCATAAAATGATGTTATTACAACAGTTTAATGAGAAACATAGTATCTACAATGTGAATATGCACTAATTTATCTTTCTGTGTCAGAGAGAGAGAAAAAAAAACAAATTATGAGCCGCCCTCTACATTTTCTTGAGCCCTCCCCCCCCTACATTCTTTTGATCCCCCCCCTCCCTATTGTTCACTTCAATCTACAGCCCAGTTTACACATTTAGAGTTCCAGGATAATTATTCATGCATTTCTCTAGATATTTAACAAAATGTCTAAAATCGCAAGTGGACAGTCACCTTTAGTCATACAGTGTATGTCATCGTACTTAAAAGGAAAATTATATTTCATAAAAATTAAAAATATAGCTTCAAAATGGTGGCAATCAGGTCAAGTTTTTCTCTCTGCAATATAAATTTATTTTTCTTTTTGACATTCCACCAATTTGAAGCATGATTTCATCAATGAATATGTCATCATATTTAAAAGAAAAATTTGATGGTTTTCGTAAAAATTAATGATATTTCTTCAAAATGATGGCAACCAAGTTAAGTTTCTCTCTCTGCAATATAAATTTATTTTTCTTTTTGACATTCCACCAATTTGAAGCATGATTTACTCAGTGAATATGTCATCATATTTAAAAGAATAATGTAATGGTTTTTATTAAAATTAATAATATTTCTTCAAAATGGTAGCAATCAGGTTAAATTTTTCTCTTTGCAATATAAATTTATTTTGCTTTATCACATTCCACCATTAAGAAACATGATTTCATCTGTGAATATGTCATCATATTTAAAATAATAATTTAATGGTTTTCATTAAAATTAATAATATTTATTCCAAATGGATGCAATCAGGTTAAGTTTTTCTCTCTGCAATATACATTTATTTTGTTTTATCACATTCCACTAGTTAGAAGCACGATTTCATAGTGAATATGTCATCATATTTAAAAGAAGAATTTAATGGTTTTTATTAAAATTAATAATATTTCTTCAAAATGGTGGCAATCAGGTTAACACTAGAACCGCGGAAAAATTCAGCCAAGTTTTATAAAAATATTTTTCACCGGAATTTTCATTTAGAAATGTTTAAGTTATTTATTGAAAATGTTTTTGTTCAGCATATATTTAGCTTATTTTATTAAGAGTCTCCTGGTTCGAATTGACATCTCTCCATATGATACGGGTCAAAATGACCCGTCGCCGCGGTTCTAGTGTTAAGTTTTTCACTCTGCAATATAAATTTATTTTGTTTTATCACATTCCATCAATTAGAAGCATGATTTACTCAGTGAGTGTGTCATCATATTTTTAAAAAAATTATGTTTTTTATTAAAATTAATAATATATCTTCAAAATGGTGGCAATCAGTTTAAGTTTTTCTTTCTGCAATATACATTTATTTTGCTTTATCGCATTACACCAATCAGAAGCATCAGTGAATATGTCATCATATTTAAGAGAAAATTTTAATGTTTTTCATAAAAATTAATATTTCTTCAAAATGGTTGCAATCAGGTTAATTTTTTCTCTCTGCAATATAAATTTATTTCTCTTTATCACATTCCATTAATAAAAAGCATGATTTCATCAGTGAATATGTCATTATAATTAAAAGAAGAATTTAATGGTTTTTATTAAAATATTTCTTCAAAAGTGATGCAATCAGGTTAGGTTTTTTTCCTCTGCAATATAAATTTACTTTGCTTTATCACATTCACCACTTAGAAACATGATTTCATCAGTGAATGTGTCATCATATTTAAAAGAAAAATTTAATAGCTTTCATAAAAATTAACTATAATAAAATGATCGAATGTAGTTATGAAGTAATCATACAAGAATAAATGATTTATTGAGAAATAAAATTAAAATCTATGTAAATAAAATAACAGAAAATAATGTATGATAAAAAGTAATGGCTAAAGCGAAATGTTTCCGATGAGATAAACGACGACATTCAGAAAATACATAAATTTACCCTAAGAATATAATACAGTAAAACCTTTGAATAGCAGCCACCACTGATAGCACGATAAAGTGGCCGTACTTCAGAGGTTGCCGTTATTCGGAGGTTTTGAATTTTAAAAGCTCAAAATTACATTATATTAAAATAAAGCTATCTGATCACTAAAAAAACCTTTTTTTTTTAGTGAATAATGAAAAATAATTTATACGTAAAAGGGTTAATTCAGTATATATATTTTTTTTTTTTTAAGAATCAATACATATGAGGAAAATTTAACTGGAATAACGTCTAAAACAACACATAATAAAGAGGGGCAGCAAAAACTAAAGCTTAATGTACGCTTTTTCTTTTTTCTTGATATTCTAAATTCTTAACTTTAAAACAGCCTGTTATTCTGTATATTATTCTACACAGATTTCTGAAAAAAAAAAAAAAAAAAAAAAAAAATACACTATTGATAAAAATTTTCGCACTTTTGTAAATATCTGAAATTTTATTTGTGATATTTTCGTGATTCTCGAACCCCCTTCTTATTATTATCGAAGAATTTTAGCATTTCTTTTTAGGTGCGTTCGTAATTATGTAAATACGTAGCACCTGTAGTTGTCGTTCAGTCCGTCCGCATATAACAACACAAAACTACCCAACCGAATCGTTTGAAATTTAAAATATATAATTATTACATAATTTTGTCGAGTCATTTCAAATTTTATGAAAATCGGATGAAAGATTGGTTCAATTACAGGGACAATCAAAAGTATTCCATTACATTACGGTCAATGGGGAAAAATGCTTCAAATGCATTTTAATGGCGTTACTCATTCGAACATAATAAAATTGATATGCACCTATAAAGTACATATTATAATATACATTTTGTATAATCTGTGGTATAAAGGACATTTTTTATTGATTTACAAGGCCACACAAAAGTATTCCATTACATAATGGTATAGGGAGAACATTGTTTGGTGCACATTTTAATTGTAATTAACTATTTATAATTTTATGAGATTGATGTATGAGTGTGATATTTTAAAAACTTTCGTACGAATGCACCTCATTTGCTACGCTTCACGTGCAATTTCCAACTTGTTTTAAAAGAAAATGATTAAATAAATAAATTATTTCATATTCATACAATCCTCTGAAATAAATTCATACATTCATTATAAAAGCAACCTCTTCGTATGTAACAATATTTTATTATGCAGAGAATATTTTCATAATATGGAGGTTAATTTACATGTTAATGATGTTCGTAGTCAGGCTCGTCCACAAATGATGTCAGGAGGGGGGGGGGGGAGTCGTTAAACTGTGACAGTTTGTGACAAGGGGATGGGAGGAGGTAAGAAGTTATGTAACATCACACATTTTGGTTAAAATAAAAGCAATGAAAATCAGTAGATTAAATTTTTAAGTTTTTTTTTTAAATCAAAGTATTTTGTGTTTATAAAGTACAGATAAAATTTAAAGCCAGATACTACTGTTTTCAATTACTCTTTAATAGTAATATTAATATTCAATAATATTTTATTATTATTGTATATTAATTATGTTTTTTGTTCTAAACCTTGAGTCTATTTTATAAAAAAAAGTACACAAATAATTTTTATTGTTATATTCACAAATATCATTAAAACACATAGTTAAAGTTTAAAAATAAAATTAGAAATAGGATCTATAACGTAGTACTTTGTTTCTAAATTACAAATATATCTTTATGTAATATAGTTTGACATGTGACAAGAGGGGGGAGGGTGTAGTGAAGTGTGACACATTGTGACAATTGAGGGGAAAGGAGAGTCAGAAATATTGAAAAAAAAAAAAAGTGCGACATCATTCATGGACAGCTTCTCAAGGTTTAGTAGAAAATTTCGTTAAATAAGAAACTTCGTTAAATAGAGATCTCAGTAAATAGAAGTTTCACTGTAATACAATTAAAAAATCTAAAATTGCTAGAATATCTTTACGGATAGAGCTCAGGACCGGTACTGCTGAGCATACATTTGTGGCTTCCGGTAATAACCAGATAAGGCACATTTTTAATATTTTGACAAATTAACGCTTAAAGTTTTCAAAAATGTCTTTTTATCTTTACTTTTATAAAATAAATTAGAACTTAATAATTTTCACTACATTCAATTATGATATAAGAACCTCTTTTTTTGCCAAAATAGCTACATAAAAATGGTTTTTATTGATTGAGAACCAATTAAAAATGTAACTTTTATCTGGTTGTAAACCATTTTACTTTTATTTTTAATAAATGTAAATAAAATTAAATATTTATTTACATTTTAAACATTAATTTCACAACAATTAAATACATTGTCAATCTTTTACTTTTTATGCTGTTATATTTTTATATTTACAGATGATTTACAGAAATAAATAGAAATCTAATCTGGTTATTACCGTTATTTTATGCACATATCCGATTATTACTGTTTTTTCAATTTTTAAATGAAAATTTATAGTCGCCCTATGAGGGAAGTATTCGATTTTCCTTTTTCAGTACTATGACAGATGAAAGTACTCTTTTAAAGCTACATTTTTCCAAATTATCTCAATTTTTTCAAAAATGTGCCTTACCTGGTCATTGCCAGAAGCCACAGATATAAAGTATTTGGAAATTCATTTACATCAAGAAAAGTTCTGAAAAGGCTACCCAGTTTAAATGATGTTGATGATTTCGAACACAAGGACGAGATTCATAGAAAGTTGAATAAAAATTACAGATTAAGTTTTTGGATTTTATTTTTTACATACTTTAAAATTTAACATTAAAACAGTAATTGATAAATTCAATTAAAATTTAATTAGATTTTCCTTATTTTAAAATTTATTTTACAATCTTCAGACGGTTACGTGTAATTCTGTAACAGAAAAATAATAAAATTATAAGCAAATACTACATAGATTTTTTTTTTTAATGATTCATTTTCTAAGAGTAAAGCTCCTTTATAATGAAATCCATATATAAAGGGAAAACATCGTAACCCATGACACTTACCCCTACACAAAAAATAACACTTTGCAATTATACATTCTTTTTAGAAAACACCCTGTTTAAAACGGAATATTTCACTGATCACTAGTGTTTCCATATAACCAGGTTTTATTGTACTCGGGCTATTTCATGACCCTGACTGTTTATAGTAATATTATAAATGTGTAGTAATCATTCAAATAAAAGTAATATTTTATCTTATATATCAGCAAAAAAAAAAATGCATGTTTATTTATTTATAATATATTTCTAATATTATTAATATTATAAATATTGTTGTTAATATTCATTGTTAATAAAAATATTATAAAAATAACATTATTAATCTATAAATTATTATTATTATTATTATTATATTATAAATATTACATATTTATAATATCATATAAAAATCTATGAAAATGTCTTACCAATGTAACTAGATAATATTTTTAGAAAATATCGATGTGCCAGATGCATTGATTGTTATCGTTCATGTGAATAGATCTAATTGAAAATCTTCAAAAATTCCGAAATCGGTTAAAAAACAAATTATTTACAAAAAATGTCTACATGAAAAATGAAATAATTATTTCTTACCTTTCAATGTAAAGACTAAATATTTCTCGTTGTTTCTCTAAGAAATTCACACTACTATGCTTTTTATTATGTTTCTTATTATTTTTAATTTACGATCTTAAGAGGTAAACAGAACAGATGGGAATTCAATAACACGTTTATAAAAGCGCACACAAGCTAATTATGCTTGATAGCATCTTAGCAAAAAAACTTTCATATTTTGCAGCATTAATTGAAAGGTAAATATATCTTAACTTAAAAAGCAAGATCTATTACATAATAATTTACTACGAACAACGTTCATCGTAGCGGTTGTTAAGTGCATCTCTGCTCTTTACTTCCTTCACGTTAATGTAATCTATGACTGTTATCAGCTGATGCGTCCAGGGTTGCTAGAAAATGTGTTCTGATCGCCAAAATACAAAAAGTAAATAATAAAAAGAAACACGCGCTCAAATAATCAAGTTATTTATTTACAAGCTCACAGTGATACTTTTTTCTTTCATACAGAGCGTTTTTTAGGTGCGTTCTTAAATGGCTGCAGGGGCGTGTCGACCCAGCGTGCAAAGTGTACGGCGCACACAGGCGCCGAAATAGTAAAGGCGCCAAAGATTTCAGATGAAGAAGGCAAATACTTAAAAAAAAAACATCCGTAATTTAATTATGCTAAAATGTATTGCATTTTCTTCGCATCTGAATAATTTTTTCTAGATTTACCTTATACAAACTTATTTATAAATATTCTATTCTTTGTTTAAAAATTTATTTCGTTTTATATTCCTTATGTGTCCCCAAATAAGTCATTTAGTCGCAGACATGTCCAACCTTTATAAACAGAGGACCACCTCATATAGTTGTAAACAATGAAAGGCGCCGAAATTCACTTGGCTCAAAACATGCAAAACATTTATCTCACTGTAGTGAAAAAGCATAATGTATAGTTTTATTACCATAGGAATTAATTCCACTTGTTTTACATTTTTAAACCGAAATCATTGCCTTATGCAGAATTTGTCATAAATAAGAAGAAAATTTCTATTCGGAAATACTGGTAAAAGTTTCTCCTATACATCAGTCAGGCCATGAATAGAGGTAGACTTATACGTTAGAAACTTAGATGATGCTCGGATATTTCACGGTGATAGTTAGTTATAAGTATTCTATGATTCAGAAGCTATTTAAAAATAATTTACTGCAATAATTTAATTCAGAGTAAATTTAAAATTTGATTTTCAGAGGGGCAATCTATCTCCAAAAGTTTTGAAGCTGAAGAAGCCAGAAACCTTAATCACTGAATAACTAAATAATAATAGCATTAAATAATTAAAACTAAATAAAGGTGACCGATGACTATTAAAAGAAGCCTTTTCAAATATTTTTTATTTTTAAAAATGTATCCTTTAAAATGGATTTTTAATTAAGATGAAACATTCGAATGTGCGCCAAGAAAGCCTTCTAAGGGCGCAATTATGGCGCCCGTGGGGGACGCGTTGGAGAATCCTGAATAGAGAAACGGTATAAAATCAGAACTTGAGGTTATGCATATATGTGGGGGAATACATTTCGTTGGTTTCGAGATAATGATGTTTAGGAGTCTTCATTTGGTTTAACTACGAAAGTCTTATATTTCTTGATTATAATACATGAATGAAAATATGTACAAATGGACGATTTGCATATGAGTAAAAGATGGACATTTTAACTTAGGCCGTCTATCTGTTACATTAGCTGGGTACGATCCGTCGGCCGTTATCTGCCAGGAGATGTTAAAGCGGTTTACTAGTTTGTCTGGGGTGAAGTGGAGGGTATACAGAGGTATATATGCCGTACACCCTTTGGATTTTTTTCCGTAAAACTCAGTATACCCTCTGTTTTTCAAATACAGCATTAGCGTATACTGTATCCATAAATTGTCATGACTCTAACGTATACCTTTTGTCTATAGCGTATATCTTCTGATTTTTTTACGACTACAACACTGGTCTGACTACAGCTAATTCGGATTGCAATTACGTCGTTCTCACAGATAAACTACATAGTTCACCAAAATTTTATTGTTTGGTTTCTGAGATCTAGTTTCAGGAGCCTCATTGGAAAATGTGCATACTTTGCAGTACAGAGTTCAATCTTTGTTACTAGACAAGGCACACATATATAACGTTATCATTTTAGGGAAAAGGGGTGGGTCTGTCATATGATATCGAAATATATCTCTAGGGGGTGTGGGGGATTGTATTTTGATATCTTTATCATTTTTGAATGATTCAACCAAAATTTTCTCTTTTTATTTGTAATTTGTTTTTTACATGATAATTTTCACCTTTTACTTATAACTTGTTCTTTACATCAAAATAGTGTGAAAGCTTTTTCTTTGTCTGTTGTCTATTTTTATGAAAATATAAAGTTATGATTAAAATTATTAAATGACTATAAAATTATTTATTTTTAAAATATTTAATGCCTCAACGTTTGGCATTCCTGTCTAATGAGTATGCATATATAATCTGCCTTCAAGAAAATGTGCAAAGTAAGTTTGAAATAATATTTGTGCTTATCAGTAAAGAAAAGAGAATGTCGTCCAACTGTTTTGTTAATAAAAATTTCTACTTGCCCCTCCTCCCTTCTCTTCCTAGTGCGGAGGCAAATACAAGAAGGCATTATTATTGTTGAATTCATTATGTAACAAAAATTTAGTTATTAATTACTTTTATCTGATAACTATTTTTTTAAAGTTTCCTTTGATATAAAACTATTTCAAATATAATAGTGATATTTTAATGGGTACTCTTCATTTGAATCAATGAAATGTGCAAATAATAAATGTATAACCATATCTGTACATCTCTGCAAAGAAAGAATTTTTAAACATTGATAACGTTATAATTAGGCTAATGGTTGAGGAATAATAACCTATGATATCGCAAGGAGGGGGGTGTTCAAAATTGTAAAAAAATTGATGACGTTCGTTATAGCCCCTTGGATGTTAGTGTTCTGTTCAATGTACAGATTTTAGATTAGAGATACTGACGTCAGCTACGGGGCAAATTTTGACTGATAGAAATGTAACATCAGTCATTTGTGAAGTTGTTCACATTCCGTGCTGTTGGTTTAACACTGTGATTTTCGCACTTAGGGAGTAAAGTATTTTTTTAGGCGGCCGAAGCAATATTTGTGTTTAGCACTTCTACAAATGATAATTTCTGTGGAATCTATTATGTATTGGACAAAAATCGTGATTTTATTTTCCACACCATAGACGTCTGAGAGAGCTAATACCTTTTATCTATATCTGGTACTCTGGACTTACCATGATGGTGAAAAAGAGGGAGGAGTGTTGAAGATAGTCTATATTTGGCCGTAAAGGCAAAACAATCTTACATTTTCGAAAACTGAAGGGGCAACCTTTCCATGTACTCCGAAAAAAATCGAATGTTATAAGTTTTTGTTTAGTGGGAAGGACTGCTTAAAGATTGGGGATGCACACAAGCATGAACTCTTTGAAGAATGACTTTCTTCGCCATTTTTGATGATCATTAAGGGTTTTTAATTAATATTTCGGCTAATTAACAGAAAATGAAAAATCTGATTCTCAAGTGCATCTACCTATTTATCTATCTTTATCCAAATTTTCAGATTTCTATGTGCGGTCGATTTTCTCAGCCATCACGAATACATAAAAAGTAAAAACAAATTTCTTCCCCCTTTTTTTTCCTGTCTTTTAGATGCGATTATTACAAGGTTCGGCTATTAATTTCCAAGACTGACATAACTGTACGAGAACGAAAAGCCGGAAGATGGCGCTAATGATTGCTATTGAAGAGCGTTTTCTTGCGCATGTGCGGTGCATTAAAACGGAAAGGTGCATTAAAACGTAGCTCTTAAAAATCTCTTGTCGAACTGAAAATGGAGCAAAGAATTAACATTAAATTTTGTTTAAAATTGGGCAAGACAGCTGCGGAAACCTACGAAATGTTCAAACAAGTTTACGGCGAGGAAGCATTATCCCTCTCAAGGACTTTTGAATGGTTTAAACGCTTTAGTTACGGGCGCGAAAACGTCGAAGATAATCCCCACACGGGTCGGCCGCAGTCCGTACGGACGCCGGGAGCAATTCAAAATGTTCTCGATATGGTGAAATGTGATAGTCGATTGACTATTCGAGTACTCGCAAATGAATTGAACATAGCTAAAGAGACGATTTGGCGAATTTTGACGCAAGACCTAGGCAAACGCAAGATTTCTTCCAGATTTGTTCCTCACCATTTTCCATTCTTAGCCCAGCATGGTGGCATTGAGACGCAGCTTCCACCATACTCTCCAGATTTAGCACCCGCAGACTTTTTCCTGTTTCTTAAGCTGAAAATTTCGCTGAAGGGAACAAGATTTCAGGATTTCGAAGCCATCAAGAAAACTGTAACGTCACTATTAAAAAGTACTCCAAAAGAGGACTTTAAAACTTCTTTCCGAATTTTTTGCAGCCGAGCAGAGACGTGCATTACGGCTGATGGGGATTACTTCGAATTATATTAAATGCCTATGTGTTGAACCTTTTTTTTTCTTCTGAGTTATTCCATGAGTCCTGGAAATTAAAGCCGGACCTTGTATTATCGTATTGAATTATTTTCTCCAGGATAATAAAATTTTTTCATTACGCCGTAGTCTGATGCAGAGTACTTCCATTTTCACAGATTTTACTGTGTTACAAGCTTTATTTACATAGCTGCCATCCTTCTTTATTTTTCAAGTAATTTAAGCATGTTTGTAACCAAAAATTTTATTTAATAAACTAGCAAAACCCGCGGCTTTGCTCGCGTAATAGTTGAAATATGTCAAGTGATACTTATATATCTGATTTTCATTAGAAATAATTATGTATTAAGGAATAATTAAAAAACATGCATTTAAGCCACAGTTTGACTGAATTTCATTATTACGTGCATTATTTCGAAGTTAAAACATAAAATAATACGAAGAACTAAAAATACTTCTAAATAAAGGATAATTTAGAAAATATATTGAAACTTTTATGCTCAATTCATGCATTCCATTCAGTATTCATCTGAAGTATTTATTCTTTTTTTAAAACAATTTCGTATGCATTTACATTTTTTCATTAATCATCATGTCACAATCTAAGTTTGTTTTCTAAGGGCCTACCATCTCTCGAGGGGTAGTGGTATTATCATAAAATGCCTATGTTGGAAAAGGGACGGTCATTAATTTACAAATTTTAATTTTGAAATCGGTTTGATATTTTCTGATATACCAAAGAAACGTAATTTAGAAAGTTTTTAAACTCTTTTATAAAATATATTTATTGCTTCTGCATTCATGTGGTAGCGGTACTGGCATATAACATAGAATATCATTAGAGTGTAGGATCATGAGAATGATTTATGTAGGAACAGAGAGTGTCACCATTGATACAAAACCATCACTTTTATAATCGGTTTATTAATTCCTAAGCTTCCACAGAAATCGTAATTTACGAATTTTTTAGAGCGCTTTTTCCACCGCGCCTTCGCTTCACAACTTTTAATTTCACATTTACTCCCGACAGTTCTTAGCAGATATTTATATTTTGTAAGTAACTATCATGCCGAATTTACAGTTTCTAGACTCCTTAGTACAATAAAAATCTTCATTTTGAATACTTTTGGATCTTGCACCCTCTGTTGATAGTGTCGTCACCGAAATAAAATGTAGCTTCCTTTGTTATGTTTCAGCAGATTCTGTCATCACCAATTTATTTTTGAAATCAGTTTGATACGTGCACAGATTGCAATTCAAAAAGTTTTTACTCTATTAAAAATGTGCAGCATTTGCTGCATCGAAACTCTACCTCTTTTACAGACTACCCTTATTCTGACTAATGAGAATGCCTTACTATTTAGTCAAGAAACAGATTTTTGTCAAAGCGGTGGAATAATGATGAGGCAAATCCTGCAGATTTTTAACAGTGTAGGACGCCTTTTCGCATACCCCCTCCCTCTTTTAAAATTCGAATTTTTAAAGAAATGCTAAAGATAATTTTTATCTTATAAGTAATTACCATGTTAAATTTCATGCTTGTAGTCCCTTCAGTAACACAAAAAACACATTTTTAGAAAGCACAAAGTTCCTGCACCTCCTTTGGATTTGTGGCACCGACATAAGATATAGCCCCTGTTTCATTCCGGGCGAATATAATCATTTTAGAACCATTACTTTTGAAATCTGTTCGGTAGTTCCGGATATAATCCCCTACAATCAAACTAACAAACAAACAATTTTTTCTTCATTTTAATATAGGTATAGACGACATAAGATATAGCCTATCTTGGATTCTGGGTGAACACCATCATTTTGGTAATATTATTTTTGAAATCGGTTCGGTAGTTCCGGAGATTAGCCCCTACAAACAAACATACTTTTCCTCTTTATAATATAGGTATAAACGACATAAAGTACAGCGTATGTTTGATTCCGGGCGAACACCATCTATTTAGTAAAATTACTTTTGAAATCGGTTTGGTAGTTCTGGAGATTAACCCCTACAAACAAACAAACTTTTCCTCTTTATAATATAGGTACAGACGACATAAGATATGACCTATGTTTGATCCCGGGCGAACTCCATAATTTTGGTACCACTACTTTTGAAATTGGTTCAGTAGTTCCGGAAATTAGCCCCTATAAACAAACAAACTTTTCTTCTTTATAATATAGGTATAGACAACATGAGATACAGCCTATGTTGGATTCTGGGTGAACACCATCATTTTGGCACGATTAGTTTTGAAATCGGTTCGGTAGTTCTGAAGATTAGCCCCTACAAACAAACAAACTTTTCCTCTTCATAATATAGGTATAGATATAGACGACATAACATATAGCCTATGTTTCATTCCAGGCGAGCACCATCATTTTGGTACCGTTACTTTTGAAATCGGTTCAGCAGTTCCGAAGTTGGGGCATAGGTATAATATATAGCCTATATTTGATTCTGGGCAATCACCATTATTTCAACACTTTTGAAATCGGTTCAGTAGGTTCGGAAATTAACCCCTACAAACAAACAAACATACTTTACTTCTTTAAAATATAGGTATAGATAATGACATAAATTATTTTGTTCTATGTAAATGTTGCATAAAATATCGTTTATTTATTATTTCTTCTTTTAAATAATAGAAAATCATTCAAAAATGTGTGTGTAACTGATATTCAAAAATTACATTATCACCAAATTGTTATAAAAAACATCGCGCTAAACACAGTGTTCATATGACATCTGTGCCAAATATTTTATTTAAACATCAAACGTTGTTGTTTTTAATTTACATTCTAATAAACATATATTCTACGATAACTTCAATTGAAATTAAGTTGACAACTTACTATCCGATTTCATAAAAAAAAAAAAAAATGCAAGAGATTCATTCGCATGAATAGTAAAAAAGTATTAAAGCTCGAAGATAATAAATCGCAAAGCAGTCCAACAATGAATGGACATGGACATTAATTCTTATGACGTCATAGCATGCAAATTGGAAGCGCTATCGGTTAAGTCGTTTCGGTGAAATTTTATGGGGTGGGCCACCCTTTTCACTTAGAGGTATAAAAAATAGATAACAACCTATTCTCATACCTACTGAGTATACATATAAAATTTCAGCAAAATCGGTTAAGCCGTTTCGGAGGAGTATGGCAACTAACACTGTGGCACGAGAATTTTATATACAGTCGAGTCTCTATATAACGAAATTCACGTTCTAGTAAAAAAATCGTTATATAGAGAAATTCGATGTATAGAGAATGATGTTAAAAATCGTATTTAATGTTTAAAATTAGAACAAATATTATTTTTGATCTTTTGAATTAAGAATTTGAAATGTTTAAAAGTAAATATTAACCTAACATTTTATTTCTTTATTATTTAAACTGTTTCAAAAAAGAGAACATACATTTATTTGAAAGCTTAATGAAAATAAAATAAGAAAGACTGTATTTTATGTATGGATAAAATTTGTATTTTTTTTTTTTTTTTTTTTTTTTTAAATTGTTACGCTCTCAAAAACAATATGCTCAAATTTTAGCAAGGAATGAAAAATTGTAGTTAACATTTTTCTCCATTTGAGGGCCTCTCTTATGTGCCTCTCATTGATTCCTCTCTTACATGTGTATCAATCCAATTGACTCTGTTTTGAGAAAAATGTGGAAAGGTGTATGGGAGGTGGGATGAATTCATTGGATTTAAAGAAGAAGGAGAGAAGTAATATATATAAAAAAAACTCAGCACTGACGATAAATTAAAAATAAGTGATGGAAAATTGATTCCATATGATTTCGAAGCTCTTTTAAAACTGAATAAATTAAGACCAATTTTTGAAAAAATTCGTTATATGGAGATAGATAATTCGCCAAATAGAGACTGTTTTTAATGTAATCATGCGAAAAGGGAACCGTTCCTACTAAAAATTCGTTATATAGAGAAATTCGATGTATGGAGTTTCGTTATAGAGAGACTCGACTGTATTAGATGAAATAAAAGACGAACTTTGCAGAAACAAGACAAATTTTATTAAATAAATTTTCTGGTTCAAAAAACCTTATTTGACTTGGTAAAAAACTCCAGAAGGATGGCAACTATACATTTACAAATAATCACAATTTTTTTTTTTTTTTTTTTTTTTGAAGGCGAAGTGGGGGATGGGGGTATAGTGCGCCAAATGAAATTCTGCACACAGGCGCCGGATACTTGCGGCGCGCCCCTGATAACTGGTTTTGTCTGGTAGTAGTAACAGAAGCACATGGATGCTTAAAAACATTCAAAACAAATCTGCTGCAGAGTAGATCGATTAAGATTTGACATCTATTCAAGAGCTGAAATCAGAAAGCTATACAGAAATCTTAATCTTATATAACCTTTTCGAAAGAATCAGGTTTACCTGCTTGGGGCAGCGGCGTGCGAAGATAAAACTGCGCCCGGGGAAAAATTTCAAATTGGCGCCCCCTCCCCCCCCCCCTCACCTCCATTTCTCTTTGTGACAGATGAAACAAAATTGGAAAGTGTGGAAACACAAATTCTATTTTATACTTGTTTCACGTTTATTTTACAACTTTAAAAGGTTTAATTTTAGCAACTAAATAATACAAGACAAAATTGCACTTATATCTTAGCAAAGAGAAAACAGATGTGGAATAAATGCATCTACAATACAGCATAACAGTTTGTAACCCTTTTGGATTCCAAGAACGAAATCACATCCTAATTTGAGAATGTATATCTTTGACACATAAAACTTCTATATCTGTACATATATATATCAATGATACTAATTGTGAATTTCCGATAAAAAATTTACAAATATCTAGAACATTCAGATACCCGATTCCTTTAGGACGCAAAATCTTTAATTATAATTCCTTTTCCAAAAATACCGCTGCCACTAGTACCTTTCCTTGTAACTGCAAAGATCCTACTATGCAACCATATATCAATAAGGATCATGGTCATATAATTACTGGTAACCTGAATATTGTTAATGATTATACTCTACGAAAATTAATGGATTATGGCACTAAATTTCGACTTCCATCGACTTATTATAAAATCAATATTAAAACAATTTAATTATGATATAGACTTATTTATTTATAAAATTTCTATTACATATAATAAACCTATCGCTTATTTTCACCAGTGGAAATTATTGGTTATAGATAAGTTAACTCAAGCACTTAATAAAAATGTATCAGAGCTAATTAAAGTGAATACTCGTCACATTTTCCAACAAATTAATAAACTGCAACAGAATTTTGTAATTACTTATATAGATAAATCTCCAAATAACTATGCTATTATTTGTAAATCTTATTATCACAATATTTTAACATTATCTATATCCTCTAATAATTCTTTCGATAAAACTAATGATGATACTATTGTAAATAATCGTAAAATTAATAGTTTTTATAAACTCTTAAATTTTACACCTACTAACTTTAATTATCCTTATTTAGTGCTAATTCCTAAGTTTCATAAGAATCCCATCAAATTTAGAACTGTTACAATAGGATGTAATACTTGTAACAATTATGCCAACAATATTTTATTAGATATTTTAAATCAGATATATAAACTTACTATAGCAAAAGATAATACACATTGTATCAAAAACAGTTATCAACTGGTAAGCATAATTAAAGAACTTAAAAGTGTTAAAGACATAAGAACTTATGATTTTAAAGACCTTTTTAATAATATCAATCTCGTTGACCTTCATAATATTATTAATAAACTATTCATACAATTTAAAAATCAGTTAACTCTTCCTAATTATATGGATGAGGCTTATTTTCGCACATTAACTAATTTCATTATAAACAATAACTTTATTTTATAAGATAATACTATATATATACAAAAAGTAGGCATTCCTCAAGGGGCTCTTCGTCAAGCATTTTGTCCGATTTATTCTTATATTACTATGAACGCAGTTATTGTAATGAACACCTTTTTATGTTTCGATACATTGATGACATCATTTTAATTGACACCACTAATAGTGTTAGTACTTCCTTTCCTATAATTTATCCCACTAATCTGGAACTTACGGAAAACCTTTTATCAAACAATAGTATAAACTTTTTGGATTTAAAAATTACATTAGTGGATAACAAATTAATAACTGATCTATATGATAAACGTAAAGATTTTAAATTTAAAGTTAATACTTTTACTCATTTTAAATCCTGCCTTCATAATTCTGTTTATCGAAATATACTACTTAATCACTTGTTCAGAATCAAAAGTTTATGTTCCCCTCATCTTATTAACAAAAACATTAAACAATTAATATATGATGCGATAAATCATGGATTTCCTAAGAAATTCATTTACTCTTTAATACACAATTAATTCTTTTATTGCTTATCATTTGCAGTAGGATGTTTATTGTGAGTTACTTTTAACATATTGCGCATAAAAAAATATATGAATAAAAATATAAAAAATATAAAAAAATACACCAAAAAAATAAAAAACTATAAAATGTGTTAAAAAATAAATTAATAGGTCGGTTGGGTGGGTAGATGTTAGATTAAGGAGGGAAGGGCGGTGCTGCTGGAAAATATATGCGCTTATGTTAATATTTATATTTAAAAAAAACGGTGATGGCGGTAGGAAAATGGTGCAGTGCAACAATAATGTAGTGTTAATTTATTATATATGATAATGTATTATTATAGCATTCCTTGTTTATTCCCCTGGATTTAATATGTAATGTAATTTGAGGCTAATCTATGGTTGTTTATTTAATATAATATTTTATTACTTTTACAACATTTTAAATTCTTATTTTAGTTATAAAAATAAGCTATACTTTGATGGTATATTATATAACTAGGTCTTCCCTTAGAGGGATTAGTCTGAGCGATATTGCTGAGAACACAGATTTAATAACTTATAATAAGTAAAGAAAATCAGATTCTATCTATAATTGTCCATACATTGTGATAAAATATAATGATGACAATAAGCATATTGAATCGTAGAATTACAAAATCTTATGCTTACATATATAAATTTATATAAAATATATAAATTCATATATCATATCTTATATATAATATAAGATATAAATATATATAAATTATTATATATAAATTTTCATACACTGTTTTATAAAAAGGGAAAACAACCATGCGTGGATATGAAACTGGAAACACACAATAATTTAAAAGTAATATAGAAAATAAAACAGCAAATTACTTTATATTGGAATTTTATGTTTCTGAACTGAGATGTCTTGAGCATAAACAGGTGCTCCGCATCGATTTGAGTTACTCTAAATAACAAAAAATGTTATGTTTTGAAGAGAATGGGCTGTATTTTACATCTTGTGAGATTCCTCCGAATAGTTTATATTCTGGAAGATCTGTTTCCGACGGATGCAATGAGGTTGTCAATAAGAATTAAGGAATTGTTTTTTTAGAATTCATTCTAAACGAGCATTTATATCTTATAAGTTACTGTGATGCAAAAGTTATACATTTCTAACCCCAACAGTATCCCAGAAATTGCAATATTCCAAATAAATCGCGATTTAAAACCTTTCTAGAAAGTTGCAGGTTTATTTGTGAAATTCAAGTGTCGAACCTCTTAGAAATCGTTCATATAGATGTTATATCTTAAAAGTTATCTAAAACACGTTTTGATCATCATAAAAATGATGTTTTTACTGATTTTTATTAACTCAATGGATAAAATTCTGTGTTCGAGCAAGGAATGTCCGCCTTTTATTTATTTATTTATTTTTAGGAAATTATTTGCATTTAGAATATTTTTTTGCTAGAATAGGATGTCGAAATGCCATTGTTAATAAAGAAGAAAGTAAAAAAAAATAACAAAATGAGTACACGCAGATTATCAAATATGGAAAAAGACGAATCCAAAAAGAGATGTCATATGAAAGATCGAGGTCTGATTATCCAACCCACTGATTACAAAATAAGCATCACATTTTTTTTAAAAATAAATTACTGCATTTTTTCCCTGCAGTTTTAGCTTTAAAATTTGCGCTATGTTTCAAAAAGACATAAGTAGATTTCAAAACAAATTTGGTGAACGTTCATGCTTATTTTTAGAAATAAATATGGTACATATATGCCCTATACACACCGAGGTACCTAACTGGCGAAAAAATGGCGTTTTTTGACTGAGATGGTCATCATATAAATGTTATAATAAATTGTTTGTTCTACGAGTAATATCAATTATTGATTGTTATTTCTTTTTTAAAATAACAGAAAATATTTCGTCTATTTCTTTATTTTGTTTTCATTTTGAAATAAATAAATAACGTGCTATTTTAGCATGCTATATGTATGGTAATCGAAACGATGTTTTCGCCAAATTGGCTTAGAAGATCTCGCCAAACCTGCTTATATTTCTTTAAGCGTTTTATATATATATAATATTGTTTTTACATATCATTTACATCTTCTTGTATATAAAAATAGGTAAGTGGCTTCTTTACTCAGAATAAATTGTATAAATCTTTAAATAAGTAAGAAAAATCATGCACTAACCATAGATTATGAAACACTTTCCAACGCTTCCTGAAATCTTTAACAAAACTTCTTTATTTAGGGAAATATTGTGTTACTAACCATAGATTATGAAACACTTTCCAACGCTTCCTGAAATCTTTAACAAAACTTCTTTATTTAGGGAAATATTGTGTTACTGTCCATAGCGAAATATGTATTCCAATACTTTTGAACAGTCCTGTATTTGATCTGTCGGTTCATATATAAACTATTTAATGGTAAAATTTAGTTTAACAAGAAAATGCCAAACAGGTTCAGATTTCTCTTTCAGCAATTTATACTAAAAGGATTATACATAAATAAAAACATACTTGAATACGTTTCTTCAGCCCTGTAGTTTACCTAGTACCTTTATGACACTCCAGTTTGAAAAAAAAATTGCTTCAAAGAAAAACACTCTTAAAACTACTTAAATTGCATCTTTTAGAAATTATCACCCATAGCTCACCAGGTATCCAATTCTTTGCGTGACCCAGTATATCATTTTATCTATATTCTACAAACATTACATTCTTAGTAAACTGAATGTAGTTCAGTTTAATAATGTATAACTTACTTAAAAACTACCTTTAAGTAAATTACGCCCATATTCAGTAACTTTTACGAGCTCTTTTGTGTAACCCTGTATATCTAAATTGTGTAACTATTACTATTTATACACACCATATAATATGCATACATTTAGTAAAACTTTAAAGTGCAAATCATAATTAAAAATGCATTTCATACATCCACCAGGCATCATCGATAATATACATTACTATAGATAGAATATACTATTTTAAATCTTTTGTTGGTTTCTGTAAATCTTATGCAGTTCATATTGTACCTGATATATTAAGCCTCAGCGGCGTATATTAATTTAATATACATGAGCTCGCATAACATAATTAAAATATGTCGCAAGCAATTCTCTCTTTTATTTTGTGTAATGAAAATCATTTGTGTGGTCCTATAAATAAATAATAACTATTATTTTCTCTGAATATTTTGCAGCGTGCATATTTTAGTGCACTTCGAAAATTAATAATAAGTTTGAATAAGTATGACCTTAAAAATTCATTTGTAACGATTTTTTCTCATAGGCCGTAATGTAACGGAAAATTTTTGACCATCCCTGTAAATAAACTAATCATGGTAGAAACTTCATGTTTAATAAGGTTCGTGCTAGAGTAAGCATTAATATAATTTAAAAATTTAATGGAGATCCGAGTATATTTACGAAAATTAGAGCGGGGACAGACGAACAGACTTATAGACGACCAGAGGCCAGAAAAACCGAAAGCATAAACACTTTCCAACTTTTTTGGAAAGTGTTAAAAATTACCCATATTGCCCCACTTAGGGACCGAAGTTTTTTTTAAATATCAATGTCCAATTCCTGCATTGCTCCCAGTTACATACATATATCATATTTCAAAGCTCTATGACGACACGAAATTAGGCGAAAAATGGAAATAGATACCACATATGCACCAGGGCAGCTAATTGGCGTCAAAATGGCGTTATTTTGCCTGAGATAGTAACCGGCAATTATTTTTTATTTACTTATAAAATGTTTGTTTATATTCATTTACTTTTTTAAATTATATAAATTGATTGTTTTTGTAGTTATTAATTGATATATTTTTTTTTAATTTAGTGCAAGCTTTTTTAAAATAATAGAAAATAATCTAAAACTGTAAGCGTTATTCGAAAATGAGGTTTTCGGCCAAATGGGCTTTAGAAAAAAAAATGCGCCAAACCGGTATGTATATGACACAGAAACAAAATGCAAGTTAAAAGAAAACACGGTAATAAGAATATATAAAATAAGAAGAAATGATGTCATTAATCGAAAACATTTAATAAAACATATAATTGTTTCTAATTTCCACACACGAATTATAAAATATTCTTTTGGCGATTAAAAATTGCTATTGAGAGATTATCACAAAATCTCAAAATCAAAGTTTTTATGACTTTTTTCTTTTAAATAAACAAAAAAAAAAAAAAAAAAAAAAAAAAAATTCCTGCTTCAATAAATTGTAACATTTTTTTATTGCACTTCAATATTACTGCGTGCGTATTTTTTTTTATATTTGCACCATGTACTCCGATTCGATTTTCTATGAAAATATCCAGCCGTTGAAAAATGACGCACACCAAGTTTCTGTGACGTGTGCAAATAAATTGAGCTTTTTTATGAGTTTTTTAAATATAACTTTTAAACTATTTGGAACTAATTTTTCGTAGATGGTGCATTCACCAGATTACCTTCATAGGTACCTACTGGTACAAACAGAATCAAAATCCAACAAGTACTTTTTGAGATTTCCTTGACGAAAGAATTTTTTGACTTTTAATATCGTTACGTACTCTAAGTATAAGACTTCGCTTCGCTCAGACAATAATATAATACATTATTAATTTACCGATTTTTGCTTTAAATAAGGGTTGGCACGGCTTATGTAAGTTGGTTTTAATTATGGTTTAAACCATAGGTACATTTTCATAACATCCTCTAGTTATTTTTTTTATTCTCAACAATTACTAAAGTTATTTCTTATTTTTATTTTACTTTATTTTATTTTATTATTTTCTGAATAAATTCAGACTTCTAATTTTATACAGGGGGCCTTGGTCAATCTTATATGTATAGGAATAATTGTTCATTTAAAATAATTTTTATTATTATTATTTTTATTGTAATATCTACTTAATCATCTGTTTATAGGTTGTTTACAAATATAATAACATAGATTACAATAGATTATATGAATATTATTATTACATCCTCTGGTTTTTTTTTTTAATTTTATGATAATTACTAAAGATATTTCTTATTTTTATTTTATTTTTATATATTTTTTTGTCTCTCTAATTTCCGACTTCTATTTTTATACAGTGGGACCTGGTCTATTATTTATGTAAAGGGATAACTGTTTAAATAAAAAAAAAATTTCTTCTATTATCAACTTAATCCACTGTAGCTTGGTTGCTTACAAATAGATATTCGGTTTGTCTCCAAAAAAACCCTAGTTTAAACAAATAAAAAATACCGTTTTATGTTTTTTTAAATAAAACAAAATGTTTTTTCCAACCCTGTATTAAATATAAATATTAACTGTAAAGATTTTGTTTTTTATAGTTAAATAATTTTTTGCATTATTTAATTGTTTTTAGCAAATATAGATGGCGACACTAATGCTTTAGCAGTTAATCAGCATTTATCTATCTTACATATACAAATTTATCGATATCAATCGACTCAAATAATTCTATAATTATAATTTAAAACTTGTAATTAGTATTAAATAGTTTAACTATTTTTATTATGTTAAAAAAAAATTTGTCTACTTATGTTTTGTAATTAATTATTTTTGATAATAGTTATTTAAATATCTAATATTAATAAATACTATTTTACTACTTTAACTTGCACATTAACTGTCTAATGTGACTGAATGCAAAATTGTATTGTTATCACATGGTCCAAATTGTTATTTGTAAGTTAACCTATTATATAATTTAATTTGTCTAATTATTTACATTTGACTTGATTTTCAATTCAATTTAATCAATGTTAATTCAATTATACTATTATTTTCTTTTTCCTGTCCTCAATGGAAATTTTGGTTGCGATTGGCAATTGTAAGTTATCTTTATCAATATTCAATTACAGTTTAATTATTTTTCTAATATTTTTCTTTGAAATAGTTTTTCTATTGCAATTATTATATTGATAATTCTATTATGGTCTTATTATTTTTCTAATATTTTTCTTTGAAATGAGTTCTCATTTGCGATTAATCGGGCAATGTGGAAATTATTTTTAGGTCTATCCTGATTTCCACTCAGAAATTAATCGCAATTAATGTGGCTATTTAGTATTGCCCTTGATAACGAGCTAAATACCGCATTTCCAATTTTATTTCTAATTCTGACAACTCCTCTGTATGATATAATTTGGCATTAACAAATATTTACAGTAATTGATGTTGATTTGTAGTATTATCTAATGGTTCTATATATATGTATATATATATATATATATATATATATATATATATATTGGTTTATTGTTTTATTGATAATATCCATTGGTGAATCTTGTCTACTTTTAATGGTATTATATATATATATATATATCTGTGTTATTACTTAATTCTACTTTTAATTATTTTATTAATTTAATTTTATGTTATGATCGATTATTAATTATTTTCTCCGGTTCAATTATATTTCCAAGTTGTTTTTGTTCTCAATATTTTGTTATCTTACTTTTTATCCAATTTTATCCAATGTAGCATTTTTTTGTGATTTCGGCAACTTCCCAATCTCCAGAATTAATTAACGGATATTCATCAAACTTCATATTCAGTTAGACCTTTTATACATTTTGATGTAAATCGCTCTGTAAATCATTTTATACCATTTCTGCCATAGCTCAATCTCAAGAACTAATGCACAGATTTTCATTCAGATTCAGTTAGACCTTACCATTAATTGAAGTTTTCTACATTCTGATGTAAATCGCACAACAAACGGTACTACTATTCAAATTTTTTCACGATTTCCGCAATAGCTCTATTTCAAAAACTAATGCATGGATTTTCATCAAACATCAATCTGTATTAGAACTTGACATAAGCTGTTACTGATTAAATTTCAGTGTAAATCATCTAACCGGTGACGCTAATATGCTTCATTTTCCTGGAAGCATTAACATGTGTGAGGTATAAAAGAAAGTTTTGGGATTGGCACATCCGACTAGTTATTAATGTCTGTCTACAAGATGTTATTAACTGCCGAAAGTTGATGGATTATCTTCGAGGTTATTTTTATAAAAAAGAAAATTTTCAAATGTATTTATTTTATTTATGAAAAACGAAACATATTCAGATTAATTTGGTTTTTATTGAAACAAAAGAATAAAATGTAAAATTCGAAATAAATACAATTCATAGATATGCTTCACAATCATACATAAAATATTATCTGACTAAAAATTACAAAATTAAATATATATTATTAATATCTTTGGTACGAAAACAATATAAATGTAGCATATAGCTTATCACCTTACATAACAGCAAATTTTACGTCTTAAAAATCCCAACTTAGAAGAGGGAGTTAAAACATCATAAATGCTTATTGTAAATACGGAATGGGATATTAAGAAGATTATTAGGTCCAAAAACACATATCTTTTTTCATCAGATTAAGTTGTTATTTTATCACAGAAACTAGGCAATAAGATTCTCTTTAAAAATACATCTTTAATATAGCTAATTATTTTTTTTTTCAAAGAGCTAAATAATTGAAATGTTTATAAGATTATCCATATATCTAAAGGCACTAATCTACATCAAAAAAAGCTGTACGGTTATAATTGGAAAGAAAATATTTAAAAATTTTACTTTTTTTCCTCCAACAGAAGGTGTTTTCGGGACATGCTAAAGTAAATTATCTATAATTAACGATGGGCATAATAAGTTCGATATTCGAATAAATCACTCAATCATGCACCGGAAAAAAATAGCTGCCAACTTTTGTATTTTTTCAACCATTTGAAACCAGAAAATTGTAAAAAGAAAAGAAAATCTTTTAATTTCTTTTCTTTATAAATTTTTAGTGTAATTAAAAAAAATACAAATGTTGGCCCTTATGCTTTTGGCAACATTTGACTTTCCATCAGCCTTTTTGCATTAAGACAGTACACTTCATATTCATTGATTATTTCATTATAAAAAGTGTAATTTGACAAGAAGCTGTTTACTTTACAGCACAAATTCGTCCAATTTAAAGATATTTAAATGATTTTGGTCTTTAATATTGCGATTTTTGAAGATTACGATCTCTTGAAGATCTTTTTCTTCCTAGATCAATACAGGGTGAAAAGGAACCAAAAAGGTTATAGTATAAATCAAAATACAATAAAATACAACAAATCATATTACAAATAGAAGGGAAGAAATTATACACGGATAACTAATTAAATAATTAATTATGTAGTAAATTATTAACTCTATAACAATTTATTGCGGTCTATTTTGTATTTTAACATGTTGTGAAATGAGTAGCAGCGATGTTGCTGGTAAAATAGATTCTTTCATCAAAGAAGTTCGGTTTACCGGAAATTACAGGATTTTGCACTAATACAAAAGTTTGCATGCTTTTGCACACACTTGAATAATTCCTTCGAATATCAAAACTTACTCCATTATGTCCATCAAAACTCATACTAAGCTATATTTATTACCAGTTGATATGTTAGGAAAATAAGAAGAGAGGGAGGAGGATTGTACTTTGTGCTTATATATAACTAAATAAATAAACAACGTTAAAAAGCACAAATATTATAAAATAAAGGATGTTAAAAGCACACAGCCGTTTCAAGACTTCTAAAGTCTCATCATCAGTGCTAAAAAATGTAAAACGTAAAAGAAAGTCACATCGTTAAATAAAATAAAATAAACCGTGCATCTGAGCTCGCCGCTAAGGCGAACTCAGGGTTCACTAACTAGGGAACTAAGGGAACTAATGGTTCGCCTTAGCGGCGAGCTCAGATGCACGGTTTATTTTATTTTATTTAACGATGTGACTTTCTTTTACGTTTTACATTTTTTAGCACTGATGATGGGACTTTAGAAGTCACGAAACGGCTGTATGCTTTTAACATTCTTTATTTTATAATATTTGTGCTCTTTAACGTTGTTTATTTATTTAGTTACAGTTGATATGTTAAATGACTTTTGTAACAAGTTTTCTTTTCTTTTCTTTTGTGGTACGGTAGGGGCAAAAAGAATTACTATTTTAAATACTCAATAATGTCTTCTTATTTCCATCTCTCTCTCTCTTTTTTCTTTATCTTATTAATTTTCTACCTCTTATTTGCTTCACAATTTTTCGTAGAAAATTTTGCTTAGAAATGGCTGTCTGCTCCTGATATCTTAAAGCTTTCTGGATCGACTCCTTTGCTTCATCAGGGTTCTCAGATTCGAAATTTTTCCATTCTTTCATCTTTAGAATGTCTGTCATATTTTCTGCAAAAAGAAACTGTGAAACTATGTCCTTAAAGCATTCCTCATTACACTTAAAACATAACAGTATGGGGAGATAAAAAGTTATCTACGGATTAAAAATGGAATTGGAATATTTTAAAATTCAAATGTTTAAAATGATTGAAATTAGCATAAAATAATTTCTCGATAATTAGAGAAAATAAAAGTTCTATTACATTTGCATTCTGCTTTTCTCTCGAAAAGAAAAGAAAGAAAGAAATCTCATAATAATAAAATATAGAATAGTTTTTACTGACTTGTTTAATTTTTCTTTCACTTAAAAAAATAATTTTCTTAATTTTCAGAATAATGTCTTCCCATTACTATCTCTTTATTTTTCTTTCTCTTTTTCATTTTCTACCTCTTATTTGTTTCCCATTTTTTTGTAGAAAATTTTGCTTAGGGATGGCCGTCTGCTCCTGATATCTTAAAGCTTTCTGGATCAGCTCCTCTGCTTCATCAGGGTTCTCTGATTCGAAGTTCTTCCAGCCTTCCATCTTTAGGATGTCAGTCACGTTTTTTGCAAGAAACTGTGAAATTATGTCCTTAGCATTCCTCATTATACTTAAAACAGAATAGTAGAGGGAGATACAGAAGTTATCTTCGGATTAATAATGGAACTAAATTATTTTAAAACTCAAATGTTTAATATGGTTGTAGTTAATATATAAAAAAAAATTCTGGATAATTAAAAAAAAAATTAAAGTTCTATTGAGTTTGCATCCTTTTTTTTTCTCGAAAAAAAAAAATAAAGCAAAACCTATGACAGCAATAAAATCTTACAATAGTTTTTATTGACTTGTTGGATTTTATTCGTGCTTTTTTAAAAAACATTTTTTTTTTAATTTTAAAATATTGTCTTTTCATTCTCACCTCTCCCGTTTTTCCTTTCTCTTTTTCATTTTCTACCTCTTATTTGTTTACAAATTTTTTGTAGAAAATTTTGCTTAGAAATGGCCATCTGCTCCTGATATCTTAAAGCTTTCCACATCAACTCCTCTGCTTCACCAGGGTTCTCGGATTCGAAGTTTTTCCATTCTTCCATCTTTAGGATGTCAGTCATGTTTTCTGCAAGAAATTGTGAAACAATGTCCTTAAAACGTTCCTCATTATATTTAAAACAGAGTATAGCGGAGTTGCAGAAGTTCTCTAAGGTCATGGTGTTCCGTATTTGCTCTAAGCAGTAAACTTTCAGATCAATTATTTTATATTTGTCTGACACTTGGTACAAGGGAAATAACACTTCTAGGGAGTTATCCTCAATTCTAGATGCGTATAAGTAACGCAGGAATTCCCTAAATGTGACAGCATCACAGTCATCTATTTCTATAGGGCTATTATCGTTTTCAAACATTTGATCCTTGAACTTGCCTGCGAAATAAGGAGTACGAACTCCAATAACTGCTTTATGTGTTTTGAACTCTCGGTTCTGCACCCTGATGGTCAAATCATTGTAGTCTTCTCTGAGCAGGAGTTCTTCCATATCGCACGATAACTTGTCAGGACCTGGAATTAAAAGAGGAAAAAAAACATGAAAAAGCAAGAAAATTTCAACAAGTTCCGACTAAATAAAATTCTAAGGACAGTACTACACAAGAGATTTTCACGAGCCGGAATTTCCAGGCCCGGAACTGTCCCGTACAAGAATCTACGAAAACAGCCCCGTCCTGTCTAGTGCAAAAACCAATTAAATCAAATCTGATTCTGATCGACTCATTTTCTAAAATAAAATTCAGATTTTTCTTAACGTACAAATGAGATTCTTTTAAAGAATACTGTATACATATGTATGTTTGCAAGACAGAAAATACGAATACCAACATTAATGATTACTTAGATTAATAGGCTAAGCATTCGAGTAAGAATGCTTAGCGTTTCAGCATTCAAAATAAGGATTCATTAAAGAAATTAATGAAGTAATAGTTTAGAACAAAAAAAGAAATGTAGGTGTATGTGTATTGTTGGCGGCCGATTATCTATGCTATGGGATATAGGCCCTATGGGGTGGGTTGCCCTCCGTGGGGGTCTTTCTAAGGGAACCTAACCGGTATTTACGCAAGGCTCGAAGAAAACCACGGAAAACTTCGAACGGTTAGGCCGACGGTCGCGATTGGGTTCGAACCCAGCACCTACCGTCTACCAGTTTGGAGGTCAGAACCTCGCGGCCACTGGTGGGGAGAACAAAAAAAGAAAAGGAGACTTACAAACATCATACATTTTGAAGCTCTACTGTAAAAAGTAGATTTAGGAAAATAATTCTTTGTTATTTATAAATGCTTCCCCCAAATTTAAAGCATATATACGTTCTGACACATTTCTGAATTCATTTCTTTTTCAAGCTTATAAGACTGGAAGATGTTCTTATTCAAAAACTATGAAATCGATTGGAGTTATCCATTTTTTGATAAAGACTATACAGTTATTTTCCTTTTAATTTAGCGATAATTGCTTACTTCGGTGATGCTGAATGTTTTGAAAATTAATGATATTCACTATAAAGCTAAAAATGATTTGTTTTAATTGATGCAATAGTCAACAAATGTTAATCTTTTTCTCGATTTTGCTTGCAAATGGATGCATTTAACAAATATTGAGATGTTGAACCTAGTGGAATAATCAGGTTCTCTATAGGAATAATCACATTTAGCAGATATGGGGCAACTGTAGGTAAAAACTAAAGTGAAATATTGGACAAAGATTGAATGTTTAAAATACAAATAAAACATAATATTCATCAGTAAAAATATTTTCTCGATAATTTAATATAAACTATGAATAAATATGAACATGAAGCTGGCCCATAATGTTGATATTAACATTGCTATTTTTCAAAATGGGATGATGTTTTTCTTAATGACTGTGTTGAATATATTGACAGTTACTTTTACAGAAGAATGCACCCAAATAAAGGTTTTAACCTAGATTAATTTCCTTTCATTTCATCCTTTCATTAATTCCATTTCATTATACTAACCTATATTCTCATTTTGAAATTCATTTCCTGATTATTTATTCCAAAATGTAAATTTTAATTTTAATTTCACTACGTATTTTGCCCTTTGTGTAAAAATTAAAATCTAAATTTTTGCAAAACCCTTACGTGGCAGAAAAATTCTGATAGCAGAATCGGATTCTAAATGCAAAAATACTTGATTGGTTGATTGATTGATTGATTAACAGATAGATAGATCGATTAATTGACTGATAGCTGTAAGCTTACACTAATATTATTAATGGACTTAATATAAAAAAATATGAATATTAAATATTAATTTTAATTATAACATAATAAATCTGGATTAGTATATTATTTATAAATAATATGCTCTACTAAATATTTTTATTATTTTTTATTTATGTTTTATTTTTTCTGTTTTATTAACTGTAACTGATAATCTTTATACTAGCGGTAAAATTTATATTATTTGATGGCATATAACATGAGCTAACGATGGATTTTACAACTATATTATTTTCTAGGATAAACTGGTATAAATTAATCAGGGTTGGCAAGTTTTTGACATGCGACAGTTTTTGACGGTTTAAACCATGGTTTAAACCGTCATGTCAAAAACCTCCTTGTCAAAAATGTCTAAAACTGTCAAAAACCTATATTTATATGTAAATAAAAATATTTATTTACATATATATATATCTACCTATATTTATATTTAATAAGTAAAATTTATTTGCTTTTAATAAGGAAAATATTTCTAAATATGTTGTAGGAAAAATAAATTTAAATTTTTGAAAAGCATATTTTGAATAGTAAACAAAATCTCAGACTTTGGAAAACTTATCTTTTGTAATATTATTTATTAAATTTTAATATGTTATTCAAAATATGCAAGGATTATATTATGAAGAAATTTATTTATAACCAAACTTAGTGTATAGTTTAAAATAATATAAAAAGATTAGACAAGTTCCTTAATTGATTAGAAACAGAAAATTGTTCAAAACTGGTTATGTGCTACCGTATGCTGCATGGGGCAAATGAATTGCATTATTGAACTAAATTTCTACTTTGATAATTTCATTTGGATTGATTTAGATTATGTAATCAAATTAATTGGAAATATTTAATGAATGTTTTATAAGATAATAAAAACATCTGAGTATCTATTTACAATATTCAGCCTATTTATTTACTATGCTGAAAAATTAGCTTATACAAATACTTATGAGTTTCTTATTTCTTTTTTTCTTTTCTTTTAGTGTGTGTGTTGTGGTGCGGGGTAGAGATAAAAATGGTTTATAATGTGTAATAATCATACATATAATAAATTATATGCATTATATTTAAATTCAAATTAACCTATTAGATATTATGTATACAATCAGCTCTGTGAGAAGGGGGGGGAGGGCAGTTGCCCTGTGCACGGAAATTTAGGCGGCACTATCCAAATTTATACTACAAACGTTATTTTTTGGCCTGTCACAAGAGAAAGTTGGGTAGAGGGGCACCAAATTCTAACTTTGCCCCTGTTACAATTTTCTCTTTACATGCTTCTGTATATAATGTGTATAGCATTAAAAAAAAAAAAAAAAAAAAAAAAAAAAAAAAAAAAAAAATTAAACATATGTATCAAGTTTTACACTTTTGAAAATCCTGCATTTATAACACTTAACTTGTTAACACTTGTAAATACTAACTATGACAAAATGCATACTAAATAACTTTAGATTTTTTTTAAATATTAAAATAATAATAAAAAAACGAGATATTTAAACAATTTTTGTGCAAATATTTCTGCATGCCCATTTCAAGATAAATTTCTGAGATTTGAAATCTATTATTTTTACCTTAATTTTTATTAATTAGAAATATTTAAAGACCTGCTAATTACCCACAATATAATTAAATTTCAGCATAATGTATGGCAACTGTTGCTAATTTAAAAATTTAGCAACAAATTCTAGTGCATCAGTTATAAATAATTCTAGTGCAGCAGATTGTAACTCTATGGGTTTTCGACAGGTTTTTGACGGTTTAATCCGGTTTAAACCGTCGTCATGTCAAAAAACCCTTTTTGACGTCAAAAACCCAACCCTGAAATTAATGTTATTATCATTCCACGTTAATACTTTTCAAGTTTAGCATTGTTTTTCTTTGATTTTGTTTAGTTTTTCCATCTAGTCAGTAGGGTACATAATAGGTCAAGCTTCTTAGTTTATTGCTCAATCTATCACAAAAACAGACTAGATTACTACTTATGTAAATGATGTCCCCCTGACGAGTGATTTACAATATAAGTTTTCTGTTGTTTTTATCCAATTACTTTTATGGTCATTTCATAGAATTTCATAATTCAAATGGTGATCTGTTTTGTTTATTTTAAATAGGAGTTTAAACTTTTCATGTTTATAATAGATGCTAGATGCAGTATATCTATTGGTCTTACTGAATTTTAAATTTTGGTAAATATCTATGTTGCATTTGTAATATATATATATATATATATATATATATGTTACAAATCAGATACAAAATGGCTATTGGCGAGTGTAATTTTTCGAGTTTTAAGATCGTTGAATCCCATATTAACTCATAGGGAATTTAAACAGAGACGATTTTTCATCATCTACAATAATTATAAACATATATTTAATTTTCACAATCAGAAAGTTGACATTTTGAAAATACACGGAGTTTTATAATCGGCGAAAATAAAATCTATTTTAAGTAAACATCTTAGTTGTTCTGAAATTAAAAACTAACAAACGCATTAAAAGGCTACTTCAGTCAAATGAAAAGATCCGTCAGCTAATGCTAATCCTATGGGAGAAATTTATAAAGATAACTCAATTCCATTTTAATATTTTTAAATGATTATTTATTTATTTATTTAATTGGATAGCTGATGTTGATCAGTATCCAGGCTGTTTTTTACTCTTTTGATTTTGCTTGCAGATATTTTTTTTATGAAAATGCTTTCATTTTCGGAACTGGTTTGGAAAGCGAAAACACCCTCATAAAAAAATATATGCAACCAAAATCGAAAAAGTGAAAAACGGCCTGCATTCAGATCAATCTCAGCTATCTAATGCATTAAAAAATAGCATTTAAAAATATTGAAAGGCAACCGATATATTTTTAGGAATTTCTTCCATAGGATTAGCATTAGCTAACGTGTCTTTTCATTTGACTGAAATAGCCCCTTAAGGGTATATTTCGATTCAAACTGCTTATTTTCCGATTTATTTTTGACTTCATTATTGCTCTCAAATACACCAAACTTTCCATATCTCTTATTTGGAAAGTACACAAGGTGCCGTAATTGTCAATTCTTTGATAAATGCAGAAAATATTGTAAAAAAAAGCAATCAAAAACGGCATTTTGAACAGATTTTCCCCTAGCGGGAGATCTGTGAACGAAAAAAAGGGTCATACTGAGAAAATAATTGTTTATAAATCAAATTCTAATGAATTGAGCGTAAAAATACATCACACGGCACCTTGTACATCTCTTCAAAAATACCCTCAACAAGTTTCATGATTCTACTTTTAAAAATATGTCTGAAATTGTATCGGAAATTTTCGAGCTGTTGAAGGTGGAAAAGCGTTTTTTCGAATACACCCTTAACTGCTTTCTTGATTTGCCCGTACCCCGTACGCGTATTCCAATAATGATTTATTATTCTCACCAGTAAATTTTTTATTGTAAATTTTGCGTTATTTAATCCGAGCATTTTTCTGATTCAATTAGGCAAAAATGTCTGTTTTGAATAACCGGTGATGATACAAGATTAAAAGCTTTGTAAAAGACATGGAAAAAATAGGCATTATTTGAAAGACTATTTTGAAAAAAATATTCAGCTAAATGTTTAAAGAAAACCGTTTAATTCTTCAATACATGAAATCAATTTGCATTTTCATTAAGAAACAAAGAAATCGAAAAACGGGTTCACTTATCGATAAAGTCGAAGGGAATTTTAGAAAATCCTGGAAAGTTCAAATTGGAAGAAGTAATAAAGGCTTTTTGATCCACATATTTGTATAGTATTTACATTCAGAAATACATATAAGAAAAATAAGGAGGCTAATTAAGGGTTTCTTAACTGCTCCGCTCAACAAGCGCAAAACTTTTGAACATATAGTAGAGTCTCTATATAACGAAATCCATTGTTCAGTCAAAAAATTCGTTGTATAGAAAAATTCGTTAAATAGAGAGCGGCAATTTCTTTTCATTTAATGTTTAAAATTTGAAACAGTATTGTTTTTTGAGTTGTTTAATTAAGTTTTTGAAATGTTTAACGGAAATTTGCTGGAATCTCAAACATTTTTACCGCTTCCTTTTTTTTCAGTGTCTTATTGAATATTTTCAAAATTATTACTTTATCAGAGAGAATTATGTTTACCCTAGGATTTTATGCAGATGCAGTAGAAAATCACACCAGCAAAGATGACATTTAGTAACAATTCTTCATTCAAATGATCTTTCCCAACAAAAAATGTTAGAAGTCGCCACAAACACAAACATCCACTCTAAACTCTAAAAGTAATGAGAGTTAGTTTAGGTAGATGAAAACCCGCTGAAATGAGACGGCCTCTTCGGAAATTATTTTTTTTTTTTTAACTTTCTTCTATTTTCAATAGAAGAAAGTATTGTAATCGAAATTTTTTTAGACTTCCGGTTTTCGACGGATTTACACGTTTTAGGGGTCAGATATTCCAAAAAACATGTTTTTACAAAATGTCTGTCTGTGTGTGTGTGTCTGTGTGTATGTCGCCATTCTACCATCAAAAAGTGTATGGAGTTATGCATAGAATTGAACTAAATTTTTTGTGAATGTTTTTGCCTGTGGCAAGCTGGTCCTACTTCAGTTTTGAAATATTCCGCCGGAAGATGGCGTTGCAATCGCGATTTTTGTGCCATTTTCAATATTGTATCGACCAAAAGTATATGAGGTTATACATCGAACTGAACCAATTTTTTGTGTAAGTGGATGGTTATGGCTAGTTGGTCCTCCCTGAATTTGAAAAAAATCCGCCGGAAGGGGGCGCTGCAGTCGCGATTTTTGTGCCATTTTCAATATTGTACTGACCAAAAGTATATGAAATTATGCATCGAATTAAACCAAATTTTTTGTGTACGTGTATGGTTATGGCTAGTTGGTACTCCCTGAATTATAAAAAAATCCGCCGGAAGGGGGTGCCGCAATAGCTAATTTTGTGCCATTTTCAATATTGCACCACCTAAAACTGTATGAAGTTAGTTCTAGAACTGAACTAAATTTTTTGTATATGATTATTTTTTTGGTAAGGCAAGTAGGATCTCCCTGAATTTGAAAAAAAAAATCTGCCTATCATTCTATTGTCTATTGGCTCATGCAGATACGGAAATTCGTTTTTACTCCTATTAATTGACTGAAGAAGAAATTTAAGATGAAAATCAAAGTTGGTATGATATTGAATTAAAATTATTAAAGCATTAAAATGAGTAACTATTCTTTAAAAATATTAAAATGTACGGATGAGATAGAAGAAAGTTTTGGGATTGGCACATCCAACTAGTTATCCCTGCCTTACTATCCAATCCAAGAAACAAACAACATTTTCAAGGCGACAATGGAATGGTTTTATCTTTTAGGATGCTTTGTGATATGTTTCAATATTTTCCAAGAAAGCATGCTCACCTTGGTTAAAACAAAATCAAGTGTAACCATGCAAAAAAGGATGTTTTTCTTCGAGGAGGGAGGAGGTGAATGCCTTTTTTGGACATTTTTTCTACATTGGAAGTAAGGTAGAGGAGTGCATATATAAAATATAAAACAGAAATCCACGAAAAAAAAAAACTTGCATCACAAATAATTTGAAGCGTTTTCTGAACGTTTGAAAGAGCATTTTTGAAAAAATTCGATAAATGGAGATATATATTTCACTATATGGAGATATTTTTTAATGTAATTATGAAAAAAATTGACCGTTCCACAAAAAATTCGTTAAATAGAGAAATTCGCTAGATGGAGTTTCGTTGTATAGAGACTCGACTGTATTTAAAAATTCATTTTTTAACAGAAAGTTATAAAATTGGAATGCCTGGCTATGGAAGCGATTTTGAATCGCTTATCGAACTTAATTTTCCATTTTATGATAATTAAATTACCTATCCTGTTCCAAGCTATTTCGATCACATGATCACCCGTTTTTTTCCTACTTTTCGACCGGTTTTTCTGCTTTCGTCAAGAAATGTGCTCAAAAACGTCAACCTTGAAGGCTTGTTATAAAAATTCTATTGTGTTTAAAAAAAAAAAAAAAAAAAAAAAAAAAAAAAAACAGAAAATTGAGTGCAATTAGACAGTTTCTGAATAACAATACCTGTTATTTTCATGTATTTCCGAACAAAAACAAATTAAAGCATATGTCACAAATTTGTCCTTTTTGATTTAAAAACACCTTTAAGCTACTTATTATATATATATATATATATATATATATATATATATATATATATATAATACCATTAAAAGTAGACAAGATTCACCAATGGATTTTATCAATAAAACAATAAACCAAAACGAAGAATAAGAATTGAATTGAATTATAAAAAAATAAAAAAAATAGTGTAACGAGTAAATCTGAAAAAATAAATAAATAAAATGAATGCAAATAGAATTTATAGCCCCAAAAGCAGAATCATCAGGCCCCAAATATATATATATATATATATATATATATATACCGTGTGAAACTTTTTGTCTGCCATTCTTAAAAATACATTTCTCTTAACTTTAGATATTATATTTTCAAATATATCATAGAAAATGTTGTGCAAAAATCCTCCCCCCCCCCCCCCAATTTCCTTATCTACTGAAAATAAAATTATGAAAAAAAACATTAGGGATAGTAACAGTAATTTAAAACTTTCAGGAAAACTACATTAATTACCATAGATCAGAATAGTTGTTCAGAAAATCGCATTTTTCCGTTACACACACATTTCCGATCCATTCAGCAAAGGAGTTAAGGAGAACTATATGTACCTATCATCGCAAAGGTATAAAAGGATTCTTGATAATGATTTTGGGGGAAAATTACCCGTAATTAGCCGAGATATTAACACTTAAAGAGACGCATGTTTTGGATATAGATAAAGACACAAGTGACGTACTCTATGCGCCATCGGCCTAGGCATAAACTGTGTAGGCTTTAGCCTACACAGGGTAGTGAGTGGTCAGGGAAAAAAACAGCCAAAAAGATGTTAAATACAAGTATTTTGTTAAAGAGAAAATCGCCTTTTTTAATTCCTTTATATTACTCTAAGTATTTTCTGTAACAAAATACTGATAGTTTTCTCTTTTTCTGACTGTGTTTTTCCCTGACCACTCACCACCTTGCTACATAACAACGTTTAATGATTATTTGTGTAATAGGATCAGGTGGGGTAATTATGACCACCCCTATAATGGAGAAAATTGTGCATGGTAAAATTTTATTTCAAGCTTATACAGGGTGAGTCATAAATATCGAAACAATAGGCTATCTCCTTAAATATTGCCCCTAGACCCATACTTCCAATTGCAAAGTTTCATCAAAAAAGGTAAATTTTTTGATAAGATAAGTTGCAACTGGTCTATTTTAAAAAATACGAAAATTAAATTTTTATACGGTCCCCAGAGGATAAAACTTCCAATTAGAAAAATTTTCCTTATCCATTCCTGAATTGAACAAAAAAATTCATCTTGATATCTTCAAAACTCAGAGAGTTATGACAATTTTAATAAATCGTGAGGTTTCTAGGGATCAGACACAAATTGAAATGCGTGTAACTAAAGAAACAATGTTGCTGTAAGTTGTACAGGAAACATTTATTTTATTTATTTAGAGTTAGAATTTGGAATGTTTTGCGATGGTTAACCACATAATTTGTAAGCATTATCACATCATAAGCTTTCTTAATAAAATATTTTTTTTTTTTCAAAAAATTTAGAGTAAATTAAAATTGTTATAACTCAAAATATTATCTGTCGTGATGAATTTTTTTCTTTTGATTAAATGAAAATGTCTAATTTTCAATTTTGATTCAGCATTTTAAATAATATTTAAAAAAAAAAAAAAAGTATTTAAAATAGCAATCTAAAAAAAATGCAGTTTTTTGTAAACAAATCATATTTTAAAAGTTAATTTTCTGAGGTGAAAACTTCTTTCGGCGCATTGGGCTTTTTTTTTTTTTTTTTTTTTTTTTTTTTTTTTTGAGGTGTTAAAAAACTATTGAATTCGCAGTACTATTACCGTAACCGAAGGTTATTGACTTACGTCAGTTTAAAAATGAGAAATACTGAAATAAAAACATCTGATGCAGAAAAGTGCGTTTAGTTTTAAACTAAGATGGGCTCCTAACGTTTAAATCCCTTTTAAAAGTTTCTAGGTGATTAACTCCGTCTTGTATAGTTTCGATTTCAGATTTTGTTTACGTTTTGCCATTCTCGCCTTCTTTAATTACTATTTAAATGCGTCAGTTGATTTAAACCTCATTTTTTTCCATCGTTTTATCGATGTCAACTTTATATTTTTCTTGTTAAAATTGCTATTACACGATGCGTAAAAGGTACCTCTAATTACGGGCCTCCAAACTGGTAGACGGTAGGTGCTGGGTTCGAACCCAATCGCGACCGTCGGCCTAACCGTTCGAAGTTTTCCGTGGTTTTCTTCGAACCCTGGATTTCTTTGCGTAAATACTGGTTAGGTTCCCTTAAAAAGACCCTCACGGAGGGCACACTTCCCCTCACGGCCTATATCCCTATTGTAGATAATTGACCGGCATATATATATATAAAAAAAAAAAAAAATCCCAAAATTAACCGTTGTAAGCGGTCTCAAAGGCCGCTGCTTTTTTTCGCTTTTTTAGAGTTTAACATACAGTTTTCAGTTCAACTACAAATACATTTTAAATTTTATTTAACTTGCGAATCAATTATCCACTTTAAAACAAGAACAGGTGTTTAATGAATCTTTGACATATTTAATTTAAACATTTTAAGTTGAAAATATTCAATTAAATTTCTTAAAAGATGTTTGGTTCGGATGCATTAAACCTTGATCAATTAAATACACTTATAACGAAATATTAGTAGGAGTTTAGCATTAAAAAAATACGAAACAGAAACGTTATACTCTTATAGACTTTAACATTTGAATAAATATTTTTGTTTTTTTAAATGCCGTTTGGAATAAATAAACAACTCGGATGTAGCAATCGGAGGACTCTAAGGATATGAAATTCCGAGAACTAGTACTTAATATAACTGAAATCGTGTAAATTATACAAAATTTATTATAACAGCGCCACCCGAAAGATGATTGATACAAAAACGTAAACAAAACCAATTCATGTCAAGAAGTAACTGAATCTGACTTTTTATGAAAATTCCTACATTAATTCTTAAGGTAGAGCTATTGCAGAAATCGTAACGAATTCAGTGTTGCAGCGCCACACGTGGAGCTATATACAACAAAATATAAACAACATCAATTCAATTCACATCATCATCAGTTTCAAAACCGGTTTTGAAACAGAAAGTGCTTTAAAAAAAATATTTGCAACCAAAATTGAAAAAGTAAAAAAGGTGCGCTGTCGGCATGCACCTCAGCTATCCAATGCAAAAAAATTATTCAAAAATGTCAAAATGCGAAAGAGTTATCAGAAAAATGCTTCCCCATAGGAATAGCATTAGCTCGCGAGCGTTTCCTCGAGCGAGGACAGGGGCCTTAACTGTAATGCATATTTTGACTGCGATTAATTTCTTTATATTTGAGGAATAATTAAAATCACTTACTAGAAAATTCATCCGTCTGCGTACTCTTGTCATTTCTACTCTCCTCTCCGTAGTAGCTAGTGGCTTCTGCATTGTACAATCTGCAGGTGAATTTCATAAATCCTTGGGCAGAGCATGCCTTCTCAACGTCTTTGACAAGAATATGCATGCTCATCACCATCACGTCTCCATCTTCTTTGCACCCGGTGCATTTTCTCAGAACCGTGCCATTTGCACGACGGGTCTCTAATTCCCATCTTGTAAAACCTTCTTTCCTGATTCCGTACAATTTAACAATCATGATGTTGGGTAAACTCTGAGTTCCGTGTGGCTGTATCTCTAATCTGCATTTCATTTCCATGAAATTGTACTCTGGGCTGTTGACGGTAAAACCAACGTGAGGATCTAATTGGAAGTACTCGGGAATCATCCATTCTATTGTCCTTGGGAATGAACCAAATTCGTCTAGACTTCCAATAATCATGTCAGAAATAGGATGGGATACCTGAAAAAAAAAAAAGCATATAGTTAAGGGTGTATTTCGATTTAAATTGCCTATTTTCCGATTTATTTTTGAATTCATTTTTGCTCTCATCTGCATCAAACTTTCAAAATCTCTTATTTGGAAAGTACACGAGGTGCCGTGACTGTGGATTCTTTGATAAATGCAGAAATTATTGCAAAAAGAGCAATCGAAAACGGCATTTCGAATCGATTTTTCCGAAACGGGAGATTTGAGAACGAAAAAAAGGGTCCTACTGATAAGGTAATTGTTTATAACTCAAATTTTAATGAATTGAGCATAAAAACACATCACACGGCACCTCATACATCTCTTCAAAAACACCCTCAGCAAGTTTCATGTTTCTACTTTTAAAAATGTGTCTGAAATTGTATCGGAATATTTTGAGCTGTTGAAGGTGGAAAAGCGTTTTTTCGAATACACCCATAAATAACGGGGACGAAAAATCATGCGTCAAGCATAGATTATTAAACATTTTCCAACACTTTTAGAATACTTTAACAAAACTTCTTCATTACCCTTTCAAGTCTGATGTACTATTAAGGGTATATGTCTTTTAATGGAGCATTATTTTGTTTTAACCTTTAACTGCTATGACAAAAATTATCACATAACTACTGTGAGCGGTCTGTCAGACCACTTAATTTAAATATGAATAAAATGTTACATTAACTCTCAGAATATTATTTAAGCATTAAACTTTATATACCAGACTATTGTAAATAAAACTCAGCTATTCAAAAGTCTATAAAAGTAGCAATAAGGCTCCAAACGAAACAAAATTTGACCAGTATCTATAGATAAACTAAAAATTACGAGTTAAAATGTGAAACTTGAAAAACTCAGCGGTCTCTGGGAGCGCTAACAGTAGTTATCGGTTAAGAAATGCTTTTACTACTATATTGTAATAATATTAGTATATGTCTATGCATTTACTATATGACTTCATTTAGGTTTAGGCATTTAGCACTAATAATAATTATTATTAATTTGCTTAATTCCCTCTGCACCATTTGCGATTTTTTTTATTTCAAACATATATTTCCCGCTTTAAATTTAAAATAAAATTTACTTTAATAAAAGAATCATGTGTAATAAAGTGCAAAAAGTATTAGAAAGTTGTAATATAAGTTAAACCTTACACAATATTTTCTAAACATCTCCAAAAATTCTTACTTAGCCTATTGTCATATGAATATGAATTGAATAGCACGCAAAACAACAACCTTCTTTATCTTTCAGACAATGAAATATTCTTTAAACTACTTAATATATTTGTTTAGCTAATGTTAATACTTTTAACATAAAAGTAATTTTTACTAAAAACCGAAAATAAATTCGGACCCGAAAGGATGAACAAGTTGAGTGCCAAGTCTATTCTGTCTGTCTTTCCGTTTGGCCATGAAAGAAGATTCTCGTTGCACAATCTCTTTTAGTCACCGGTTACTGACGCGACCTAAATGGAAAGTTCAGTGTCAATCACCGGTGACTGAGTGGCACTCAACAGGTTAATAATGTTTGCCATTTAATTTTATTGAGTTATGTCATATTTTATGAAAATCAAATCAAAACTTAAAAAATATATTAAAATTATCCGCATTTTATTAAATTCTTCCATATGTAATTAATTCAATGATATACCACAATAGATCATGATTCAAGGTTGCCATGGTGATGACGTCCTATTCAAAACGGTCTTAATATTTTCATATTGCTGAATTTAATATATAGGATCGTAATAAATTTTGTATTCATGCAGTTTTGCAGACGACTGCAACAGTTATTGCACAAAGATCCGAATATTTATAAGATTAGTTATAATATAAACGCATTTGTCAAATTTGACATGCTATTTTCAACTTGTATTATTTATATAACTCATTTCTAATATTTTTTCCTATTATTGATATATTGAATATAATTAATCACTTGCCACGTTTTTTAAAATTTAAAATGAGTGCTTTGTGAGATTCGTTTTCAAAAGCGTAATTCTTGCTTCGCAATCAATTTATGTTATTTTAAGTAATATTTCTTTCCGCTTTTTCTTTTTCTTTTTATTTATTTTTTAATATTATTATTATTTTTGTGTGTGTGTGTGTGTGAGAGAGAGAGAGGGGAGAGGGGGATATAATGCCCCAAATGTGATATATTCTAAAATATGGTTTATTATGAAAGAATAATAATCATATCAATATTATTATGCTCGTAGAAATTTAAAGATAACATGTTCAGTATTATCAAAAGCAAGTAAAAGTATTTGAATAAATATCCGAAAAGATTCGGGAATTATCAAAATAAAAGAGTAAGCTTATAATAATATATATCTTTCTATATAATAAGAACACAACTTTATCAGTTTTATAAATGAAAAAATTCTGACAGTAAAAAATTTTTTCATTGAAAAAAAAAAAAAAAAAAAAGAATTAATTTTTCTTTAGTTTATTTAAATATTGTTTTTCATAAACGAATAAGGATTAAACATAAATAAACAATCTTAGAGAATTAAATAAATAAATTGAAATAAATTTTGCAAAAGAAAAGAAAGGTTGAAAATACAAATTATTATCAAAAAGTTTATTTTTGAATGAGTCTGGTTTTTTGTGAGATATATCTGATTTAAAATTACAAATTAAATTAATTGCATCAATGTTTTATTTATTTTTCTTTTTAAGGACTCGGGAACTTTTGAACTACCGAAATAATGATAAAACTGATCTCTTGCAGGCATTTCATAACTAATTGACTTTTAATTATAAAAATTAAAAACACATTATTTTATATTTTAAGCAGTCTCGGGACTCTTAAAAATGGAAAAAATGAAAAAAAAGACCATTTTTTAATTTCTATACCTTAAAATGCATATTATTTTAATATGCAATTTCTTATTCAGACGAAATATATAAATATGTTCCTTCATTAGTGCATTTAAAAAAAAAAATGCAAGATGTCGAATTAGCATTTACAGGAGGCTCTAAACTGTCAGACATTTAACGAGCAAAAAAATGGCGTAATAGCTTACGCGCAGAATTACAAAATAAATTTTGCAACTAGAACGAAAACTTCGGTATAATAGTAGGCACCTAAATAATAATTCTATTATTTATAATAATAATTTCTAATAATTCTACTATTTATAACAATTAATATTTATATTAATAATTACTATTTGTAATTAGTACAGGCTAATTGCCCTAAATTTAAATAAATTTGCATTTAAATTTTTTTTAAATTTTTTAATACAAAAATGTATTTAACTAATGCAAAATTTAGAAAATTTCAACAGTGCAATTCCCTAAAAACATATATATATTTTTTATTTTGTACAATAGAAAGAAAATTTTAGGTTCAGTTCATACAGACTAACATAAAACATATATTTTTTAATTTCCTGAAAAGTATTCAGAATTTTTTGTATATAGCGTTATACCCAAAATCGTTGCTTGGAGAAAAATAACTTTAAAGTTTTGGAAACACCGCTTCAGTTATAGAGCGGGTATAATTTTAAAAACCACAACTTCTGTTCTAATTCAAATTTCAAAGAAACAATTATATCAAAATATTCAGAAAAGATTGGAGTTTAAAATCGGAACAAAATTAAAATTTCGAAATTTTTAAAGCTTTAAAAGCTCTGAAATCCCTTGATGAGTAGAGATAAAATGTGTTATCAAAATTATCTACAGTAAAGAAAAATAAAACTTGTAGATCCTTAGATTTTTTTAAATCTATAAATATAGAAGTTTTCTTTCCTATAAAAGTAGTCGTGAACTCTAAACTTCTAACTTAAACATACCACATTGACATTTTGTATCTATATATACATTTAGGGTCATTCCGTGGTAATTTACGTTGCAACTACAGTCGAACCTCGTTAACGTGAACTGTAAGGGGAATCAAAATTTCGTTCATGTTAACAGTAATTCATGTTATCAGTATCAAATCTTTATATTTGTTTTTAAAGGGGAGTGTGAAAACAATTCATGTTAAAAGTAATTCACGCTAAGCGTGTTCATGTTAATGAGGTTTGACTGTATTTTCAGTAATTTTATTAATACAGTGAAACCTCCAAATAAGGGACACTCCGAATAAGGGACACCTCTATTTAAGGGACAAAAGTTGCGGTCCCATAAATGTCCCTTAATTCGTGGTTTAACTGAGTAAGAAACTCCGAAAAAGGGACACCTCTATTTAAGGGACAAAAGTTGCGGTCCCATAGGTGTCCCTTATTTGGAGGTTTCACTGTATAACACACAAAAAAAAAATATTCAAAATGTAAATTTGACACGGTTTGCCAATTAAACTTATTCAAAACTTAATTTACATGAAAATTACCTAATTTTAATGTTATTATTATTTTTTTTTAATTTTAGTAGTTATACAATCAAACCTCGTTAACATGAACACGCTTAACATGAATTACTTTTAACATGAATTGTTTTCACAGTCCCCTATAAAAACGAATACAAAGAATTGATACTGATAACATGAATTATTGTTAACATGAACATAATTTTGATTCCTCTTGAGGTTCATGTTAACGAGGTTCGACTGTATTTACTATGGTAAATGCGATTACTGAAAAAGAAACGTAAGCTATCATATGAAGAGTAATTTTCATTATCATCATTTTTTTAGGTAGTTTTCATCCAAGTTAACTCTTAGATTGGTTTCATTGACAAATCATGTTAATTTTACATTTGAATATTTTTTAGTGATATATTACTAAAATTACTGCAGTAAATTGTTCTCAATGTAACGTAAATTACCATAGAATGTCCCTTCAGTGAAAATTTCGTGAAGCCATTTTTCAGAAATCGTGCCCGCTATGATCAAAACAGCCGAAAAATGAATTTGAGAAAATTCACTTTAAAGATTGCATCACTTCTTGATCATATTGAAAAAACTCGTGGTTTTTTAGACATAACTTCTCTTCTAATACGAATTTTTGAATCTGTTTGTTTTTAAATATTCCTAAAAATACATGTTTTAATTCCTTGGGGACGAGCGACACGTATACGTGCCGCAAAAAGGCTTAAGAATCCTTGTTTATCCCCGGCAGTAAAATTTGCCTTATTTAATCGAAGCACTCTCTCGATTTGATAGGGCACAAATTTCTGTTTTTAAAAACCGGTGACAAAACATTAAAAATTTCGTAAAAATCTCTCGTCGCGAAGGGGTTAAAAAAAAGAAATAAAAAGAATATTGCCCAGTTAAACTGATGGCATTGAGCTCACAGACTACGCATACTAATTGTACATTGCAGCCTTATATTTTCAAGGGTTAATTCCGTTCGGAAAAAAATTAAGCAGGGGAAACAGCTCTCCCCTTTCCCCTTTTTTATACTTAATCATTGAACCTCCTAAACTATCAAGGACATGCTTTATCAGATAAAAAATCTATATCCAAAATTCAGAGCAAATCGGATCATTCTTAATAAAAACCCATTTAGCATTTATATAATTTAAGAGGAGTTATCCCCCTCTTTTATACTTAACCATTAAACTTTTAAAACTATTCAGAGATTTGAACGAAATCTGACAATTCTGCTTGAAAAATCCATTTATATAAATTAAGGGGTTGGACACTAGAGCCCCCGTTCCCCCTGTTTATACTTATTCAATGAACACCTAATAACAGTCACGGAATCGCCTCACCAGAATGATCCTATATCTAAATTTTGAACGAAAACTTAATTCTGCATGAAAAACCCACTTATATCAATTAAGGGGAGGGGCATGAGACCCCCGTTCCCCCTCTTATACATATCGAATGAACTCCAAAAACTAATCAGGGAAGCGCCTTGTCAGGATATACCTATATACAAAATTTCAAGTGGATCGGATATTTTTATCATGAGTTATCGCGTTACGCACGAACGAACATACATACAGCACGGGCGGGCACATAAGCTCTCAGGCTATGATAGCCTGTGAGCTAAAAAGAAACGATTTTGTATGCTTTTAAAGGTGTATGACCTCTTAACCCTTTGACGAACGAAAGGATATATTATGTTCCATTTAAGTTTAATTAACATTTGCACAAGAAACTTTTAATTAGGTTTTACTTTTAAAATTTTGATGAAAAAGAGTTGAAAATTTGCTTTTCTTAATTTCGAAATAACATTTTTTCAAATTTCCGGTTGGAATGCAGCATTACACAAGCACGATTGTTTGCCCTTAAAAGGGTTAAATAATTTGATTTAACTCGTGTAAATTAAAATCTCAAGCAAAATATTTAGCTTTTTATTTTACCAATGTGTATTTAGTAAAATTTGAATTCGTCAGATTCGAAAATACAGTCGAGTCTCTATACAACGAAATCCATCGTTCCAGTAAAAAAAATCGTTATATAGAGAAATTCGATGTATAGAGAATGATGTTAAAAATCGTATTTAATGTGTATATTTTGAACAAATATTATTTTTGATGTTTTAATTAAGAATTTTAAATGTTTAAGAGTAAATATTAACCTAACATTTTATTTCTTAATTATTTAAGCAGTTTCAAAAAAGAGAACAGACATTTATTTGAAAGCTTAATGAAAATCAAATACGAAACAGCTTGCATTAATTTCAGACGAAGAAATCTGTAATTTTTTGTTGTTTTGATTTTAAAATTGTTACGCTCTCAATTTTTTTTTTTTTTATTTTAGCAAGGAAGGAAAAATTGTAGTTAAGATTCTCCTCCATTTGAAGGCCTCTCGTATGTGTCTCTCATTGATCTCTCTCTTATATGTGTAACAATCCAATTGATTCTCTTTTGAGAAGGATGTTGAAAGGTGTGTTGGAGGCGGGATGAATTCGTTAGATTTAAAGACCAAGGAGATAAGTAAAAAACTTAGCACTTTACTATAAATTTAAAAAAAAGTGATGGAAAATTGATTCCATATGATTTTGAAGCTTTTTCAAAACTGTATAAATTAAGACCAATTTATAAAAAAAAATTCGTTATATAGAGAAATTCGATGTATGGAGTTTCGTTATAGAGACACTCGACTGTATTTAAACAAATTGTTACATACTAAAAAATAATTAAAGGAAGAAAAGTAAAAGAAGAAAAGAAATAAAGGAGAAAATATTAATGCTTTTCTTTGTTTAGAAAAATAGAAATAAAAAGGGAAAAAAATGTTGAATTGTGAGATAAAGTAGTCGAAAAATTAATAAGATAAATAAAAATTAATTATTTTTTAACGTACATTTCGGAGTTCCATGGGAGAAGAAGGTCCTCGAACAGTGATGTCACAAGTTCGCCCAGATGCTTTATGTCGAGTAGGTGCTATTCAGAACTTCCTTCCTAAACTGTCATAAAAAATAAAACATTTTCTATGCTGCAAATTATTGACATGGATACACAAATACATATTTAGATTTATTTTATTTCTTGTATGTTTCTATAAGTGCAAAAGAGGGATTAGAATCAGTACAAGGTCAAAATAGATTTAAAATATCAACTTCTAAAAAATTAGATATCGAAGATGTAGGCCTTCAAAATGAAGAGGCTTTTAAGACCACGGCCCAGTTGGCCCATGCTTTATCTAGGCCCTAATCATGTCTTCTCTGCATCGAGGTGCTCTTTCACTCACTGGAACACACTAGCAAGCTAATGTTAATCCTATGAGAGATTTCTTTTAGTATATTTCATTTTATTTCAATATTCTTAAATATTCTTTAATTGGAAAATTTGAGTTTGATCTCTAGAAAGGCCTTTTTTATTTTATTTTTTACTTTTGATGCAGTTTTTTTCCCCCCTAATGAGGATGTTTTACTTTCGCAGATCTGAAAATGAAAAAAAAATAATAATAATAAAATGCAAACGAGATATTTAAAATGAATGCTGTCATAGGATTAACATTAGCATGCGAGTGTCTTCGCATGATTGAAGGGATCCTTAACAACAATCTGTTTTAAACCTCCAAAAAATCAATTTTCAGATTTTTATATTATTATTATAATGTTTTAATTATGCAATTCTGCATCGAACAGATCGTGTGAAAAAAACCTAAATTAGAACCGGGATAGTTTGAATTCAAAGTATCACAACTCCGTAAATCTTGGCCTATAAATTTATTTTTTCTGCTTTATTTTTTAGAGCATGGAAAAGAGTTTTTAAGAATACGTTTTAGCACTCAGAGACCATATAGATTAAAATAAATTTTTCTATTTTAATATGTATACTCTGCTCCTTTAAAAAAAAATGCCATATCTAAAAACTACGCTTGATTTGTATATGTTTTATAATTGAAAATACAATAAGCACTGGTAATAACTTTCCTCGGATATAACATCATTTTGCTTGCAACATGCTCAGAAATATGTAAATATAATGCATAGTTGCCAACAACCCGGTTTTTAGGATACCAGTAACTTCTTACAAAAAATTCCCATTTATTTAAATGCAGAAAGTGTAGAATTGTATGAAAACAAGTATTTGTGCATAAACACATTGGTCTAAAAGTACACTATCTGGCCAAAGATGACCATCCACTTGCGATTGTAGACATTTTGATAAATATCTAGAAAAATACATGAGTAATTATCTTGAAACTCTAAAAGTGTAAATATAATAGTAAAAGTCATATATTTCCGTGAAATTTTTTTCTAAAACTTTAAAGGGGAGCTTCAACAAATTTAAAAAGAATGAATATCTTTTGACTAATCCTATCAAAACTAAAGTAGCAAAAAGCGTTTAAACTGTAGATTATGATTAAGTGGCTTATTGTAATAAACTATGTTCATTTTTATGTCGATGGAATGCATACTCATAGAAAAATTAAGATTTTTATAAAACCGGTCCTAATTTTTTTCCAAGATTTTTGCGTGTAATTGGCAGAATTCTTAATATAAAATAATATTCTTTTCTGAAAATATGACACATAATATTGCACACAATACCCTGTTATCAGAATTAAAAAATAATAAAAATTGTATGAAAAATGATTAGGTTTACTAAATAATTTTTCACTGTGCATGTGTCAACGATATTAGAATTTCATTTGCATATTATGTTAGCTAAGTGTATAGAACAACTTTTGTGAAAGTCTCAAAATCATAGCTTGAAAATTCTGAAAATAATCGTGAATAGAATAAGTTGAAAATCCGTTATTCCCAAGAGGAAGCAAAAAGAAAAGGGGTTGTATCCATATATTCATTGATTAGTGTCAATATAGAATACACAATATGAGACGTACTACTACATTTGGATAAAATCCCTCATTTTTTTTGCTTCACTTTGTGAACAACGGATTTTGTGCTTATTCTATAAACGATTACTTTCAGAATTTTAAAGCTATGATTTTGAGACTTTCACAAAAGCTGCTATATACATTTAGCTAACATAATATGCAAATAAAATTTTGATATAGTTGACGCATGCGCAGTGAAAAATTATTTAGTAAACCTACTCATTTTTTATACAATTTTTATTATTTTTTTATTTTGATTAAAGGATATTGTGCACAATGTTATTTGTCTTATTTTCGGAAAAGAACATTATTTAAATTGAGAACTTTGCAAATTATAAGCAAAAAATTTGGGGCTGTTTTTTTTAAACTTTAATTTCTCTACGAATATACATGCTATCGGTATAAAAATGAACACAGTTTATTACAATAAACCACTTAATCATAATCTACAGTTTGAACTCTTTTGCTACATTAGTTTTGACAGAGTTATCTAAAAAATATTCATTCTTTTTTAATTTGTTGAAGGTCCCCTTTAGAGTTTTGGGGGAAAAAATTCGCGAAAATTTATGACTTTTACTATTATATTTACACTTTTTGAGTTTCAAGATAATTCCTCATGTATTTTTCTAGATATTTAACAAAATGTCTAAATTCGCAAGTGGACGGTCATCTTTGGCCAGGTAGTGTAATCGGGAGATTGGCGAAAATGAAAATGTACTTTTTATTTCTATTTAAATTTCAGAAAAGGTATAAATTATCTATCTGCAAGTAAAATGTTTAGTATTGTGTTTATTATTTTGCATCTTTCTTATTTACATTATGTACTGTATTGTATTTGTGATATTGCTCATAACAGAGTTCGGTAATGACGAATCACATTTACCGGTTACATGACAATCTGTCATGTAACCGGTTTTATTGTTTATTGTATATCATCATCGATTAGGGAGTAGTTGCATAATCTCCATTTTCAGTCAATGGCTATATAGTAATATAACAACACAAGGATCATTTAAATAAAAATAATATTTTATAGATAAAACATAAAATAATTTAGAGTCTCGCTCTTTCTCTCTATATATACATATAATACGAACTTCAAAATATTAATTAAGATTTAAAAGCTGGTGTATATAAGTAATTAAAACCAATTTACTATAAAGTTTAGATCAATGAACTTAAAAAATATTTAGATATATAGGGGAGAGTGGGATGGAGTGGAACAGTAGGAGGAATGGGACAGAATGTTTTTTGTTTATGTATTATACTAAACATTTCTTCAATCACACAAAAGATGAAGCAATGGTAGCCGAATCTTCAGACGAAAAAAAAAATTAATCTGTATAAGCTTGTAATTGTATAAAGAAAAAAATTATTTCAAGAATCAAAAGTAAATTGGATTCATACATTTTATGGTTTCTGTATAATAATGACTTGTTTATACATAAATATAATAGCTTACCTATTTATGGACCATTAAAAATTAATTAAAGAATTTATACTGATAACATGAATTACTGTTAACATGAACAAAATTTTGATTCTCTTTAAGGTTCATGTTAACGAGGTTCGACTGTACTGTATGTTATCCATAATTTAAACTAAGCCTAAAAACAACATTTTTGTTTATACAAGAAGTTTAACACAAAATGAAAAAAAAAAAGAAAAAAAAAGAGAAAAATAAACATGTCTTTTTTTTTTTTTTTTTTTTTTTTTTTTTTAAATAAGATGAATGTAAATTGCTAACATGAAAATACATTTCTTAGGGATAATGTATAATTTTTACCATTGATAATATATTCATTTACTTCGAAATGTAAATAAATTGAATTGATGATTTTTTAATGTCATATACGACTTATAATTCTAAATTTTCATTCCAGTCATGAAGATACTGGAATTTGACATTGTAGCACATTACATTATCAACCTACAATTTTTCTTTGATTGTATATCTAGAAGACACTAGACTATTTGTGTCTTATAGCTTTGTTTTATTGTTGTCCCATACCACCCTGTAAGTGGGGGAGGTATGGGACATATCTTTGAAAATTACAATTTCTTTAATTATAAAATAGCTTTTGCATGTTATATTTCTATATTGTTCAGGGAGGTCAAAAAGTGTTTCACCTAGCACTCTATAAACTGAATTTTTGTTTTTGTGTCAAACAAAGTTGATTATTTTACTCTTGAAAAAAAGTGTCCCAAACCACGCCATTTCCCTTTATAGTCCGGGAACCGATTTCATCAAAAGCCCGTGATCGCAGAATTAAAAATTTGTTATGTAAATCGACAGTAAAATATCATACGAATAAAATACATGACCAGGTTTCACAAACTGAAAATATGTTTAATTAATTATTATTAAAAAGCTGCAATGCTTTACCTTTAAAGCGGAAAGTCGACATTTGGTTAGCATCTGCTTGCGAAAATAAAGGAGTCACCGATAAAAATTCAAAGCAAAATAAATGTGAAATTCTATCACCGACTGGAAGGCAGAATAAAGTTTGTCGTATGAAGTTTCTCTAAAAGAGCGCAAAATTTTTTATATAATTTGTTAATAATAATTTATTAATAATAATAAGTTTTGCAATTTCACAATCACGCGCTGTCAACGTAGAGCCGTAGCTAGAAATGAATAATAAGGGAGGAAAGGGGGGGGGGGCGCGCTCAAGAAAATGTAGCGGGGGCTCGTATTTTATCTCTCTCTCTCTGACGCAGAAAGATAAATTGGTGCATTATTCACATGTACTATAGGTACTATGTTTCTAATTAAGCTATTGTAATAACTTCATTTTACGCTAAGAAAAGAATAGGATGATGAAAAATTCGAGTATATATAACTAGTTCAATATCAAACACCATGTTAGCTTAATATATGCAAATAGGATAAGCAAGTGATGAAACACTTATTTTAGCTGCAATTTAATATTTCTCGAAAACTATGAAAGGACCCCAAAACTAAATTGGATTTTTGAACAAAATTTCAGTTGGCATTTCACATAAATCCATTTAGTGACCTTGGAATTTTTTCCAGCTAAGACTCAAAATGTTTTATACGGGGCTGAGCCGTTCCTAGGAACCCCTCAGTTACGGCCCTGTGTGAACGGCTCCCGGACTAATAGATTATCTTCTGATTTATGGTCACATTAATTGTAAAAATGTTTATTACATATACTGGTAGATACACAGACAGATAGATAGATATAATAATAAACAAAATAAAACAATAATTTGACAAACTTTTTTTTTTTAAATACAAGATATCATATATGTAGATTGTTCTTATTCCTATGAATCTATCAAACCAAGAACCTTGGAAAGCTCTAAATTCGGTTACGCAGAAAATTATTTATAATGGGATTATAAAGAATTTTAACAACACTACATGTGGGATATTTATAGTTTTGAATTAAAAGTATTTTTTCCGGGAGGGATTTCTGTATCTCTTGGGTGGGGGAGGGGAATTATACAATTCCGAAGGGCATTTTTGCGGAAGATAAATTCATTTAGTCAGCTTGGAATCCTTTCCAGTTGAGACTCAAAATGTTTTAGACGGTGCTGAGCCGCCCCTAGCACCCCCTTCGCTACGGCCCTGTAGTAATTTGCATTTTTTGACCATTGGAATACAGAATCTATAAACTTCCGGGGGGAAGGGGGGAAGGAGAATGTCCCACCCGGGTCACCTCCTGAATTTAACACTGTTAATGGATACTTTAAAAAATAAAAATAATTTTTCCTTACCTTATAATCTAAAAGCTTTTAATTAATTATTCCTTGTTATTTTAAGCTAAGAAATTCACACTGTTCCACTTCTTGTTAAAATATGCTTTCACAAACTAATTATAACTGTTTGAACCTTTTAAAAAAAGACCCATTCATTATTTCGCAGCATTAATTGCAAGGTAAAATATATTTCAGATTAAAACACACGATCTCTTACAATAATATTGCGTACCACGCGAACAACGTGCATCATAGCGACTCTCGGATGCTTCTCTGCTCTGTATTTCCTTGATAGAGAACGTAAATGTTTCGAGTTATCAGCTGATGTGCCAGCGTTGGCAGAAAAGTTAAGCGGTTGATCGCCAAAAAGAAATCGCGTGCTCACAATCACACACCTAATTAGAGGTCTGCACGGGCCGAAATTTCACGCCCGGGCCCGGCCCGAAAGTTAAAATTTCGGCCCGAGCCAGGCCCGGCCCGAACAAAAAAAATATTGGCCCGATCCGGCCCGGCCCGAAAGTTAAAATTTCGGCCCGAGCTCGGCCCGGCCCGGAAAAAAGTTAAAAATTCAGCCCGAACCCGGCCCGGCTCGGGTGAATTTCTACAGAACATTGATCTTTACTCTAACGGAAGAGTTCAGACCAAAAAAACTTATCTTACTCTTTTTTCTTTCTTTCTTTCATATTTATAACCTCTATTTACGCAAAAGTTCCATAGGCTGCGATGTTTACGCTTTTAATGAAGCTTTGTTTGTTGTATGTAAATGTTTCAGTTACCATTAAAAAAAAAAAAAAAATCTAAAAAATGGTATATGGTAAAAGTAAAATCTTCTAAGACATTGGAAAAAAAATAATTTTCCTTCTTAGAAAATGTAAATGTTTAGTTAATATTTTTTTCACGCGTATTGTTGTATTCATTTTGCATGAATGAACAGTTTAAAAGAAATTTGCAGTTTTCAATTTAAACGAAAATTCCGTCATAATCATGTTTTTTTTAAGTGTTTAATTCTATTTTAAGACGCCTAGTGATCTACGATTCTTTAAAAAGAATAAATTCTAATGTTTAATTGTAGAATAATGACGACTTAAAAGTATATGCCTTTTTTGCAAAAATTTTTGGACCAAGCCAAACTTTATTGATTTATGAACAGACTTTTCCACGCCGAGAAAAGGATTTTCATACGGGAAGATACAACAGGAGTTGATTATTTTGATCCGTGAAGACTAGAAAGAACGAAATCAGTCTCGGCTTCGTACGGGAAAAATAAGTTAGGCTCGGCCCGACCCGATACTCCAGGGAAAAAAATTAAGGCCCGAGCCCGGCCCGAAAAGTTTAGTGTCTAGGCCCGTCCGGCCCGGCCCGAGTTTTCAGAAGCAAGCGAGTTTTCCGAGCCCGGCCCGGCCCGAATGCCGTTAATGAAAATCCCGGCCCGTGCAGATCTCTACACCTAATAACACTACTGTATTTGCTAATTCAAGTCTGTATGTGTATATTTTTTCGTGCAAACCGAAAAGCGTTTTTTTTCCCTTATGTTTTTTAAGCTGATTTCTGAAAAGCCCCACCAGTGGCCGCGAGGTTCTGACCTCCAAACTGGTAGACGGTAGGTGCTGGGTTCGAACCCAATCGCGACCGTCGGCCTAACCGTTCGAAGTTTTCCGTGGTTTTCTTCGAACCTTGCGTAAATACGGGTTAGGTTCCCTTAGAAAGACCCCCACGGAGGGCAACCCACCCCATAGGGCCTATATCCCATAGCGTAGATAATCGGCCGACAAAAATACACCACCACACTGATTTCTGAAAAAAAAAGAAAAATATTCAAAAATGTTCTCCATATTAAACTTCTGGCATGAGAGGACAGAAATTTTCGGGGCCGATCTGTACAAAAAATTTATTCTCCTGACTCTATATAAAAGCTATTAGTTCGGCCCGAGTCCGGCCAGCACGAATATATATATATAGGCTGACCCAGTAAAAAAGTTGAAGTGCGGCCTGAATTTTGACAAAACATTCCAATATTTATCGTTATTAAATTATATCACTGTTAAAAAGGATAAGCTATATAAAATATCAGTAACAGTTGTATTATACAGTTAAAGCAGAAACTAAAAGTATGTGACACTGTATATTTCTTTTTTTTAAGCTATTGCATAGCTTTTATCGCGGGCTTTCAGCGCAGCGACCGAATCGAGAAATTCCGTAACGAGAAAACCTAACACTTCCGTAACGAAAAAACCTAACACTTCGGCTAAATCGTTTCAGTTCGGCAAACTTCGGGACGGTATCCTTCGGTAGACTTCGGGACGGTATCCTTCGGTAGACTTCGGTAGACATTGACGCGGTATTTTTCAGATATTAGGATATCAAGTCTCAAACTTATGTTTCTTATGATCTAATTTTCATAGCGCGGCCAAATTTTGTTTGGTAATTTATTATGAGATAGTGTTAATTTTTGGTGACAGAAATCCCCACCGTGAGGGTCGAAAAATTTAAAATGCTTATAACTCGCGATCTAACTTTCGTAGCGCGGCCAAACTTTGTTTGGTAATTTATTATGAGACATTGTTAATTTCTGGGGACAGGAGACACCCCACGGTGAGGGTTCAAAAATTTAAAATGCTTATAATTCGCAATCTAATTTTCGTACCGCGGCCAAATTTTGTTTGGTAATTTATAATGAGACAGTGTTAATTTTTGGTGACTGGAGACCCCACACGGTGAGGATCGAAAGATTTAAAATTTAAAATGCTTATAACTCGCGATCTGATTTTCGTAGCGCGGCCAAACTTTGGTAATTTGTTATGAGACAGTGTTAATTTTTGGGGACAGGATACCCCCCCACGGTGAGGGTCGAAAAATTTAAAATGCTTATAACTCGCGATCTAATTTTCGTACCGCGGTTAAATTTTGTTTGGTAATTTATTATGAGGCAGTGTTAATTTTTCGTGACATGAGACCCCCCCACGGTGAGGATCGAGAAATTTAAAATGCTCATAACTCGCGATCTAATTTTCGTAGCGCGGCCAAATTTTGTTTAGTATTCTATTGTGAGACATTGTTAATTGTTGGTGACAGGAGACCCCCCCACTGTGAGGGTCGAAAAATTTAAAATGCTTATAACTCGCGATGTAATTTAAGTAGCGCGGCCAAATTTTGTTTAGTAATTTATTATGAGAGATTGTTAATTTTTGGTGACAGGAGACCCCCCACGATGAGGGTCGAAAAATTTAAAATGCTTGTAACTCGCAATCTAATTTTCGTAGCGCGGCTAGATTTTGTTTAGTAATTTATTATGAGACAGTGTTAATTTTTGGTGATAGGAGACCCCCTCCCCCCCCCTCCAAGGTGAGGGTCGAAAAATTTAAAATGCTTATAACTCGCGATCTAATTTTCGTAGCGCGGCCAAATTTTGTTTGGTAATTTATTATGAGACAGTGTTAATTTTTGGTGACAGGAGACCCCCCACGGTGAGGGTCGAAAAATTTAAAATGCTTATAACTCACGATCTAATTTTCGAAGCGCGGTTAAATTTTGTTTGGTAATTTATTATGAGACTGTTAATTTTTGGTGACAGGAGACCCCCCACCGTGAGGGTCGAAAAATTTAAAATGCTTATAACTCGCGATCTAATCTTCGTAGCGCGACCAAATTTTGTTTGGTAATTTATTAAGCTATTGCATAACTTTTATCGTGGGCTTTGAGCGCGGCGACCGAATCTAGGAATTCCGTAACGAGAAAAAATCCTAACACTCCAGCTAACGACGTTTCAGTTCGGCAGACTTCGTCACGGTATCCTTCGATAGACTTCGGCAGACATTTACGCGGAATTTTTGCATAAGTTGATAAAAAATGCTATGCAATAGCTTTACCGCGGCAATCCCCGAGTGCCACACATATTTTTTTTTTTTTTTTTTTTTTTTTTTTTTTTTTTTTTTTGTACTTTGTTGTATTTAAATTTAATTTGTTTTAATAAATTACAGGGGCATTTTGTTATTTACTTTATTTTTGTAGAATTTTAAGATTTTTTAAATTTTAATTTACCATATGTATATAGAATGAGGTGGTGTGCAGGATAAGTCCATAGCGAGCTCAGCAAGAGTTCGAAAGCCTGATCCCAGATTCAACACGGTCTTGGGCTTAATTTTCATAACAGGCTTCAAACTCCGGCAGACTGAAACTCATTCTTTCTGGAAATGAAGTTTTATTTATCTTCGTATAGAAACAAAAAATACCCTTTTTTTGCCTTTAAAAATTATTCATTCCATCTTATATATATATATATATTTTTTTTAATTTATTTTATTTTTACTTTTTTATTGTCGGCTAAATGTTTGCGACCGGCACTAGAACGTACTTCTAAAAGAAAACTTACGACATTTGCAGATATATTTATGCAGATTATTTTCAGATTTATGTTTGGTGATCAACGACTTGTTTATATGGCACCAAAAATATCAAAATACGTTGCCATTAGACTTTTTTTAAATTAAATTTTTTATTTAATATTAGTTTTTTTTTTTTTTTAGAAATATAAAGCGGAATAAAAGTTTGCTTTTAAGACAATCGTCATTAACTTACGGTTCGCAAATTTTTGTCTTTGATTATCTGCGAGTGCTAATAGCTCTTTATAAGAAAATAATGTTAGAGAGTTCTATCTACACTACGTGGACATTGATGAACATCCACTTGCGGTTTTAGACATTTTGTTAAATATTTATAAAAATACATGAGGAATTACTCTAAAATTCTCGGTGTATAAATATCTATATTATAAAGGCCAAACGTATCTGCGCGTAACGCATACGGTATATTGTGAATGGCAACACTTTCAAATTTTAAATGAAATTTTGGTATTGCAATTTTTGCTGATACAAATTTTTAAACTTCTTAATATCGCCCATTTTCAATTTTTACACCATCGTGTAGGGAAAAAAATGTACTTTTGAATGAAATTTGTTTGAAAATTGTATCTTAATTTGTTTTTGAAATATTAATTTCTTTGTAGTTTTTAATACCGCTTTTCTAATCATGGCGACAGGGGTACTCCATTTATATTAAAAGCAAAGGAAAAAAGGGAAAAAAATTATTTATTATTTTAGAGCTGTATCTTTATGTTGATCATTTTCTCATTAAAAGTTAAAAAATTGAAACTTAAATATCTTCTGTTATAAATCCCGGTGAATTTTAATTTCATTTATAAAAATTTGATTTACAGGTTAAAAAAAAAATATCAGCAGTTTAATATCCTTTTCAGCTAACAGCATCGAGGCTTCAAGTTTTGAATCAAAATGATTAAATTAAAATGCCAATTTTTTTGAAAAGGTAAATACAGATACGAAATGTGCATTTTGATATGATGAAAACGATGCCGAGTTTAGATTTCACGGGAAGACTTCTGTGATTGAGTCAAACATTAAAATATTTTGCTTTTTTACTTACCCATCATACGTAGTATAGGGTAAGTCTTGCAATCGTTTTGAAAATCGAAAAATTTTTTTTGACAGATTTACACGTTTTAGATAGTGAAGATTCCGAAAAACATATTTTTAGAAAAAAATTTCTGCCGTCCGTCTGTCTGTCTGTCTGTCTGTAAACGCTCTATCTCCCGAACAAATTGAGATAGAGACTTGAAATTTTGTATGTAGTTAGTATGTAAGAATGGGACGAACCCTATTTAATATCAGCAACCTCGATTATCCGGAACTATTTTTTTCGGACTCTCGAAAAATTCGTTCTGATGAAAGGTATATAAAAATTTTCGATTTTTTTTGTTCTAAGGAATGGATGTAAAAGGCAATAAAATTTTGCATACAGAACGAAGTCGATCGGTTTATTAGTTGCCGAGATATTTGTAATCTTGTTTTCCACATTCTTCGATTTTTCATGACCCTGTATTTCATTCAAATTTCAATTCAGAAGTATATTTTAATTGAAAATGAGACGCTTAATCCGACGCAGTTAATTGTTAGTTAATAGAATTATTATTTTTGGAGTTATAAGGATGTTTCTTTTACGCAGTTCGGTACTACTTGAGTAGTTTGGCGTTTTATATAATTTGTCGAAATTGGTACATCAGCAGTTCTTTAATATAGCATTAGTATGCATATTAACAATATTTAAATTTTGTTTATGAATTGCAATGCATTGTATAAATAGTTTCACATGTTTTATTTTCATATACATATCCATGATGGGTAAGTATTACGGTGGCCCCCAACGACTAGTTTTCATTTTGGAATACTAGCACAAGAACCTTAATTGATAACTTTATCATAATAACAGATCTTTATTATTTTTACTGCTTACATGTACGATAAAAGTTTACCTTTAGCAATTTCAACAACTGAGTTTCATAGAAATTGTATTTTGTTATTTTGACGTTCAATATCGTTTGTTTAAGAGTTAAACTCACCAATATAAAATGCATTTTTTATTGTAGATAATTTTGTAGGTTTATTATAAGTCAATGAAGCAGTTCCTTCTTAAACATTTTCTTTCGTCAAAATTTGACGGGTTCTACCTTGTAATAGTACAAACCATACATTCCCGTTAAGATTTTTTCCCGAAACTCCATAGGGGACCGCAAACAAATTAAAAAAGAATGAATAGCTTTTGCATAACCCTATCGAAACTAATATAGCAAAAGCGCTCAAACTGTAGATTATGATTAAGTGGCTTATTGTAATAAACTGTGTTCATTTTTATGTCAATAGAATGTATACTCGTAGAAAAATTAAGGTTTTTTATAAAAACAGTCCCAAATTTTTCCAAGATTTTTGCTTATAATTAGCAGAGTTCTTAATATAAAATAATATTAATTTGGGAAAATATGACAACCAACATTCCACACAATATCCCGTAATCAGAATAAAAAATAATAATAATTGTATGAAAAATGGGTAGGTTTATTATATAATTTTTCACTGCGCATGCGTCAACGATATCAAAATTTGATTTGCATATTATGTTAGCTAAATGTATAGAGCAACTTTTTTGAAAGTCACAAATTCATAGCTTGAAAATTCTGAAAGTGATCGTCTATAGAATAGACAAAAAATCCGTTGTTCCCAAAATGAAGCAAAAAAAATGAGGGGTTTTATCCAAATATAGTAGTACGTCCCATATTGTGCATTCTATATTGACACTAATCAATGAATATATGGATACAACACCTCTTGTTTTTGCTTCATTTTGGGAATAACGGATTTTCAACTTATTCTATTCACGATAATTTTCAGAATTTTCAAGCAATGATTTTGAGACTTTCACAAAAGTTGCTCTATACAATTAGCTAACATAATATGCAAATGAAATTTTGATATCGTTGACACATGCGCAGTGAAAAATTATTTAATAAACCTACCCATTTTTCATACAATTATTATTATTTTTTATTCTGATTACGGGATATTGTGTGGAATGTTGGTTGTCATATTTTCCCAAATTAATATTATTTTATATTAAGAACTCTGCTAATTATAAGCAAAAATCTTGGAAAAATTTGGGACTGTTTTTATAAAAAACCTTAATTTTTCTACGAGTATACATGCTATCGACATAAAAATGAACATAGTTTATTACAATAAGCCACTTAATCATAATCTACAGTTTAAGCACTTTTGCTGCATTAGTTTGGATAGGGTTATCCAAAATATATCAATTATTTTTTCATTTATTGACGGTCCCCTATGGAGTTTCGGTTAAAAATCTACACGAAAATGTATGATTTGTACCATTATATTTATACACTTAGAGTTTCGGGATGATTCCTCGTGTATTTTTTGAGATATATAACAAAATGTCTAAATTCGCAAATGGTCGTTCATCAATAGCCACGAAGTGTATTTTTAGGTGCGTTCGAAATTATATAAAAACATATATCACCTATAGTCTTCATTCAATCCGTCCGTTCGACTGTCTGTCTGCATATAACAGAGCAAAAACTACCCAACCGAATAGTTTGAAATCATAATATATAATTTTTGGTAATTTTGTCCAGTCATTTCAAATTTTATGAAAATCGGATTTATAGTTACATTATAGGCAATCAAAAGTATCCCGTTACATGATGGCCAATGGGAAAAAATAGTTTCAAGTTCATTTTAAGGTTCATTTTTACGCTCTTTCGAAAGTAATAAAATTTACATTCTATGAAGTATATTCTAAAATATACATTCTGTACAATCTGTGGTGCAAAGAATATTTGTCATTAATTTACAGGGGCACACAAAAGTATTCCATTACATAATAGTACAGGGGGACCACTGTTTGGGACACATTTAAATCATATTAAACTATTTCACACTTTGCGAAATTGATATTCTTTGCTGAGTTTGTTACAAGCAGAGTTGGGCAAAATACATCGAAAAATCATTTTCGATACAAAATACAAAATACATTGGTTTTGAGAACCTAAAATACAAAATACAAAATACTTTTCAAAAGAAAAAATTCAAAATACAAAATACATGTATTTTCAAAATACATTCAAAATACAAAATACATTTTCAAATTTTGAAAATCTCTGGGTGTTGCAAAGTGCTTTCTCAAAACTGATTAAGTTTTTGAAATTGTAACATAGTTTCCAAAATAAGGAAAACTAGAAAGAAAAATCATGCGTCCAGCATAGATTATGAAACATTTTCCAACACATTCAGAATACTGTAACAAAACTTCATAGTATATTAAAGAGAACGATAATGTCTAAATAAAGAATTTGAAAAGGCGTATAATGCACTCGAAAACCCAATTTCTACTATTGGTATCAATAATAAAAAAAAATATCGGATTTCTTTTTGTGTGTGCGGTTCTGTATATGATTTATGGATTTGTATATACATACTACATAGTATGTTAAAAGTTTTTTCAGTTGAACGAATATTTCCAATTCATCAATTTCCGTGAATTTACCAAATGTACTTGAGCACTTTTGTACAGCCCTGTATAGGATATTTAAAATTTAGATACCCAAAGTCATGTTAAAAATATAGTTAAGGGTGTATTTCGATTCAAACTTTTTGTTTTCCGATTTATTTTTGAATTCACTTTTGCTCTCAAACACATGAAACTCGCAGATTCTCTTATTTGGAAAGTGCACAAGGTGCCGTAAAGGTCAATTCTTTGATAAGTGCACAAAATAATGCAAAAAAAGCAATCAAAAACGGCAATTTGAACCGATTTTTCTGAAACGCAAGATCTGGGAACGAAAATAAGGTTCTTCCTGAGAAGTTAATTTCTTATAAATCAAATTCTAAAGAATTGAGCTTAAAAAGACATCACACGGCACCTTATGCGTCCCTTCAAAAATCCCCTCATCAAATTTCATGTCTCTACTTTTAAAAATATGTCTGAAATTGTATCGGAAAATTTCAAGCTGCTGAAGGTGGAAAAGCGTTTTTTCGAATACACCCTTAAATTTAAAAACGCTTATCATAACTAAAAACGTACTCCTAGCAATTATTATTCATAGCCTTCAAAAGTTTGATTATTATCCAGTTTCTTCTTTAGCCAAATTCTTTCATGCACCCCTGTAAATGAATGTTAAAATGTATGCATATCATATTCAACAGTAATCGTCATGTCGTATACTTCAGTGTTATATATAAATTTCAGCAGATTTAAATTAGTATATTATTATTAAAGTACACCACGAAGAATTTTTTCCCATAGATCATAATGTAACGAAAGTTTTTTGTGTGCTCCTATAAATGAACTGTTGATTCTACACTCTTCATTTTCAATGAACATGCCATACTAATGCGTCCAATAAAATCTTTGAATTTTATGGAAATTGGACAGTATTTACGCGAGTTAGAGCTAGTGTTGAATTCAGGGATTGGCCAGGAGGGTTATCCCTCCCCCGGAAACAATGAAATGCACCCTCAAAAAATTCGAAATTTTGTGCTTTTAATGGTCAAAAATTGCAATTTATCCCCTGGAACTCTATAATGTCACCCCCCCGGGAGCCACAAAAGTCCCTCCCGGAGAAAGTGTCTGCATTCAACACTGGTTAGAGCACGGTCAGACAGACAAGCAAACCGAATTCATGAACACTTTTAAACTTATTAGAAAGTGTTAAAAATGAAATTAAAAAGTGTCAAAATGAAACAAAAAAGAAATCAGTCTAAATTCTAACAGAAAACTCATTTCATACAGAAACAAAAGTATTTTCAAAAAGGGTCGTTTTCACTTTTGACTTTTACTCCCTTTCGGCAACGTACACATGCGGTTCATTTTCGTGTGTATCGAGTAACAAATAAAAAGAATATTGCCCAGTTAAATTTTTAACACTGAGCTCACAGGTTATACGCACTAATTGTATATTACAGCCTTATTTTTTCAAGGAATAATGCACCTCGAAAAAAAATTAAGGGGGGAATTAGCTCCCCCATTTCCATCCTTTATACTTAATGATTGAATTGCCAAAACAAATTAGGGATGCGTCTAATATTAATGAACCTAAATAATAAATTCGAAGAAAATCGGATAATTCTGCATAAAACCTTTTTTATTTAATTTAAGAGGGTTAATCCTCCGTTCTCCTTTTTATACTTAATCATTACATCCTAAAAACTATTCAGGAATTTGCTTTATCAGAAAGAATCTATATCCAAAATTAAAGCAAATCGGGTAATTCTGCATAAAATCTCATTTATCTAATTTAAGAGGGGTAATAATCGCCCGTTCCCCCTCTTTATACGTAACAAAAGAACCCCAAAATTAATCTGAGAAGCCTCTTATCAGTATGAACTTATATCCAAAACTTGAAGCAAATTGATTAATTGCATGAAAAATTCATTTACCTAAATTAAAAGGGTTAGCCCTAGACCTGTTTTTTATTCCTTAACAAATAGATCTCCAAAACAAATCAGAGAAACGCCTTTTCAGAATGAACATAAATCCAATATTTGAAGCTTATCGGTAAATTCTGCGTAAAAAAAACCCTTTTATCTACTTTAAAGGGGGGGGGGGGGTCCCTTCTGTTCCTTCTTCTTTAAACTTAAGCAATGGAAACCCAAAACTAATCATGGAGAAGCCCCATCAGAAAGATCTTCAGCGGTAAACTCGGCGTAAAAAACTCATTTACATACATTAAACGGGTAGGGTTATCTCCTATTCCCATCGTCCATTTATAGTTAACCAATGAACACACAAAACTAATTATGCAGACGCCTCATCAGGATGCCGCCCCATTTATATCTAAAATTTGAAACTGACCTGTAAATTCTGTATAAAAAACCCCAGTTACCCAAATTAAAAAGGGGGTCAACCCCTATTTCCCTCCCCCATTTATGCTTAACCAAGGAATATTCAAAACTGGAGGCACTACATCAGAATGATTTTATATCTAAAATTTGAACAAAATCTAATAATTAAGCATGAAAAATCCATTTATCTAAATTAAGAGAGGGGATTATCCCCCATTCCCCTCCTCCTATACTAACCCAATGAACTCCCAAAATTAATGTGGGAAGCGCCCTTTCACCTTAAACTTATATAACAAATTTGAAGCATATCGGATTTTTTTTTATCATGAGTATCGTGTTAGTATATATGTTGCGGCCAATACCCGAACTGGAAAAGGTTCCTGGCCAGAACCCGAAATAGATGAAATGAATAGCGTATTTCGGGTTTTGGCCGGCCAATTCGCGAACTGGCCGGGAAGCCTTGGCCAACACCCGAACTATGATGCATAGGAACAAGTTTTTTTGTAATTAAGAAAATGTAACATTAAAATGCACAGTAAAAATATCCGCATTGATTATATTGAAACGAAATATTTTTGTGTACCCAACTAAATTAACCAAAAATAGTACACAATTCTCTTTCAATATCGAAATTGACAAACCAAATAAGATGACAATTACAAGTTAACCGGAACCTTTACTCGAGTTAGAGCACGGACAGGCTAGACTATTAGATGACTAGACTATTTGAATTCGTAGACAATTTCAACTATGTTAGAAAGTATTAAGCCGAGTGCCTATATCTATTTCGCGAATTGGCTAATCACATTTGGCCAGTTCGCGAATTGGCCAATTGCACCTGGCCAGTTCGCGAATTGGCCAATTGCATCTGGCCAGTTCGCGAATTGGCCGGCCAATTCTAGAATTGGCCAGTCATTTTTCAACGTTGCTGTCCAATTCGGGAATTGGCCGATTTCCGGTTTTGGCCGCAACATATGTATACAGAACGGGCGGATACGTAAGCTCTCAGGCTTTGATAGCTCGAGAGCTAAAAAGTTATATTTACAAATAAAAACTTTTTTTTTTGACGGTGCAATAGTTTTTTAAAAATTAAAAATTTTAACAATTAAAAAAAAAATGCGCCTTTTTTAGACGATTTTTTCGCTACGCTAAAAGTAATCAAACGTATGTATGTCAACATACCCCTAATATTTTTCAAGCTTCTATCACGAAGAACAATTTTGAAAGTTTTTGACCAGCAGAAATTAGGCCCGGCCCGATCCGAACCTCCAGAAAAAATTAAGGCTCGTTCCCGGCCCAACCCGAGTGCCGATAATGAAAGTCGGCCTAGCTCGGCTCTGCCCGCGGCCCGAATTTGGGCCCAGACCCGGTCCGTGCAGATCTCTATTACACACCATGTCTTATTACAATAAAATTATTCTCTTGGGGGATTTTCATTAGGAAAGTTAAAAGTGTTATTCTTATTTAGCTCTTCACGAGCTTTTATAAATGATAATAGCATTACATTCCTGACGTCTGAAAAAAAAAGAAAGAAAGAAAAGCAATAAGAAGTAAAACTCTTTATGAGTACTTCTTGTCTGTCACGGAACATTTTGTTTTGTAATTCTCGTAGCATAAGTAAGATTTATTACATTATTTTTGCAACAATTCAGCATAAGCTATACATCCTGTTCATTAACAGTGTTTATCATACCACTGGCGTAAAAAGGTGTTTTTGTTAATATCCAGAAACTAATTCAAAGACTAAACAAAATGGAAAGTATTTCCTGTTGCGAATCTTTGATTTGAGGTTTACAGAATTGCAAATTTTGAAATCTACAAAAATGTATTTTGAGAGTATTTTCAAAATACAAAATACTTGGAAAAATCACTTCAAAATACATTACCAAAATACTTTCCCTTAGTCAGTTCAAAATACAAAATACAAATGTATTTTGAAAATGTATTTCAAATACATGTACTTTCGACACTGCCCAACTCTGGTTACAAGTTACTTCCTGTATATTAGAAAGCATATAGTATTTATAGGGATACACAAAAGGTTTTCGATACTATACAATATTTGAGGTTTTGTATACCATTACACCAAGATCTGAATATTATTAAAACTTCTTTATAGTACGAAATCTAAAATAATTTTGCTATATTTGGCGAGCAATTTCCGACTTATTCTTCTTAAACCCTGCTCATGTTGCAGCTATGCTCTTCACATTTATTCGCAAGTAAATAAAATTGACATATATTGTTAGATATATTGTTATTGCCGTTAGAAGGCAACTAACAAGGAAGGTCTCCATTGGGGGCATACTCAGAATTTTTTGAAAAAAATACGAATTAAACTACTCATGTAGGTAATAAAGGATCAGTTAAAATTAGCGGCGGAATTACATTATTAGATATGTAAAAAAAATAAAATAGTTTGGAATAATTGGCGTGAAAAGCTGAAACCGACGCGTGATTTGGCGAGCAGTGCATTTCCTCGCCAAAAGCAGACGATTTTAACAAATCTCAAAATTGATTTTAATTGACTTCACTGTTAAAAATCTGCAGCATTTACTGCAACGTCACTCCACTACTTTTATAGAATATCTCTCTTCTGACCAATGAGAATGCTTTATAGCACAGTGAATTGACCGTGTCATACACTGTTAAAAATCTGCTGCATTTTGTTGCAACGCACTCCACCGCTTGTATATAATATCTCTATTCCAACCAATAAGAAAGCTCCATTTCACGGCCAAGTAACCGTTTTCTATACAAGCAAGGGAGTGCGTTGCAACAAAATGCAGCAGATTTTTAACAGTGTATTTTTCAATTTGGAACAATTTTAATCAATTTAAATTGTGTTTTAAATGATAAAATATGTTAATTTCATTTTGTTATAAGTACATATAAACGTATATGACAAAATTACACTTAAAGTAAAGTAAAAGTGCAAAACTAAAATTACTTAAACTAAACTTATTTAAATAAATTGAACATAGAAAGTTTTCTCTTTAAAAAATATTCGAAGCGTAAAAGCGTATTTTTCATTCGCCAACCGGAGATAAATCGCCAAATAAACGAAATTTTTATTATTTTTTTACGGATGTTATAAGGAGGTTCCGCCGAAATTTTTTTATAAACATATATAACTATATGAGAAGAGCATTCTGTAATTTTTTCAGATTTTTCTGAGTATGCCCGTATGGAGACCTTCCTTGTAAGTAGTGTTTCCTTATTTCCTATAAAAGAGTTGGATCTTTCAGATGACATACATAAAATTTTTAATATAAGTTGATTTTCAAAGACATGAAAATTACAAAAGATGTGCGTATTTTACATGAAACAGAAAAGGTTGTTCGATTCTTCATCATATATATAGTATTTTATGATTTTTTTTTTTACATTTATTCATTCATACAACGCACAATGTTAATATGTCCATCAGATTTGCTGGTTGCGTGAGAAAAATATGAGAATCTTCTTAGTGAAGGATATTTTTATTTGATAATAAATTTCTCTTTTGATAAGATTAAATGCAAATTTGATCAAATTAATTATATACTATCGATTGTTTTCATGTAAGAAGTTGTTAAAAAAAATATGTTACATTTAAGAAGAACTTTTAAATATTATGCAATTTATTTGTACTTTATTTTCGTATCGGGCTCAGGTTCTGATGACACAAAATGCTTCGGGCTCTAGGCGGACTCGGATTTAAGATCGTCAGATTCGGGCAGTCTCTTAGTTCCAATCAGGACCGTAACTAGAAGGGATTAATAGGACGGGTTTAAGAAAATGTAGGGGGAGGGGGTGATATTCTCTCTCTCTCTAACGCAGAAAGATAAATTAGTGCATATTCACACTGTAGGTATTATGTTTCTTATTAAACTGTTGTAATAACTTCATTTCATGCTAAGAAAAGAATAGGATGATGAAAAACTAGAGTTTATAACTAGTGCAGTATTAAACACCATATTAATTTCATATCTGCAAATAGGATGAGCGAGTGTTGAAACACGTATTTTAGTTACAGTTTAGTATTTCTGCAAAACTGTGAAAGGGCTTCAAAATTAAATTAGATTTTTCAATAGAATTTCATTTGGATTTTCGGAATTTAAATTCATTTAGTGATCTGGGATTTTTTTCAGGGGAGGCTCTTTTTTTGGGGGGGGAGGGGAGGGGGAGTTAGCTAAGATCTTTGTTCCAAAAAGTTTGCCCGAATTCACCTCTCAATATTATCCGAGAGTCACAGTGACAGTACATTTGTCATAAACAAATGATAAGTACTACACTCAATACATCCCAATATCATATATCAATTTTATTATACGTTTGGAATGTAGACGGTCACTGAAGTATGTACTTCAATATTTTAGCTGTCATCAGATTTCTTTCCTTTCTATAAAAACCTAAGCTCAGTTACGATCTGAAATATAGAGTTCTTAAAACATTCTTTTTTTACAGATTAGATTAAACGCATAAAAATTATCGTAACAGACAAACAAAACGGACTTTTATCAGTATTCTCGTCTGATCTTAATCATTCAACGAAATGTTGTGGGGAAAACCCAAAATTCGAAATAGAAATTTTTTTTAGACAACTCTCGGAATTTATCTAGTTTACTTTGATATAAAGATTGATTTATCATATAGGTCTTTCAACAGTAACGCATGCATTTAACGAAATATATACACGTTTGTCAATGAAAAATAAGGCCAGTATTGGCGGACTTTCGCCCAAAACTATAACTTTTTTTGGCGGATGGATAGCATTAATCGCACAAGTGCTCTTATTTCAACTTCAACTTTAGTAAAGTACAGTCATGGTTAAAAGAAAAAAAAAATATGCGTTAAACATAAATTGTGAAACACTTCGCAACATTTCCTGAAATTTTTTAATATCCATCCATCAGCCATCATCGGATACATATATAGTACTCCGGAAAGAATATACTCTTTAAATTTTTTGTGTGTCTCTGTAAATGCTATGCACTTCGTATTATGCGTGACTTTATCGTATAACTTATATCAAGCCTCAGCGACGCATATCAATTTTATTATTCATAAAATAGTTTATGTAATTGAAATATGCTGCACACAATCCCTCCCCCCTTTACCATTATGTAATAGAATTCTTTTGTGTGATCCTGTGAGTGAATAATAGCTATTTTTTTCACCGCATATTTGACAGAATGCATATTTTAGAGCACTTCGTAAATGCATGCGATAAATGCAAAGCGCAAATATGATTTTTTTCAAATTTGGCACTGATAGTGAGCTACAGCCAAGAAGGGACCCCTTGTCTTTTCTCATGCTCAATTAGAAGCACTTGTCAAACACTTTTTCATACTTAAACATATATTAATCTTTTTTGTTGCTCACCAGAGCATTTTTTAATACTGTAACGATACATTCAAGTGTATTTCGGAAATATAACTATACATTAAAATGTGCCGCTAAAATATAATTGCACATTCAAGTGTGCCGAGAAAATGTAACCATACATTCAAATGAGCAGCGTACATATCTTTACACATTCAAATATGCCGCATTCAAATGTGCCGTTATAATAAAATTCCAAATAACGTATACACTCGTTGTATAAATCGACCCTCTCCCCCTAATTCTTAAGCAAAATTTCGAAAAAAAAACTTAATTTTCGTGTGCAAGTCCAACCACATTTTTGGTAGTAAGTTTAAAAAAAGAATGTAATCGAGGATAAATATTAATATATTTTTTTAATTAGTAAACTTTTTTTTACGTTTCTAATAATTTTTTTAATTCATTGTTTTAAAACTATAATCATGTCAAACTGAAGAAGTTTAAGCTATTTTGAAACCTATTCACATCAATTCAATGATACTTAAAAAGAAAAGATTCTTTGAATCCTTATTTACGTGGATAAACAACTTTTTATTAGCCTGCTTAAATATAGTACTTTTTTATATTGCAGGACTTTCAGGAAAGATATCTAGAAGCATTCTCAAGTTGAACTCTTTTTTAATAAGGGGATTAAAATGTTGAAAAGAATGACCCTGTATTGAAGGGAATTCTATCCATGAGAAAATACAGGGTGATTATAAAAAATCCATTTTGACATTTAGGCTCCTAACTATCATACCGTTCGCAGAAACTGAATGAAATTTTGGGAAAAGATATTTTGAGGTATGCGCTCAAGAATGATATGGAAAACAACAGTATCCCTCAAACAGTTACGGTTACAGTGAGAAAATTTCGAAAAAATTAAATGGCAACACACTGTTTATTGTATTGGAATGTGATCTCCATTGTGAAAAACCCATATAGCGTTGGAACGGCAACTGCAGCATGAAAACCAGCCGCAGTAGATAGGCTAAAAGTGAGGACAACCGATAAGGACAGATGCAGCATAAAATAAAGCATTTTATTGTGTTTCACAAATTTTCCACATGACCTCCTTCATATACGATAAGACTTTGCATGCAGCAGATGGTGGATAGCACTACAGTACGTACCATAGCAAAAGGAATCTCTTGAATCGTTCTGATGGCATCTTTCAAATCAGATGCGGTTTGAGGACGAAAAGGATACACTTTGGATTTCAGATATCCGCACAGCCAGAAATCCATTGGTATCAGATCAGGAGACCTTGGTGGCCACAGGAACGGGAAATGACGGGAGATAACTCTGTCACCAAACTGTTGACTTAAGACAAACTTTTGACAGAAGAGTCGACATGTGGAGGAGCACCACTTGCATCCACACAATTTCAGATATAGCATTTTTCCGTTGCAATGCGGGAATCGCGTAACGAGTTAACGTGTCCAGATAGCGATCACTAGTTACTGTACACGTTTGCAGATTACCGGCAATAACCTCTTCAAAAAAGTAAGGGCCGAGGACGAACGTACCGTAATTTCGGGTGTATACGCCGAGGATCAAACAATTCTTTTTGGACCCAGAAATATTATTTAGTGATTGAAGACAAATATTTACGGCGATCTAACTAGTTATATTTGTTTCTTAAAAAATTCTGGGTCGAAAAAGAATTGTTTGATCTGCGGTTTATACACCCGAAATTACGGTACTCGTTATACCACACCACACAGTCACTTTTTCCTCGTGTAATGGACGGGGAAGCACATCATGTGGATTATTCTCTGCCCAGTGCACACAATTTTTTGAATTCACGTTACTCGTTAACAAAAAATGCGCTTCATCTGTCCACAGAATGCGCAAAGGCCAGCTGCTATCTTCATTGTACCGGATAAGAAATTGATTTGCAAAATCCAATCGTAATTGATAGTCTCCTGCTTCCAACATCTGGACACGCTGGAATCGATACGAAAACATGTTTAGAACAGAGCGCAGAATCTTGCGTACAGTTGAATTCGGCATATTCAGAACACGCGAAACACAGCGTGCAGTTGCGGGACGAACTGTGGTTATGGTTTGACGAACTTCTGCAACAGCTTCACCAGGAACGGAAGGTCTTCCAGACCGAGTTCGATCGCATGTGCAACCAGTTTCTTCAAATTTACCAATCAAGTCCCGTACAGCTTTGACAGTGCACAGGCCTCGCCGTAACCCATGGTTGCGATGGTAAACACGCAATGTCTCTGCGGCATTTTGTCCATTCAGGTAATAAATCTTTACGATTTCCCCACTTTCTTTCCCTGAAAGCGGCATCTTGTTTGGAATGGCAGAAGGCAACATACGCGGCTCGCATTTCGCAGAGCCTCTTCTTTCACCTAGCGTAACGACGTCAATCATGACTGTGTCTTACTAAAACTCGAAATTTGTGTTTCTTGGTTTCTTCTTCTCATTTTGTGGAAATCAAATCAGGCTGGGATATCAGCCAAAGAAACGATGTGACGTGTGACGTACATGAAACGAACATTAATGTTCTGGTGCACGGCAAAGTCCTTTTGAATTTTTCCTTGCCTAGTTCCAGTGATTTTCATGATACAGTTGCCATTCCAACGCTATTTAGGGGTTTTCACAATGGAGATCACATTCCAATACAAAAAACTGGATGTTGCCATTTGATTTTTTCGAAATTTTCTCACTGTAACCGTAACTGCTTGAGTGACACTGATGTTTTCCATATCATTCTTGAACACATACCTAAAAATATCTTTTGCCAAAATTTCAGTCAGTTTCTGTGAATGGTATAATAGTTAGGGGCACAAATGTCGGGATAGTTTTTTTTATAACCACCCTGTAGGTGCAGAGAAATTACAGAAACATTATTATTTTTTTTAACTATTTGGAAAGTAGTTGTTGTCCTCGATAGAGAATTGGAAAATCTAAAGTACATCTGAATCTTTTTATTGGTTGAATTCCGCAACTTTCTTTTTATTTTATTCGTTTTCTGATTGGTCAATGCTTAATGTCCAAAAATGGAATACTTCTGCTTTTTATTTTATTCGTTTTCTGATTGGTCCATATTTTAATGTCCAAAAATGGAGTACTTCTGTTGCCACGATGACAAAAAAAGTAATAAAAACTTTAAATAATAACAATAATTTGAAAACAAATTGTGATACAGATTTCAAACAAATTTCATTTAAAAGTGGATTTTTTTCTTTACTCAACGGTACAAAAGTTAAAAATGTGTGATGTTTAGAAATTTAAAAATTTGTAATTCCGAAAATTGTAAAACTGAAATTTCATTTTAAAAATTTTTATAATGTTTAATCCATGTCGTCTGTCTGAACTCCATCAAATAAAAATGCACACGTTAAACAGTTAATGTTGTATATATATAAATTACAAGTTTTTTTTTTTATCATTTGTCTAGGAATATTAATGTTTAATGCATGCCGTACGTAATAAATGACTCGTTATGATCATCATAAAAATGATGTTTATTGTTATTATTAATTTAAAAAATAGAATTTATTTATAAATCTTTAAAATTTTAATCTTTAGAGATATCATTTTCGAAATAGTCGTTGTAATTTGTTAAATTACAATTTTGTTACTTTTTGGTGACCTAATTTGATGTCAATTTGATATGTAACAATGTTTTTTTCCCGTCAATTACAAAGAAATGACCACTGTCCACTTTTATCTTTCTCCCCAAACTAGACACGCATTCTGATTACTTAACCCTTCACTGCATAATGTGCCACATCTACAGGGTGTTCTAGAAAAGACTCCCCAACTATGAAATGACATAATTTCGAAACACTGAGAGATAGAAGTGTGAAACAAGTTGAATGTTAGACAGATAGGTCTGGAATTTTTTATACATCAATTTAAAAAAATAGTTCCAATATTGGACACGAGAGGGCGTTGCAATCACAAAGCTGTGTCTTTGAAATAGTTCCAGAAAGTGAGCTGTTTGAAGTGAGACAAAAATCACATTACAATGGTTTCCATATGGTTATCTTTTTCAGCAACAACTGGACGCAACCTAAAGGTAAAATTCGAAATCACTTGTTGCAATACTTCAACTGAAATGGATGCACTTGCCTCACAGATAATTTGTTCAAGTTGTTCCAATGTTTGGGGATTCTAAGAATAAACAGCGTCCTTCAAGTAACCCCACAACCGCACGTGTCAGCAATGAAACAGAAATTTCTGTACTTCTGAGTACAGTTTAAGGCTCCATGTGCTTGTGCTGTCACCTATTATCCAATTTTGGAACTATTTTTTCAAATTTGTGTATAAGAAATTCCAGACCAATCTGTCTAACATTCAACTTGTTTCACATTTCTATCTCTCACAGTTTCGAAGTTATGCCATCTCAAAGTTGGGGAGTCCTTTCTTGAACACCCGTAGCACATATCCAAAAATACTGTAAATCTCATTGTGCCAAAAATTAAGCCAATAGGATCGCTGTAACTGATCAAGAACAGTCCAAAGAATGTAATAACACTTATTTTGTCCATTTTAAAAAGCTGCATTAGACAAAAAAAAAAAAAAAAAAAAAAAAAAAATTGTTTTTCGGGGAAAAAAAATCGATCAAGCCATTGAGGCATAATTTACTTTTATTATTTTTACTGGATACTTAAATTATTAATGTAAGAAAACTGCAGAATGTATTAAGCAGGTAAAATTACTTCATTTAAGACAATTTAATTGTAAATTTATAGCAATGCAATATTTAACCCCTTCGCGACGGGATACTTTTACGACATTTTTAATATTTTGTTACCGGTTTTTAAAAACAGAAATTTGTGCCATATTGAATGGAGAAAATGCTCCGATTAAATAAGTCACATTTTACAGTAAAATTTTACTGGTGGGGATAAAAAAGGATTCTTAAGCTTTTTTGAGGTACGTATACGTGTCGCTCGTCCCCAAAGGGTTAAAAACCTTGATTGTCTAAATAGGATACATGCCATAAAAGATTAAATTTTAGTTGAAAAATTGAAAATTATTATTATTATTATTATTTTACTATCTTTACCATTATTAGACCAATACATAAAATTCAATTTTTTTTCATAAAAATTGAAAAAAAAATCGTGCAGTGAAAGGAAGACTTGGCCATTCGCTCTTTATTTGCGAAAAAAATATTTATTTATTTTCACTGCCTCGTGTATAAGTCGACCCTTCATTTTAAATTCTAAAATTTTGCCTAAAATTCCTCCACTCATTTTAGCTTTGGAGCATTTTGTAAATCATGACTCACATCATTATGCTTGTCATCACTGCAAGTACTTCGTGTGAAATTGCTATCAAAGTAATCTGAAATTACTATCAATGCTACAACGTACATCCTTTCTGGAAGTAAACAGATAAAGAGCCGGTGGAAAAACCCAAAGGAAAACCTCTGTCATGGAAAAACCCAAGGATATATTTTATTTATCAGACATCGTATTACTAAATTTAGGAGCTTCATTGAACTTCATTTATTCCGTTATCACAAGAAGCAGCTTTGGCGATAAGTCGCCAAGCTAGGGCCACTCATCCCCAATTGTGGCGCAATCCCATATTTTCCATCAGTTTTGTATATTTATTTTTTATACAGTCGAACCTCTATATAACGAAACTCCATACATCGAATTTCTCCATATAACGAATTTTTAGTAAGAACGGTCCCCTTTTCGCATGATTACATTAAAAACAGACTCTATATAGCGAAATATCTATCTCCATATAACGAATTTTTTCATAAATTGATCTTAATTTATTCAGTTTTAAAAAAGCTTCGAAATCATATGGAATCAATTTTCCATCACTTATTTTTGATTTATCGTTCAGTGGAGAGGTTTTTTTTTTTTAATAAATATTACTTCTCTCCTTATTCTTTAAATCTAACAAGTTCATCCCACGTCCCAAACACCTTTCAACATCCTTCTCAAAACACAGTCAATTGAATTGTTACACATATAAGAGAGGAATCAATGAGAGCACATAAGAGAGACCTTCAAATGGAGGAAAATATCAACTACAATTTTTCATTCCTTGCTAAAAATTGAGAATTTTTTTTGAGAGCGTAACAATTGTAATTTTAAAATCAAAACAACAAAAAATTACAGATTTCTTCCCCTGAAATTTATGTAAGTCTTCCTCATTTGATTTTCATTAAGGTTTCAAATAAATGTCTTTTCTCTTTTTTGAAACTGCTTAAATAAGTAAGAAATAAAATGTTAGGTTAATATATACTTTTAAACATTTCAAATTCTTAATTAAAAAGATCAAAAATAATATTTGTTCAAAATTTACACATTAAATACTATTTTTAACATCATACTCTATACATCGAATTTCTCTATATAACGAATTTTTTACTGGAACGATGGATTTCGTTATATAGAGGCTCGACTGTATTTACCAATATATTATTTGTTTACTAAAGCAGTAGTGTTCCCGGTCTCTACTCTTTTTGGTGCCAGGTCTAGTAACTACTCTTTATGGGCCAATTTGGGGATTTACTTTTTTTTTTTTTTTCTAAAGGACCTAACATGTTTCTTTTCTGTACAGAACCGGGACTGTCTTGAAACTTTAGCCAGTAGGGAGGTGCTAAGGGGGCTCATCCCCCTAAAACATTTTGAGCCTCCCCTGGAAAAAATTCCAATGTAACCAAATGAATTTCTGTTCCGAAAATCCAAATGAAATTTTTTTTTTCAAAAATCTAATTTAGTTTTTAAGACCCTTTTACAGTTTTGCAGAAATACTAAATTATAACTAAAACAAGTGTTTCAACACTCGCTCATCCTACTTGTCCATATGAAGCTAATATGATGTTTAATATTGCCTTATTTATACACTCGAATTTTTCATCATCCTATTCTTTTCTTAGCATAAAATAAAATTATTAAAACAGTTTAATAAGAAACATAGTACATACAATGTGAATATGCACTAATTTATCTTTCTGCGTCAGAGCAGAGAGTTAGAAAGAAAATATGATCTTCCATTCCTAAATTTCCTTGGACCCCCCCCCCCCCCCCCCGCCCCAACTACCTATTATTCACTTCTAGCTATGGCCCTGTGTCCTGGTCTTCACGAACCAAAATTTTTAAACCTAGTTTTTACTCATAATCATTGTCTCGGCGTAACCTGATTCGCACAAAAGTCAGCAAAATTAGTCCTGACCCATTTTTTCCCCCCAAAAAACGCATATGTATTTAAATCGTCATTATTCTACAATTAAATCTTTATTAAAATTTATTCTTTTCAAGGAATAGTAGATATCTTTGCTTATTAAAATATAGCTAAATTAAAATATCGTAAAATGTGTGAAAAACAACTTGCCTATGACGGAATGCTTTTTTAAACTGAAAAACATGTTTATTCATGCAAAATTAATTATATTAATACTCTAGCTTATACAGGTTCTTTTTTTTTTTTTTTTTTTTTTTTTTTTTTCTATCCGGTCTAGCTTTTCTCCACACAGGGCTAAATAGTTGGGAATTTACTGCATTTCAAAACAGAAATTATAGAATAGAAGCGCATCCCAAGAAGGATGCAAAAATTAAAAGAAACACAACAGTAAATTAACCCTTTAAAGGGCAAGCAACTGTGTTTCTGTTTCTATAATGTCGAATTCATACCAGAATTTTCGAAAAGTTTATTTCAAATTAAGAAATAGTAATATAATAACTTATTTTCACCAAAGTTATAAAAGTAAAATTTAGTTAAAAGTTTCTGGAGCAAGTCTTCATTAAAATTAGACATTCTCAAAAGGTTAAAACCATTCAGCAAAAAATAGAATTTAAAGAGACTAATTCTATGAGTAAAATACATTAAAAACTATTGCCATAGACTATATTAAAATTTTTATTCAAAACATTTTAAATACTTTAAAACATACTTAAAATGGAAAACAATAAAATTGCACCATGTTAGTCTTTTTTTCAAATCATCATAGAATATTACAAAGATAAGTAAATTTGAACATTAACTTCACATCGCAAAATACAAATCATATTTAATATTCAACAGCTGCATTAAATGTCATGGTGTATATACAGGTTGTCCATAATTTTTTAATGGTTCTGACTAAGTACGGAGACATTTTTTTAAAACTCTATTTTTGACACATTTTTTTGTATTTTTCAGTGTAATCTAACATAGAATAAAAAAATTACAATATACAAATACATAATACCTAAGCAACTTTTTAAAACTTTGAAGAATTTTGGTCAATTTTTGGCATAAATAATACCAAAAATTGACCAAAATTATTCAAAATATGTAAAAATGGCTCTAGCTCTAAAAAAAAAGAAAAAATGCATATAACACAAATCTTTTTTCCAGCTATGCATATTATACACTTTTAAATGTAGCAAAAAAAAAAAAAAAAAAAACTAGTCAAGATACGGAAATCTAAAAAAAGATACAGCTGATTGTATACAATTATATGGAAAATTTCAGTAATATTACATGTAATTCTTCATAAAAATAGCTATATATCAACAAATAAGTCATTTAGAGCTCATCTTTAGTTCTTTACATGCCAGACATTATAGAAAAGCTATACAAAAAATTTCATGGTTACAGGATAATAAATTTTTAAGTTAGAGCAATAGTGGTTTACCTTTTCTGATGAAAATCTAATTTTTTCAGAAAACACATTTAAAATTTTCAACTTCGGTTTAAATTAGTGTTGTCTATTTTTTTTTTTTTTTTTTTTTTTTTTTTTTTTTTTTTTTTTAAAGAAAGAAAAAAAAAAAAAAAAAAAAAAAAAAAAAGCTCTTATTTCATTTTTAACAGGTGTACAGGAAAATTAAAAACAGATTTAGAAACAGAAATGTTCATTCTATAAAATATCAAATGAAAAAAATTGCAAAGTATCATCGAAGTCGGCATCTGAAACATATGAGGACACCTTAACTAAAATTCTTTATTTTTTTTTTAATTGTAGAAAAATATTACAAATTCTGTAAATAAACATGACAATTATGGATTCTGCAATTTAAATATTAATTAGAATTTTTTTAAAAAATCTGAAATAGCAATGGAAGATTATTTCAAAAAACCAGAAATAATTGAAAACTAGTTGAAAAATTCTTTCATACATTATATATATCCTGATATCTTATTTTAGCACTTTTGAGTTGTGCTACTATTGTAAGTAATGAATGACAACTTTATTTCCTTTAATGTGTATAGAACATAACATTTCAGACTCTTGGAATTTCACTAAATTTTAGTAGAAGAATGAGATTATGGACTATGTAAAAGTTAACAGACCGGCAGCACAGACAATCACCTCATCGAGTTCACAGATGAAAATCTAGAATTAGTTAAATCTAGATTCGCATAATAAAATTCAATTGGTCTATCAAGTCATATCTTGGTGGAATATGCCGAAAAACCCAATTTGAACAGTTGACTCGTGGAATTACCATTATGTTTTTCCTGCTTCAATCTGCCATGTTTTCATACTTTTGGATACAAAAAAAGCACAATGGTAAACTTATGAGTCAACTGCTGAAATCAGGTTTTTAAGTATTTTCCACCAAGATATGACTTGAAAGACCAATTGAATTTTAATATGCGAGACAAGATTTAACCCTTTATCTACTGAATTATTTATTAAGAAATTGCTTTACCTCAATTATTATCTTCCTTAATAGCTGAAGATATACGGGAGTTTCTAAATAAATATAATACAAAATTTAGACATTGTTTCATTAAAACTGATTAAAAATATCAGTTGTAATAACCTTTTTTTTTTTTTTTTTTTTGTAAAATATTTACAAAAATAATCAGATTAATTAATGAAAGATACTCTTGTGGAAATATCATAATTGTTAAAAAAGCATTATTTAAATGTATTATGAGGCTCTCTGTAAACAGAAAGAATTTTGCAATAAAAATGTTTCATAGAATATTTTTTAAAAGCTATATTTATGCAAATGATTATGAACATCACTGTTTTTTGTAAATATTTAGCTTCGACTGTTTCTCTAACCTTTCTAAATTTGATAAAGCTACGTATTTTGTGTGGAAAGAAAACTAAACTTTTCTTAATAGACCGAGCAAATAAATTTTACATTAAATTTTCTTCAATGATATTTTAAAGTACTGTCACAGTGCATAAAGGGTTAATTGGTTTTCATCTGTAAACTCGATGAAGTGATTGTCTGTGATACCGCCTTCCGGTCAATAAGTAATTGACCATCTTTTAATTTTCAAATTGAGTTTTCTTTTTAACACTTTCAACATAGTTGAAAAGTATGAATAAATTCAGTTTGTCTGGCTTTTTACCAGATTTCTGCTTATTACCAGAAACGCTAAATGGGAATTAACTGTGGAAACAAATCACTAATATCAAAAGAATTTGGATATTTTTCAGATTATAGCTACTAATATTTGCTGCAATTGAATTTTGAAATGCGTTACGTATTTTCCAAAACTGTTTACTTAGCCATCTTTTGCCTTGTTTAATACTTAAGTTCTATTACAGTACATTGAATGTATTCGAAACTATGCTTGATTTTTCTTTGTTTTGTCAAGATTTTGAAAAAATTACAAAATGTACTTTCCTGAAGTCTTAAAATAATTAGAAACTAAAGGGAAAAAAAAAAAGACTCTTTTTTTTTTTTTTTTTTTTTTTTTTTTTTTTTACATTCATTTTTATTTTCTTCTATCTTTACAAAAAAAAATTTGGGTTCGTAAAAAATTTTGAAATACAGTTTTATACAGATTTACATGTTTTAGGGGTCAGAGAACCCCAAAAGCATGTTTTTATAAAATGTCTGTCTGTATTTGACAAAAATTTTGTGGGCGCTCTATCTCAAGAACTAATGCACAGAATTTCACAAAACTTTAGATTTTGTGAGACCTTGATATGAACTAGATCTGATTAGTTTTTGGTGTATATCGCTCAACAAGTGGCAGTACTACGCTTCATTATTTACGATTTCCACAATAGTCATATCTGAAGAACTAGAGCATGCATTTTCATAAAACATTTAATTTAGTCAGTACTTAATATAACATGGTGCTGGTTAAGTTTTAGAGCAAATCGCTCAACAAGTGGTGCTCCCATGGTGCAAAATATTCATTATTATTACAACAGCTCTATCTTAAGAATTAATGCATGAAATTTTCTAAAACTAGGCAATGTCAAATCAACCAAAAAAATTCAATATTCAACCTGACCATTTCCGATTTTTATGAAACTGCTAGGGATCATTCTCTATGATGATATAAAGTAGAGCATATTTTTATTTTTTGTTTATCGCTTTAAATTTTTATAAAATTAATTAGATTTTGAAAAATCATCATTTTTTGACTTGCATAAATATTTTCAATTTTGAATTTCTCAAGTTCTATCAAACATAGAAAATTTTACGACCACTCATTTCAAAGAGGAGTTTATAAGGTTTAATTTGATATGCAAGTCGACTATGTATAATTAAAATAAGTAAAATTTTAATTTTTTTTTAAATTTTAAATTAAAAAAATTTTTAGATAGTCATTTTTAAAATTTTTGAAAAAATTGTATGTTTGTTGTAATATTATAAGCTTTAAATTCTGAAATTTTTAGTGTGGGATCTCAATGGGATCAGGAGTTATGAAATAAAAGCTGAAAATTACCATACAAGTCATAAATAAATAACAAAATAGACAGAATTAAATTGCTATTTTTATGGTAATTTTTGCTTTTATTTAATAACTCCTGATCCCATTGCGATCCCACTCTAAAAATTTCAGAATTTAAAGCTTATAATATTACAACAAACATACAATTTTTTCAAAAATTTTAAAAATAACTAACTAAAAAATTTTTAAATTTTAAATTTTAAAAAAATTTAAATTTTATTATTTTAACTATACATAGTCGACTTGCATATCAAATTAAACTTTATTAACTCCTCTTTGAAATGAGTGATAAAAAAATTTTCTATGTTTGATAGAACTTGAGAAATTCAAAATTGAAAATATTTATGCAAGTCAAAAAATGATGATTTTTCAAAATCTAAATAATTAATTGTATAAAAACTTAAAGCGATAAACAAAAAATAAAAATATGCTCTACTTTATATCATCATAGAGAATGATCCCTAGCAGTTTCATTGAAATCTGAAAAGGTCAGGTTGAGTCACTGGTTGATTTGGCATGGAATGACCCACTACAGATTCAGTAAGTCCCTAATATAGATAAGTGTTGTTTAGTTTTTAGTATAAATCGCTCTCCAGATGGTGCTGCCACGCTGCATTTTTCATAATTTTGCAATAAATGTATCTCAAGAACTAATGCATGGATTTCCATCAAAATTCAGATTCAGTTAGTACCTGATAAAAAATTGATCCTGATTAGTTTTTGATGTACATCACCCAACTTGTAACATTGTTATGCAATTTTAAGATTTTGCAATAGTTTTATCTCAAAAACTAATGTACAGATTTTCATCAAATCTCAGATTCAGTAATAAGTTGACATAAATTGTTGCTGACTAGATTTTGGTTTAAACCACCTAAGCAGTAGCGCTGCTATGCTGCATTTTTCAGAAAGTATTAACAGGCATAAGATAAAAGAAAGTTTTTGGATGGCCCCAACTGACTAAATTTTAAAATTATCTTAAATAGACAGTTCAGGAGAGGGAAGCGGGTGAAGTCCCTGATGAAAAGAATTATAAAAAGTTCCTATTCTTTATTTTGAATGAAAACGCAATAGCTTATTTTGGGATTATTTGTTCCATTTCTATATTGATTATGTGCTTGATCTTTCATGTGGGTTTTGACAAAAAAAATTCTTAGCTCAGTTTATTTCATGTTTATAACTTCCAATGGAAAGACAGAGGTGATTGTGACTGAGAGTGAAAAACCCTGAAAATTATCGAAGAAAAATATACAAATTCGAAAGGTCTCATTCAAAATATTTAAAACAGAAAAAAAAAAAAAAAAAAAAAAAAAAAAAAATTATGGAGTAGAAAAAAAAAATTGGGGGAAAGTAAACATATATATGTATATATATATATATTGTTTTGGTAAAAATCGTCTGCTTTCATTTATGTGAAAAAGCTCCAGTAAGAAATTGTATTATTCGTTATCATGGTAATTTATTCTTTTTATTTTCATGTTTTTGGCAGCATTCTGTGGTTTGTTTTTAAGTTTTGTTTTTATTCGAATGTAAAAAGATGATGGAATGTTGATAGCCGACCAATGGCTCGCATATTTCAGTGTTAAATAAAGCGCATCTACAGCCCATATTTGTTGTGTTTAAGAACCAGCGTGTGTTGTTTTTATTAGTGTAAAATCCGCTAAGACCATTTTTGGTACTACGAACATTTTTGGTCCGTCGAGCCGGAGCTAGTGAAAATTATCAGTGTAAAAAAAAAAAAAAGAACATTTTTCCGAAATCCTTTTCAATGTTGACATTCATAGCAAGGGAAAAAAGAGAAGGTGAGTTAATTTGGCATTCGATTTTGTGTATAAAAAAGAATTAGTACAATTTAGAATTACTTTTATTGGTTTAATGTAATAAAAATGACTGACTTGAACACTTTTAAAACTAAACGAGCTGCTTTACGCAGAACTATTACAAATTATATTAAAAAAATTGAAAATATTATTGCGGTTGATGAAATTAATGTGAATGAATTAGAAGAAAATCTTGAGTTGTTAAAACAGAAGGAAACTGAGTTAAAAAAGATTGATAGAGAAATAGAAATTTTAATTAAAGATCATAAACAGTTAGAAAGCGAAATAGACGGTGCTCAAGAAATTTTAGATAAAATTGATTTATGGAAATTTAAAAGTGAAAAAATATTAAAAATTCAAAATGCTCAGTTAAATAAAAGTGAAAATAAATCTAGTGTAGTTACAGAGCAAGTTTTTGAAAATGTTAAACTGCCAAAATTATCCTTACCTACGTTTGGAGGTAATATAACAGAATGGATAGGATTTAAGGATCTTTTCAATGCTTGCGTAAATAGCAATAAAAATATTTCAAATGCCCAAAAACTGCAATATTTGAAGGCTTCATTAAAAGGTGAAGCATATCGCATCATCCATTCTATTCAAATTTCGGATTCTAATTTTGAATTAGCATGGAATTTGCTAGATGAAAGATATTGAAATAAGAGAGAGCAATTTTTTGCGTATATTAAACAATTTCTGAGTTTACCTACACTTCAAACAGAATCAGCTATTGCTATTTTAAATTTAGTTGACAATGTTAATGAAATAATTCGCTCGTTAGAAATATTGGACCAACGCATTGATAAATTTGGGGATACATTAATGACATATTTAGTTTTGCAAAAATTGGATACTTCTACAAAATTATGGTGGGAACGCCAGCTTAAAAGCAATGAGATTCCGAAACTTAGTAATTTAATTGAATTTCTTAAAAATTACGCAAGAACTCTTCAGAATAGTAAACTAGCTGTAAATAAGGTATCTAAACCTACATTTCCGAATAAGAATAATACTTTTGGAGCTACCTCGGTTTGTGGTTATTGTAAAGAAGATCATAGCTTAGCTAAGTGCTCAAAATTTCTTAATTTACCTGTGCAACAAAGAATAGAATTTGTAAAGCGAAATTATTATTGTTTCAACTGTTTATCTAACATGCATTTACTCAACAAATGTAAGAGCCTTAATACGTGCCACCATTGTTTTAAGAAACATCACAGTATTTTGCATATGGTAGATTATTCAAGGAATAAGAGTCGTTCAAATAGTAGTATGTCACCACATGCACAAGAATTTGTCCTTCAAAAAGTTGAGTCAGCAAATGAGAATGTGTCGTCTACAGTGTGTGCTTTCCATTATGAGTCAAACACAAAGAGTAATCAAAAGACTCATATTTTGTTACGTACCGCATTAATAAAAGTTCAAAATTATAAACAAGAGTTTGTAAAATGTAGATGTTTGTTGGATACAGGTTCTCAAAGATCATTCATTTCTCGAGAATGTGTAAACAAATTAGGATTAAAAGTGAAAGACAGTTCTATTTCTGTCTCATGTTTAGGAACATTTAATACTGTGAGTGATGGAGAAGTCGATTTATTATTCACTTCTCACTTCAAAAGTGATCTCAGAGTATCCACATCAGCGTTCGTAATGGACAAAATCACAGATACCATTCCCTATGTGTCTTTGCCTTCAAACATTTGCGATAACTTCAGTGATTTAATGTTAGCTGATCCATTATTTTATAAATCACAAAAAATTGATATTCTTTTTGGTGTAAATGTATTTATGCATTTAATGACTGGGGAACTTGTTAAACGTGAACCTAACCTTCCATTTGCCTTAAATTCGAGACTTGGGTGGATAATCTCAGGTACTACAAATTTTGAAACGCTAGCAAAGGATCCAGTACATGTAAATCATTTAAGTACAAAAACTGATGAGCTAATAAATTCATTTTGGGAATTAGAAAAAATTCCAAATGTGCCACTTTTAACACTTGAAGAAAAACTTTGGGAAAAACATTTTGAAAATTCTCATTTTAGAGAAAAATCAGGTCACCATTCAGTCACATTACCATTTAAACATGATCAAGATAGTCTAGGTGATTCTCGTCAAATGGCGTATAGAAGATTTCTTTATCTTGAGAAAAGATTAATATCCATGCCAGAAATTTGTGATCAATATGTTCAATTTATGAAAGGATATTTAAATTTGGGGCATATGGATCTTATTTCAAACAGAGATCATGGATTGGAGAATAAACATTATTACATCCCACACCATTTTGTCTTGAATAATTCTAGTTTAACTACCAAATTAAGAGTCGTTTTTGATGCGAGTGCTAAAACCACAACAGGTGTTTCTTTAAATGACACTCTAATGATAGGTCCTAAAACACAAGATGATTTAATTTGCATTTTATTGAGATTTAGATTTCATAATATTGCAATAACAGCTGATGTAAGAATGATGTATAGACAAGTAAAAATTCATGAAAATGATAGGGATTTTCAGAGAATTTTATGGAGAGATAGTCCTGAAAAACCAATAGAAACTTATCGCTTAAATACAGTAACATACGGAACTGCGGCTGCACCATATCTTGCAACAAAATGTTTGAATCAGTTAGCAATGGATGAGGGTCTTAATTTTCCAAAAGCGAAGACTATAGTTTTAAGAAATTTTTATGTTGATGATGCGTTAACCGGTGTTAAGAGTAGTCAGGAAGGTACGGAATTGATAAATGAATAGCAGAATATGCTTGGAAAAGGTGGTTTTGAGCTACATAAATGGTGCACAAATGAATTATCACTGTTGAAAAACGCTGAGTTTACAAACATAAGTAATGATAATATACATAATATAGTGGGCAATAAGGCCATAAAAGTTCTAGGAGTTGAATGGCATCCTCATAATGATATATTCAAATGCAATTTCAGTGATATAGATTATCAAAATGTCCCTACTAAAAGAATTATTTTGTCATATGTATCAACGCTTTTTGATCCTCTAGGGTGGATTGCACTTTTGTAATTTTAACTAAAATTATTCTTCAGCAGCTGTGGAAATTACAATTATCATGGGATGATCCAGTACCAGAAATTATTAATTAAAAGTGGAAAATTTTGTGCCATGAAGTCAAACTCTTAAATTCCATATACATATATACCCAGAAAAGTTATCTTGCCCAATTATTCTCGATGTGAACTTCATGGATTCTGCGACGCTTCAGAAAAGGGTTATTCCGCCGTTATTTATGTTAAAACTTGTAATAACTCGTACATTGATGTGAAACTTTTAGCAGCAAAAACTCGAATGGCACCTTTAAAGCCCATCACGATTCCAAGGCTCGAATTATGTTCTGCAGTATTACTGACACATTTAATACAAGCTGTTAAATCAGCATTACATTTAAAACCAGATTTAGTGCGCGCATGGAGTGATTCAAAAATTGTGTTGTCATGGTTAACATCAGATCCTAAAAGATGGCAAGTATTTGTAGCCAATAGAATTGCAGAAATTCAATCCATATTACCAGCTGAAAATTGGAGCCATGTAGATGGAAAGGAAAATCCTGCTGATTGTGCATCTCGTGGATTATTTCCAGCAGAATTACTGTCTCATGAATTGTAGTGGAATGGACCACCATGGTTAAGAAGCAGTGAGGTTCCAGTGAATAAACCTATTCCCATAAATGAAGAAGATTTACCAGAAGCACGGAAAACATCATCACTTGTAATTTCTGAAACTGCAAAGGAACTTGATATTATATCGAAAATATCCTCATTTCCAATGTTGCTTGCATGGATATTGAGATTCATCTCCAACTTTAAGGTAACACGTCCAGAAAGAAATACATCCTTTTTATCAAGCAAAGAAATTCAAGCCGCAACACGTTGCATTATTAGAATAGTTCAACAGATGAACTTTAGTAAAGAAATCCACTGTTTAGAAACTGGAAAAGAATTACCTGGAAATAGCAGTCTCATTTGTTTGTGTCCTATTTTAGATGATGACAAAATATTGAGAGTCGGAGGGAGATTGAAAAATGCACAGCTGTCAGAGAATGAAAAACATCCAATCTTACTATCATCAAAGCATCATGACTAAGATCATAATTCAACATTTTCACGAAAAATACTTACATGCAGCTCCAGAACTTCTTCTTTCGTTAATTAGTCAGAAATTTTGGATCATTGCTGCCAGATCTGCTATTCGTAAAATAGTGAGAACTTGTGTTACGTGTTGTAGATACAGAGCTCAATCTGCAAAACAAATAATGGCTGATCTTCCAATATCCAGAGTAACACAATCACGACCATTTAATCGAGTTGGAACAGATTTCTCTGGACCATACATGATTAAATATCGTGCTGGATGAGGATCAAAATCATTTAAATCATATGTCTGTGTATTTGTTTGCTTCGTGATCAAAGCAGTCCATCTTGAAGTCATAGAAGATCTTTCAACAAAGGCATTCTTGAGTGCATTAGACGATTTATTGCAAGAAGAGGAAAACCTCTTGAGATTTTTAGTGACTGTGGAAGCAACTTCAAAGGTGCAAAAAAGGAAATCAACAAGTATCTATTGCAGTGCAAGCAGAATGAAGAAATTCACAAATTTCTGTCGTCAGAGGAAATAACTTGGACATTTAACCTGCCTTCAGCTACACACTTTGGTGGACTGTGGGAATCTGCAGTAAAATCAATGAAATCGCACCTTAAGAAAACCGTTGGTGATACTGTGTTAACTTATCCCGAATTACAAACCCTGGTTACGCAAGTTGAAGCTTGTCTCAACTCTAGACCATTGTGTCCTATATCATCTGACCCAACAGACTTAACTGCTCTAACACCTGGCCATTTTCTGGTTGGAACTTCTCTGACTGCCATACCTGAACAAGATCTGAGTCACAGTCCCTTAAATCACCTTGATAGATGGCATGTGAGACAGTTCATATTACAGCAATTTTGGAAAAGATGGAGCCGAGAATACTTGTCTCAACTTCAGCAAAGAGCTAAATGGCAAAAATGCCACAAAGATTTGCAAGTTAATGACTTAGTTCTCATCAAAGATGACAACCTTTCACCGCTGAAATGGAAACTAGGAAGAATAATAACTGTTCATCCAGGCTCAGACAATAGAGTTCGAGTTGTCACAATTAAGACTAGTAGTGGTATCATAAATCGACCAATAGTGAAACTCTGTCCCCTTCCTATAAAAAACTAAACACTGTGAACTATAAACTTTCTTTTTTCATTTTTTATATTTTGCATTAATTTTATTTGTGTTATTAATTGTTTTTTCATTATAGTAAAATTGTAAGAAGACCACTTAGCCACTTGTTGAAATCCTGAGGGATTTCAACGGGGGGCAGGATGTTTTGGTAAAAATCGTCTGCTTTCATTTATGTGAAAAAGCTCCAGTAAGAAATTGTATTATTCGTTACCATGGTAATTTATTCTTTTTATTTTTATGTTTTTGGCAGCATTCTATGGTTTGTTTTTATTCGAATGTATAAAGATGATGGAATGTTGATAGCCGACCAATGGCTCGCATATTTCAGTGTTAAATAAAACGCATTTACAGCCCATATTTGTTGTGTTGTTTTTATTAGTGTAAAATCTGCTAAGACCATTTTTGGTACTACGAACATATATATATATAAATGCAGTGACAAAATTAGTTTTTAAAGCAGCAAAAGCAGTTTTCGAAACAGACAGTGTGACTGAGAGTGAAAAACCCTGAAAATTATCGAAGAAAAATATACAAATTCGAAAGGTCTCATTCAAAATATTTAAAGCAGCAAAAAAAAAAAAAAAAAAAAAAAATATGGAGTAAAAAAAAAAAATTGGGGAAAGTAAATATATATATATATATATATGAATGCAGTGACAAAATTAGTTTTTAAAGCAGCAAAAGCAGTTTTCGAAACAGACAGTTCCACTCCAGCAGGAACTTTTTTTTTTTTTTGCAATCTTTTGATGAAATTTGTCGTTTTTTGCGATCTTTTGAAGAAATATGCTGTTTTTTTTTTTAAATCTTTTGATGAAATGTGCTGCTTTTTTGCAGTTTTTGACGAAATTGATCCTTTTTCATGATCTTTTGACAAAATTTATCATTCTTTCACAATCTTTTGACGAAATTGATCGTTCATTTGCAATCTTTTGACAAAATTGATCTTTCGCAATTTTTTGACGATATTTACCTATTTTTGTACTTTTTTAAAACGAAATTTGAGTTTCTTCCCCTGTGATTTTTTAGACATTCATGTTTTTTCTGCTAATCTTTGACAGTGTTTGCGTTTTTCTCGTGATTTTTCGAAATTCGTGATATTTTTTAATGTCAGAATTTTCCACTAAATGTAACGATATCATAAACCTGGAAAGATCGATAGAAAAACCCAGAAATCCGGGATACACCCAGAACACAATCCATGGTTCATACACTTGAGACCAAATAAAATTCAAGCACTTTTCAAGGACTTTTCAAGCACTTTTCAAGGGCTACTTTAATACATGCATAAAAATGGCTCTAGAATAATATATCATAAAGGAAATAGTCATCATGTTACCTGTGTGTTTAATCATTCATTAGTAAAGATACTTTCTAAATTTTCATCTAATGAAGTTTTATTTGTAATATAAAAAGATAAAAAGGATTAAAATATTAATTAAAAAGTAAATGAAGATTAAATGTAAAGTTAGATTAAAATGTAAAATCAAAAGCAAGGGTGATTTTGGGTGAAATTTTTTTTTCGGATATTCACATTGCATTTTCGGAAATCGGCGGCGGGGAGGGGTATCCACAATCTTCAGATGAAATCTGCGTTTTTCCTTTTTTTTTTTTTTTTTTTTTTTTTTTTTTTTTTTTTAATGAAATCGGCGTTTTTTAGACTATCATTAGACAAAATTTGCATTTTTATGCGATCTTTTCTTGAAAACTGCATTTTATCCACGCGATCTTTTGACGAAATCGGCGTTTTTTCCATGATCTTTTGATGAAACCTTTTTTTTTTCAATGATCTTTTGACAAAAAATTTTGTAAGCGATCTTTTAACGAAATCGGCGTTATATCCGCAATCATTAGACGAAATCGACGTTTTCTCGCGGTTTTCAGACGAAATCAGCGTTTTATCTGCGTTATTTGGGTGAAATTGCTGTTTTTTCTCCGATCTACAAAGGAAATTTGCGTTTTTCAGCTATCTTTTGATAAAGTTCGTTGACAAAAACACTGACGAAAAGGAAATCTCATTTTTCCAGGAAATATTGACGAAATGTGTGCTTTTTCGGCGATCCTTTCACGAAATTTGCATTTCTCAGCGACTGTTTTTTCCACGCGCAAAATCGTACAAGTTGGCAACTATGCAAAACTGATAACCCAATTTCAAATTTTTGGAAGAGGATACCTTAAATTTTCGGAAATTTCGGATGAGAATCATCATTTAGGTGATCAAAAGGAAAAAAATTGTTCTTGGCTAATAAAACTTAGTAAAATAACAGTCCAAATTCAAATTGAGTTAAATTCTTTGCAAATCTTTTAATGTATTAATAACTTCCAGTATCTTTTACCACAGTTAATATTCCGGTTTTTCAATCCATAAATCATTGAAAACGCACTTTCCTGCCATATTTCTTTACTGATTATATGACTGATGAAAGAAAGTAAAAAATAAAATTGATCGTAAAAATCATATTGTAAAATCTGGAATAGATCACGTTAAAACAAAGACACGTTCGAAACAAAAACTAAAAGAGACTTGTAAAAGGCGCAAAATTGTTGACATCGAATATCTGGAAAGTACAACTAATGAGCAACCAATTACATCGACTCAGCAAAAAGACCCCAATGCCCCACGGAAAAACAAACATATTTTCCTGTTGAAAAAGGGAAGTTATTCCAGAGCTAGTGCATTTGCTTTGTTGTCCTGAGTCGCACTTCCCAGCTGCTAATGTGTAGTAAAGAGTGACGTAAGTGTCTGCTCTCTCCTCTCATCAGGCAGGAGGAGCACATTGGCGAAAAATCACACTTCAGGCTATTATGTCGCAATCTGCGTTCTATTTTTCCCCCCGCCGCTGGTTTCTGCATGCATCTGATTTTTACAGCCAAGGAAAGATGCCAAAAGGGTTGTTAAGAGGAGAAAAGGAAGTCTTTGGCTGCAGGTGATTCAATGTTCCATTGGGAAAGGAAATATAAGATTGTAGTAATTTTTTTAAAAATAAAATGTATGAAGGGTTTTTTTTAGGAAATTTTAAAATTTAAGCACTAATATTGTTTTTTTTTTTAATTTTTCCAGCACTTTTCATTCCTTAAAAATGAATCTTTTTCTTTCCAGCACTTTTCATTCCTTGAAAATGAATACTTTTTTTCCAGCACTTTTTCTATTTTTTCCAGAGCGTACGAACCATGCAATCACCCTGGAAAGGAAAAAAAAAAAAAAAAAAAAAAAAAAAAGGAAAGAAATAGAGAAAAATCTGTGGCTTAACAGCAGGTGACAAGCACATCTGTTCCAAAATTTTGGCCTTTAATTAAATTTGTTCTGTGGGCACACATAGTTACATAACTTATAACAATGATATGATTTTAACAATAATATACCATGATGAAAATACTATTTATAATCCTTTCTTCAATAATAATAATAATAATAAAATCAATATCTTGTTGTAAAATTCAACAAATGTACAAAACCACACACACATAAAATGGAATAAAACTTCATATTTATAAAACCATATTTATAAAAACATATTCATATTAAATATTACTAAACTTTTAATTAAAATAAACAAGCTAAAAAAACAATTTATTGTTCTATATATTTAAAAAAGTATTTTCTATTTTAAAAGCATTTTATATATATATATGCTTTAAAATAACATACATAATTTCATGAAAGACAGATGGTAGCTTGACGAAAACTTCTTCCAGAAAAATATAAAAATAAATAATTAAATATAATATACATTTAAACAAAGAAGAGATTTTATCACTAACCAAGCTCATCATCATAATATATTATGTATATTAAATATATATTTTGCATCAAAACAATAATTAAAATAGTTTACTTAATCTACAAGAGAATAGCACACATAAAATAAGTAGATTTTGCATCTAAATAATGGAGATATATACATAACAATACAAAAAGAGGAAAATGCATAAATGCAACATAAACTTTTCCATCATTGACTTGAATTTACACAACATACTCTAATTCATTACATTTTTGTAGCATTTGTCCTACATTAATCAATATTATTTTCATTTGTTGAAAAAAAAGTGCTCTCATTGCATACATTATATAAATTAATTTACTAGTTGAAAAGTATTTATTAATTTTAATACCTCTGCCAAAAAGAAAAAAAAAAGTTTCTAATACAGTAATTTTTTAATTCATTTTAATATGATCAAAAGAGTATTTTCCTCTTGTTGAAATAGACTGCATATTCCCTTTCATCATTATCCAATAGGCTAATTTCTAAAATGTTACTTTTAAAAGCTGTTCTTTATTATAAAAGAAAAAAAAAAGTTAGGATAGTTAAAAAAATAAATAAGTAAATAAAATTTTTAATATGGTCCTTGAATTTTAATAGTTTTATTTAGAAAAACTTTTTCTATGCTTTCTCATGTAAAAAAATGAAAATTCCATTTTTCTACAGCAAAACTTACTGAGTAATGATGCATTCAATTTTATGAATTTTCTGGTAATAAAAAATTAATGTAAAAAATCATTTTTAATGCCAAATCACATAATTGGAATTATATTGTTAAAACTAATGTTTTGGGAAATAACTATTAAATAATGATAAGAGTGAATATTCAGTACAGTAGATTCTTAATTAACCAGGACTGGATTATCCAAGGTTACAGATTAACTTGGATGGTAAAATCTTACAGTTCTGAAAGCAATTTATTATGTTGATGCTGCATAAAAATTAGTAAAAATCACCACAGTTAAGAAATCATAGAGGGCAATTTTATCAGATGAAGAAAGAAAATGAAATTCCTATAGCAGATGATAATAGTACCGATTTGAAGAGTAAAATCTTAGAAGATTTGCGAAAGTTAAACTGTTCTGAAAATGTGGACAAAGAAGTAGTGCTACAATGGATTAATGAAGATACAAAACTGGAATATTATGAATTTTAAGTAAGGATGGTACTGTGTCGCATGTCGAGAAAGGAAAGAAGAAATTTTGAAGAATGTCCTAAAAATGATGAAAAAAAAAAAAAAAAACACTTGTATCTCATCAAAAATTAAGTCACAATGATGCAGTATTACACACTGAGACATTACTTAATTACTTGGAACAAGAAGAAGAAAGCACACCTGCTGAAAAAATGATGTTAAGAAATTTGCATAGTAAAATTTATCAAAGAGTAAATGATAAACAAAACCAGATTTCTTCATTTCATTACACAAAAAAAGTGAGGTAAACTACATTTCTTTTTTTAATGTACTTTAGTAATTGTAAATCGAAATACCATTAAAATTTATGTTCATTCTCTTTATTTCATATTAATAAAATTATTAATGTCCAATTGTATAATGACTGACATTTTCTATGCTTCTCTTAAAATGTAACAAAATTTGTATCAATTTTATTGTTTGGGATGAGGCATTTCACGACCATCCCAGTTAATAGAAAGTCTACTGTATATATATATCTCAAAGTATGTTTATAAAACTAAAGATTAATATTATGAGGAATCAGAATCATCAAGTGCTCCTAAATCAATATTGAGATTTTGTTTGAGGTTTGCTTTTAAATTGGTATCTAGAAGTATTTCTTGTAGATTCCACCTCTTCCAATTTTTTCCAATGGAATTTATAATTAAACCCATGGAGTTAACATCTGGAGTTAATGTGATAGCTTTTACACCAGAGGTCTTCTTCAAATAAACTTTAATGTCTTCCATGTAAAAATTAATAATTTTTTTTAATTCATGATCTACAGGAATTTTAAAAGGATCTCCTTCCTCTTCAAACAAAGCTCCTGCTTCTTCTTGAGCTATAGCATTTCTTGTGAAATTATCAGAAGTGAATTGAATGCCAAAATAAAATATATTACGTGTTATGGCAAGGTATGAGAAAGTTTGCAAGGCCAACTCCTGTAAGTTCTTAGGCAAAAACCCTTCACATGCATCTTTATTACAAAAACCCAATGATGATTCTACGTTGCTAATAAAAAATTTTAAAAAATGAATTAAAACTTTCGTTGGGGAACAGTTTTTATCCCATGTGCAAACTTCAGACAAATCTGTGCATGTTTCTTTACAACAATTAAAACTGGATTTAGATAAATAATAATTAAAAATACGGTCATAACAAACACTACAATAAGTAGATTCATCACTATTCCCTATGTTTAGACCAGACTTGGCAATCCAAATTTGAGTAATATGGGCAAGTAAATAATTACACAGGCATTTTTCTTTATCACAGTTTATTTCATTAGCAATACACCATTTCTTAATATCACAGTCAATATCTGTAAAGAAACTTGAGATCTCAGAATCAAGGCACTTATTTTTTCTTTTCTTTTTAATTTTTGATAAAACATCTCCTAATACCCATGGAAAACTAAGCACTCTTATTGACTTTTTGCCATATACAACCATGTACCATGCAGAAGCTCGTTGATATTTCCTTTCTAGACTTTCTTCTTCACTTAATTTTTCCTCATCATGTTCTTTTCTGACCTCAGCTAAAAAAATATTTCTGAAATATCCCATAATACTGTTCAAATACTTCTTTACCACTTTCACTGCATTAGATTTTTCTTCTCGCCATTTTTTGTAAGCTTCTATTTCAATAAAACCAGACAAGGCTTCTGCCTCACTCACTAAACAATAACGATCTAAAACTTCTAACACTTTTGCTGTGTATTTTTTTCTATGAGCTTCAGCTGAACTTTCATACTTTTCCCAACCAGGGTATTCTAAATCTGGGTCATGAAATGAAGTTTCGCACTTTAAATTAATTTTGCTAGAACATGCATTTACAACTCTGGATGTGCGATAGAGCGCACCCAATACTCTGCGAGAATGATAGGTATTGCCCCGCACTCCTTTTTGCAAGAAATCTGGGTAATGATGAGGTCTTTCAGATTTCTTTAAATATTCTGTGGTTCCATGTTTGGCAAAATCTAAAACATAAGGGTAACGTTTTGCTATGTCCATACACTTCTTTGAGAATATTCCATCCCGCAGTCTGTCAGCCCAAACTAGATGAGCATGAGCAAATGTTCCAATATTGTCATTCTGTATGTATTCACAAAAGAACTGGATCATGTCAGAGAGCTACAAGAAAACATATAATTTCAATAAAAGTAACAGATCACCATTACAAAATGCAAAACAAAATACAAGACTACAAAAAAAAAAAAGTATTCTATTGATAAATATAAATTACACATTGATTAATATTTTATAAAATAATAATTCTTTCAATTTACAAATGAATAATCAAACAATAAATTAACAAATTTTTAATTTAAAAAAAGTTTATTTACAGTAACAATAGAATTTTTAAAAAATAATTTAACAATATCAAAACTTCTACTTTTAATGTTAAACACTGAATTTGGTTGTTATTATAACCATGTTTGATTTACATGAGGAAAAAAAGAAAGAAAAAAAAGGGGGAGGGGAATTACCTTATGCTCTTTTTATCAACTAATGCAAAACAACAACAAAACATGGCATCATTTAGAAAAAATAACACCCATCTGATAGCACAGCTGCTAAAGGAAGGGGAGGGGGGCTTATGTTTGGTATTTTAAGGCAGTATCATGCCAAATAAAAAAAAAAAAATGGCACAGTGATAGTTTTGGCAATTTGGTTAGAAAATGACCATATGGTCATTAGAAAATTTGATCTGGTGCCAAACAATTCATCTCTTTCCAGAATTGAAGAAAATCTCTGAATGAAGACATTTTGGTACCAATACAGGAGTAATGACTGCCATGACATAGTTCTTTTGTATCACATAACACATCATTTGTAGCACGTCATTTGCTATAGTAACCAGGGATCTGTTTAGGAAAAATTTGGGTCCGTTAACGGACTCTTCACAATTTTTATTACGGTAAAAACGGACCCTTCACAATTTATATTACGGTAAAAACGGACCCTTCACAATTTATATTACGGTAAAAACGGACCCTTCACAATTTTTATTAGGTTAAAAATGGACCCTTCACAAAATATTTTATCTTAAAAATGGACCCTTCATAATTTTTTTCCCCTTAAAAGTAAAACCTTTCAACCGTCTTCGCCTTCAGTCAGATAGAAACGCAACAGCGGAAATCAGGTTTTTCTCTTTCACAAAACAGCCAATTAACACCTGCGCCGAAAAGAGCTTTCGGTGACGTATTGAGCGAGCGCCGATTGCAGCCAATGAGAGATACAATCTGACAATGAGCGGTACAGTGCAGAGACGAAAAGTGATTCAGCATTTTTTGGGAGTAAAAATTCTTTCTCTTGTTTGGCAACACGTCACCTTATTTATTTTATTATTATTTATACAAAATAAAAGGAGTTCCTGGATTCAAGGAAGAATATCTTGGCCTGATTAACCTTGCCTGTACTAATGCCGAATCAATTACAAATGCAATTGAAAAGTTCATGATAGGGAAAGGCATTGATATATTGGGTTGCAGATAAATTTTGTTTTGCTGCAGATTGATACAAAAAATTCTGCTATTAAGATTGTTTCTTGTTATCTAGTTAAGAATTTTAAAATCAAAAATTATTATTAAAGTAAAAATCTTTTATGTACATTTTAAAGAACTTAATTAAAAGTTGAAATGAATTATATAATGTTTTTACATATATATATATATATATATATATATATATATATATATATATATATATATATTATGTGTGGTTCATCCAAAAGGGAACATTAATACTAGTTTTGCAAAATTTTGTTTTTCACAATTTTACAAAAACAGGACCCTGTCACTGAAGTCCGAAGGGACCTGAATTTAAGGTTATTTTTAAATTCACAAAATTAATAATACATTTTTCACAATTTCACAAAAACAGGACCCTGTCTGAAAAGTCTGGACAGACCCCTGGTAACATAGTATCATTTTACTAAACATTTTATTATAATAAACCAATAAATAAGAGACATTGCATAATAAGACTAATTATGTTTTATGCTACCTTTATAGTCCATTCAGAAAAATAGTTCTCATAAAAAGAAAGAAAAAAAAACTACACATTGTTATGTTTTTTATTTTTATTTATTTTATGCCTAAACAAACTAAAATAAACAGCTACATAATAATATTTACTCTTAGCGAACTTATAGTTCTGTAAGCATTAAATGAAACTGGTTGGTTGGTTGGTTAGTTGGGCTTTAATGGCCAACATCCACAGGATAATATAAGCACCAAACAAATGAGTAATAAAAAACCCTTGCCAATAGGTTAAGTTTCAGCTTAGATCTAATTAATAGATAATTATTAAAGTTTATGATTATCAAAGAAATCAGTTCATGAAAGTCATGAAAATTTTTCTACTTTTAACTGCCAAAATTTGTGTAGCCAAAAGATAAAAAATTAACCGTTTTATAAACAAAAATATTTTTAAATACATACTTGAATTGAATTATTTTCTGATTTTTCTTTATAAACAGGATAATCCATTGGTTTAGCATGTGGTCCTTTAAATATCAATGGCTTATACCATATGACAACCATTTCATCTCCATCTAAGTCAGATCCTAGAAAAGGGAAAAAATAGATGTTTTATCCCATAAAATTTTAACAACCAATTAATTAAAAAAAAACAATTAAAATAAAAAATATATTTATTGAGAATTGAGATTAATAATTTTACAAATATATATATTTATATATATATAAATACTTTTACAAACATATGTATTGTGTGCTATATCATGTTTGCTAAAAAATGCCAGTTGACTATACACTCGATTATAGACCTTTTTCCATGATAAATTTATTCTAAAAACATAATATCTCAGCTTTAAAAAATAATGAATATACTTAAATTTATCAAGCACAAAAAACTTTTAAATATAATGATTAAGAAACAAATAAATTTGCTCCCCCCCCACCCCAGAAAAAAAAACCCCTAATGGAACATGAAATTTTCTTTTATTTTTCAGATCATCTGCACTATCACTCATATTTTATTTTAACCCATTAGTGCCTAGCGTCCCTTTTTAGGGACGCTTCAAAAGGTGCATTCAGTACTGTTTTTGACACCGGTAAAAAAGAAAAGCAATAATTATTTTATTTAAATGATGCATTTTCATGTTAATGAACTAAACCTAAATCTTCTAAAAATAGTGGTGCCAACCAAATAAAATTTACGCAAAAGATGCTAGGCACGAATGGGTTAATTTTGGACTCATTTAGTCTGTAGATATGCTGATGCCAAAATAAAAAACTTAACTTTTGAAATATTTCCAAAGGTTCCATTTAAGTTTAAGGAGATCAAAAAGCAAATTATTTCTATATTTTTTAAATTGCAATGCAATATAGTTAATTTTCATATTTTAAAAAGTATAAATTTATTGAAGGAATTATTATATGCTTTAATAAAGAATACCTACAGCATTTGTCATTAGGGGGTAGGGGAAAGGGATTTTCTTCTTCAATAAAAATATTACTTTGTAGTTTCTAACTGATATTGTTCAGGAGACATAAATTTAACAGCACAAGATAAAATTTGATAATTTAAAATTTATTTCAAAATGTCCCAAAATTTCCTAAATGACATTAGAGATTTTGAAACAAACTTTATTACACTACCTTTTTTTCAATTTTCAGCACTTTCCAACAAAGTTGAAAAGTGCTTATGCATTCGGTTTGTCTGGCTGTCTATCCACACGCTAACTCTCACAAATACACTCGGATTGCCCTGAAATTGTTTAACTTTATTGATGTTTACCCTAGCACGAACCCTATTGAAAATGAAGTTTCTACCATGATTAGTTTATTTACAGGGAGAGTCAAAAGTTCTTCATTAGATTACAGCCTATGGGGGAAAATCATATCAAAGGAATTTTGAAGATGTTAAACCCTGTCAAACATAATAAAATTTACATGAATTTACAAGGTGCACTCAAATATGCATTTTATAAAGTATGCGATGAAAATATAGCTATTATTCATTTAGAGGGCCACACAAAAGAATTCCATTAGATAATGGTAAAGAGGGAAATTGTGTGCAACATATTTTAAATATATTAAACTCTTTCATATATAATAAAATTGATATATATGACTGAGTTTTAATATAAATTATACGATACTGTCTTACATAATATGAAGTTTATAGCATTGACAGGGACACACAAAAGATTGCAAATAATATATTCTTTCCGAAGTACTGTATATGTATCCAATGATGGCTGATGGATGGATGTGATGCGTTTTAATTATGATATGCACATTTAAGTTTCACTAAATCAATGCAGATTATATGGTGTATATAAATGCTATAATTGATATACAGGGCTACCCAAAAGAGCTGGCCAATGTTACTAAATATGAACATGAATTACTTAAAGATGGTTCTTAAATAAGTTATGCATTTTTACACTGAAATGCATTCAGTTTACTAAGAAATGTTTGCAATATATAGATAAAATGATATACAGTGCCATGCAAAGAATTGGGTACAAGGAGGCCATGAATGACAATTTTTGATAATGTGATTTCAGTTGTTTTAAGATTGTTTTAGTTTAAAATAAATTTTAGCTTAATACTGACATGTAATAAAGTCACATGGTAAACTACAGGGCTGAACAAAAGTATTCAAGTATGTTTCCATCTATTTGTATAAATTGCTGAAAAAAGAAATTTCAAGCTACTAGGCATTTTCTTGCTAAATAAAATTTTCCCATTATGTAGTATGTGTATCAACTGATGGATCAAATACAGGGCTGTTCAAAAGTATTGGAATACATATTTGGCTATATACCCTATTTCCCTACATAACGAAGTGAGGTTAAAGATTTCATGAAGTGTTGAAAAGTGCTTCATAATCTATGCTTAGCGCATGATTTTTCTTACTTTTTAAACTTTATGATGAAAATACAAGTATCGAACTGGAGTGCAGGATCTGTTATCCAGCATCCTTGTATCTGAAATGTTTAGAAAACTGGAATACAAAATAATAATCAAAATTTAAACTTTATTTCACAATTTAAAAACTAAAAATGTATTTTATGTCCAGTGTGGATGCAGGAGAAAGAAATACACTTATCCATAAGTAGTACAATTTGTGGCTATGTTTGCTAATGTGTATGAGCCTGAAGTTGAAGGTTTCAAAATTTCCAAATAGAAGGGAATTTATTACAAATGTGTTCAAATATGCCACAGGACTTTCATGTTCAGAAGATCAATTGCTAGATCAAGAGACAGAATATCTAAATGCTGATGAAGATACTCCTACAAGTAATTAGGAGACTGACAGTGAGATACTGAAAACATAAAAGATGTAATACACATGAAATTTTAGACATTATGTAGTCTGTAAGCCTTGATAAAACCTCGGCAACTTTTAACTAAAGTATTATTGAATTTCTTGATATCATCACCAGAAGTGTGGATATACATCCTTTTACTTGCCACTGTCAACTGAATTTTTTGACAGTCTATGAAAACTGCAAATCACAGAGATATGCTGAAAGCTTTACTTTGCTTTTACAAATTAATAAAATTTTGCAACTTTCTTAATTAATGCAATGAAAACATAGTAATAAGTTCTATTCTGTATTAAACCTTCCTCTCTTGTATGCATTTCTAAATTTCACACATACATATAAATATATATGAATATGCATTGAAGTAATAATAATCAAATATTTTAATAGTTGTGTATATCTTGTCACAAAAATTTTCTACTTTACATTGCATTTTGCTGGCTGGTAACATTTTCTAGAAATTGTCCACCACTCAGCCTATAGAGCGAACTCGCATTAATAAGTTTTTGCTTAAAATATATCTTTGGTTAATGAAAACAATTTGGCTTTGTTTATCATTACAATTAATATTAAAGAGTTTGCTTAAAGTGATCATCATAACAATCATCAGATAATGTTGAAAATTTTTTCTACAGACTGGCTGAATAAAATTGATACTGTATTTTTTTTTTTTTTTTTTTTCATAAGCAACTTTGATGTAACTTCTGTTATTGAGTGATCAGAACAAAAATAAAGAGAAAGAAAATTTCCTACTGTAAAAAGCTTGAGAGATAGAAAAATTGCTAGTAGCTTTCACAAACATTATCAATCAAAAGTGATACAACATACTAAATTTTCGAGTGTGTTGCAAAAGTGAAATATGATATTTAAAAAAAAAAAAAAAACATTTGTTCATGCAATTGAAAGAAAAGCAAAAAGTTTAAATTAAATTTTGTAATTATGATAATTTCTTTACTCATTTTGTTCGTCTTCAATAACCTATTCTTTTGCATTAACAAACTGTCAGTAATTTGATTTTTAACTAAATTTACTTAATTAAATAAAAAGTTATTTATTATACACTAAGTTGATAGCCTATTTCATTTATGCCAGAAACTAAAATCGATTTATTCACCTAAATAGGTTTTTTTCGACACCATTTTAAATGTTTGCACTTTTTAATACAGACTTTAGTTAGCACAAACAAAAAATGACATCTCTTGGAAATCTGCATTACGGAGAATTCACTGTAGTGTCAAATATCTATGGTCCTGGCTACTGAAATAAAAATTTAATGAAAAGAACTTTAGTGAGCATAACATGAATTTGTACTGTATCAAAAAGGGACATTACATCAAAGTTTGATTGTTGTATGGAAAAGTACAATAACCTACAGTAGACTACCTCAAATCTGTACAGCTTGGGACCAAAGATTGTACAGATTTTAGAACTTTGGGAATTAGTGATCATTAATTTGTTTACATTTTTTAAACAGTACTTTGAATATTATTAATAATGCAATCAAAATTATAATGAACGCTTACATTATAACAAAATATTAAAATAAGTAATAAACTAAAATATTAAATATTTAGATAATTTTTAAAATGATTAAAATATTAAGAGGAAAGGCCAAGTTAATAATCAATAATGTATGATTAAATATTTATTATAAAGATGAAATGTATTTTTCCTAAATTATTCAATGAAATTTGCCTCATTACTAATTAACATCAAAATCATAAGATAAGGAAGTTTTATTTTAGGTTTAGCCAGATTTAATAATAAAAAAAGCTTGATTAATACATAAATGTATTTAATAAGAAGATTGTGATTTAGGGTTGGGTTTCTTCCGGAAGAAACCTATTTCTTCCAGGACCGTGGAAGAAACTGGAAAAAAACGGAAGAAACACAAAAAAACTGAAGCAATGGAAGAAACCAAAACAAATGTTCAAAATTAAAGTATATTAACCATGTGAAAGAACTAAAGTATAATTACATGAAATCTAAATTGGAAAATTTAATTATTATTAAAAATATTATTTTTGCAAAGATAAGTTATTTTTTTAATAACAAACTTCAGGTTCAGCAGACATTTTCAGGTGGTGGATTTTTAGTTTTATTACTGTAGAGGTTGGGATTTTTTTTTTTTATTATGGAATGAGTTTTTTTAAACTGTGCAACACTGTAAATAAATAAATTTGTAATTTTTTATATTTTTCATCTAGCAGCAATATTTCAATGCTGATTTTAAAAGATTAGTGTTCTAAAAACATTTATGGGTATGTAAAATGCTTTTATTTAATCTATCCTAAAGTGTAGGGTTGCAAATTTGAGTTAGTCTACTGTATTACTAACGATGTAAAGTATACTAACCATGCTTAATGACAATTTCTAATGCATAATTTCAAATATTTACAAAACAAATCTCATGTATTTCTTTTATATTTTTTTAAATAATAAAAATGCACGGTTTTAGGTTGGTAAGAAAAAATATCTCTTAATTACTAAATTAATTTAATAAAATAATAAAATATAGTGTTCAATACCTGCCATTTCATCTGGGTGTGGCCTTTTGCCTTGTGCAGGAAAAACAATGCAATTTGTAATATGATGTAATTTTGGAACATCAACTGCTATCAATTTTCTAACATCACCAGGATGCAAAGATGGATTCTTAGTTACTAACACTGGTCCTATAGAGAATTAAATTATTGCTAAGAATATCATTTTATGACAGATATCAACAAATTTAAAAAGAATTTTGATTAAAAATTTCATCATATTAACAAAGGCAAATACAAAATATAAATAACAATAAATAAACTGTACAACTATTAATATACAATTTGGTCAAAAATTTTTTTATATTTGTTTGCATTAATGTTCCACTATAGTAAAACTCTCCGATCATGAAATCCCAGATTAGACTATGGGAAAACTTTGATGCATGATGACTCATTACCTAACATGAATATTAAAATACCATCTTCACCATCATAAATTAGACCACAGATGCCGATGATATGCATATTTAAAAATTTCTCCGTAAAATTTAAGTATTTAAAAAATTCCTATAAATTTTGAAATTTCCATTTGATTAAACATTATCATATTTTTAAAGATACTTAAAATTTGTGTAGACAATTTTTTAAAATGCACATGATCAACATTAGTTATCTACTTTCTGATGGTAAAAACTTTATTTTAAATGAATATAACAGGTAATGAATCATTGCACTTCAAAAATTTCCCATGGATTACATGGGATTTTGCAATTGAGGCGTTTTACTGCAGCGGCCCTTAACTAACACTAATAATAGCATGCATGCATACACACAAATGTGAATATGTACATTTGAATATAAGTACATTTTTTGCAATAAAACTTACAAAAAAATATGTATAAAAAAGTCATTAAAAATTTACCTTGTTTCATACTAAGAATAAGATCTTAAGAAGAAGGCATAAGAAGACAATCTCTACATGTTGTACAAAAGAGTATCAAGTTGAGAAGTGAAAGGTTTTTCTTCTTGTTTTGTTTTGTGTTAAAACGTATAATTTGTAACAAAACAGCATGTCAATTAATTAAAATTCATCAATTTAATTTGATAACAAAATATTAATTACAAATTAATAAAACTTGTGTACGAATTTCTAAAAATGTCAAAACAATGGGTATGATGTAGATTATAATACAATTAGACAAAAGTACATTTTTATAAATGATAAGATTTGTGATAAAGATGTATATTCTGTGGTGTTGTGGCAAATCTGTAGTAAATAGGCAATAAAAATAATCAAATGTGGAGTTCCTCCATTAAAGAAAACCGAGGCATCTTCTGAGATGCATAATTTATTAGCACATATCTGCTTCCCGCAGCAGTTTCAACTTTTAATCAAAATGTATGCCTTGATACAACAATCAACATAGATGTTAGAATAATTTAAAAAGAAGAATGCTTTTTGTCAAAAAGAACTTTCGGTCAGCATATAGATGTTTGAAGTCACAACTGTTGATTGCTTCTGATTGGTAAAAAACAAGAACGTTACGCAAAAAAGCCAATGAAAATAATTCTGAAAAGAGATGTGTTAGAAACACATAATGAACTGAAAATAAGAGAAGTTAAACGAAAATTCCAGGGTGGGAAGACTTTGGAATAAAAATAAGTAAAAAGAATAAAAAGAAATGGCAGTTTTATGAATATTCAAAAAAATAGAAATTGGTCAAAAATAATGGGGCAAATTAGGTATAAACTAAAAGTTTTATATTTAAGTAAACTAAGTAAAACAATAATTAATTCAAGGAGAATTTAATAGAACCAGGGTTGTTTGGTTTAAACCAAGTTGGTTTAAACCGTGGTTAAAACCATGGTTTAAACCAAGTGGTTTTTTTTAAAAAACCATGCAGGTTTTTTTTCACTTGGTTTTTTTATTCTTTTACCCAAATGTTTTATTTTATACATTATTGAACAATGCAAAATCCAAATTATGAACAAACTACAAGCAGAGCTGTAGAAAAATGGTGAATTAATTTCTAAAATGACAAAAATTTTTAACCAACTCAACTTTTCTTGTAAGCTATAAATCTACATGGCAGAATAACTAATTTTTCTAAAATTAGCTGGTCAGAAAAAAAACTAATCAGTTTTCTTATCTTCTTTTTTTTAAAGGCCTATTTAAATTGCTTGATTAGTTAAGATTTACTAAGGATTTCATCATTCCAGAAAATCTCAAATATGACATTCTTAACTGAGTTTCTCCATTATTTCTTTTTGTTAGATATGCTATTGAATAATTGACAATGAGCTTTTTTTTTTGCTCTGTGATTATTGATTTTAATAAGCATTTGTTTTTCTTGCATTCATACATTGGAATTGGGTTTTTTGCATTGATTTTATTCTGTTACCAGCTAGGTTGGCGCAGTTCAAACCAATTAGTTTTTTAGAACAAATCTAATATAATATTTTCTCATTTTTGTAATTTAAGTGTTTCAAGTTATTGGATGAAAGTAATTTCTATTTGTAAGTCTTACCTCAATAGTCACCATAAGACATAGTGAGTTTAGTCAAGGTCATGTTAGTATGCATGTAGAATGCAAATTTCATGCATTGATGAACATATTCTGAAGCTCTAAAGAAAACACTTAAATTATGTAAATTTAGCAAATATAAAATAGATGAAAAATATGCAATATTTAGATTTAAAAAGTGTTTTCCTTTGAGAAATGCAGATGTACAGATAATGATATAAAATGATCTTTAAAATTTCAGTCAAGCTCTAAAAGAAAATTTTCTTGATTGGTGGGATTATCTTTTAAGAAAAAAAAAAGAATCTCAAGATATGAAGTCGAGTAAGAAGGCATTGTGAAAAATTAGGCACTAGTAAACCACCTGTTTACATTTAACTAAAACATGCAAAAGATATTTTTAAATCTTCTATTGCATAACCAAACCCATTACTTAGATCAGCCCAGAAAATTGGCTGAAAGGGGGGGGGGGGGGCGAGACAGGGTTTGCTTGAGACGTAATAGAAATAAAGTCTCATAAAAATGCCTAAAAAGATGTAATTTTTAGTTTAGACGTTTAAAAATACTAAGTGTTATAATAAAGCATGTCGTCCGATGGCTGTTTAAATGCTTTAGTGAATGGCAGTATTTATAAAACTACTTTATATTTTAAGATCAATGTTTTTCAATAGTCTAAAAAGCTGTTAAATAGGTATTTTTGTTTAAGGTATTTTTGTTTATTTTGCTGTCATCTCTCTCTCTCTCTCTCTCTTTTTTTTTTTTTTTTTTTTTTTTTTTAACCTAGTTTATAGAATAGTTTTAGAGAAGTGTCAAATAGCAATACACAGTACTTGAAGTGTGTAAAGACTCTACTGCTAAATTCAAATCATTCCAAAAATTCTTTATAAAAATCTTTATTTTTCAATAAAAGATAATTCATGTAGTCTTCTAACAAAAAAATCAGACACCACATATAACAAGTATTTCAAATTACTTACTTTGAATAACCATTTGATATTAATATATATGAAGTTTTATATATGAATCTATATCATATATTTATTTATAGTGCTAGTAATCAAAAGATTGTTCATTAAGATTTTCTAGGTATCAATGTTTCATTATGCAGCACATCTTATTTATGAAATATAAGGCAGCTTTATCTAAAAATGTTTAAATTTTAAATTATTTCAATTTTCTACATAACTGACTGTATATTAAATAATAATTATATTGATTTAAATTATCTTTAAATGAAATTATTACTTATAAATTCAAAAATATTTATTTTTGTTGATAAATATGCATGTATATGTAACAGAAAACATATTTAAAAAAAAAAAAAACGGTTTAAACCAAAAAAAACCATGGTTTTTGGTTTTTAAAAAAAACCTGGTTTTTTACCAACCCTGAATAGAACAAATGATAGATATTATTAACAAATAGGAAATTAGTGAATATGTTGGTAATTTAGTGTAATAAAAAGAAAAGAAAAAGAGATATTGGGAAGAAAAATCAATAACATAACATATATTATACTTTTTAATTTTAAATCAGTGAAAGGATTGGGCAAATTTTTATTGCATTTCACATAAACTTGACCATATATGAGAAACAAATTCATAAATAACACATATGTAAAAGCAGAAAAAAAAAATGCAATTCTTATAACAATTTGATTTATTTGACTCATGTCACACTGAATTTTCTGCCCATTGTTCAGTTATAACCAAAGGAATACAGTGTATGCAACAAGAATTATGGGTTAAAGTGCTGGTTTTAAACAAAAAAAATCAAAGGTAAATAATTAAAGAACCAAAACATATATATTTTTTTTTTCATCGATTACATACTAAACAGATTTTTATTCATTTAAAATTCATGCATTTATCTGATAGTATAAATTTCAAACAAAAATTAAGATTATTATTATTATTATTTGAGAATATTAGTACGTTTTTATTTGCTAAAACCTTTTTTAATGAGATCTCTTTCGAGAATGCATACTAAAGCAAGGCAGACATTGTCACAATCCAAAACAGACTAAAATTGACAAAAAATGAAAAAAAAAATTGCACTACACTTAGGGGCTGTGTATATATAACATTATCACTTTGAGGGAGAGAGGAGGAGTGTTTGTACATGATATCATTATAATTATTGATCCAACCAATTTTTTTTTCTTTTATTTGTTTTTTACATTAAAATAGTCTGTTATCTATTTTTTATGAAAATACAAAATTATTATTAAAATATTATAAAGTTATTTAATTTCAAAATAGTGAATACCCCAACATTTGGCATTCCTGTTCTTCTGTCATATGTCTATGCATATATAATCCATTGTTTGAGAAACCTGGTGCAAAGTATTTTTGAAATGATACTTGATGAGTTTACAATTAAAGAAAAGAGAAAAGATTCTCATCCTCTAAACAAAAAGATATTGTTACTGTTAAATGCATTATGTAACAAAAAATGCATTATTAAACACTTTTAAATAGTGATATTTTCTACTAAGTGCTACTTAATATAAAGTTTTTTCAAATATAGTGATATTTTTATGTATTTATTTATTTTATACTTATCTTCATTTGAATTAAGAATGTATGTGAATAATAAATGCATAGTCATATCTGGATATCACTGCATGCAAACAAATAAAAAAACTGCAAAAATCAAAAGAAACTTTTACACATTGATAATGATATCATCAGGGAGGTGGGGGGAGAGGGGGTTGAAAAATAATAACACATGATATTGTAGAGAGAGGAACAGGTGCAAAATAACCAAAAATTATGTAAAGCATATTAGGCAAAAATAGAAAAAGAATATAATTTTTTATATGACAAGATTTTTACAAAATTACCTTTTAAAATTTCAAAACCAGCATTTGGATCAGTCAAACTTTTACTATACTGCACAAAAACTTGGCCATACTTGAGAGTCTTTGTTTCATCTAATACACCTAACATATTTCTTCCATACTGCTCAGGAACTGCAATTCTCATACTCATTTTTAATTTTTCTGAAATTTGAAAAGATAAAACAAATGTAATCATAAAATAAGTAAGATTTAAATCCTAAAAAGTTGAAGAAAATCACATTTTCAATTAAATAAGTAAAATAACCTTTGGAGTAATAATTTTTAACAACCAAGAAAGATAAATGGAAAAATGGGATTACCAATAAATAATTAAAATATTAAAAAACTACTTAAAAAAATTATTAGGATGAGCGAAGCAAATCCTCTACTAGGCCACTCAAGTTACAGTTTGTCGTACACTTTATAAAAAAAACTATTCAGTATTTTGACTAGAAATTAAACATAAAAATAAATTATGATTTGTAGATTTGCACAATGTTTTGTTTTTTTTTCAGAATAACCCTTAAAAAATATTATTTTAATAATTAATTTATTCTACATGTTTTTCTATTATAGACGCATTTTTGCAAATAAAAAATTGAACACGTATCTTTTTATTTTCAAAAGGAAAATAAACCATGGGGTTAGTAATTATAAGTAGAATCATGATTAATTAATTAAATTAAATATATTTTCATTATTCTGCCAAAATCGTTTGCAATTGAACCCGTATCTTTTTATTTTAAGAAGGAAAATAAACCATAGGGTAAGTAATTATAGATAGAATCATGATTAATATATTAAATAAAATATATTTTCATTATTCTGCCAAAATTAATCACACAGTTTATACTTACGGATTTTAAAAGAATTACATTATGATTTATTTATTAAGGTATTTACTTTGGTAAACTGGCAGCAAAAGAATTGTAAACAAGTATAATTAATTCTTATCTTTGGTATTTAAAGTGAATATTTTGTTAAGTTTCTTAAGTTTGGTATCTGAATCGAAAGATTGAAGAATAATTAAAAAATATTTTAATTGATTGAAGAATAATTTAATTGAATCAAATTATTACTGTTTATCAGGTTAAAGGTGGTCAACTTCGATACAGTGGACAAGTTACTAATTTCCCACAAGACATTATGGAATTTTGTACTTTATTACCCCATTTCATTATTTAAACCTGCCTTATATCATAAATAAAAAATTCCGAAGAAATTCTTAGTTATTTGGTTGAATTTACATTTCTAAAATTTAAATGTGCCAAAACATGAGCTAACGTTTTTGCTTAATAAAGATGCAAAAATAATATGAAAAATTTTGTTACATTCAAATATTTATCTTACGAAATAATGCTTCACGAATCCAAACAAAGCACGGCTTTTGCTAGTATATATATATAAATGAGAAAAACTTTTTAAACAGCATTTTCTTATGTGAAAATCATGGTGATGTACCTCAATATTTGAATGATCAGGATTAGGGGAACTCCAAATATTCGCATTCGGCCAAACTACAGAATATTACGTTAGGATGAATATAAAAATATTTGACTTGGCTGCTCAATATTTCATCCAAACAAATACTTATTAAACATTTAAAAAATATTTTAAAAAACCTCATACAAACAATTTTAACTGTCAATTAATAAAAATAGTTAGAATAATTCAGAAATAAAATAACATTTAAATAAAAAAAATGCATTTACATTATTAATTTGCCGATTTGAAAAATCACACTCAAGACTATTGACATTAATGGCAACCTACAACCTTTGTGAGACATGCACAAATGAAAATTCCTGAATATTATCTGGTAAGTAATCTATTTCTACTTTTTCTCAAACTGGTGTTTCTAAACAGAATGGAATAAACTTTCAGGATTATAATACACATTAAGTCAGCCAATTTTCATCCAGGAAACCATGATTGCAATACACTTATTTAGTCAAAAATAGTGTATCTCAAATCCACCCAAACTTCGATTTTTATTTGTTACTTTAGCAATAACAAAGATATTGTAATTATATTTTCAACATACACTGGTTATAATGTACTTTTGATTATAACCTACTCATATGCTTGGTTCCAAATGAAATCCTATATAAGAATTGATTAACAACTTTGGCTATAACAGACTCTGTAAAAGCTCTAATCTTTTTATAACGTACTTTTTAGACTTGAAAGGAAAAAAAAAATATATATATAATTACGATTTCAATGTTGTTATTTTTGTAAAAAAAAAGGTTATGCGTAAGTCAGAGATTTTTGCAGTTAATTATCAAAATTTTAGCTAAAAAATTATGCAATCATCAGGAATATAACATCTCCTCCCCTATTAATTTTTTGTGGTAATTATCTCAATATTTTTACCAGTAAATATCAGGTTTCCTTTTATTTTTTAAACATATTTTTCACACAATTAGCAGACACATATTTTAGACAATATTTAGATATAAAATGATACAAATTTAAGGTTCATTTAAGACTATTATCATGGGTGTAGAAAACACTGGGTAGGTCAGCTAGTTAATAATGATTTAACATTCAATAGCATAACAAAAATACAAATAGTCCAGGAGACGACATCACATTTTGTCTATCAATTTTTGCATTGATGGTTTGCTATAATAATATGGTTTTGCATAATTTCTGGAAGAAAAGCTGCATCGCAAAAACTTGCTAAAAAAAATTAAGGAAATTGTCGTATATGCCGCAGGAGAAATTTCTGTGGTAATCGCAATTGAACTGCTAAACAGAAATACATTAATAAGATGTCTTAAGAAAACGTAAAAATTAAATTATTCATCAGCAATTAATAATTTAAATACAAAATTCGAAATTCATAATATTATATTTATATACCATATTTTTGGGAATAAGAGCTGCGGTGCATACGAGTTAAAAAGTTAAAAATATGCTTAGTGCGATGCAGCAGATACGGTGATTTTTTTCCCTTACAGCAATATGTATTAAAGAGGTTATTCTGCTCAGAAAATTGTGAATAAGCAGTCATTAATACAAAAATTTGAAATGTAAAAAAATATCGCGAATCTCAACAAATGGTCATATAATAAAAGTCTATTCGCAGAAAAAATAGCAATCGCAGCAAAAGCAAGAATTTTATCAAAACATCACGGGGAAAAGAATGAACTATTTATCAAAGGGTCGAGGAAAAAAATAACTAGCTTCAACAAAAGTCGCAGAAAAAAAGGGGGGGGGGACACGAATTTTATCAAAGTGTTGTGGAAAAAATGCAGATTTTCCAAAAGACTGTGCAGAAATGCAAATTTTGTCAAAGGACTGTTTGAAAAAATAAGTATTTCATCAAAAGATCGCTAAAAGAAGTAATTTTTCTTTATGGATCGCAGTAAAAACATGAAATTCGTCAAAGGATCGTATGAAAATCAAGTATCTCGTCAGAAGATCGAAGGAAAAAAATTAAAAATTTCATCAAAAGATTGTGAAAAAAAAAACCTCACATTTCATCAGAGGACCGAGGCAAAAATGTGTATTTCTATAAAGGATCATGGGGAAAAAAGGGAATTTCTATATAGGATTTTTGATTTTATTTAAAATTTTTTTCATTATTTGGATTCTTTTACTTTCGGAACCCTTTTCGAAAGTAAACACACATCCCTGTTAAAAAAAAAAAAACTGCAAAGAAGTTGAAAAAATAAAAAGTGGCTTTTGTAAAGAACGATCTTCACTAGCTAATGCAAAAATAAATAAATAAAACTAAAACAAAATATTGAAGTGCAAACTAGATTTTTTAAAAAATGTCTCCCATTATATTAATATTAGCAAACAGGTGTTCTCATTCTCATGTAAATAACTGATACAGACTGCATTTTCAATTTAAAAGTTACCCGAGAACGCCACATGTTTATCTAAATTCCTCCAGATTTTACTCTTTAAAATACTATGTTAATGAAAAATGAAGTATATTGTGTAAAAAAATAATTGTTTGTTTTAAAAAAATACTCTTTTCTTACTGTTCCACTCATGAAATATTTTTACTTTAAACTGTTTCTCATTTGCATAGCAAAACATTATCAGTGAATCACTTATTGGATTTTCACACGTCCGAGTTGCCTCAGGTAAATAAACAAACATGTGATGATAACGGGGCTTTTTTTATCCAGTGAGTCAAACAGAGGGCTTTTTGATGGGTATCTATAATATTTTTAAAACTTAATATATTTTAATAAAAATTTGGTATTTAGCCAAATTTATTATTATTGCCAGTTGCTGAAATTTGAGCAAAATAAGTTAATGACGATTTTTTTTTTTTCATTTTTTATAGAGGAAAAAGTGTTTTGCTTTAGTTTCATATTTTCAACTCATTATTTCCTTTTGCTACTTGAACATTTTTTTTCAACAATGCAAAACTTTCTGACTCATTCATGGGATCTTTTTTTTTTTTTTTTTACTTTTTAAAGAAATACTATTTGCATGAGAACTCTATGAAAAATGAGTCTATGAGTTCTATGAAAAATGGAGTCTGGTTACGCTGGGCCTGGACTTGATTTCATTGAGTTTTCTTGGATGGGCAAACTTTTAGCTTTTCAGGCAGTGTTAATATATTTCGTTCGGTTGGATCTGAAAATTTCGGCTCATCCGCATTATGTTAAATTTGATGTCTGAGTCTTTGGAACAGCGGAAAAAAATCAGATTCAGAACAAATTTTCGGAAAGATTCTAAAAGGGGGGGGGGGGAAGAGAGAAGGGAAAAATTCACTTCCTGCATAAATTATGCATTTTTCTGCGCCCTTTTGATGCAATTTTCCTTTTTTGCAATCATAAGTGAAATTTGCATAATTTTTTGTGGTTTTTTTTAATGAAATTTGCCCTTTTTTTTTGCGATATTTTGACCGAATTTGCTGTTTTTTGCAATCTTTTGGCAAAATTGGTGATTTTTCATTGAATGATTAACGAAATCGAAATTAATTTGGTTTTGCAGCCATTTGTCGGAATTCGGGATACATTTTATGTTAAAATATGTCATTCTCACTATTTACTCAGTTTATAATTCTTAACTGTAATCATTATTATAAATATTTTTTTTGGTTTGTAGATTGGCAACCATCTTTTGATTGAAGCTTATCTCTACCATTCGGCATCAGTTCAAAATTGTTGTTTTCATGCGAGTAGTGTGGGTGAAGTTTTCACTGCTATGTTAAACTCATTTTTTAAGTATGCTTAATGCAAATATATTATTTAACCTGGATCATGCTGTGTCAATTTATTTATTATTTTAAGGGTGTTCTTAACTGATCCGCTGAACAAGTGCAAAACGTTTTGACACATTTACAAATTCATTTTTTAACGGAAAGTTATAAAATTGGAATGCCTGTCTATGGAAGCGATTTTGAATTGAACTTATTTTTCCATTTTATGATAATTAAATTACCTACGGAGTTATAAGCTATTTCAATATCCTGATCAGCCGTTTTTCTCCTGCTTTTCGACTGGTTTTTCTGCTTTCGTCGGGGAATGTGCTCAAAAGTGTCAACTTTCAAAGCTTGTTATGAAAAATCTATTGCGTTTTTAAAAAAACAGAAAATTGAGTGCAATTAAACAGTTTCTGAATAATAGCATCTGCTATTTTCATGTATTTCCGAGGAAAAATAAATTAAAGTATGTGTCACAAAGTTGCCCTTTTTGGTTTGAGAACACCCTTAAAATAATATTTTATGTCCAAAATCTTAAATTTATGACCAATTTTTTTTTTTTTTTTTTTTTTTTTTTTTTTTTTTTTTTTTAATTTTCGGAAAGATTCAGAAAAAATATAATGCTTGTTTGAAAAAGAAAAAAAAAAAAAAAATGCGCGTACACATTGCTTGAAATTTTATTTTAAAACACATAAACGCTGCGGCGTTTCTTAAGAAATTTACGGTATATGATAAATTAGATAGTACAAATAGTAAAACTGCCAGTTAGGTGATGCACCAATGGTAAGTGTTGCTACAAAAATATTACATCATCTATTGTAGTATGAACGAAAAGACAATTCAATTACTGATGATGTCTCTCTCAGGATAACATCAATAATTAAGTTATCATTAATTTCTCTTTATAGCAAGCCATGTGATGTTGCTATAAAAATACATCCTGTTGGTTGACTAGAAGTTTTTCTTATCAGTCGTATATACCAAAATCATCAGCACTAAAATAGTTGTCAAATTGTGATGCTGTCTTTCAGTCTTTAACAGGTATATTTTAAGGGAAAATTTATTACTTATGGCTAAAATAAAGCATTTTGGAAATTATTTTTCTTGAACTAGGATAAAGATATCAATTCAAAAGGAGAGCAGAGTACTTTATTTACTAAAGTTTAGACAAGTTCCAATTGTGTTTTCAATTCAAAATAGCTATAAATTTGCTTTATATGATGTAGAGTATGTACTAAATATCCTCTAATGGGACAGTCAATTTCAACATGCTTCACTTATCCACGAATAATTTTTGAGTGAGATTCTGAAAAAGTATACAGTATAAGTCACCATGCCACTAGATTTTTTAATTTGAAAGATTATTATATTCTCTAGGAAACAGTTAGTTGTAAAAGTTAAAACTTAAATAAATATACAGAAGCCGCTTTTCCTCCCATCCCTCACACATTGATATCTTTATCTTATTTTTAAAAGGAAAAAATTGCCCCAAAAGATATACTTTTTGCCAAAGATAGTAAATCTGTCGTTAATTGATACTTTCACATGGATGCATAAATTTACATTAATATATTAAGATTATAGTAAAATTATATATAGTAAAATTATTTATTATTACTTACCCATCATACATAGTATAGGGTAAGTCTTGCATACGTTTTGAAAATTGAAAAAAAATTTTTGACGGATTTACATGTTTTAGATAGTGGAGATTCCGAAAAACATATTTTTAGAAAAAAATTTTTGCTGTCCATCTGTCTGTCTGTAAATGCTCTATCTCCCGAACAAATTGAGATAGAGACTTGAAATTTTGTATGTAGTTAGTATGTAAGAATAGGACGAAGCCTATTTAATATCAGCAACCTCGATTATCCGGAACTGTTTTTTTCGGACTCTCAAAAAATTCGTTCTGATGAAAGGTATATAAAAATTTTCAAATGTTTTTGTTCTAAGGAATGGACATAAAAGGCAATAAAATAACACGCATTTTGCATATAGAACGAAGTCAATCGGATTATTAGTTGCTGAGATATTTGTAATCCTGTTTTCCACATTCTTCAATTTTTCATGACCTTGTATTTCATTCAAATTTCAATTCAGAGGTATATTTTAATTGAAAATGAGACGCTTAACCCAATGCAGTAAACTGTTAGTTTATATTATAATTATTTTTGGAGTTATAAGGATGTTTCTTTTACGCAGTTCAGTATTACTTGAGTAGTTTGCTGTTTTATATAATTTGTCAAAATTGGTACATCAGCAATTCATTAATAGAGCATTACTATGCATATTAACAATATTTAAATTTTGTTTTGGAATTGCAATGCATTGTATAAATAGTTTTCACATGTTTTTCTTTCTTATGCCTATCCATGACGGGTAAGTATTACGGTGGCCCCCAACCACTAGTTATATAGTAAAGTTATAATAGTATAAAAATATAAATATATTGTATATATTCTGCAGGAAATCCCTTTTAAATATACAAACTCTAAAAGTAATAGAAATATTTAACAAAAAAAAAAAAAAAAAAAAAAAAAAAAATTACAAGAATGCAATACATGAAATAATAAAATAATATCCATAATAAATATATATATATATATATATATATATAGTTGTTTGTATTATTTAATATAACAAATTATTAATATATGTTGTATTGTTTAATAAATATATATATAAATATAAATATATATATATATTTATTATATATATATTTATTGTACATTTTATTGTTGAAATTTTTAATCTATAACTATTAACTAGACTTTTTTTTGTTAGTTAAAAATACAACAATTTATGAACAGTAAAGACAAAAACTGTACCATAAAACAGACCTCCTTAAAATAAACTTTCTTTTAAAGTTGTAATTCCTTTTATTTTTCTTCATCTTAAGTAAAAATCTCACAACATAATTTCTTTCTAAGATTAATAAACAAGTATAGGGCTAAACCTAAGTGAATAATTTACATACCATCGTAAAAATACAAACAATTACTTAACAAATTAAAAATGTTTTTATATAGGGGTAAACCAAATTATAAGGATAAACCAAAGTTATCTAATGATAAAAATACAAACAAAATTATGTTTGAATAAATAATATTTTCAATACCAGCAAAGGACTTGAAATAAGCAAGTAGAAGAGATCTAAAAAATGGATCACTGGTCAGCACTATTCCAGATTTCTGAAGAGCATTGAATGGGAAAACTGGAGATAGATTTTCACTCAACAATCTAGCAGCTTCTTCCTCATCCATCAGTGAATTAAAATGATGCATAATCATATCTATCTCCAGATTCATGAAAACTTCTTTGGGAACTCCCATTTGTTCAAGTATTGTTATCAGATGCTTGTTCAAGAACAATTTTGCTGAAAGAAAAATAATACTAATTAATATTGAAACTTTTATGAATAATAATAACAGGGTTGCCCAAAGACCAGGTTTTTTTAATCCCCCCCCCCCCAAAAAAAAACAGTTTATTTGGTTTTTTTAAATTTTTCTTTTGTTTTGTTTTGTTTAAACAGAGACTTTTTAAAACATTTTATTACATGTACATGAATATTTACTGATAAAAATAGACATTGTTGGATGTAAAGTAGCATAATTTCATTTGAAATTAATTTAAACAATTACAGTCAATTTATATAGAAAAATGAAAAAAAATCTATTTTAATTTAAACAGTATAATGTTCAAAGAATGAATTGCTATACACAGTGAAACGTTGATACCATGAAAATCTTTAAAAACATCCTTTTGATTACTAATAATAAACATTTGATGTAGTTTGGTGAATAATATTCTTTTCCATAGTTATACAAAAAATAAATTTAAAATACTTCTTGAGCTTTTGTGTTTTGAGTGACAATTTGAAGTCAACATTTTTCAGACATCAGATTCAGCAGATAACAAACATAAACAAATAAAAAAAAATGGCAGTAAAATGCTATAACTAGTACCTAATTTTTGAATACTTTTGTATTCAACTTCATATTTTGATTTTAATTCTTAAACATAATCTCCCCAATCAATAAAAATTCCTTTTACACTTTGACCCAAATTTAAAATCACTCACAATAAAAGTGTTATATCATATGTGCAGTTATGTGATTCCATATTCAAAGTCACTAAGAGTGTTATAATGAGAGATTGTTATAAATAATCTGTATTTTTTAAAAATAAAAATATTTTATATAAAATATTGAACATTTTTATTTTTTAATTTAATTTATCTTTCATAAATTCACCTTTTAAGCTCTTTCTTTAGAGCAATAACTGTATTAGTGCTCTCGATTATACGTTTATACGCGTATACGTATAATACGTATTATACGAAATACGGATCAACTATACGTATAATACGGCATCGGCGGTTATACGTATTGCGCAAAACAACATATACGGTACATCGTATATACGGATCTTATCCAAGCGGTTAAACGTATAAACGTTTAAACGTTTTTCATTCAAGATATGAAATTGGATGTTTCAATGCTTTTCTGCGGATTACAGACATTGAGAAATATCCGGTTGAGTATCCCTATCGCGATTCTCTGTTTAAAAAACTACGATGCGTTTACTTAACTACTACTTATTATGCAGGTACCTAAAAAATCTGAATACGTTTCTCAGTTTAAATTTTGGTTTCTTATTAAATTACTTCTGGTTAAAGTTATTTATTATAAATTGTCTTACATTAGTTGTGGATAGAATCAAACTAATCTTTGAAAGAGCTGTGGCTCAGTACTTAGTTTTTTTATATTTTCTTGTATCTTAACAAGAAGAAAGTAATGGATTCGAGAAATCTTTCGACTGGTTCACACTTTTTAAGGGTAAGATAGTCCGAAAAATAAGATAGTCCTGTCTGTGACTTTGTCTATATGTGGTATGAATTTTGTTCCACCAGTTGCACAGAATGAGTTTTCAGCAATATCATCATCACATAGCAGGCAGTAGGCTCTGCCATTCTTTTTCTCAGCGTACCGCCACACCCAGCTTTTTCTATTCATTTCTAATTGTAATCTAAGCAGAACTGCGTCTATAAATGCTCGTTCTTCTACTCTACGAGATACTTATACTAAGTGTCTGCGTCACGTGACACAATGGTTTTACTTTCACCATATGTAAATTGTCTTACCGCGGAGGAATTTTAAAATAATTTACATATTTGGTAATTTTTATTAGTTTCTTTTTTAAATAACTAGGGGGGCTCAGCCCCCCTGCTCGCTACGCTCGCCAACTCCCCGCGATTCGAAGTTGTAGGCTTTGCGGCCAAGTTGTAGGCTTCTCGATTCCAAGTTGTAGGCTACCCCTGATTGCTGCGCTCGCCAATACTCCATGGAATCGCTTCGCGATACCTTATTTTCCATGCAATCAATTTTGTAATGTTTCTTGATTGGTCTATTCGACTCATGGAAGGTGTGATCCACCCGGACGCGTTATTTCAGGAAACCTTACACATCAGCATCATTCCACAAGTTATTTCTTGAGATTTGGTTAAGTATAGCTTTTTTTACGATAGAAGGAGAATAAAAGAGTGCATTCGTATTTCAATAGTATTCGATTAAACGGGTAAGCATATAAGTGTAACGTTTCAGTAATATTCGAGTAAACGGGTGCATATAAATATAGTATTTCAATAATATTCGATTAAGCGGGCAAGCATATAAATGTCATATTTCGGTAATATTCTATTAAGCGGGCAGACATATAAATGCCGTATTTCGGTGATATTCTATTAAACGGGCAGGCATATAAATGCCGTATTTCGGTGATATTCTATTAAGCGGGCAAGCATTTAAATGAAGTATTTCAGCAATATTCTATTAAGCGGGCAAGCACATAAATGTAGTATTTCTGTAATACTCGATTAAGCGGGCAAGCACATAAATGTAGTATTTCTGTAATACTCGATTAAGCGGGCAAGCATATAAATGTCGTATTTCGGTAATATTCGATTAAGCGGGAAAGCATATAAATGTCGTATTTCGGTAATATTCTATTAAGCGGGCAAGCATATAAATGTCGTATTTCGGTAATATTCGATTAAGCGGGAAAGCATATAAATGTCGTATTTCAGCAATATTCTATTAAGCGGGCAAGCATACAAATGTCGTATTTCGGTAATATTCTATTAAGCGGGCAAGCATATAAATGTCGTATTTCGGTAATATTCGATTAAGCGGGCAAGCATATAAATGTCGTATTTCGGTAATATTCGATTAAGTGGGCAAGCATATAAATGTCGTATTTCGGTAATATTCGATTAAGCGGGCAAGCATATAAATGTCGTATTTCGGTAATATTCTATTAAGCGGGCAAGCATATAAATGAAGTATTTCAGCAATATTCTATTAAGCGGGAAAGCACATAAATGTATAAGGATAGAGAGCCAACGAATATAAATGCACAAATAAAGTATGAGAAGGTAGAAAATAGCTATTTCGAATCTACTAACGAGATTCTTCATCAGTGCAAAACTCAGCGAGCTAAAAGTAGCAAAACTGAGCGAAGAGACAGAGAGACTCAGACTCTCGATGACAGAGATAGACAGAGAGACTCTCGATGGGTCACTTCGGTAAATTGCACTGAACATGTATGTTGATTAAAATATTTATAAAGGAAAATACCAAGATCTTGGTTGGAATCCAGATAGTAGATATTTCACTGTTAGTGAAGCGAGATTAGCCAATCAGGAGTCTGATCTTTTGTGAACTTTTTGCAAACTGTTTTAAAAAATATACGCTTTTCATTGCTTGATCTCGTATGTGTAAGACATACTATCAGGGCCGTAGCTAGAAGTGAACCAAAGGGGGGGGGGGGCTCGAGAGAATGTAGGGGGGGGGGGGGCTCATAATTTTTTTTCTCTTTCTGATGCAGAAAGATAAATTAATAACTATTCACATTGTAGGTATTATGTTTCTAATTAAGCTGTTGTACTAACTTCATTTTATGTTAAGAAAAGTATAGGATGATGAAAATTTTGATTGTATAACTGGTGCAAAATGAAACATCATGTTAACTTCATATGTACATATAAAATGAGGGAGTGTTGACACACTTATTTTAGATACAATTTAGTAACTCTGCAAAACTGTGAAAGGGTCTCAAAACTAAATTAGATTTTTGAACAGAATTTCATTTGAATTTTTGGAACAGAAATTAATTGAGTGACCTTGGAATCTTTTCCAGGGGGGGGGGGGGCTCAAAATATTCTACGGGGGGCTGAGCCGCCCATAGCGCCCCCTTAGCTCCGGTCTGCATACTATGCGGATTTCTGTCGTAACGCTACCGATTTCCAAATTATTCTCCATTCAGCGACATAAGACTGGTGAAGTCCGCTATTTAAATTAGATACGATACGGCGAATATACGTATACATTAAATATACGTATTCTTAAATATACGTTTAGTTGATACGCCTTATACGTATCCGGATACGTTTAAACGTATATTCGAAAGTATCCGTATAGCAGAAAAACGTATTATACGGATATACGTATATCGTTTAATCGTATACCTGCTATACGTATCCTATCGCGAGCACTAAACTGTATGTTCATCAAAACAGGCTAATTTTTATCCTATACATATAAACATGACTTAGATTAACTAAATCTAATGCCTATTGCTGAAATAAAGTATTTAAAGTATAAATTATTTATATGCAATAATCTGAAATGCATAAATTATATAAAGAAAAATGAGAAAATGTCATTAGATTAAAAAAAAATAATTACCTTTTTTTTTTTTTTTTGAGATAAAACACCACAAACTATACAAAAAAAAATGTGAAAATGTCATTAAATTTCTTTTTAAAATACCATTTTTATTTATTTTTTTATTTATTTTTATTGTCAGTTGGTTTAAACCGTGCCAAACCCTGAATAATAATAATAATATGATTGAATAACTTGTCAAAAGAAAAAACAATTACAAAAATCTATTTTATTGTTTCATTTTTATATGACCAAAAGTAAAGCAATACAGCATGTGGTCAATATGAAGTACCTTTTCATAAAATAATTCCAACACAATTACTATGTTTTCAAGTCATTTTTACATTGCTTCTAATTGTTATGAGGGTTGTTTTAAATGCACAAAGAACATATTTTAATATTTTTTGGGGGAAAAAATGCTTTCATAAATATTCCAGTGTTTAGTTTAAAAATCAAACCTAATATCATAACTGCAATTCATGTTGTTTCAAGACATATCCTTTAACTGTACACAATCTGTTACATTTTACTTTTTCACCTCTCCAGTTATGAGAGAAAAAATTTTTGGTAAATAAATAAAACAATAAGTAAATAAACAAACAAAAAAGTTATATTATTAAAATAACAATAGTATATTAAAATAATACATTAGATTATAGCTCTTAATTATGTGAAAAAGTTCTGAAATTTTTTTTGAAATATTTATGAATTTTAATAAGTTTTAAGAAATAACAAGCAGTTTTAAATTCTTGTAATTGGTAAAATATCCACTAATGTAGACATAAATTATCTAATTAAAATATTTATAATACATAAAAATGGCGAATTTAAACTTTAATTAAGTTAGATATAAAAGTGCACTTACAGTCAACTCCCTTAAATTTACAGACTTTTATTTTGAAATATTTGGGCATAAAAATGAAATTTATTGTTAAGGTTTTGAAAAAATGTGGTAGCAATTTTTTACAGGTTAAATTTTTTGGCATTGTATTAATTAATTGAATCTTCAGCATAATTTTTGAGGTTTTTTGTGAAACATTTTTGTGATTTTTATCAACCATTATTTCACTTTTGAAAAGGAAATTACTAATTTTCTCATAACTTGTCAGATAAAAGCTTACAACATAAATATAAAATATAGAAACAAGCAACAATTATGTCAATACAGTAGACTCCCTCAAATCCGCACAGCTTGGGACCAGAGGTTTTGCGGATTTGCTGGTCATTGCTTTGTTTACATTTTTAAAAAAGTAATTTGGATGTAATTAATAATGAAATCAAAAGTATAATGAATGCTTACAATATGCTAAAATATTAAAATAAGGAATAAACTAATATAATAAAATTTAGATAGTTTTTAAAATGATAAAAATACTAAAAGCAAAGGTCAAATTAGTAATCAATAATGTACAATTAAATATTCATTATAAATGTGTTTTTCCTAAATTATTCAAAGAAACTTGCCTCATAAAGGTACAATACTAATTCACATCAATATCATAAAATAATAAAGCTTTATTTCAGGTTTAGCCAGACTTAATAACTAAAAAAGCTTAATACGTAAATATATTTGATAAGATTCTGATTACCAGTGATATCAGCAATATCTTGATTTTTTCAGAAATAAATTATTTTTTCTTCATGAAAAAACATGAATTCAATAACCTTAAAAAATTTACAAATTAAAAAATATATGGAATTGATATAAAATAAAACTAAAAAAGTCAAATTTTGCACCAACATCTGAACTGAATGTTTCATTGTTTACATCCGTAAAATATGTGCGGATTTTAGAGAGTTGCGGATTTTAGGAGTGCAGATTTGAGGGAGTCTACTGTACTTAAAAAATTTTAAACTAGTCCATAAGGAATGTCCATTTATATTTGTATATCTAAGTATGTATCTACCTTTATTTCATTACTATGTATTACTTGATTATTCTTACATTATTTGCTTTTATCAAATTTGTAAACTTTTTAAATGTTGAATTATATTATTACAAAATATATTTGAAATCATTACCTTTTCCATTTTAACAATAATTCATGCACCAGGTTTTGAAAAATAGCGTTCCACAAAAAATCAGAAATCATTTCTGGAAACATTTTTTTCACTCAGGTTCCCGGGTAGGAATCTAAATGGAAGGGCTTGCAAGTCAACATGATCACTGCCATCAGTGATGAATTTTTATTCTTTTATGGACTGCATCAATTTTCGAAAGGGGGAGATGGGGACAAAGAATGTGTAAAGCACCAAGCACACACAAGAGCTGCATTTCCAAGCCTCTGTGTGCAAAGGAAAGGATTTCTATCGCTTCTCTTCTCTGCTTTGATTGTACATGAACTAGTTGCATTCTTGTTCACTGTAGCACTTTTGCCATGGGCTTTGTGTGAATAGGTGTCATATTTCAAGTTTGTTTTCTCATTCACATTAGTGCACATGGTTTTTATGGAATCGAAACAGTTTGTTTGCTTAGAATTTTGTTAGAATTTAAAAGGTTGTTTCTTCATATTAAAAACAGATATTGTAGCATTATTCCAAAAGATTGCAAATAAAAAAGTGTTTATGTGACACAATATCTATCAATATTTTATTAAACTCTAAATTTATTAAAAATCTGTGAACACATAAATTTCTCTGAGAACCTACACTTTTCATACAAGTTCCTTGTTGAGAAACTTAAAATTTTTAGAATTTTCAAGCCTTGCATGCACTAATAATTACAGAATATTTCTGCAAAAATTAAACTAATAATACAAATGTTACCCATGATCCCCACAGTCTTTGATTGCAAGCTCTGCAAATTAGAGGGAGTTGGCTGTATTTTTTGAATAAATTATTAATAAAAAAAATACAAAAAATCAAACAAACTTGGAGAACTTGTCTTCACTATTTCAAGGTACTTTGAAGTGGTGCATTCAAATTTATTCATACTAGGTCTGATCCTAATTTTCCGTCCTTCAATTGGATATTCAACTACCATACCTTTGCAGCCTTTGTAACGGATCTGAAATGCAACTGGCTTAAACATCTTAGTTTCTTCAACAGTTATGTCTGAAGAAGCATAAGAATTTTGAATCATGACTTGTCGTACCTTGAAAAAAAAGCAAAACAAATTAGTAAAATTTTAAGAATATTTTCCCCATTTATGTACTTTACTAATACGTATTCAATACACTCATTCAGATATTACAGGAAAAACATGCACATATCTTTTTTAGTTGTTTATGAATGGCAAAATTCTAACAGTTTTGAATGTTCTCTTTTTTTAAAAGTTGAAATTAGATAGAATATTAGTATAATTTTAAATTTAAATTTTCAGTTTCTGGCAGACAATACTGCAATTAAAATTATTTCAAACTCAATAACTTTTGAAATATTTAGTAGAATGCACTGTATGCAAGTTTAAATTATAGACATTTAATAAATTACAATAACTTTTAAGTCAATTTTATTAATGATCAGCTTGTTCTTACCAGAAGTCACAGTAAATATTTGCTATCTAACCAAATATAAAAATACAAAATGTGGCAATAAATATTCCATTTTGTTAAAATATTAGTAAATAATTATTTCAGAGTTCATCAATTTAGAATAAATAGGTATAAATGCCACAAAATTTCTTTTAAAGAAATTAAAGGGAAATGGACAAATTGAAATAATCAAACCTATCAGTGTTGAATTCAGGAAATTATCCGGGAGGGACATTCTACCCTGGAGATTTATGAAAATTTAAGATTTTGTGTTTTCAATGGTCAAAAAGCACAATTCTCCTCCTGGAATTCTATAATGTGACCCTATGCCCAGAGCCACAGAAATCCCTCCAAGGGAAAAGCATCTGAATTTAACACTGAAACCTACAGTATGAAAAGAATTCATAAAATTCAATGCAGTGGCAAATCAAACCCCATTAGATAACAACAAAAACTTAAAGTTTTTGGCCAATATCTTCAGAAATCTGCTAGTGATTAGATGAACCGCTAATTTTAATATATTGATTAACAGTCACAGAATAAGTGCATTTGCTTAATTTAAAAACTATGATTTGGAGCAAAATTGAAAAAAAAAAAAATTAATTAAAAAATATCAAAACTTATCTATTTATAGAATACACTAATGTGACAATTCCAAGTTTCTCATCCTTTAAAAATTTATTGCAGTCATGTTAGGCATAAGTAAATATTCCCATTAAGAACCTATGAAAATACATGCATAATCTGTTTTGTATCACACTTATTCTTCATTTTCTTTAAAATCTTTAAAAACTATTTAATTATAGTATTTTAGGTTCCAAATCAGGGTTGCCGGCTTTTAGCCGGGCCAAAAAAAGCCGGCCGGCTTTTTTTGGTTTTATCCACTTAAAAAAAGCCGGCTAAAATTGAAAAAAGCCGGCTTTTATTTTTAAAGAGTTAATTTGTATCAAATCCATATTAAATTTGTATTGATTTATTTTTAATACATTTTTAATTATTTACTACTAAAAAAGTTATAAATTTCTATTTAATTTTTCAGATAAATAAGTCTTTATAACCGATAAAAGTCAACTGTGAAGGCATTATGTCACAAAAATATAAATCTTTGAAAAAAGAAAATATACACAAAAATGTGTTTTAAACTTCTATATTTCATAGTTCTACTTATATTACACATTCTTAAGAATTATATTTAATTGAATTATGACAAAATATAATACATCAAAGCATTCCTGGAAACATTCTCACAGGTCAATATGTAAAGATTAAGTCATAAAATGAACAATGTTCAAAAATAAATTAGGAAGGATTCAGTATTTGAGGAGAATTTAACACATTCGCTGCCGATCACGTGCCAGTGCCTGATATGGCGCCAATGTTAAGGGGCCTCTCACACGCCAGCGCGTGATGTCTCAATAGCCAGTCATGCGCTGGCACAGGAAAATCTCACTGATTCTTTGTTATGAAAAGTAAATTTGCTTCTAGGAAAAACCCACTTCTACTGCACGGAATTAACTATCTTCATGTAAGCAGCAGCGAACGTGTTAATACATAATTATATAACATTAAACAACAACAAAAAATGTTCAAATAAAATTTGTTGAATTAAAATTTTGAATAGCTCTTTGTTATTTAAAAGGGCATATATGCCCACTTGCATGAATGAATATATTCATGCATATGCTAATTGAGAATACTGAAAATAAATTGGGAAATATATTATAAAATATGCATAATTCGAAATACTATTTTCAATAGTGAGAAATGGTTTTTTTTATATGCAGGATTTTAAAGGTTTATAGGGAATAAAACAAGACATTTTAATATAACTCTTAAAATTAGTTAAGTAAATAAGTGATTAGTTAAGTAAATAATATCTTGCAATATGTCAAATTCCAAATCTCCTTGACACTAAAATTCGTCTGCTCCAAAGAAGTCTTTCAAATGACCTCACACAGTTTTGTTCTGAAAATTTGACCAGATTGAAACCGGAACCGGAAACAGTATTGGTGGTTGCTTTCAACTGGTTGATTGGTTTGCATAAAACACTTAAAAAAACCCGTAAAAATCAAGACTCAGCTTGCACGCGACCTGGGTTTGAGATTAATGTTAGATTTACGAAAACATTCGCTAAATTTGCAAAATTTCAGATAAATTTTATGTATGCAATCGAAGCGGGTCGAAGCTGAAAGTCATCTGCTAGTAGATGCGAATCGATGGCAGGCGGTGACAAACATGTAACTAAGTAACCATAGTCCTCTTTAATTTTATAAAACTGTAAAAAATGGAAAAACCAAGGGTAGGATTAAAGGTCAATGTAAATCAGAAAGAGCACTTGGTATGGCCATTTTATAATTTAGTTGTCATATTTGCAATTCTGGCTATAACCACTAGCAACCCCATCAGTGTGTTATTCTAGTATTAATGTCTTCATTATTGAAAAATCAGGTTATAACCCAATTTCTCTTAATAAATCATAATTAAAATCCCAATTTTTGATTTTAATAAATAAAGTTATTTAACTCAAAGTAAATTAAACATCATTAAAATTAGTTAAAAGACACTTAAAAATGTGCAGCTTAAAATTAAAATGCTTCACTGAATAAAAGCCAATTATGGCCAAAAAAAGCCGGCTAAAACCAATAAAAGCCAACCGGCCTGGCTTTTTTTAAATTTAGCCGGCTTTTTTGCAACCCTGTTCCAAATTATGAATAATGAATAACCAATTATCAAGAGCTGGTTTCACTTACTTTATTATTGATAAATATTTGTTTGGTACTGTCATCTATCGACAATTAGTTCAAACAAAAATTCTTTCTGCTGAAATATTTTTTATATAAAATGAATATTTCTTTTCAATACTTATTAAAATATAAGGAATGTATAATATTGTGGTACAGCATATTTTAATTATATCTATGCACAGAGTTTTCCCCAGAGGGTTTCAGGGGGGGCGCTCTGCCCCTCCTGCCCTTTAGTTTAAAAAATAGCACCCCTCTTGCCCCTCATCCAAAAACTAGTGCCCCTCTTGTCATTCATTCAAAAAAATATAGCGCCCTTCTTGCCCACATTTGAAAAAACACAGCCCTCCAACGATGATCCGAACGTGCTATAGCTCGTAAATTAAGCAAAACATCGGCAACAGAACACAAAAAATAGCCTCTTATGTGTCCCGTGGGATGGGTAATTTCGTCAAAAAATTGCAAAAAAAACGGCAAGTTTCGTTACAAATCGCGAAATAATGACTAATTTCCGGCAAGATTCGCAAAAAAAAAATGGCTAATTTCGTCACAAAACGGCAGATTTCCTCAAAAGATTGTGAAATAATGACTAATTTCTTCCGAAATTCGCAATAAAAAGGAAAATTTTGTCAAATGAGTCGCAAAAGACGGCAACTTTCGTCAAAAAATAGCGATTAAACGGCGATTTCGCCAAAAGATTTTTGGAAAAAAAAGGCAAATTTTGCCAAAAAATCGGAAAATTCTGTGAAAAATTTCGTTTATCCGCGATATTTTCACGAGATTTGTTGTTTTTTCGTGATTTTTTTAGCAAATCATACCGTTTTTTCGCGATCTTTTTACGAAATTTGACGTATTTTCGCGATTTTTTTTACAAAATTTACCTTTTCTTTTAATTTTTTTATGTAATTTCTGTTTTTTCACGATTTTTTGAACCGCTAGATTCTAGATTCAACTCTATAAAAGTGCCCTTAAAAATGAAAAAGTGCCCTGAAAAATGTAAAAAGTGCCCTTTTCAGAACAGTAGCGCCATGCCCTTTTTTAAACCTGGGGGGAACTTAATGCATATAAAATTTTGAATTTTAACATAGTAAGTTTGTAGCCTCCTTCCTTCACCCATAAAAAAAGTCGCATTGATGAAATTAGTTGTAATTACAATTTACTTCGAGAAAAGCTATAGATTAAAATCATTAACAATTTTCTATTTCTGAATAATCAAAAATTAATTTTTGAATAGTAAGATGATTCACAAGTCAGAAAATTCATATTGGGTCAAGAATAATAGGTACTACTAGGTTATCCCATCGACCAAAATATTATAACCAAACTATAAGATTAAATGGCAATAATGGATGATTGTGAATGTCACATTCAATGACATAAATATGATTCACATGTTTAAAATGTCATTAAGATTTTTATTTTGACTTTTTATATATATATTTTTATTAATATTCTACTAATAATTTGTTTTTTTTGTTATTTAAAATAAAAATCATGTCAATATGTATAATTTGGCTATTAGTTTGGCGATTTGTATAATTTGGCGAAATTGGTCGACAGGATAACAGAGTAGCATTGAATAATATACATAAATAGCCTTCAACTCAGTAACATACATTTGTAAAAATAATTTATAACAAGTTTTGTAGAATTAAATGTAATTTTTCACATAATACATATCTATATGCATTAGTTACATATTTATAACAACATTTACCTTTTCCTGTTTCATGATGTAATATTCTAAATGCAAGGGCGGCGCCAGAGGGGGGACCGGGGGGGGGGGGGGCATACCTAATGAAAATATTTTGACGTTTGAATTTCTGCCCGGTTGGGTTAGATCAAAATATGGAACTTTTTTTTTTTTTTTCAAAGTCGGATTGACTAAACTAATTCTTTTGGATATGAGTCGGTTTCTGACTGAAATTTAACTTCAAATAAACCCAATTTTTTTTTTTTTTTTTAAATCATAATTTTTAAAATTAAAAATCTACATGGATTACTACACAGGATGATACATGAATGACTCTGTGCATGCTTATTTTTCAACAAAAAAAGAAGATTTATACTGTAGTTATATTATAATCATGTATTATTATTTTTTAACCACATTAAATTGTGGATGAATTTCCACTGATTGTGGAGTTGACATGAAGAATTTTTGGTATGGTTAAGAGTAAGCAAACAAAAATTATTTTGTCAGGGTTGTCTTGGATGACAAATAGAATACTGCATCGGGTCGGACAAACTGAATCTGACCCGACTCGCAGTCTGGACCAGATCGGGTTGAGCACAATCTTTTGTCGTTGTGAGTTGGATTCCAGTTTGGTTAACTTTAATAGTTTCAGGTTCAGGTTGGATGTTGGGGGCACTTATGGTTCTTGATTCGAGATGAATCCAACTCTCATAAGGATTCACAAAATTTATTTTACGATGAAAAACTATGTATATGAATGTTAATGAGTTTATCTATACTGATTTTTAATTTAAAAGTTAAAACTGATACTGAAGGTACAATTTTTTACATAACTGCATTACAATATGGATATATTTTTTCATCAGTTACGGTTGGGGTCTGGTTGATGTTGAAATATTTTGGGTTCAGACATTCAGGTCAAAATGTGATGATGTCGGGCTCGAGTTTCTGGTAGAGTTCTGCATTCACCTCGGGAAACTAAACGCAACTCGACAGGCAGTTTGAGTTGGATCTGGCTAAAGTTAATATTTTTTTGGATTGACTTCTATTTTTCGAGTCTGATTGATTTTAATTGTTTTAGCATACAGGTTCGATTCTACCTGATTTCTCAAAAGTATCTCTGAAACATATTTTTAAATAAAAAATTATATTATCCGGGTGTCAATGAGTGCATATACAGATATATTGATTTTTCTACATAAAAAATATAATTTATACTAGTGGTATTATTGTAGGCTACTTTTCCATTATTGCTTTACAAGATGGAAGTTTGTTTTTCATTTCGAGTTGGGATTGGGTTCGGATAGAATACTGTTGTTTTTAGGTCGGAGTTTGTTGAGTTCGGGGTCATCTAATTTTTTAAAACTGGTTCAGGTTGAAATGGATATAGAATTAACTAGTTTAAGTCGGGTATAACCCAATCTGTGGAGGACTCTATGCTCGAAAAATAATCCGTGGATTCAACTTCTTTTTCCCTTGATTATATTCTGTAAAAACAGAAAAAATTGCACTTTAACTTTTCCATTTCTACTCCCTCCCCCTTAAAAAATACAGTAAAAAACACCAATTACCTAAAATACTCGCACCTAAAGCAGCATGTTCACCAAATTACATGCATGTTCTGGCAGCTGTGCTGCTTAGTACTTTTTCGTATTTAGAAAAGTAATTTATAAATCCCTTTTATCTAAAAATACGTAAAAATCAGAAACCGAAGATCAAAATTTTCAAAAAATCTCCAGTCAGAAGAAAGAAATTGCTTAAAATAATAGAAAACCTCTTCAAATCAGAGGAATATTTCAGCATCGTCGAGACGGACTCGGCGAGAAATTTTGGCCCACGCAGACCACAGCTAGACCTTCTGCATAACTCGCGGTTCGAATCAGAGATATATTTTTAATTGGAGGTCGCTTTTCGCTGTTATTAAAATAATGCAATTTAAGATCCCCAGCTATTTCACAAATTTTCACTTCATTTATATTTCTCTTCAGAATATTGTATTGTATTTAAGCTCTTTGTTTCAGATTTGAATCGAAATTTGGAATATCAAGCTTTCTGCATTTGATCGATATACATTCTAAAATAAAATGGAAATTGAAGATGTTTTTCCCATTGTTTTTATTATTATAGCTATAGCTAAAAAATCTGCTTTGATTAAAATTATGAAAAAAGTAAAATGTGATATTTATAAAGTCATAAAAGTTACGCATTTCAAAAACTGTAGTTCAACTAATTAATTTCACACCATGCAAATACATTGAATTCAAATAAAAGAAATTAATATTTAGTACAGTAACGTGTTCAGATGGAATGAAAAAGGATATCGTTCTTAGCAAGTATGCTGTTTCTTTATACATTTATTCTTATTTAGATTTGAATTTACCATGTTTGAGCCGCAGAGAACAGCTGCGATTCAGTAAAAGGAAATGCATGTCTGTCTGTTTTGACTAGTTTTCAAATTCTGTTCTGCAACTTAATATAAAACAAACTTTTCGAGTAATGGAATGATAAAGAGGTTGATGAGTACGTTGTTTAGCATCAGCAAATGTATTCCTGCTGATTGGTTATAAAAATAATATTTATATATATATTTTTTTGTTGTTGCTATGGAAATTACAAGAAAAACACCTGTTGTGATAGATTGGAAGGATGTTTCAGAGTTACCTAGATGCAGTACTTTATTATCGACAATTGTCCATTGACCACAGATAATAGGAGTTAATTATTTTCCTGATTTACTATTTTTATTTAAAATATGGAAATAAGTTTTTTTTTAAATTCTTCAATTTATTGCATTTTTTTTTAACAAAATTTTATAATTAATCAGAAATTGTAAGAACAATGCTACAATAAACTTTTAAAGAAAAAATTTGCTATGAAAAAATAGAGCTTACGACTTTGCAAATTTTGCATTAAAATTATTATTTCTACTAATTATAAATATTTTATGAGTTCCTTCTTTTTACGAAAGTACGAACTTTAATATTTTTCTGCTGTATATAAAAGTTTCAAGACTTTCATACGAGTAAGTCCAAATGATTTCTTATTTCTTTGTGTTTATATGTGATTTGATATTTGATTTATAAAATTAAAACCCGAGTGTTTTAATTTTAAAACTGCTTTATACGCAGAATTCGTACTTTAGTTGATAATAATAATTTAATTTGTCTTAATTATATAAGTTTTTCATTTGTATTTTTCCATTCAGTAATACACACAGTAGAAAGCCGGTTATCCAGACCGGTTGGTATCGAGGATAATCCAGTTAATGAAAAATCCAGATAATTGGGAAACTTTATAAATGCATAGAGCAATGTTTTTAGGCAACTTCCCTTCACATTTTTTCCAGGTTTCGGACTGGCAATTGTGGTAATGCACATTTTAGCATATTAAAAATGGCATGTTTAGAAGTTTTTTTCTTTTTTTAAAAATTAAAATTCTATTTTCTGCAAAATTGGTACAAAGTTGTACATAGAAGTACACACAGAAATTATATACATACACTGTACAGTATATACATTTTAAAAAATCCTCGTGATAAGGAAAAAAATTCTTGATAGTCTTCTGGTTCACAGAGGCCATTCTTTTGTCTGCTTGGGACTCTCGTGCGTTAGAAAGGAAACCTCTAAGGTTCTAGAAAAAAAATAGTTTTATGCATTGCTGTCTTTGTATTTGTTGGTGATTTTATTATTTCAGGATTAGAAATTAGTTATTTAACAGTTAAGTTCCATGTCTTCTTGTCAAATTTACCTTACCCTGCCTGAAGAAGTTTGACTATAAAATTTTTGGAATAGATGGCCAAAAAAAAAAAAAAAAAAAGTATGATCCTTGATCGATCCGGTTAATTGGTCAATATGCTTAATCGGAGTCCAGATAATCCCTACTGTATTTTAATTTCATATTCATTATTTCAAAAAGCACTGCAATCGAAAATTAGTATTCCCAAATCAGACCTAAAAAATCTTGTGTAGCTGGGAAGTCTTATTATACCCCTTGGAGATGAGCGACACGTATACGTGCCGCAAAAAGGCATAAGAATCATTGTTTATCAGTGTCATGCTATTTCTCTCTCTTCCTCTTTTTGTACTCCATTAAATCTGGCAATACTGTTATTCACAGACGTCTGTAAAAAAATTCTTTCCAAGCATATTCCACTCTTTATTAGAAAATGGGAAAAAATGAAAGAAAAAAGGAAAAAAAAAAAGTCTGGTTCGGCCAAAAGTTATAGAAAAATGTGCTATAATACCTGTTTTAAGAATAATAAATTTCAGGGCTGGCAGAACTTTCAAAAAATAAAATTTAGTCCGAGTCTTCAGATAAAATTAAGCTCGATTTGAGTTTAAGGAAAGGAAATTTCACAGAGCTCTTTCTTCTGGATAAACCGCAATAGATGTTTGCATTGGCCAGGCTCGGGCCAGTTTTATTTTACAATACTCGAGCCAATCCATGCCTGGTTTTCACTCTTTTCATGGCTTAACTAACTTTTTCAATATTGAGCTGGAACTGCGGGGGAAAAAATTTTCAGTCCTGGTTTCGATCCGTATGAAAATCACTTTCTAGGAACGACCTGGTCCGAGTAAAAGTCAGTAAAATTTGCCCCGTTCCAAATGTTTTTGGGAAAAATGTATGTATTTATAAAGAATAGTAGATTTTTAGAATAAAATTTAAATACAGAAAAATCTGTGAAATAGAACCTGCCTATGACGCATTGCTGTCTTAGGAGGATTCTTCACTCACTTCAAAATACCTGCTCCATAATGTTAAACCAATGGGCAGGTTGTTTTCGAATTTTTCGTTTTATTTTAATATTTCTAAACGTCTTTTGAATGGGATAACTGAGCTCAATCTTCAATGTGACTATTTTTTACTTTTTCGATTTTGGTTGCAAATTTAAATATATATAGTAATATAAAAAGCACTTTCAGTTCCAAAGCCGGTTCCGAAAGTTAAAGTATCTTTTTTTTAATAAACTGTAATGCATTTTTTTTTTTTTTCGTTCCTATGGAATTTTGTCTTAGAAGATTTTATGTGTGGCATTTTTTTCTGATTTTAAAGTCTCCAATACATGAAATAAGGATTAACAATAACTAAACCATTTACATGCAAATAGATATTCATTAAAAATAAATAAATATTGCAGACTAGAGCACTTCTAAAAAAATGAATTATTTTTAATTAGAACTCCCCGTGTAAAACAGTTTATAACTATATCGAAGTAAAATTTCATGTTTTGTAGAAATATAGAGTCGGGTCGGGCCAAGATTTTAACTTATATTTTTTTTTTTTTTGGCCGACCTAATATATATGTGTATAAATATTGTACTTGCTAGACCGTATAATCAGGTTGATTTTTTTAATTTTCTCACCAATCGGACCATTAATTTATTTTGCAAGAACTGGGTCGGGCTCGGCCCTGAAATTTTTGCCCACGCAGTTTTTTAGGCGCCAGTCCAGCACGCGTTGACCTTTAATTTATATTATGAACTTGGCCCCCCTGTCGGGGATACAGTGCCCACCCGTCGGGCAAATTCTGGCACCGCCCTTGTCTAAATGGGATTTTGAATTGCAGTTTACATAATATATTTGTTATAGTCATCAAAAATCAAAGGATAATACTTTTTGACTAACAAAACACAAAAATCATAAAATTATACTTTTTTTTTTTTTTTTTTTTTTTTTGTTTCTTTTAGTCAAAAATCTTTTAATGTAAAATTTTTATGATTAAATGTTTCCAGAAAAATATAGATCTTTTGATAGAAATTTATGTGTTTTGCCATGAACTTAAATTTAAAAAGAAAAAAACAAGATGTATATCTATGCCAACCAGCATTTTTCTTATTTTCATTCATATTTATTTATCATTTAGATTTTTGTAACTTCAAAATAATAATAATAAAATACCCAATGACATTTGATGTCTGCCATCTACAATCAAAACTAAAATGATATGTGATTCTTAAGTTGGAAGCAGCCAGGGCCGTAGCAAGGTGTTTTGAGGCCCCCCCCAAGAAACAAATTTTGGGCCCCTTTCCCCCCACTTTAAACTGAGTTTTTTGAGAAATATTTAAAGTTTCATTATTATAATTTGAAACTCATATTGAAGTTTCTATATGAGTTTCAAATTATAATAATGTAATGAACAAATTTAATAGTTAGCATAAGTATTTTAAATCATTATTAAAATTATTATAAATTTCATAACTTTGCGAAAATACGAAATACATATGCATTGCTTAAAGATCAATTAATAACGTTAAAATAAAATTTGTCTAAAACAATTTTACAAATAAGCGCATGATGCTAAGATTTTATTACAAAGTATAGGAATTAAATAGATTATATAAACACATAATTCCAGCAGTTTGCTATTTAAAGGGCTATTTCAGTTACGCGAAAAGACCCATTCGCTAATGCATGGAAGAATGGAATAGAATACTATGTAGGCATGGGATTCGTCCACGGATTTGCGATTTTCCTGATTTTTTGTCATTTTCCGCTTTTTTTATTTTTCATATCTTGAAAGGATTGCAGAAATAACACGACTTTCGTCAAAAGATTGCGAAAAAAGCGTGGTCTTCATAAAAAAAATCGTGGAATAAAAAACGATTTTCATCAAAAATCCCCCAAAAACGCTATTTTTGTCAAAATATAGCAAAGAAAACGTTATTATCGTCAAAAGGTAGCGAAAAAATTCTACTTTTATCAAAAAAACGCTAGAAAAACGCGATTTTCGTGCAAAAAATCTTGAAAAAACACGATTTTCGGCATAAGATCGTAAGATAAACAAGATTTTCGTCAAAAGATCGCAATAAAAACAAGATTTTCGCCAAAAAATAGCGAAAAAAAAGAGATTTCCGCTAAAAATTGCCGAGGAAAACGCATTTTTCGTCAAAAAATTGCGAGAAAAACGCGGTTTTCGCCAAAAGATCAAGAAAAAAATGCTATCTTCATAAAAAAAAAAAAAATCGCGGAATAAAAAACGAATTTCGTCGAAAGATTCAGCAATAAATGCAATTTTCGTCAAAAGATCGCGAAAAAACACTATTTTCGTCAAAAGGTCGCGAAAAAATGCTATTTTACGAAATACGAAATAAATACGAAAACAGCGAGAGAAACGCGGTTTTCGTCAAAATAACGCCAGAATAAATATAGTTTAAAAAAACTAAAAAACACGCTTTTTAAGTATATCAAACTAAAAAGTGAAAAATAATTCGTACTATAAGCTGAAAACGAAAATAGATGAAAAATACTATATTACTATAAAATCATTGTTATTATAAAAATCAATTAATAAGCAATAAATAAAATTATTGTGGAAAAAAAGCGTGGGGTGCTCCATCTATCAGTTCTTAAGAAGCACCCCACGCGTTTTTTCCACGATAATTTTATTTATTGCTTATTAATTGATTTCTATAATAACAATGATTTTATTGTAATATAGTATTTTTCATCTATTTTCGTTTTCAGCTTATTGTATGAATTATTTTTCACCTTTTAGTTTGATATACTTAAAAAGCGTGTTTTTTAGTTTTTTTAAACTATATTTATTTTTCACTTTTTAGTTTGATTACGTTAAAAGCGTGGTTTTTAGTTTTTTTAAACTATATTTATATTTAATACAAAAACCAAATTAATCGGTTGGATAGTTTCAGAGTAATTGGTGAACATACATAGAAAAAAAATACATACGCGTCGAATTGATAACTTCCTCTTCCTTTTCTGAAGCCGGTTAAAAATAAAAATTGTAATACGGAATTTTTTTTTTAAATTTTATATAGATGTAAATAATGTCAGGAGTGGGGTTCGAACCCACAATCTCTTTCGAAAAACAGAGCTTCAATCCGGTGCCTTAGACCACTCGGCCATGCTGTCTACACTCCATTCAGTGAACGTATTCAACACTTTTAATTAGCGAAAAATCACTAATTTTATAAGTTTTTGCCTAATTACTAAAAAAGTACTGAACCAATTTCGATGAAACTGAAGTGGTACCAATTCGAGAGCATCGTCTTTCATTTAACACCATAACCAAATTAATCGGTTGCATGGTTTCGGAGTAATCGGTGAACATACATAAAATAAGGAGAGTTACAAACTCACAAACATACAGGTGAAGTTAATAAAAGCGGGGTAAAAACGCGAGTATCATAAAAAAAATCTCGAGAAAAACGCAATTTTCATCATAAGACCGCGAGGAGAACATTACTTTCGTCAAAAGATCGCAATAAATATACGATTTTCGTCAAAAGGTCGCGAAAAAAATGCTTTTTTTATCAAAATACCGCGAGAGAAACGCAGTTTTCGTCAAAATAACGCTAGAAAAGCGCGATTTTCATTAAAAAAAATCTCGAGAAAAACGCGATTTTCATCATAAGACCGCAAGGAAAACACTACTTTCGTCAAAAAATCGCAATAAAAATACGATTTTCGTCAAAAGATCTCGAGAAAACCGTGATTTTCCGCATAAGATCCGCGATTTTCGTCAAAAGATAGCAATAAAAACACGATTTTCATTAAAAGATCGCGAAAAGAACGCAATTTTCCTCAAAAAAGATCGCAAAAAAAACGCGATTTTCCTCAAAAAGATCGCGAAAAAAATGCGAATTTTCATCAAAAGGATTGCAATTATAACGTGATTTTCGTCAAAAGATCGCGGAAAAATGCAAGTTCCGTCAAACGATTGCAGAAAAAATGCAAATCTCGTCAAAGAATCGCGGAATTTTTTTTCCAATAGTAATGTTTTCAACAACTTTTTTTCGCAGCTGAGTGGCAAATTGAAACATTAATTTGCCATGTTTGAATAACTAATGTTTTAAGTGAAAATATGTTAAAATTTAAATTGGACAACTAGATGTGTAAAAAATTGCATCAGAAGTATGAACTTAAAATAGAAACTTTTATTTAATAATTGCTTATAATATTTACATAAATGGATTCACTTTGACCATATCTCACTCCCAAATAAAAAGTAAATAATATAAAACAGGATTCAAACAAAAATACTGACAATTTTGTTGCGAATAAAGTAACCTTCTTAATTGTCTATACGTGCGCTATTTAAAATAATTTCTCAGTTTCCGCTTCACGCGCTTTTTTTATAACTTTTTGGACAGATTAGTATTGTGCAGTTAATGTGAAGAATGACCTATCTCCTAAGAACATAATATTCAGATGTTTCAAAAGAAAACACCCTTTTGTCGCTCGCAACTCTATATACAAAAACTCATGGCCAAAAAGAGAGGGGCAAAAATTGTGTAAGAAAATAAGGATTTCCAGTTTCTTCATTTTTGAAATATAAACAAGGTTTTTGATAAAAACAGAGCCCAGTTAAGGATATGGGGCCCCCGGAGTAAACATCATTCTGTAGCCCTCCCCTCCCCCCCTTCTAGCTGTCTGTAGATTTTTTTTTGTGAATAATGCAGAAGTGGCAAGTACAAAAAAATAAATAAATAAATAAATAAATAAAAATAAATAAATAAATAAATAAAAATAAATAAATAATAATAATAATAATAATAATAATAATAAAACATATTGTATGCAGGCATAAATTTTGGTACTCGATAGGGCTCACATCTATATATTAGAGATACCAAAAATTTGGCCACAACTTTAATTAAGAATATTAATTTGATAATTATAGAAAAAATTATAAATTGGTTGACACAAATATTTCTTTGCAAATTTTTACTTTGCTTACCTACGTACATTACAAGATGTCTAAAAAAGAAGGCTAAAAATTGGTCATAATTGATGATTTTAATTTACCAAGTTAGGAGGAAACATTAATAAAAAATTTCTTTAAAAAGCTATACGATACTATGTTGTTATAATTAGGGCCTGACTAAGTAAGGCCCATGTAGGGCAACTGCATCGGACGTCGGGTCTCCGGATTGAGGCCCCACCCCCACCCCAAGGGCAAAAAGAATTTTTTTGTTATGGATAATTAATAAAAAAGGCCAAAAGTCACCAAAATTCTTTATTTATCTGTTTATTTTAATCTTTATGGGGCTCTTTTCTCATCTCCTTTGCTTTCGAACCTCATGCTCCCCCCTTCTCCCCTCAATGTAACAGTTACATCACAAGTGTATTTACATTTTAATGGTTCACATTTATCCTTATATTTCCATAATCGAAGAAAAAATGTATTCAATAGTTTCTTAACGTTATCTCTTTTGTGCTATTCTGTATACAAATGCGAATAGTACTTGGTACGAAATTTACATATACAGACAATTAGTATAAAGTTTAGTTTTAGACACTTTGTTTTATTCAAGAAAAAAATCAAAAAGGTAGAAAGGGGGCCTCCCCGAATTACGTTTACCCCAGGGCCCCTCACAATCTAAGTCGGGCCCTTGGACCCTGGTTGTAATAAAATTTTAATCATTTGTTTTCTAATGATATAGTTCGTTTTCTGCGTATTTGGAGGGAATACTGGAAACAGAGAGGAAAAGGGGAACCACACTCCCTTTCTAAATCTTTGAAAACTTATGAATTTTGACCAGGGTTGCCGGCTTTAAGCCGGGCCAAAAAAAGCCGGCCGGCTTTAAGCCGGGCCAAAAAAAGCCGGCCGGCTTTTTTTGGTTTTATCCACTTAAAAAAAGCCGGCTAAAATTGAAAAAAGCCGGCTTTTATTTTTAAAGTGTTAATTTGTATCAAATCCATATTAAATTTGGATTGATTTATTTTTAATACATTTTTAATTATTTACTACTAAAAAAGTTATAGATTTCTATTTAATTTTTCAAATAAGTAAGTATTTATAACTGCTAGAAGTCAACTGTGAAGGTATTATGTCCAAAAAAATATATAAATCTTCGAAAAAAGAAAATATAACAAAAAATGTGTTTTAAACTTCTATATTTCATAGTTCTACTTATATTACACGTTCTTAAGAATTATATTTAATTGAATTATGACAAAATGTAACATATTAAAGCATTCATGGAAACATTTTTCAAGTCAATATGTAAAGATTACGTCATAAATGAACAATGTTGAAAGACAAATAAGGAAGGATTCAGTATTTGAGGCAAGTTTACACATACTTATATATACTTAAACAACAACAAAAAATGTTTGAATAAAATTTGTTGAATTAAAATTTTGAATAGCTCTTTGTTATTTAAAAGTTCTTATATGCCGTCTTGCATGAATATATTCATGCATATGCTAATTGAGAATACTGAAATAAATTGTGAAATATATTATGAAATATGCATAATTCATAATATTATTTTCAATAGTGAGAAATTGTGATTTTTTTATATGCATGATTTTAAATGTTTATAGGGAATAAAACATGACATTTTAATAACTCTTAAAATTAGATGAGTAATAAAACATGTAACTAAGTACCCATTGTCCTCTTTAATTTTATAAAGAAATAAAAATGGAAAAACAAGGTTGGATTAAAGATTAATATAAATCGGAAAAAGCACTTGGTATGGGCATTTTATAATTTAGCTGACATATTTGCAATTCTGACTATAAATTACTAGCAACTCCATCAATATGTTATTCTAGTATTAATGTCTTCATTATTGAAAAATTGGGTTATAACCCAATTTCTCATAATAAATCATAATTAAAATCCCAATTTTTTATTTTAATAAATTTATTAATCCCAAAGTAAATTAAACATCTTTAAAACTAGTTAAAGGACACTTAAAAAATGTCTAGCTTATAATAAAAGCGGTTCTGTGTATAAAAGCCAATTTTGGCCAAAAAAGGCCAATTTTGGCCAAAAAAAGCCGGCTAAAACCAATAAAAGCCAGCGGTCTGGCTTTTTTTAATTTTAGCCGGCTTTTTTGCAACCCTGATTTTGACCACATTTGGCACATTTTAAGCATTTGGCATCCTTTAATGGAAATCCTAATTATTGGGGGCCCCTTTAAAAAGAGGCACGAGAGGGAACTGCCCCGCATGCCCCTGGATAAGAAAATTTCGATTTGAAAAAGTAAAAACATTATTTAAAAGAAGTATTTTCTTAAATTTTCACTACAAATAAACTTCGGTAAAAAGGTCGATAGAATCGATTAGGGGCCCCCTGGCTTCGTCGCCCCCCCCCCCAAATGGGGGGTATGGGGGGTGGTCGCTACGGCCCTGGAAGCAGCAGCACCACAAAGCAATTACTATTTTTGAATATAAATCCTAAGTTGACATACCTATCAACATTTTGTTCCCTCTACTACATTTATCGTTATGATTAAAACATTTTGAAGATTCACATTCTGTCATTTTTGATGAGGATTATATACTAGTATAAATATAATTGCTTTCAAATATAATTACATAATCTTTTTAAAATTTTGCTTAACTTACTTCTTCAGCTAATGAAGATGATACAATTCCTATTCCATCAGAAAAGATATATCTTCCATTGCGAGTTGTTATTTCTTCTAAGGGTAATTCATCTTCATCATTTATGAGAATCGTAACTCCTGTTTCTGTTGATGAAAGACATTGACCCATACGGGCCATGTATTTTGCAACGTTCTTTATGGTGCTAAAATCACCCATCCACTTTCTTATCTTTGAAGCCGTATAACCATCCACATCTTCTGCATACAACCACATACCATGATCTCTCATTTGACTGGTAGAAGCTGCTAAAAGTTCATATTTGCGAAAGCCTATAACAATGCCTTTCATCAAAACATCACCGACGATTTCTTTCATAATTCTTTCTCTGCATGAATTATATTGCACAGCATATGTAAGTTTTGAAAAATTGTCATCTTGAATTGATACCCGCAGCATATATTCAATACCAAATGCTCTAATTATTCTATTGTCGAAATGCTCATATGGTTTAAGATAAATAGTGCGAGAAGGAGTAAGTATAATTCTGCGCACATAACTCATACCTCTAGGAAGTTCGTTAAGTTCAACAAAATTGCAGTAGTATGAAAAGTTTGTTTTTAGTGCAGGCAAAAAATTAAATATGATACCTTTATCAATCATGTCTGCTATGCTATATAATGCTTTAATGAAAGCTGATAAATTTGATTTTACAAAACATAAGACAGATTGAAGAAATTCATTCTTATAATTATTCTTATCTTCCATATTTTTTAAACTGATGTGATGCAAAACAACATCAGATCTTGAGTGAATTACACCCCAAGCATAATCACAGTTAAATTTTTCAACTTCATTTAGAGTTTTTTTACCAGATATATAATAATGAGGAAAAAATTTCAATTTGACTTTATTTTCTGCTTTTAACTTAAGGGTCTTAACATGCGTGAAACACACCTCAGTTTTTTTATTGCACCTGAGTCTTAGCTGCTCTAGATTTTCACGAAATTGAAATTTGTCTTGACTAACAAGCTTTAAAACTGAGTTTCTTCCAATACGTGTGGTTTTCAATAACGTATTGTTACATGAACAACCCATTTCAAAAGTTCTCTCAAATCTTTTTGGACTGTAATCTAATTCCTTAGCTTTTACCACTTTCATCATTGGTCCTTTTTCCTCATCTGAATCAGAATCTAACTGATTAAAAGCAATCATATAAATAAATGGAGGGTACTCTAACTGGAAGAAAATTTCAGCAGGCTTAGAATCAGAACCACCATTGCCTATTACTCTAATGATTGACTCGTAAGTAAAAGTAATTTTATACCCCATTTCCCCAGATGACATACAGCCCTGTTTATGAGTATTTGAAACAAAAATCACAACTTGCTTTTGTAGGTGGAGGAATTTACATAAAATAGAAGCTTTTATATAGAAATTTAGTTTCAATTCACGAAAACAGTATGTTTGGGCAAAATCTTTCATTCCTGGTAAAGTTCCAAAAGCAATTTCACTTGGTCGTAAGTCGCCACCAGTTACAAATGCAGGTGAAGTTATAATGATGTCTTCTGGTACAAGCCAAGCTAAATATAGATTTTTCTCAGCTTCTTCACACCACTTATTATGAAGATCTTTCACAAAATGAATCACGCTGTGATCATTCTCAATATTTGTGCAAACAATATTGATAATAATCTCTTGTAATTCAACATAGTTAAATTCATTAAGAGATGTTTTAACTTCTCCAACTTCTATCTGTAAACAAAATTTATCAGAATGTAAATTATGGAAAAATCCATTAATAGCATGTTTATATTGAGGTATGGAATCAGCCGAAGTTAAAAACTTAACAAGATATCTAAGCTTCTTTGTATCCATTTCTGTGATTGTTAAAATTTCTAATTTCTTTAAATAATCATAAACACCTAAAAACAAGAAAAAATATTTGTAATATTAATTTATGCATTTTTTATGATAAACATCACAAGTACAAAATTTGCAAACATAATGAAAGAAACACAACTTAGTCTGAATTGCAAAATGTTGAGTAGGCGATAGAAACATAAAACTGACAAGGAAGGTCTTTATATGGGCATATTTTGAAAAATCTGAAAAAATTACAGAATGTTCTTCTCATGTAGGTATATATGTTCATAAATATATATATACACTATCTACCAATAAGTATTTGGAAACTTTCAATTTTTGACATTTCATCAAATATTTAAAAATATACTTGTTGGATTCTTCTTAAGCTTCAGGATTATGAAGATTATGTCTGACCTCATATTTATCAACATTCATTTGATAAGTAGGGCAGTTAAGGGTCCAACAAAAAATTAATAACAGAAATATTTGGGATCACCCTGTACATGAAAATGCTTGAAATGATTTATCGCTGCAGAATACAAATATGTGGATACTGCACAACATGTACACTGATTTTTGTAATAATAGCATGTATATTCATGGAGAAAGAGGGATTTTTTTTTTTAATTCAAAAATTCTGGTATGTTTTTTGTTTATGTCATGCAGGGTTTTTGCCCAAATTTAACGCAAATTTCAGAAATATCGGCAACATCTATTAAAAAAAATACAGCGCAATTGGAATATAAATATATTAAATATTTTATGAAATATGAGTAGTTTTATGAAATAATTTTTATCTGTGCATGCGCGAATGATAAAAACAATTCTTTTACATCATTTAATAGTAGGGATGCACCGAATATTCGGTATCTATTCGGTATTCGGCCTATTCGGCCATGTTACCGAATATTCGGTTAGGCCGAATATTAAACTATTCGGTTGAGCCGAATATTCGGCTTGGCCGAATATGAAACTATTCGGCCTGCCGAATATTCGGTATGGCCGAATATCAAAGTATTCGGCCGAATCCAATACTTAATAAAACCTTTCAAAAACTTTTTACTATTTCTACTTTTATCCGTCAATTTTTTAATTTATATTTAAAATATTTAGAAACAAAAGCATTTTTAAATAAAATAGAATGTTTTTACATTATTTATTTGCTGTTTGTAAAGTATAACTTAAGAAAATTAGCCATGAGAAGGATTAAAATGGTGATTTATTAGGATTCTCCTTAGGAATAAATTATATGCTGATACAAGTTTCTAAATTTTGTTTAGTAAATAATCTGTTTCTTGCTTTTCCCCAAATAAAAGTTCTTTAAAAGAAAAAAAAAAAAAAAAATAACTTTTGAGATTAGTAATAGCTATCAAGGCAGACAAATTTTGTTCATGAAACCATAATCATAATCAACTTATTGAGTCATAAGTACATTGTATTTCATCTCACTCTAGGTCAAAACTTGTGTGTTCGTTTATTACATTAACAATAAATAAGATAACACATTTTCAACTCACATGCTTTGGTTTCTGTGAAATATGATATGATGAGAAGGGTGGAAAATACCACCATTCATAAGAAAAGAACGATGAGCCAAACATACCTTTATTCAGAATTAAGTTGAAAGTATTTGTACTTTATATTGAAAAAAAATCTGCCTTGAGTTATTTAAAAAGGACAATTATCAGACTGTAAAATTTTTCTTCGGCCATTTATTCATTATTTGATTTTAAAATGTTTGTTTTGATTCGTAGAAAATTTTATTAATTAAAGTTTCATAGTTGCACTTCTTAAATAACTCAAGCTAGATTTTTCTCAATACTAAAAGCTCTTATTTATCAAAATGTAAGTTTCTTTTATTAAATATTATGTAAAACTGTTTTAAAAAGTAACATTTTAATACCTTTAAATTTTGAAATATAAAAAATATTTGGAAAGCCGAATATTCGGTATTCGGCCCAACAATTACTATTCGGCCAGCCGAATATTCGGTATTCGGTTCATCTGTCCTCCAAATATTCGGCATTCGGTATTCGGCCAAAATCACTATTCGGTGCATCCCTATTTAATAGTCAATTCTATGGAGTAACTTATTAAAAAAAATTTAATCAAATATCGTGAAAATTCAAAGAGATATCATTATTATAAATAAGCTGTTTTTACATTCCTCTCTAAAAACGGCTGAATGATAAGGGATTCTCCACAAATTGACATTTTTTATAAACTGACTTTTAGGAAAAAATTAGTATTTAATGTATATAATACAGGGATGAGATTCTTCCGCGGATCTGCAGTTTTCAGCTTTTTTGTTATTTCCAAATTTCAAATTTTCTGATTTACCAAAAAAATACAGAACGCGTAATTTCGTCAAAAAATAGCGAAAAAACGGCTAATTTCCTTAAAAGATCGCCAAAAACGACTAATTTCCGACCAATTTTGTCAAAAGATTCGTGAAAGGATGGTTAATTTCATCACAGAAACCGAAAAAACGTCAGATTTTGTCGAAAATCGCGGTAAAACGACAATTTTCGCCCAAAAATTGCGATAAAACGGCGAATTTCGGCAAATGCTTTGCGAAAAATCACAACTTTCGTCAAAAAATCAGGATAAATCGGTAGATATCGTCAAACGATCGCAATAAACCGGTTTATTTCATCAAACGATCGCGAAAAAACAGCAGATTTTGTCAAACGATCGCGAAAAAACGGTAGATTTCGTCAAACGATCGCGAAAAAACGGCAGATTTCGTCAAAATATTCGCAAAAAATAGCAAATTTTTGAAAAAAAAAAAAAACTTTTACCTAAAGATTCCAACAAATGACAGATTTCATGAAGAGATGGTGTTAAAACTAAAAATTTCATAAAGGGACTCTGAAAAAAAAAACTAACCCAAAAATTAATTTTCAAAATTATTTTTTTGCCACTTCAAATACAGACTTTCCTGCTCTAAAATCCATTTTTGACACCTCTAAATCTTTCTGAATGAATGTGACTTCTGAAAGCACCCATTCATTGAACAAAAAATACCCTTATATTCAACAAAAGTAACCTTTTTTTCAACAAAAATGTTTTTTTTTCAATAAATCAGTCTTGCCCCTTTTAAAAAAATGCAAACAATAGTGATACATGTTATCTTCTACACTCAAATAAGCATTAATTTATAATTAAATTTGTATTGTGCACATTTATTTTTTTAAAAACAAATGAAATTTTTCTTAATAGTTTTAAAAATAATATTGATTTTAATTATTCATTAATTATTGTTAAAACAAAAATTATTGCATTTCAGTCTTCTTTTCCAAATGAACACGTTCAAGTTTTGCATCTAAAAATGACTTATCAGTGAGGACCCACTTTTGTAAAAAAGAGACCCAGAATTTAAGTTCTGGCTCCTGGAGACCCAGGATTTTTAAAGTCCAGCGACATCACTAGATATCTTTAATGTGTAATATCCAAGAAAAAAGCAGGAGAAAGAAATTTACCTTGTGCAAGAGCAAAGCTAAAAAACAAAGAAAATTTCTACTTTCTTTTCCCTAATACTTAACCTAAAGTTTCTTACTGTTAGAAAATTTCAATAAATATTCATGCCAATAACAGGGTTTTATTAATGTACTGTATCTTAATAAACTAAATTTTCATTAGAGTAAGTATAAATATTTTCTGCAATTCACATTAATAATTTTCTTTTAATTTAATTTACCAAAAACTAAATTGTATGTTATATTTTAATACAATTATATTTGTTGCGATTGACATTCCTGTCATTGCTCAAAAGTCGTTCATGCAGTTTTCAGCTTTTTTGCTTTTTGGTCAATCTCATCCCTGATAATATCTGATACAATATTTCTGTTAATAAGTATCTTGACATCTGTGATAGAAAAGAATAAAAGTTCTTTTCCTTTTCTATCACAGCTGTCAAGATACTTATTAGCAGCAATATTGTATTATATATTGTATTCATTAAATAGTACTAATTTTTTCCTAAAAGTCAGTTAAAAAATGTCAATTTGTGGAAAATCCCTTATCATTCAGCCATTTTTAGAGAGAAATGTAAAAACAGCTTACTTATAATAATATCTTTTTGAATTTTCACGATATTTGATTTGATTTTTTTTATAAGTTACTCCATAGAATTCACTATTACCGTATTTTCCGGCGTATAATCCGCGGATTATCTGTTTAAAAACTTCGAAATTTTCAAGTGCGGATTATCTGCCGCTGCGGATAATCTAGTGAAATTTTTTCAAGCAGAACTGATTTCCCATTTTTCCCCCGGCAATTATAAAATGTAAATATATCAAATGATTTTCTGTTTGGGAAACCGCTCGCGGAGCTGCTTGTGATTGGTTCAAATATGAAGTGTCCGTTCTAGTGGGAGTGGCCTCCAATTTTTAAAGAATATTTGTCTAGTCGTTTAGCAACATGCCTCTATGAAGAATACAGAGTTTCTCAGGTCATATCAATCAAAAATTGCAATCTAATCATTTGTTAGCTGTATCTTCTTTTATTTGTCAGGTGGAAAAAGAAAATGCTTAAGTTACACAGCTGAATTAAGCTGGATGTAATAGAAAAGGCAGGAGAAGTCGTAATAGATCGAATATAATCGATTGCCATAATCGAGAATGTTCGATTAGGGCAAAAGAAAAAGGAGATAATTATTATTCATGGAATAAGAGTCTCTTACTTATTATTAAATACTAAAAATTATAATTATTAAATAATATTATTACCTGCTATTATTAAACAATTGTCAAATATTATTGGTAATAGATCGAATATAATCGATCACCATAATCGAATTTCCATTATAGCCGAAGAACAAGGAAAAAATTATTAAACTATTGTCAAATATTATTACTAATAATGATTATTATTTTAACTTGCAGTAATCCTATCATTATTTATTTTATTTACAATTATCATTTAAATAGGACAACTAAATCAATAGAAACTTTATTTATTAGTATTTTGGAATGTTGAAAACAATGAGCATTGTATAATCCGCGGATTATACGCCAGTGCAGATATTCTGCTGAAATTTTTTTAAAAAGGCTAAAATTTATGGCCGCGGATTATACGCAGGAAAATACGGTAAATTATGTAAAAGAATTGTTTTTATCGTTCGCGCATGCGCAGATAAAAATTATTTCATAAAATATTTAATATATTTATATTCCAACTGCACTATATTTTTTCTAATAGATTTTGCCACTATTTCAGAAATTTGCGTTAAATTTGGTCAAAAACCCTGTATGATATAAACAAAAAACATACCAGAATTTTTGAATTTTTAAAAAAAAATCACTTTTTCTCCATGAATAAACATTCTTACAAAAATCAGTATACATGTTGTGCAGTATCCACATATTTGTATTCTGCAGCGACAAATCGTTTCGTGCATTTTCATGTACACAGTGATCACAAATATTTCTGTTATTCTTTAATTTTTTGTCGGCCCCCTAATTGCCCTGCACAATGGATGTTGATAAATATGAGGTCAGAGATAATCTTCATAATCCTGAAGTTTCAGAAAAGTCCGACAAGTATATTTTAAAATATTTGACAAAATGTCAAAAATTGAAAGTTTCCAAATACTTATTGGTAGATAGTGTACACATATATCGTTGGAGCCTTGATAGAGCTTCCATAAAAAAAATAATGGAAATTTTGTTATTTGGTGATTTATCATCAGTTGGGGATGGAATACAATTTAAAAAGTTGTACTTGCAGTTGAACTTGTTTAAATAAATTAAATTTAAATAACTTTTTTTTTTCAGATTTAATTTGTTATAACTGTATTTTTATCATATCAATATTGATATGTATTTATACTGAAATCTAACTTCAAAAATTATGATTTAAAATTAAATTCAAAATTTAAATTAATTAAAACTGTTTCAAATTCAAAATTAAGTCTAATTCAGCATTGTCGATTCCATTTTGTTCTATGGAAACGATTTCATCTGGCTTTTATTTTTAAATATGCTTAAATATATTAAAGTTTTTTTTTTGTATAAAAAATTTTTTCAGTGATAAATTAAATAACTGCTTCAACAAGCAATATATATATGTAATACAATACACATATATATGCAGTGATGCCAACTTTAGAAAAATATTAGGTGGGCTCGAAAATTTTGAACAAGTACAAAAATATTGGGGGGGGGGGGGGCTTAATTAATAATGGGTGGATGGAGATATCAAATTATTGGGTGGGCTCGCTCCCCATAAGCTCACATAAGTTGACGCCACTGTATATATCTACAGGGGTCTGTCCAGGTTTTTTTCCAGAGTCCTATTTTTGTGAAATTAACTATTACTTTTGTGAATTATTTTTATTTTTGTGAATTATTTCTATTTTTGTGAAAAAAGTAAATTCACAAAATGTTTCACAAATGTCAGGTTTTAATTTTTCAGAAATAAACTAATATTTAGGCAGATGATCTAATTTACTAATAAATAGAGAGATTTCTTGTTCCATTCGTTTCCAATTATATTATAATAAACAATCGACAAACAGAATGTTTAGCTTAATGTAAATAATAAAATTGTAAACTAAGGAAAGTGTGTATGGTTAACAGTTAGTCCCACAAAGCAATTTAATATGAAAATGATTTTATTATTTATTAAATTTCGTATTAAATTAACTTCTTTCGTGTGTAACTTTTGTGAAGAATTAAAGAACCAAATGTAAATGTTGAAAGAACAGTTACAAATTTTAAATAAAAGCACTAACTATAGTTCTGTACAAAAAAACCAAATGGAAATGTATCCCAAAGAAAAAAAAAATTTTTGATAAAAAAAAAAAAAAAAAACACTGAAGTCAAATTGTTTTGTCTTGATTCTAAGAAGTTTTTTTACAAACAGGACAAAACAAACTAGTTGGATGTGCCAATCCCAAAACTTTCTTCTATCTCATACATACATTTTAATATAAAAAAAAAAAATAGTTACTCATTTTAATGCTTTAATCATTTTAATTCAATACCTTACCAACTTTGATTTTCATCTTAAATTTCTGCTTATATCAATTAATCAGAGTAAAAACGAATTTCCGTCTCTGCACGAGCCGATGGAGATATAGGATAGAATGATCAGCAGATTTTTTTTTCCAAATTCAGGGAGGACCTACTTGCCTTACCAAAAAATAATCATATGCAAAATGTTTAGTTCAGTTCTAGAACTAACTTCATACACTTTTATGTGGTGCAATATTGAAAATGGCATAAAATTCGGTATTGCAGCGCAACCCTTCCAGCGGATTTTTTTCAGATTCAGGGCGATCCAACTAGCCATAGCCATACACTTACACAAAAAATTTCGTTCAATTCGATGTATAACTTCATGTACTTTTGGTCGGTACAATATTGAAAATGGCACAAAAATCGCGATTGCAGCGCACCCTTTTGACGGATTTTTTTTTAATTCAGGGAGAACCAACTAGCCATAGTCATACAGATACAAAAAAAAATTGGTTCAATTCAATACATAACTTCATATACTTTTGGTCGGTACAATATTGAAAATGGCACATAAATCGCGATTGCAGCGCCCCCTTCCGGCAGATTTTCTTTTCAAATTCAAGGAGGACTAACTAGTCATAGTCATACACAAAAAAATTGGTTCAATTCGATGCATAACTTCATATACTTTTGGTCGGTACAATATTGAATATGGCACAAAAATCGCGATTGTGGTGCCCCCTTCCGGCGGATTTTTTTCAAATTCACGGAGGACCAACTAGCCATAGTCATACACATACACAAAAAATTTGGTTCAATTCGATGCATAACTTCATATACTTTTGGTCGGTACAATATTGAAAATGGCACAAAAATGGCGATTGCAGCACCCCCTTCAGCAGATTTTTTTCAAATTCAGGGAGGACCAACTAACCATAGTCATACACAAAAAATTTGGTTCAATTCGATGCATAACTCCATATACTTTTGGTCGGTACAATATGGAAAATGGCACAAAAATCACGATTGCAGCACCCCCTTACGGCAGAATATTTCAAAACTGAAGGAGGACCTGCTTGCCACAGCCAAAAACATTCACAAAAAATTTGGTTCAATTCTATGCATCACTTCATACACTTTTTGATGGTAGAATGGCGACATACAGACACATGGACAGACAGACATTTTGTAAAACCATGTTTTTTGGAATCTCTGACCCCTAAAACGTGTAAATCCGTCGAAAACCGGAATCGAAAAAAATTTCAATTACAATACTTTTTTCTATTGAAGATAGAAGAAAGTAGCTTTTTACTTTCTTCTATCTTCTATCTAAAAATTTCAATTACAATACTTTCTTCTATTGAAGATAGAAGAAAGTAGCTTTTTGCTTTCTTCTATCTTCTATCTAAAAATTTCAATTACAATACTTTCTTCTATTGAAGATAGAAGAAAGTAGCTTTTTACTTTCTTCTATCTTCTATCTAAAAATTTCAATTACAATACTTTCTTCCATTGAAGATAGAAGAAAGTAGCTTTTTACTTTCTTTTATCTTCAATAGAAGAAAGTATTGTAATCGAAATTTTTTTCGACTTCCGGTTTTCGACGGATTTACACATTTTAGGGGTCAGAGATTCCAAAAAACATGTTTTTACAAAATGTCTGTCTGTCCGTGTGTCTGTCTGTATGTCGCCATTCTACCGTCAAAAAGTGTATGAAGTTATGCATAGAATTGAACCAAATTTTTTGTGAGTGTTTTTGGCTGTGGCAAGCAGGTCCTCTTTCAGTTTTGAAATATTCCACCAGAAGGGGGTGCTGCAATCGCAGTTTTTGTGCCATTTTCAATATTGTACCGACGAAAAGTATATGAAGTTATGCATCAAATTGACCCAAATTTTTTGTGTATGTGTATGACTATGGCTAGTTGGTCCTCCGTGAATTTGAAAAAAATTTGCCAGAAGGGCGCACTGCAATCGCGTTTTTTGTGCAATTTTTAATATTGTACCGACCAAAAGTATATGAAGTTATGTATCGAATTGAACCAAATTTTTTTGTGTATCTAGTTGGTCCTCCCTGAATTTGAAAAAAATTCGTCGGAAGGGGGCACTGCAATCGCGATTTTTGTGCCATTTTCAATATTGCACTGACCAAAAGTACATGAAGTTATGCATCGAATTGAAAGAAATTTTTCGTGTAAGTGTATGGCTATGGCTAGTTGGATTGCCCTGTATCTGCAAAAAATCTGCCAGAAGGGGGCGCAGCAATACCGAATTTTATGCCATTTTCAATATTGCACAACATAAAAGTGTATGAAGTTAGTTCTAGAACTGAACTAAACATTTTGTACATGATTATTTTTTGGTAAGGCAAGTAGGTCCTCCCTGAATTTGAAAAAAAAATCTGCCTATCATTCTATTGTCCATCGGCTCGTGCAGAGACGGAAATTCGTTTTTACTCCGATTAATTGATTGAAGCAGAAATTTAAGATGAAAATCAAAGTTGGCAGGGTATTGAATTAAAATTATTAAAGCATTAAAATGAGTAACTTTTTTTTAAATATTAAAATGCATGTATGAAATAGAAGAAAGTTTTGGGATTGGCACATCCAAGTAGTTATACTTTACAGGCGGTTGTAACATTTTCTATGATTTATATTTAAGAAGAAATTAAAGATAGCAATTGTCCTGACGCCACCATCTTGGAAGCGATAGAAAAGAAGTTTAATCATGGGCGCACCCACTGAGCTATAATATAAATGGATTTTCTTATAAATATCCATATATAACCAGAGTTTCCCCCAGAGGGTTTCAGGAGGGCGCTCCGCCCCTCCCGCCCTTTAATTTAAAAAATAGCATCCCTCTTGCGCCTCATCCAAAAACTAGCGCCCCTCTTGTCATTCATTCAAAAAAGATAGCACCCTTCTTGCCCCACATTTGAAAAAACGCAGCCCTCCAGCGATGATCCGAACGCGATAAGCGCGTAAATTACGCAAAAGATCGGCGACGGAACGCAAGAAATAGCCTCATATGTGTCCCGTGGGACGGTTAATTTCGTCAAAAAATTGCTAAAAAAACGACAAGCTTCGTTAAAGATCAAGAAATAATGACTAATTTCCGGCAAGATTCGCAAAAAAGGCTAATTTCGTCACAAAATTTCACAAAACGGCAGATTTCTTCAAAAGATCGTGGAAAAACGACAAATTTCTTCCAAAATCACGATAAAACGAAAATTTTGTCAAATGAGTCGCAAAAAACGGCAACTTTCGTCAAAAAATAGCTATAAAACAACAACTTTTGTCCAAAAATAGCGATAAAATGGCAGATTTTGTCAAAAGATTTGCAAAAATAAACGGCAAATTTCGTCCAAAAATCGCAATGAAAAACCGAAAATTCTGTGAAAAGTTCCTTTTTCGCAAAACGGCCATTTAACAAAATTGGCCGTTTTTTCGTGATTGTTTAACATTATTTGCCGTTTTTTCGTGATCTTTTAACAAAATTTACCTGTTTTCTTCTTTTTTTCAATTTTTTGATGAAATTTCTGTGTTTTCATGACTTTTTGAACTGCTAGATTCTAGATTCAACTCTATAAAAGTGCCCTTAAAAATGAAAACGTGCCCTGAAAAATGTAAAAAGTGCACTTTTCAGAACAGTAGCTCCCTGCTTTTAAACCTGGTGGAAACTCTGATATAACGGCAAATATATGGACTTTTTATGTGACAAGAGTTGGATTTCGGTACAGGAAAGGGGGGGGGGGATGAACATATTTTTACTTTCTTCTATCTTCAATCGAAGAAAGTATTGTAATCAAAAATTTTTTTACTTCCGGTTTTCGACGCATTTACACGTTTGAGGGGTCAGAGATTCCAAAAAACATGTTTTTACAAAATTTCTGTCTGTCCGTGTGTCTGTATGTCGCCATTCTACCATAAAAAAGTGCATGAAGTTATGCATAGAATTGAACCAAGTTTTTTGTGAATGTTTTTGGCTGTTGCAAGCAGGTCCTCCTTCAATTTTGAAATATTCAGACGGAAGGGGGTGCTGCAATCGTGATTTTTGTGCCATTTTCAATATTGTACCAACCAAAAGTATATGAAGTTATGCATCGAATTGAAATTTTTTTTTTGTGTAATTGTATGAGCATGGCTAAATGGTCCTTCCTGAATTTGAAAAAAATCTTCGGAAGGGCGTGCTGCAATTGCGATTTTTGTGCCATTTTTAATATTGTACCAACCAAAAGTATATGAAGTTATGCATCGAATTGAACCAAATTTTTTTGTGTAAGTGTATGGCTATGGTTAGTTGGATTGCCCTGAATCTGAAAAAAAATTCGCCGGAAGGAGGCGCTGCAATAGCGAATTTTATGCCATTTTCAATATTGCATCACTTAAAAGTGTATGAAGTTAGTTCTAGAACTGAACTAAATTTTTTGCATATGATTATTTTTTATAAGGCAAGTAAATCCTCCCTGAATTAAAAAAAAATCTGCCTATCATTCTATTGTCCATCGGCTCGTGCAGAGACGGAAATTCGTTTTTAATCTGATTAATTGCGATTGAAGCAGAAATTTAAGATGAAAATCAAAGTTGGTATTTTATTGAATTAAAATTATTAAAGCATTAAAATGAGTAACTATTTTTTTTAAATATTAAAATGTACGTATGAGATAGAAGAAAGTTTTGGGATTGGCACATCCAACTAGTTTTAGACAAAACATTAATGCAGCTTTTTTTAGGATACATTTTCATGTGGGTTTTTTTAGAGGACAGCACAGTAGTTGTATAAATATATAATTTAATAATATAACTAGTTAAGAAAGTAAATTTATTAAACTCATAGCTTGTGGTGCAATAAGCGAGTATGAGGCAGAGACTAATAAGTATAAAAACAAATTCTAATTACCAGTTCATTTGAAATCCTGTCAATGTAAAATTAGAACTCATTCATTAAATCGATACATAGAAATTAATTGAGTTTTTACACTAGATTTTCTTTTTCAAAAGTATCAAATTCAAACGAGGATTAATTCCCTCTTCAAACAGAAAATCAGTAGAAAAGTTATTCCATATAGAATTTCCTCCCATGGAGGGACGTCCATGTTTCATATTGATGGAAATAAAAGAAATGAGCACATACAGTAGAAACAAAAAAATAAGGGTAATCAGAGAAAACTCAAAGTAAGAACATGTAAAGCCTGTGAAGCATGTTTCATGCACGAAGCAAAAACGCAGCAAAATAAAAGCAGGTGTTGCCAAATTAGGAAGTGAAATCATAAAAAGATACGATCGCCACACCTACTATGCTGCTGATGCCATGTATCAGCCAATCGGCGCTCATTCAAAATAAGGATAACGGGGAGAAGGAGTGGAAAGCAAGATAGCAATAAACAAAAGAGGCTGTAGTTTGTTTACATTGAGATAAATGATACAATGAACACAAAAATCTAGATTTTTGCAGAAATTTACACTTTTTTTTTGTGAAAGGGCCGTTTTTCTGAAATATAATTCTGTGAAGAGTCTGTTTTTCTTAAATTTATTTTTGTGAAGAGTAGAGATGTAAATTTTCCGGAAAAATACAAGTGGCGAAAAAAAAACTGGTTTTTTACCCTTTTTTTTCGGAAAAAACGGAAAAATTAATTTTTCATGACTTTCTCCCAAATAAATTATATTTTCTTAGAGAATATTAAATAATAAACATTTTTCCCATTTATTTGTATTAAATGAAAATTATTTTCACTTTATATTACAAAATAAAAAGAAATTAACAAAGCAGCCTGCTTTTAAAAGTTTAGTTTTTTTTTTTTTCCGCAGCCTAAGAATTTTTAAAACACTATTGTTTGTTATATCATATCTCTGTTAAAATGATTTTTCAGTTACATGTTTAACTACCAATTGACCTAATGTGACAACCAGAGCCAATAGTCTGCAGTTTAGAATGAAATAAATTATGCATTTCATTTACATAAGTATAGTTTTTAAGTAAATGATGCTAGTTTAAAGAAATTGTTGTAGTTTTGTCATTATTATCAATATCAGTATTCAAAAAATTCCATTGTTTGGTTAAAAAAATGTATATTTTTACATTATTACACTTTTTTCTTACAATTATAATTTTATTTCCTTTTAAAGATACGTTTAGTTTTGGTATAGCTTTCCAATCTCAACTCAAAGTTTTGATTTAGTTTTATAATCTAAATTCAAACAAAACTAAGTTTTAGTTTGGCTTACTCATGTCTGCAACTAAAAAATAGCATAGGTCTGTTAAATTTTTACTCACTGAAACCAGAAAAATATTTTTTTTTAAGTTTAATTAAACGTAATTTTTTTCTTTTTATCCTGAAATCTGGTATTCTATTCTTGAGTAAAAAACCATATTCAATAATGTTTCCATATGGTAATTTCATATTTCTAAGAATGGAACTCAAAAGTTATGAAAACAGAACACTACAAATAGGAAATGCTCGCTATTTGAGGAATTAACAAAAGCAGTTACATATACAGAGATAAACTTCTAGTGTAAAAAACTAAAAAAATTCAAAGTTTAATCAAGAGGGAATGTATAATTTGGAACATAGTTACTTGTAATAAAACATGGGGTTTTTTTTCATCGCAGTTGTACTTTTCTAATGCAAACTGCCCATGTTTTTGCAACATTACTGTACATTATGGAGGTAAAATGGAGGTCAATTTTAGATTCAATACCTTGAAAAAACATTCAATTAATCAGCTATAATGAAATCTTGAAAAATGCAGCATAGTAGTGCCATCTATAGGGCAATTTACACCAAAAACTAAACAACATTAATAAATATCAGGAACTGTCTGAATCTGTAGTTTCATAAAAAATCGTCCTTTAGTCCTTGAGATAGAGCTATTGCGATAATCATGAATAATGCAGTATAGCAACATCATCTGTTCAGCAATTTACACCAAAAAGTAATGTGCACAAAGTTATATCAAAGATTAATTTAATCTGAAGTTTTATGGAAATACATACATTAATTCTTGAGATAGAACTAGTGTGGCAATCATGAATAATGCAGCATAGCAGCGCCATCAGTTGGGTGATATACACTAATAACTAAACATCTCATTTATATCAAGGTGTAACTGAATCTAAAGTTTTGTGAAATTATGTGCATCAGTTCTTGAGATCAAGTGCTCATAAAATTTTTGTCCCATACAGACTCACAGAGTGACAGATATTTTCCAAAAACTATCAAATCGTGTTCAGGACCTTCTAAAATGTTTAAATACACCAAAAACTGGGAGTCAAAATTTTCACGAATTCAATACTTACTTCTTGAAAAGATAGAAAAAAGTAATAAATGCATGCTTTCAATTTTATGTTAAATTTTTAATTTTACCATTTTTATTAATCGGCATATTATTGAAATAATTTTGCACATGAATTAATTTTTAAAAAGAGAAGTTGCATTTAATTATGCATCTAGATTTTTTTTCATGTAATTCTGTTTTTGTGAAATTGTGAATTTCTTGTATACATACTTATACAAAATATGTTCAGAATTTGTGAATAAGAAATTATTACTATTTTTAGAGTCCTATTTAGACCTTTTTAATAAGGTTATTTATGCATATATATATCTTGATAAGATTCAACTGCTATATAGTATGAGATTTTTTTATTCTTCAATCACTGCATTTGAAAAAGATTCAATTTGCAGATTAAACTTTTTTCTGAAATGTCTATTTTCAAGAGAAATTTCGTGAAGTGTCTTGTGTTTCAAACAAGAAAAAAATGTGAAAGATCCTTTCAAGTCTTCTCAAACAGATTTCTGCTCAGAGATCAGATTACCCACATTAAAGTTTTCATGTGAGACACTCAACATAAAAATAAATAAAATAAAAAGTATGAGAATGTAGCTATTACAAAATTTTCACTATATTATTTCATAAATGAAATTTCAATTTTTCCAGTTCAGAAAAATTGAAAAATAAGCCTTCTGAAAAAAAACTGAAAAAAAAAACCGTTTTTTTTTCGGTTTTTTTCCGAAGGCTTATTTTTCAATTTTTCCGAACTGGAAAAATTGAAATTTCATTTATGAAATAATATAGTAAAAATTTTGTAATATCTACATTCTCATACTTTTTATTTTATTTATTTTTATGTTGAGTGTCTCACATGAAAATTTTAATGTGGGTAATCTGATCTCTGAGCAGAAATCTGTTTGAGAAGACTTGAAAGCAGGGTTGGGTTTCTGACGTCAGAAACTGGCTTTTGACATGACAATGTCAAAAACTGGTTTAAACCGTCAAAAACTGGCTTAAACCGTCAAAAACGTGTAATGCACTTTAAACATTTTAAGAACAAGAGAGAAACATTGAGTAATTTTTTATATAAAATTAATTATACTGTAATTTAATAATTACAAAAAAATTAAATTACTTTAATTGCAATAAAACATTGTTTTTTAGAATGTTCAAATAGAAAAAAATGATTTTGTACTGTTAATGATCTGGATCAATTTTACCATACAGCATCCTATAGCACTTAACCAATTTAGCACATTTATTTACACCCAAATGGTTTATGAGTTTAGAGTGTATGAAGCCAAAGTTATAAAATACTCTCTTAATTGGTGCTGAGCTAGCAGGGCTTGATAGCAGAAGCATTGTTAGTTGAGCAAGTTTGGAGGCAGGCCAAATTTTCAGATTTGTGACAATTTTTTTTCTTTTTTTTTTTCCGGAAATGGTAATATACAATACAGTAAAAGTGAATTTTTAATAATACATATAATAGTGTATATTTGTAACAGATGTTTAACGTGAAATTTTACAGATCAGTGTAGTATTTGAAGTTTCTGACGAGGTTTTTGACAAGAGGTTTTAGCCGTGACGGTTTAAACCGGATAAAACCGCACACTGTCAAAAACTTGCCAACCCTGCTTGAAAGGATCCTACACATTTTTTTCTTGTTTAAAACACAAGACAATTTGCAAAATTTCTCTTGAAAATAGACATTTCAGAAAAAGTTTAATCAACGAATTGAATCTTTCGCAAGTGCAGTGATTGAAAGTGCAGCTGAATCTTATTAAGTTGCATATATGTATGTAAATAACCTTATTAAAAATGTCTAAATAAAAAACCTAAATAAAGGAATAATTTCTTATTCAAAAATTCTGAATATATTTTGTACAAGTATACATAAAAAATTCCCAATTTCACAAAAACTTGATTACATTAAAAAAATCTAGATATATAATTAAATGCAACTTCTCTTTTTAAAAATTAATTCATGTGTAAAATTATTGCAATAATATGCAGATTCATGGAAATGATGAAATTAAAAATTCAACATAAAATTTTGAAGTATGCATTTATTACTTTAATCTATCTTTTCAAGAAGTAAGTATTGAATTCGTGAAAATTGACTTCCAGTTTTTGGTGTATTTAAACGTTTTAGAAGGTCCTGAACACGTTTTGATTGTTTTTGGAAAATATCTGTCACTTTGTGAGTCTGTATGTGACAAATTTTATGGGCACTCTATCTCAAGAACTGATGCACATAATTTCACAAAACTTCAGATTCAGTTACACCTTGATATAAACTCGAGATGTATAGTTATTAGTGTATATCGCCAAACCGATGGCACTGCTATGCTGCATTATTCATAATTTCCACAATTTTCTATCTCAAAGTAATGTATGTATTTTTATAAAATTTCAGATTAAGTTAATCTTTGACATAACTTAGTGCTCATTACTTTTTGGTGTAAATTGATCAACAGATGACGCTGCTATGCTACATTATTCATGATTATCGCAATAGCTTTACCTCAAGGACAATTTTTTTTTAAAAATCAAATTACAGCTTCAGACAGTTTCTTATATATATTAATATTGTTTAGTTTTTGGTGTAAATTGCCCTATAGGTGGCATTTACTATGCTGCATTTTTCAAGATTTCGTTATAGCTGATTAATTGAATGCTTTTTCAAGGCATTGAATCTAAAATTGACTGCCATTTTACCTCCATAATGTACAGTAATGTTGCAAAAACATGGGCAGTTTGCATTAGAAATGTACAACTGCGATGAACCCCCCCCCCCCATATTTTATTACAAGTAACTATGTTCCAAATTATACTTTCCCTCTTGATTAAACTTTGAATTTTTGTAGATTTCTAAAGCACAGTAGAAGTTTATCTCTGTATGTAACTGCTTTTGTTAATTCCTTAAATAGTGAGCATTTTCTATTTGTAGTGTTTTGTTTTATCAGTTGTTTTCACTTTTGAGTTCCACTCTTAGAAATATAAAATTACCATGTGGAAACATTATTGAATATAGTTTTTTACTCAAGAATAGAATACCAGATTTCAGGGTAAAAAGAAAAAAATTACAATTAATTAAACTTAAGTATTTCTCTGGTTTCAGTGAGTAAAAATCTAACAGTCAATAAATCCTACGCTATTTTTTAGTTGCAGACCTGAGTAAGCCAAAGTAAAACTTAGTTTTTTTAAAATTTAGATTATAAAACTAAATCAAAACTTTTTTGAGTTGAGATTGAAAAGCTAGACCAAAACTAAGCATATTTTATAAAGGAAATAAAATTATAATTCTAAGAAAAAAGTAATAATGTAAAAATATACATTTTTTAAACAAACAATGGAATTTTTGAATACTGATATTCATAATAATGACAAAACTGCAGTTTAATTTCATTAAACTAGTATCATTTACTTAAAAACTATGCTTATGTAAATGGAATGCATAATTTATTTCATTCCAAACTGCAGACATATTGGCTCAGGTTTTTACATTAGGTCAATTGGTAGTTAAACATGTAACTGAAAAATCATTTCAACAGAGATATGAATAACAAACAATAGCGTATAATAAAAATTCTTAGGCTGTGGAAAAAAAAAAAACTAAACTTTTAAAAGCAGGCTTTGCTACTTTCTTTTTATTTTGTAATATAAAGTGAAAATAATTTTCATTTAATACATATAAATGGGGAAAAATTTTTATTATTTAATATTCTCTAAGAAAATATAATTTATTTGGGAAAAACAGTCATGAAAAATCAATTTTTCCGTTTTTTTCCGAAAAAAACCAGTAAAAAACCAGTTTTTTTCCGCCACTTATATTTTTCCGGAAAATTTACATCTCTATCCATCTCTAGTGAAGAGTCTGTTTTTCATAAATTTGTTTTTGTGACGAGTCCGTTTTATCGTCATCGAATTTTGTGAAGAGTCCGTTAACGGACTCAATTTTTACCCTGGACAGACCCCTGATCTATATATGTATTAAAATCTTTCACCGTTTAAGTTTAAATTAATTAAGTATAATTTTTCGCACATTCTAAAAATCCATTAACAATTTTGAGTTACATAAAAATCATTTGCTATTGGCGAGAAAAAATGCCACTTGCCAAATCATGTGATGCTTTCGTCTTATCACGCCAAATATTCAAAAGTATTATTATTATTATATTTTTTCTTTTTACAGACTTTTTACTGTAATTCAGTCGCTAAATTTGATTGATCTTTTATTACATACATAAGTAGGTTAATTAGTATATATATATATATATATTTTTTTTTTTTTTCAAAATATTTTGAGTATGCCCAGTATGGAGACAAGACTAGCACACAAAATTAAACACACATTTCAAAATGGAGTATAACTTTTTAAATAGAAAAGTATTATCCTTAAAATAAAATTTAAAAAAATATATCTTTCACCATTTTAGAGATAGAGCACATTAAATTTTTTATCGATAATCGCCAATAGGAAATGGTTACCTGGCACCCTGTATTTCAGGCCATTACATAAATTTTTGAAGGCAAAACAAAAATATACAGGTATTTTATTTTTTTTCTGAATTTTAACATACGTTCTATTCAAAAACTTCTGAAATAATGAAGGAAGATTTTTTTTTCTTCGGCTGACTGAATTGACATGGATTATACTTTTACCTTAATTATATCAAATTGAAGTAATCATTAATTACCTAATCAAAATATTTGTCCTTCAAAAAAAGTAAACTACAGAAAGCGCATAAAATATTAACGTTAATTTCAGAATAGAACAAATGTAAGATCAAATACTAAAGTATTATTTCAATTTAAAAGAAATAAAATTAACATCAATAAATATGTGTTTTTAAAATTGATCGTCGATCGAGATTAAGATTTATGTATAGCTTAACACAATAGTAATATACTTAACACTTTTGAAATGATAGTTAAAAGCTAACATACCCACATCTCGGAAATGTATAGTAGATCGTACATTACATTCACTCACTAATTTATATAAAGTTACTTGTACGACTGTAAGTAGTATAGAAATCGAAAGATTTTTCTGTGCAATCTTATCACAAATCTCATTCTCGTTTAAAACTACGTCTACATTTAAAATTCAGAAAATACGAGAAAAATATTATAATCCATAAAACTAACAACAAACACAAGCTCCGAAAACGAAACCTAAACTTTTGCGGAGAAAGTTGAAGTAAAAGTTCATGTTCATTCCAATCCAATTTATCTGTGCATTAAACCATGGAGCAACTGAGCATAGTATGGAAGATAACGACAACTGGAATGCCTTTGTATACGAGTAGTACTACAAACAGTAAGTTTAATTGGTCGAGAGGATTTTGAAAAATGTTTAAAACGTAGGCTTGGAATGTCAAAATCCGCGAAGTTGTTAATAGACTTTACCTGAGGCTAACGATAAAAAAAAAAAAAAAAAAAAAAAAAAAAAACAGGCTACCGCGGTGAATTTTAAGTTTTTTTTTTTTTTTTTTTTTTTTACTGACTGCTAAAATGACGTAGTGCTCTATAAGGAAAGGGCATGTTTACAAATAAACACTTCTGTCAACCAATCTACTGCTACATTTTTGATATAGCGATCATTGTAGGAATCATCTTGACGACAAAGCCCAATCATAGCATGCAGACAACCATAATAAAATTTGTAGACCAATCAGAATGCCTGAATGCAGTAGAGTGGGTGCTATAACGAAGCACGGGCGAAAACAGCTTGCCCACATTAATAAGAGCCCACAGTGACGTCAGCTGCCCTTTCCTTATTCATGCACCCGCATTAATATATTCGAGCATCACGTGACTCCAGCGGTCTGTAAAAAAAGATATGTGGAATGGACCGCGGTAGCCTGTATTTCTCGTTACACTGTTAAAAATCTGCTGCATTTTGCTGCAACGCACTCCCCTGCTTGTATAGAAAACGGTTACTTGGCCGTGAAATGGAGCTTTCTCATTGGTTGGAATAGAGATATTATACGCAAGTGGTGGAGTGCGTTGCAGCAAAATGCAGCAGATTTTTAAGTGTAGCCTCGACTTTATCCATGTGACGTCAAAGTAGGTATATACGCTATTTGATACATGTTGTATAAAAAAGTAAAAACTATCAGCATTTGAATACCTCAATGGCATGGTAGCTTTAGTCAAAGAAACAACTTGTACTGACGCATAAAGTAAAAAGAAAGAATAGAGATGAAGTATGGTGACTCGAGGTGACGCCAAAAATGTAGCCTGCTTTCGCATAAAAAAAAGGTAATACAGTTTTTAATTTATAATACAATGAAATGCTACCTTAGAATGTTTAAATATGAACTGATCATTTTCAATTAAAGAGAAAAAAAAATGCACGCCTGAAATAAAAGGATTTGGTCCTGTTCCATGTGATAGATTTATTGGGCTGAATGAGGGCATATAAATTTAAACGATAACGCGCATCATATTACAAACCGCTTTTACGGCATATTGCACTTCCATCTATATCTTTCTTCTCAGGTACCGACGACGGCTGCGATCAGCGTCTCTGTAGGCTGTTTTAAATTCTAATAAATGTTGTAACGATCTCGATCAGTACAAAGCGAGTTACTACATGCGAGTAACTGGCTTGGCCTTTTGCTCAATGGTTAACGCACTCGCTTCCTGATCACGAGGTCCTCAGATCAAAACCAACCTGCGCCAATCTCCTTAAATGTTCTAAAGATTTTTAGTGATAGTTAAAAATTACGTTAATATAAAGAACACATTTTTGTGAAAATTCAAAACTTTTCATACTTTTTCTTTTTAAAACACAAACACAAACTTTTAGCTATCAATAAATATTCTAAATATTCAAAGACTGTTAAAGAAAATGCAAAAGAATTCCTTTTAATGAATGTTTAGCTATAAATTTTATCTATGTTATTGAAAAAAAAAAATCAGATTTAAATATTAAAATCTGATTTTTTTTTCAATCATACTAACAAGGAAAGGTCTCCTTAAAGCGCATTTTCAGAATATTATGAAAAGAAAAGAAAAGAAAACAAGTGGGTAAGTGTGATCGAACAGAGGGTTTCGTTTAAACTTCCTACCCTGAATGGGTCTAATCGACCCATAACTATAATTTGTTTTATACGATTCAAACCAGAACTTTTTTCATAAAGAAAGTTGAATAACAGATTCAGGGAAATAAGTCAATTAAATATATTAAAATGTTTTAAATAATGATTCTGGTGTAAATGTTTTTATCAAGATTGAGTAAAATTTGAACAGGTAGGAAGGTTAATATCTCCTTCAAAACACATTTTTTCATTAAATTAACAATTAAAAAATGGTTTTTCGGCGCTATTTTGGTATTTCTTCGCCAATCGAACCAACCACAACAGAATATTAACAGAATCTTACAATAAAAGTTGCCTTGATCGCATAGATTTGCTGATTTCTCTATCAGAATCTGCATATTTAGTGAAGGTACGCAAGTAAATAAAATTATGAATAAAAGTAAAATATTGCAAAGCTTAGCATAAATTTAAGGGAGATCAAACTGGTCACAAGAGGCGGTTCTTAATTTAAATGAATACTAATTTGATAAATAAAAAAATAATTCATTTCGCGTATCGAAATAGATTATAAATATGATTTAATATAATGAAATAAAAACAAATAAGCACGTTTTTACGTGATCTATTTAATCCATTAATTTAAGTTATATACATAATAACTTTATTTAAACTTTCATGCAACAATTAGAAGAAATGAAATTTCAATTTTGAAATTTACGCTATTGCAAATTTTTAAGCTTCTAAATATTGCGCATTTTCATTTTTTACACCATCGTATAGGGAAAAGAATGCACTTTTAAATGCATTTTGTTTAAAAGCTGTATCTCAATTTATTTCTGAGATATTAATTTTTTTGTAGTTTATAATACCAATTTCGTAATTGTGGCAACAGAAGTACTCCATCTCTTTCAAAAGTAAAGGGTAAAATATGAAATAATTTTCATATCTATTTAAACATGCGGGGCAACAATTAGAAAAGAAAAAACAACAACAAAATGAACTGATAATTTAAAAAAATAATATTTAAATTAATATAATAGTCTTTTTCAAAATTTTATTATTTGTTGTGTGACAAGAGATATTCAGCTGTAAGTACACAAAATTTGAACTGTCTGGAATATATAGTTTTTGTGTACGGACTCTGTGACAGACAGACAGAGGACAGAGACGAATAGGGTTTCTTCAGATGAACGAAACCCTAAAAAGAGGCTATCACACTTGTGTATGTAATACAGAATCAGTCAAATGTAGTTCCGAAACTTCAGAAAATTTGGCGTGATCAAATTATTAGAATTTGAATATCTAAAAATTTTAAAGGCATTTACAAAAAAGAATGAAACAGCCGTCATTTTGTATTGTAAATACCTTTAAAATTTTTAGATTTTCAAATCTGTTGATGTTACTTTGTCATACAACACAGGTATCAACACAGCTAGGCTAGTTTTTAGTTTTTTGATTTTGGTTTCAAATTTTTTAAAGTATTTTCCCTTTCTCCTCGCCAAATGTAGACGATTTTATTGAAACATTTGAAAATTACTAGTTAACTAGTGTTTCAAACTCAATGCTTAATGAATTTAAACTTAAACGATGAGCGAGTTTCTTTTTCTATAAGCTTATACAATATATACTATTTTTGTAGAGCTAACGTTAATTAATTTTATTCTGTTTTACTGGCTAGATAAGTCTTAAGTGTATTTTAAAAGTAATCGCCTGATTAAGAAAGCTCTCCTTATACATTTCAGTATACTCAATAAGTGTTTGTTTCCATGGTAACAGTCTTATCACCGACACTAACAATATCGAAATCAAACTGACAATGCTAAGAATTGGACCTTAATTTTGAGTTTGAAGTCATGAAATTTGATTTTTATCCATTTTTTTTTAAATCGTCGTTAAATGATCGTTAAATTTCAATATAGATACATATTTAATGTATAATACAAATCTATATTTATTAATGTGCATATTACAAATTTAAATTTTTTTCTCTCCAAAATTAACTTTATATACTATATTAATTTACTTTTAACAATATTCCGTACTTATTTCAGCATATTAAATTAAAATCCTATTACTAGATCTAATCTATTAATCTTTACAGAAACGATATAAAGTCTTAATTCGCCTTAAAAAACATTTATTTCAATATGCTTAAATTAAAAAAAAAAATGGCTCTAAATTAAAAATATTCTTCATTAAATTTTATCTCTTAAAATTCTCTTAATTCTCTCAATAATTCTCTCAACTCTCTCAATAATTCTCTTAATTCTCTTAAAATTCTCTTAGACGACTTGGAGAAATAATGTTTTTATGATGGATTGTTACTACGAAGAGAGCATTTCCCGCTCTATCTGAATGACTTTAATAAACTATTTTGGAACAGAAACTGTATAATTTGGTGAAGCTTCTGTGTTTTTATTTTACTTAATTTTTATCTCGCCACGACTACTGTGACGTAATATGGGGAAACTTGCAAAGATTTTACTGACTCCTATCTCAAAATGTCACAATAATTAAATCAAGTCCGCCAGGATTATTTATTAAGTGACTGGAGCTATTAATATGCTAGTGCCGATTTTCGGATTTTGAAAGGAATCTACTATGGAACTGTTAGTGGAATCTGCTGTGGAACGAAGTCATGATCTATGGATCGGCGAAAAAATTGCCCGCCGTTGTTGAGAATGCTGGACGTCGAGAATGTTGGAGTCGCTATAATTCTTTGGTTAAGGCCCTTGTTCTCGTTCGAGGAAACGCTCGCGAGCTAATGCTATTCCTATGGGGAAGCATTTTTCTAATAACTCTTTCGCATTTTGACATTTTTGAATATTTTTTCTGCATTGGATAGTTGAGGTGCATGCCGACAGCGCACCTTTTTTACTTTTTCGATTTTGGTAGCAGATATTTTTTTTAAAAAGCACTTTCAGTTTCGAAACCGGTTTTGAAAGTGAAACTAACTTTGTAAAAAATATCGGCAACCAAAATCGAAAAAGTAAAAAAGGTGCGCTGTCGTCATGCACCTCAGCTATCCAATGCAAAAAAAAGTATTAAAAAATGTCAAAATGCGAAAGAGTTATTAGAAAAATGCTTCCCCATAGGAATAGCATTAGCTCGCGAGCGTTTCCTCGAGCGAAAACAGGGGCCTTAACTGGAGTGAAAGAGGTGTTCTTTCTGGGAAGCTTCAGGTCTATGCCAAGGTTTCTATATCTAATGCTTGCTTCAAGACCGTAAATTGCCGAAACGAGGCTGCTTGTGAGTTCAACGATATCTAAGAACCATTTTTTCGCCGTCGAGAAATAGGTGTTCCTGGTGATAATGAGGAAATTTTTCTTGAACTGTGAATTATTTTATTAAATGTTTTGATTATTATTTCTATTCTTTGTATGAATTTATGAAGAGTATTTATTATTTATTTATTTATTTATTTATTATTTTGTTGGAGAGTGAAAAATGTTTGTTCTTAAAAAAATTAATTGAAGAGTATGATGCTCTTAAGACACTTACTGTTGCTTATTGAAGACTATTATGATATTTTTATGCACGATTAAAAGTAAGTTGGTTATAATAATGACGTATAAAAGAGTTTTAGAATTCCGGTTTATCTCAGAAAAGTATATTTTGTGACTTATTCATTTTTGTTAGTTATAAAGAGTCATTCTCAGAATTCAGTATTTTTGTGATAATGTTCCTATTACTAGATATTTCAGTTAGAAATCTAAGTTAACATTTATATATTTTCTTTTATTTGATAGAATTTCTGGTGGCAGTGAGCTTTAGTTCCCGGATTCTTATATAATTTATATAATTCAGTAAGAAAGATGGAATTATACAAAGCTGCTGCTAGAGTTTTGACAGATAAAATATAATTAAATTTTTTAGTAAATTTTATGATTTCAATTAAGAAATTACCTATCATCAAAATTTTTGAATCTGTTTATGATGTATAAAATAATAGAATTTAAAAGTTGATCCAAATTTGAAGTTATATAGTATATAAAAAAATAAAAAGTATATATTATAAAGTATCATAGTTATACTTTTGTATAACTATGATATTTACAATTTCTATTTTTATTAGATAAAATTTCTGGTTAAAGTTAACAGCAAAATATAGTTACAATTTTCAGGATAATTCTGATTCAGATTTATAAAAAAGTGGGTAATAATTTTGTGTGAGGCAACCAGAGTGTAAACAGATCCACCAGTAGACAAAGCCCTCAAAATTGCAAAAGCGCGAACTCGTGAATTTCATTTAGTGGTGTTTGCGTATTATTGAATAATTAACGCGTTTAAAACAAACACATAAACATTTAATAATACATTTCACAAGACTCACAAAAAATAATGCATCAAGAAAAAGAATAATGAAAAGGTAAAAATAACATCGTTTGTTGCTATGCAGTTGTTGTTGCCATGCGGCTGGTAGGACTGGGCGATGTCTCAATTTCTACATCGTGATGCATCGCCTGAGTAAAATCACGATATTCCGATGCATCGCGATGTTACTTCTGTTACAAGTAGTAGCTCGTGGTTTATTCACTTTTCAGTTGCCAACAAAATTATCACTTTACTCTTTTAATTGATACATTTATTTAATGATATATTTTATTTAATTATTTTATGGGAGAGGCATTGAGTATCTGCAGTAGAGCATTAGATTGACTGCCACTGATTGCTACTGTAATCATGAATTTCTGTTGCTATTTTAGATCATTTATGTAAAAAAAATAAAATAAATTTATGAAATAACACAAACATGTTACATAAAACAAACACATGGACTTTAAAAATGGGCTAAAATAAATTATATATTTATAAATATATACATCAACTATTTTTGTGTTAAAAAAAAATTACAATACAATTATTTAACATTTACTTCTCAAAAGATTATGTTAGTATTAATTTAAATCTGAATTTAGTGTTAAATCTCAAATTTTGATGGTTAAATTTGATTGCAAATACATGTAAATATCAATATAATGAAATCATACTTAAAACAAACTAAAGCTGACAAAGCCAAAGATATTTAATCTATCTAAACAAGTTGAACATTAAGGTTTTTTTTCCTTTAAAATGCATTTGACATAATTTAATTTAATTTTTATTTTATTTATTTATTTATTTTTATTTATTTATTTATTTTGAAATTGCTTTTCGCCAAATAACGAAATTTTCATTATTTTTTACGGACAGTGTACGGAGGTTCCGCCAAATTTTTTTTTATAAAGTTATATATCCTCATAGGAAGAATATTCTGTATTTTTTTTTTTTTTTTTTTCAGATTTTTCGGAATATGCCTGTATGGAGACCTTCCTTGTAAGTTGGATTAGAACCGGCTTTATCGCAAAAGATCGCCGTTTTTCCGCGCATGCACATTCCCTTACTGTGAATGTGAAAGTTCCGATTTCCACGTACCGGCAATCATGAGTTATGAAAGTACTTCAGGTTTCTACACCGGTCTTACACCGGCAAACATCGGGAAAACCGATGTCTGGCGATCGGCGTGACGCTTAGCGAAACTGAAGCACCGACGACTTAAATAATTTGTAAATTGATCCCCCTTCCTTATATAAGATTAGACTGAGAAAAAAAAAAAAAAAACCATTATTAATGCACAGAACCGTTGTGTCAGTTTCAAAGTACTTCCTTTACTGTTTGAGCAACAAATAGAAATAATGATTAAAACAAAAAGAAACAAAAGCAAAATCCCCTTATTTTACTTACAATAAAAAAAAAAAAAAATTGATATCTTTGTTGCTAATTGGACGATTTTTATAAAATTTTCAGCAAGTTGTAATCGTAATGAATTAGGCTGCGTATTAATTTTTCATTAAAATATAATAAGTTCTGAGAAAATTATAGTCCCTACAAAAATAGCTCACTGTTAGAACAAAGGGGAGAAACATGTATGATCTGCGGTTTGTTTATTTAAGTTCGGAGAAGTCCGACGATAAGAGAATCAGATAAGCTTTCCATCCACTGATAATGTTTTCTTTTGCAATTCAAAAAGAAAAGCAATTGCATAGAATTAAAGAAAAAAGCATTTAATTGAAATATTTATAAACCGGAACAATGTTTGTCATAATTTCACGAACCGGAACATCGTTCAGTTGAATTCAGACACTTTTCTCTGGGAGGGACTTAAGTGGCTCCGAGGGGGGGGGGGGTGCTTTATAGACTTTCGGGAAGGAAATCTTACTTTTTGATTGTTGAAAATGCAAAATTTCAAATTATTTTCCGGAGGGGACATTTCATTGCTCCGAGGAGGGGGGGGATGTGGATTATCATTATCATTAAAAAATAGCTAATTTAGAAGTTTCTTACTAAAGATGAAGTAATTTTTAGAAAATCGTAATCAGTAATAAAAGGAAATATTTCATACTAAAACTAACAGCGTCAATTGCTATTTAAATTATATTGATTACAACAGCTTTGAAATAACAAAAGTAATTTACGGGGAAAATGTACATTTGACATAAGACATCGCCGAATTTTCTCATATGCACATCGTGATCAAGATACTGTCCGCTAATCATTAAAAAAACAGACTTGTAATAGAGAATTTGATTTGATTGTCAACCGATTTGGATAACACTGATCAGCGCCGTGCGAAAGGGGGGGGGGGGGGTCAAGAGGGCGGTCGCCCTGGGTGCGGAAATTTAGGGGGCTCCTAACTTATACTATCAGTGTTATTTTTTGCCCTATTACTAGAAAAGTAGCGGTGGGGGCGCCAAATTGAAGCTTTACCCCAAGTGCAGTTTTTTTTCGCACGCCCCTGACACCGATGTCTAAATGAGCGGGGGAAAGTTCGATCGGGAATCATTCGTCCGATGGTACGAGACATCACAGCAGAAACCAGTTACGCCACGCGCCGCTATCTTCGTTTTAGGAATGTTTCATGAGAGGATTTGAAGATCGTATGAGAAAACCGGTTTTACTCATCATCGATGCGATCTCCGTATGAGTGATAATACTTCATGCGAGCGTTGGAAGATCGGAGGTGAAACCGGTCTTACACATCGGTCTCGTTCATCATCGATCTGGTATGATGCATCGTATGGCCCGATGCATCGCTAAAAGAAAGATCCGGAAACCGGTGTGACGATTTACGATTTAAATCGATATTTCGCGATGTATCGATGTATCGCCCAGTCCTAGCGGCTGGTATAAATTCTTTTCTTTCAAAATAGCGTTTCCTTCATCAATGGAGTGATAATTAGAAACGAAACACGCGCGCGAGAATAAATTAGAGAAATACTACATGAGTATCCCCCCAGTGACGAAGGAACGATACAACAAAAAACAATGTGAAGTATAATACATATATAAATAATACAATATATTTATGAAGGAAAGTCAATTATATGAAACATAGTTTATTTCGGTTATTAGTCTTTTAGGAAATCTTACTTGTCTACCTGATCTGGTAGTTAGTGGTCCTGATTTTATTGGCTGGCTATCTGCTGGAACACTTTTAGTTTCAAAATTATCTGCGTTATTTGGTAAATCATTGAACAAAAATGCAGGTTTAACTCTGTCAAGTGAGACACAACTTTTCTTTCCATTTACAATGACGGTTATGTTCTTATCATTTCTTGATATAACTTCATGAGGGCCAGAATAAGGTTGAGATAAAGATGGAAAGATTTTATCTAATCGGAGAAACACATGCGTGCAATCCTTCAATTTAGGATGAACAAAAATTTTTGAATGCCCGTGAGTAGATGTAAATGTAGGTTTTAAACTATTCATTCTTTCTTTCAATTGTTGAATGAAATTATTGTCACAGGATACCAAAGATGGGATTTCTGAGCACATTTCAGCCGGTAGTGTGAGTGGAATTCCATAAACTAATTCAGCACTTGAAACTTTTATATCAGGTTTTACAGCAGCTCTTATCCCAAGTAGAACTGCAGGCAAACTCTCGGTCCACTTATTATGTTCGTGAGCTTTTAAGGCGCTCTTTAATACTCTGTGAAACCGCTCAACTAAACCATTTGCTTGAGGATGAAATGATGTCGTTCGTATGCGATTTGTACCCAAAAATTTTGTCATTTCTTTGAACAGATTTGATTCAAATTGTCTACCTTGGTCGGTTGTAATTATGAGTGGACAACCGAATCTAGATATCCATCCATCAAAAATGGCACGACAAACTGATTCTGCAGTTATATCTTTTAAAGGTACCACTTCTGGCCATCTTGTAAATCGATCTATCATTGTTAAACAGTATACATTTCCATCTGATGGAGGTAATGGACCTATCAAATCTATGTGAATGTGTGAGAATCTAGCATCGGGTAATGCGAAAGTACCTAGAGGCGTTTTGGTGTGTCTGTGTATTTTTGATCGTTGGGAGGCACTACAACTTTTGACCCATTCTTTTACATTTTGCTGCATATTGGGCCATACATATCGTGATGCAATAAGATTTAAGGATGCTGTAACTCCTGGATGAGCTAAATTATGGAAATGTTCAAAACCGTTCTTCGAAAAGTAGCTGGTACGAATGGCCTCGGTGAACCTGTTGATACATCACAAATCAATTCTGTGGCAGACATTGGAGATGGCATGTTTTTAAATACAAGAGAAGATTCGCTATCATTTTGCAAGTTGCGTAGATCTATATCATCTTCTTGAGCTTTTGCAAACTCTTCAAAGTCTAAAAATGAGCTGGAGATTTGATCTACTTCAATTCGAGATAGTGCATCAGCAACCGTGTTGTCGTTGCCGCTTACGTGACGTATATCTGTACTAAACTGAGAAATGTAATCTAAATGTCGCCATTGGCGAGGACTACATTTATCTCGATTTTGCTTGAAGGCGTATATGAGAGGCTTTTGATCTGTGTATATGATAAAGCACCTTCCTTCGAGCATGTGTCGAAAGCGCTTTACTGATGTATATATTCCCAGTAGCTCTCTGTCATATGTAGACCATTTTTGCTGACTTTTTGAAAGCTTGACTGATAAAAAGGCAATGGGTTCCCAATGCTTTTCATTAAGCTGCATAAGAGAACCGCCAACGGCTTTGTCGCTTGCATCAACCCAAAGACTTAACTTTGCTCCAGGAATAGGATGTCGTAAGAGAGTTGAATTAGCCAAAGCTTGTTTGGCGTCATTAAAAGCATGTTCAGCCTCCTCTGTCCATTGAATTGAGTCATGTGAATTGTTTTCAGAGCGTCTTTTAGACTTTTTAGAATTTTTTATTCCTTCCAAAAATTTATTTAATGGAGCCAATATGTGAGCAGCTTTTGGGATACATCGACGGTAATAATTAAATAACCCTAAGAAACGTCTTAATTGTGTAAGGGTAGTAGGTTGGGGAAATTTTAAAATGCAATCTACACGATCTGGTAGGGGCTCAATGCCAAATTCAGATACCTTAAAACCTAGAAATTCTATTGATGATACGCCGAAAGTGCATTTTGAAGGTTTTAAGCTTAATCCGTATTCTTGTAAACGTTGAAATATTATTCTTAGATGCTCAAGATGTTCTTTTTCTGTACGAGATGCTATCAGGATGTCATCAACAAATACATAAACAAATGGAAGATCTCGTGTAATTTGATCCATGAATCGTTGAAATGTAGCAGCTGCATTGCAAAGTCCAAATTGCATTCTGGTACTTTCAAATAAACCGAAGGGTGTGATAATGGCACTTTTATGTACATCATCTGGATGAATTGGTATTTGATGATAAGCCTTTATGAGATCAAGATAGGAATATATTTTGGTACCGTGAAGATTTGAAGTAAAATCCAAAATATTTGGAATAGTATAATTATCTTTTATTGTTTGTGCATTAAGTGCTCTGTAATCACCGACAGGTCTCCAATCAGTAGTATCTTTTTTTTGAACCATATGAAGTGGTGAGGCGTAATTACTTTTCGATGGCCGTATGTGACCAAGATCAAGCATTTGTTGAAATTCAGATTTGGCTATTTTTAATCTATCTGGAGCTAATCTTCTTGGTTTGGCATGTATAGGAGATCCGGTAGTTTCTATGTGGTGGTATACAGAATGCTTTATTGGTTGATCAGCACGAGGAGGTTTGGTTATATCAGGGAATTGAAGTAGTAATTTATGATAAATACTGTTTCCCGAAACCGTTTTGATGGAATGAACAGATGCTGTATATAGATGACCTGGAGTGGCTAAATTTGTAACATTATCCACCAGCTTTTTATTTCGAAGATCTGGAATTAGATTAAAATGATATAGGAAATCTGCACCAATAATTGGAGTGCTGACGTCACCTATTAAAAAAGGGAAGCGAAAAGTTTTTCGTAGATTAAAATCAAGCGTCAGAAGCTTTTCTCCATATACATTGATTTTTGAAGTATTCGCTGCAGAAAGAGTCATAAAAGGGGTTTTTTTCTTCTGGGCAAATGATGCTGGAATAATGCTTATGTCCGAACCTGTGTCGCATAAATAATTTATGTTTGTCTTTTTATCTTTTAAAAAGAGGCGACGAGATATTTTATGCAAGGTGGTTGTCGCCGTTACACCTCGCCGTCTGTGTTTTTTGAAAATGAACAATGTTCAGAGCATTTCTTGGCATTTTCGCCAAATTTTTCGTGGTACCAACATTGTCCTTTGGAATCTTTTGAAACGCTACGTTTTCTTCCAAATGAACGTCGACGAAAAGGGCTGCGTGACCTGCGTAACTCTAGCTGATTAATTCGATCATTAAGCTTTTTAATTTCATTTAAAATTTTAGAATTAATATTTGGTTCTATTGAAACAGCATTTACTGCAGTGGGATTATATTCTAATATTCGATCCGCAACTTCGGATGCTTTATCAAGTGTCAATGGCGAAATAGCGGCTAAAATGCTTTGTACATATGACGGTAAATGCGAAAGAAATATTTCCAACATCAATTCGTCAGATACATTGTGAGATTCTGCTCTTTGCATAACTCTTAAAAGATCACTAGGTTTACGATCACCAAGTTGTTCCCCCAACAATAATTTTCGTATTTCAGATTGTGAAGAATCGCTTGTTCGTTTAATTAATTCAGTTTTTAAATCCTCATATGGTGTAGTATCTGATGGTTTGATAATTAAATCTCGTACAATAGATGCGGCATCTGGAGGTAAATTAGCCGAAATATAATTAAATTTTGTGCGACTTTCTGTTATTGGCTTAGGATTCGCTAATTCAAATGAATGTTCACACATGGCGAACCACAAACTAACATCGTTAAAGTTATATGGTGGTATACGAACTGCGTTAACATCTGACATTTTTTTAAAAAATAAAATGAAATATTACTCACTCATTACGGGATTATTTTAATTTGCGTTAGTCCATAGGTCACCATTTTAGTGGTGTTTGCGTATTATTGAATAATTAACGCGTTTAAAACAAACACATAAACATTTAATAATACATTTCACAAGACTCACAAAAAATAATGCATCAAGAAAAAGAATAATGAAAAGGTAAAAATAACATCGTTTGTTGCTATGCAGTTGTTGTTGCCATGCGGCTGGTATAAATTCTTTTCTTTCAAAATAGCGTTTCCTTCATCAATGGAGTGATAATTAGAAACGAAACACGCGCGCGAGAATAAATTAGAGAAATACTACATTCACCTTAAAAGCAAAAGACTCTATATGATCGAAATTTTGTCGAATCCCCATTAAAGATACAAGACTGTAATTTATGAAGAGTTTAAATACCCTAACACTCGAAAATTAGAACCTATTTTCTCTGGACCATACAAAACTATAAATAAACTTTCTGATGTAACTTATGAAATAGATAAATTTAATTATGAGACAGGACAGAATTCAGTTATTGTGCATGTTTCTAAGTTAAGACCCTATTTTTAACCAGAAGATTTTAAATTGTTTCATGAGCAACCCAAAAAACAAACAAAACCTCAAATATAATCACAATCACTAAATCAAACTAAAGTCAAGACAGTATATTAAATTTTAATTCTTATTCTTTAAATATTTTATCACCATAATTTTCAATATTAGCAGGTATGTTCTTGGTGCGCAACAAAGATATTACTTGTTTTTGGGGTTAGATTGGGCACCTTAAGCAGGCTAAGGTGTGCAATTTGATTGTAAAAACTTTCAAATTGATGATGAAAAATTAAAATTAAGTGTATTTGATTCTAACTATATTTACTCATCTTATCAAAAAATTTCACCTTTTTTTATGAATTTGTGCAACAGGAAGTATGGGTCTAGGGGCAATATTTAAGGAGATAGCCTATTGTTTCGATATTTATGACTCACCCTGTATAATTAGTATGATTACGCTAAAGATTGTTATGGGGGAATTAAAAATATATTTTATCATAAAATATTTAATAATAATTAGAAAAAAATATTTTCAGTTTATTTTTTTCTGTATTCCAAATATGAATTTAATTTTAGCATATTTAATACAGGTAAATATTAAAACTAACAAGGAAGGTCTCCATTGGGGGCATACTCAGAATTTTTTGAAAAAAATACGAATTAAACTACTCATGTAGGTAATAAAGGATCAGTGAAAATTAGCGGCGGAATTACATTATTAAATATGTAAAATAATAAAATAGTTTGGAATAATTGGCGTGAAAAGCTGAAAGCGACGTGGGATTTGGCGTACAGTGCATTTCCTCGCCAAAAGCAGACGATTTTAACGAATCTGAAAATTGATTTCAATTGACTTCACTGTTAAAAATCTGCAGCATTTACTGCAACGTCACTCCACTACTTTTAACGAATATCTCTCTTCTGACCAATGAGAATGCTCCATAGCACCGTGAATTGGCCGTGTCATACACTGTTAAAAATCTGCTGCATTTTGTTGCAACGCACTCCTCCGCTTGTATATAATATCTCTATTCCAACCAATGAGAAAGCTTCATTTCACGGCCAAGTAACCGTTTTCTATACAAGCAAGGGAGTGCGTTGCAACAAAATGCACCAGATTTTTAACAGTGTATTTTTCAATTTGGAACAATTTTAATCAATTTAAATTGTGTTTTAAATGATAAAATATATTAATTTCATTTTGTTTAAGTACGTATAAACGTATGTGACAAAATTACACTTAAAGTAAAGTAAAAATGCAAAACTAAAATTACTTAAACTAAACTTGTTTAAATAAATTGAATATAGAAAGTTTTTTCTTTAAAAAGTATTCGAAGCGTAAAAGCGTATTTTTCAAAATTTCGTTTTTTCGCCAACCGGAGATAAATCGCCAAATAAACGAAATTTTTATTATTTTTTTACGGACGTTATAAGGAGATTCCGCCGAAATGTTTTTTTATAAACATGTATAACTATATGAGAAGAACATTCTGTAATTTTTTCAGATTTTTCTGAGTATGCCCGTATGGAGACCTTTATTGTAAGATAACAATGCGAATGAAACTAAAAATAAATGAACAAGTTATGGGTTTTTTTAAAATCAGATAATTTTTTTCCTGTTGATTTTCCCCCTTAAACTAAATTATTATTATTATTATTATTATTTATTTTTTCTTTTTGTATATTTAGTATTTTCCAGAAATAAGATATTTTAAACCATATTTATGAAAACATTAAAAAAAAAAAAGATTTTAACGTAAGTTGTGTATTTAAAAATAAATAAATAAATAAATAAATAAATAAATAAATAAATAAATAAACATATAAAACAAATTACTTTCTATTTAATTTTTTATTTTCAGAATCGAATATAAAAAATGAGAATATTTTAACAACTGTTAAAATAAATGCATATTTCTTTATAATGGTCATTAAAATATGATTTTAATATATATATTTTAAATATTCTAAATAAATTTCAAAATTATACATTTCTTATAATAAACCCTATAGTTACTGGTGTAAAGCTCAATACAACGACAATACCTTTTTAAAACATAATAAAAAATTTAGAGAAGCACAATATGTTTTGAAAGAAATCAATATTTCTGTACCAAAAGAAAAAAAAAAAAAATGTTAGCGCTTTGCGAGTAATTTTTGAGACCGAAATTCCCAGGCTTGGGTTGGGCCTGATTTCCCGATTTTGCAAAAGAGATCTTGACCCAGCATACATAAAAAATCAATAAAATTAGACCCCGACTCAATTTCTGAAAAAAAAAGTTTTAATGCAATTAAGATTTTTTTTTAAATAAACACTCATACATATTTATAGGAAAATTTTGCAGCATATTTTAGATTACTTATCTTCGCAAGCCATACAATACAGAAAAGCAACATATGATCACATAAACTTTTAAATTATTACATAAAAAAAATAATGTATAAAAGAAAGATTATAGCTAAAATCACCATAACTTTTGAAGCTATATTATAAAAAAAAGTAGATAATTGAAAGTATTTCTCCATACTAATATTAAAGTATATTTTCAAAGAGATTCCATTCATCAAAGTTTATTACCTTTTTTACTTTTCTTAAAAACAAATTGCGTGCCCGACGCGTCCTGGGGACAATTAAGTCCAGTTTTGACCAGGCCCGAGTATATATAATGGAATGTGAACCAGATTATGGCCGGACCCGAGTCTGTTAAAAATAATTAAACCCGGGATCAGACATGATGTAACAGCCCGATATCAATCTCTCTGCAGGACATGTTACATTTTTATATTGACGCTGGTTAAGTTACATTAATAAATGCAATTGGTTATAAATAGTTCATATTTCATTCACTTCGTTTGGTCCTTTTAACTTTGTTATAACCATCCGATAGGACTAAAGATTTTATTCTCGGCTCTGGCACGGCCCTGTTGGCCCGTTTAAGATTTTTCTCGATCGTCTCGGCCCGTCAACTTTTGTTCAAGGCAGGGCCCATTACTTTAAAAAAATCATGTTTATCGCCCAATCCACGAAAAATGGACATGAGGATGAAAATTTAAATTTCTTTAAATATGATTGAAATTTCGCATATTAACTGTTAAGAGTGTACTATTTCATATTTTATCAAAAAAGAATTAAATTTTTGTCATTAACATACTTATTTTAATTAATAAAGTGACACTATGACTTTGTAAAATAGACTGCGGCAAAAATCTTTACATTTCATGGTCTAGTACAGCTGAACAAACATTCTGAAAATCTCCAAACTTGGATATATATGATCTGACAGCTATTATTGAAAGTTTTTGTCTGCAGAGAAGTGTTCACTAATCTTCATTACAAAAGGTAAGCATATTTAATTACTCTTAATTATTGTGTCACACCCGCAACAAAAAGTTACATTTATATCTCTGCAGAAAAATATTTTTGATTTAAAGTTATGAAACTTTATATTCAAAAATAGTTTATTAAGATACTTTGCATTACAGACACAAAAGAAATTAATTAATATTTTAATTATAATTATTGAGCGTTGCGGGCGTGACATGTCCCTGTTGCGGGTGTGACATTTAATTAAAGTCACACCCGCAACGTCTTTTAAAATTGATTACAAATGCATATTTGAACAAATTATATGTAAATTTATAAAAGAATAATATGCTGGAAAACATGTACTTGGCAGCTTTAACTATACCCTTTGATTTAATAGCGGGAATTCCAGTTAATAAATAAAAATTTGCATCATATAGCATGTGACACTGTGTGCAGTTGATTTATCCAGTTTGGATTGATAAAATTGTTGCTTTACTGCAAGAAAATAATTTTATTAGTGATATATGATTAAGAAATTAATTTAAAAAGTAAGATTTTTATAGAAATTAAAAAAAGAAAATTACGAAACAATATTTTAGCAATTTTCTTTAAATTTGTTAATTTTGCTTTGTTTTTTATATACATTTTTTTAATTTTGTTATTTGATAGTATTTATCTAATATATATATTTTTAGTTTTTTAAAATAAGTAAATCAATATTAGGGGAAGATTTTTTTTCTCTTTTAATTCAAATTAAATAAAGAGTAGAAGTAAGAGTAATAGAAACTGTTAAAATGTTTATTTAAGTTAGCATAAAATGTATATAGTCAGTTTGAAATTAACCAAAATTTAACATAATTAACTTTATGTAAGATTAGAAATTTCAAGGGATAACTATTAAAAATTTGTTAAGCTTATATTTTTGGACTGGAAGTGCTATATTTATTCAGTTTACACATTAATTTCTTCTCTTTTGCAGAGAATGAAGAGTACAGAAAGATCAAGATATCATTGAAAAAAGATTAAGGAAAACCTTTTTAAATATGAAGCATATCTACAACAAGAGAAGGAAAGAGACAAAGCAAGGAGAGAAAAGAAGAGACTATTTTAAAAAATCATGGCAATCCTTTTGCATTTCATCTCATGGTAAAGGAGTTGTCGATGGATTTGGTGCAGTTGCCAAGAAAATGGTAACACTAGCAACGCTCTGCAACTATAAATTCAGCTTCAGATTTTGCCATGTGTGTAGAAAAAGTCCTAAAAAATATAAAATAACTTTGCTGAATGTGAAATTTCAGAAGATATTGAGAAAATGCTTCATGGATGCTGGTACCAAGCACAATCGGAGCTCAACATTCAATCGATACATCATGTTGTTTTTATTGACGTAGGAACAATTAATGTAGCAATAACTTCAGAAAGTGATCACAAGAGAATTTGTTTCTTACCATATTTTGTCAAAAATATAATATCCAATGATAAGAGTGCAGTTGGAGATTTTGTAGAAGTTATTTTATTCTCCACAAAAAAAAAAAAAAAAAAAAAAAAAAAGTGAAAACTTTGATGGACAAATAAGACAAATGAATGGGGATATTATAGAATAAGAGTATCGGAATAAAAATCAAGAAAATGTGTATATTTGGCTCAGTCAGTTAGATGTATCCATACTTTGACAAGGATATAATATCCAACGATGAATGTGCAGTTGGAGATTTTGTAGAAGTTGTTTTATTCACGACATTAAAAAAGTGAAAACTTTGATGGACAAATAAAACAAATGGATGGTGACGATATAGAATTAGAATGTTTGAAAAAAATTTAAGAAAACGTGCATATTTGGCCCAGTCAGTCAGATGCATCCTAGAAAAAAAAAGAGCATTTTTGTAAAAAAAGCTACCACCACCAGAAATTATAAATTCAAGATTGGAAATGATTTTTTTTTAATTTTCCTCTCTAGATATTATAATTGTAATATTGATTAATTCTTTAATTTAAAAAAATCTGCCTTGAAAATATTTGTGTATGTCATTATTTTATTGGCCATACAAGTCACACCCGCAACAGAGCGTCACACCCGCAACGAAAATTTTGAATATTTTCCACAAAAGCAAGAATTGAGTAAGTAATTTAATTTTTTCATAGAATAAATATTTAAGTATTACTGTCTAATATATAAAAATATCAATTCACTCAGTTGTCATAATTCACAGAGTTTTGCATTTTTGCACTGAAAGATGAAAATGCATGTCCTTTTTATGTCACACCCGCAACAGGCGGAAATTATTTTTTTTTATAAATAAATGATACATCGGACAATTTTCAGATTTGGATAAATGTATGTGTAAGTGGTCTACATTGAAATTCATACAAATTGAAACCAATGCTCAAAAATATTTTTGCTGGTGACTAAATTAAGTTGTGTAAATGTCACACCCGCAACTTTGGATTGGGCGTTATACAACTTAATTTTCAGCAATGCTCACCATTATTCAGCAAACAAGAATCATATTTATTTTGCCGGCACGGACCATTTGAAAAATTGCTCGTACTTTGGTGCGACGATTGGCCGGGTCCATGCAGAGACCTCTGCAGCAAGCCTTTTTGCAATTAAAAGAAAAAAAAAAAGAATTGCGCTTTGCTAAATTGTACACATTTAATGAAGGAGAAACTTCAAAAATCTTCACTGGTTCCCCTTTTTTTAAACACACAGTCATGGAGAGCGAGGGAAAAAACAAAATAAATAAATGTAGAAGATTCATTAAATTACACATTGGCTACCGCAAGTTAGTTTATTAAACTGTAGTCATAAGAGAGGAAAATGCTCCCTTTGCAAAGCCGTCTTGAACCGAAACATCAAAAAGAATATTCCATCATTACTCAACAAGCCGTTTTTAACGTACGCACCGAAGAAAAGCAAAAAATCTCTCTGTTCACCTCCAGGCTCCCTTCTTAAATCTAAAAACAAAGTTCTAGAAAATTCTCTACTCTCGAACCATCATTTCCATGTAAACATAATTTATGTCCAGGGTCGATATTTTTATTTATTCAGACGATAAATTTATTTTAAAAAAAATATTATTTAACTAATTTATAATCGACTCAAAATTTCGAATATATTAGGCAGACGATATTTTTAGAGACGATTAATTTTAAGAGAAAAAGAAAAGGAATGAATTTATTGATATGCACACTTATCAAATGTTGAAGGAGGGAAAAAAATAAATATATAAATCTCTATAAATAAAAGGAATTCCGAGGATAATTAATTAATTGAGGCACAGGGGAAAGCAAATCTTGGCAATGCGCCAACTCGGTCCAGAGGAAGCAAATCTTGGCAATGCGCCAACTCGGTCCAGAGGAATATCATTAAGAAGAAATATAAAACAGATAATGTATTTATCACAAAAAATCGTCTGCTAAGAAAATATCAACACTTTAACACGAAACTAACGCAATCGTTGGATACATGTTCCCTCCCGTGTTTCTCATTGCTCATTTTAAGTATTTTTAGAGTTTAATATTAGTTGTTGTTTTTAAAACTGATTTTTCACAAAGTCAGCTGCGACGTATTTCAGACAATGCATTTCTGCATGCTTCCAGTTATTGATAAAATCATACAAATTTCAAGTTCGTTTAATATTGCTAATACGGACCCGGGCAACGCCGGGCGGGTCAGCTAGTAAAAATAATGATATTTTTTGAAAGGTATGGTTTTGGAATAAATTTAATAAGACTTTCTTAAAAAAGGTTGATAAAAACATAGAAAAAATGAGTTTTATTTGGAATATTAAAAAATAAAGTTTAATTAAAATTTTTTTAATTTAGAGCCATCTTTTTATATTTACGCATATTGGAATAAATGTTTTTTAAGGCGAATTAAGAATTTATATCGTTTCCATAAAGATTAATAGATTAGATCTAGAAACAATATTTTAATTTAATAAGTTGAACTAAGTACGGAATATTGTTATAAGGAAATTAATATAGTATAAAGGTTAATAAGATGACATTTAGTAATAATTCTTCATTCAAATGATCTCTCACAACAAAAAGTGCTCCGAGTTGCCACAAACAACAAACATCCTCTCTAAACTGTAAAAGTAATGAGAGTTAATTTAGGTAGATGAAAACCTGCTGACAAAACGACCTTTTCACATACACCATTTTTAAGACAATAATGGAATAGTTTTATCTTTTAGGATGCTTTGTGATAGTTGCAAATCGCAACACTAGCAAGCAAATGTTTCAATCTTTTCCAAGAACGCATGTCCATCTTGGCTAAAACAAAGTCAAATGTAACCATGCAAAAAGATGTTTTTCTTAGGGGGGGGGGGGGGGGGAGAGATGAATGCAAGTTTTTGGATATGAGGAATAAGATAGAGGAATTAGCTATGAAATATAAGTCAGAAATGAACGAAAAAAAAAATTATTCTACAAAGAATTTGAAGTGTTTCCTGAACTTATGATAGAACATTTTCGAAAAAATCCGTAAAATGGAAATATATATTTCGCTATATGGAGACTATTTCTAATGTAATTATGAAAAAAATTAACCGTTCCTATAAAAAATTCGTTAATTAGAGAAATTAGTTGGATGGAGTTTCGTTATAGAGAGACTTGACTGTATATATATCAGTTTTTTATGAAAAAGTTTTAAAAGAATTTCTAGTTTCTTTTCTTTTTCACTTTGAAGTCTAAGTAATATTAGAAAAGAGTGTTCGTTCTTTTCACTTACGTTATGTTTGACTGAAAGAATTTCTTCATAAAATCCTCAAGTACTTTTCTTTTTTTAAATTTTTCTTTAAAAAAAAGCTTTTATTAATGATACAAATTAATTCCAGTGAATTTTCTCCTTAATAAGCCATACGCTAAGCAGTAACTTAATAATTATTTGAAAACATTCCACAGTTAATGGAAATTTGTAACAGTTCTAAATAAAAATTAAACAAAACACCTATATTATTTATACTCTATTATCTTGTAAACGAATTTAGGCAGATAGACAGACAGACATACACACAAACAAAATTATACAAATTAACACTTTTCAAATATGTCGGAAAGCGTTAAAAGAGTGTTCGCCTCAGGTTTCTTATCAACAGTCTCAGCAAAAGAAATCGTGACACTTGCGATTATAGACATTTTTTAAATATCTAGAAATATACATAAGGAATTATTCTGAAACTCCAGGTGTGTAAATTAAATAGTATAAGTCATATATTTTCGCGAAGAGTTTTCCCCGAAATCCAATAGGGGACCATTAACAAATTAAAAAAAAAAAAAAAACGAAAATCTTTTGAATAAGCCTGTTAAAACTAATGAAGCAAAAGAGTTCAAACTGCAGATTATGATTAAGTGGTTTATTTTAATAAACTGTGTTCATTTTTATGAACATAGCATGTAAACTCGTAGAGAAATTAAGGTTTTTATAAAAACGGTCTTAAATTTTTCCAAGTTTTTTGCTTATAATTTGCAGGGTTCTTCAAATGGGGAACAATGTTTCTTTCAGAAAATACGACAATCAACATTGTACATAACACCTTGTAATCAGAATTAAAAAGTAATAAAAATTGTATGACAAATGAGCAGATTTACTAAATAACTTTTTACTGCGCATGCGTCAACGTTATTAAAATTTCATTTGCATATTATGTTAGTTAAATGAATAGAGCAACTTTTGTGAAAGTCTCATAAACATAGCTTGAAAGTTTTGAAAATTATAGTTGATAGAATAAAATATAAATCCGTTATTCCCAAAATAAAGCAAAAAGATAAGGAGTTGTATCCAAGTATAGTGTACATGCAATATTTTGTAGACATACTAATGAATGGAATATGGATACAGCCACTCATCTTTTTGCTTCATTTTGGAAATAACAGATTTTGCTCTTGTTCTACCGACGATAATTTTGGGGATTTTCAAGCTATGTTTTTGAGACTTTCGCAAAAGCTGCTCTATACATTAAACTAACATAATATGGAAATAAAATTTTAATAGCGTTGATGCACGCGCAATAAAAAATTATTTAGTAAACCTGCTCATTTGTCATACAATTATTATTATTTTTCTTAATTCTGATTACAGGGTGTTATGTACAATGTTGATTGTCATATTTTCTGAAAAGAACATTGTGTCTTATGAAGAACTCTGCAAATTATATGCAAAAAACTTGGAAAAATTTGGGACCGCTTTTATAAAAATCTTAATTTCTCTACGAGTATACATGCTATCGACATAAAAATGAACACAGTTTATTACAATAAGCCACTTAATCATAATCTGCAGTCAGGACCGTAGCTAAGGGGGTGCTATGGGCGGCTCAGCCCCCCCCTAAAATATTTTGAGCCTCCCCCCTGGAAAAAGTTCCAAGGTCACTAAATGTTCCGAAAATTCAAATGAAATTCTGTTCAAAAATCTAATTTAGTTTTGAGACCCTTTCACAGTTTTGCAGAGTTACTAAATTGTATCTAAAATACGTGTTTCAACACTCCCTCATCCTATTGGTACATATGAAGCTAACAGGATGTTTAATTTTGCACCAGTTATACATTCAAAATTTTCATCATTATATACTTTTCTTAGCATAAAATGAAGTTATTACAACAATTTAATGAGAAACATAGTACCTACAATGTGAATATGCACTAATTTATCTTTCTGCATTAGAGAGAGAACAGAAAAATATGAGCCCCCCCCCTACATTCCCTTGAGCCCCCCTATATTCCCCTGAGCCCCCCCCCCCCCTATCGCACACTTCTAGCTACGGCCCTGTCTGCAGTTTGAACTCTTTTGCTTCATTGGTTTTGACAGGGTTATCCAAAAGATCTTCTTCATTTTTCAATTTGTTGGCAGTCCCCTGTTGGATTTCGGGCAAAACTCTTAGCGAAAATATATGACGCGTACTATTTTATTTACACACCTGGAGTTTCAGAATAATTCGTTATGTATATTTCTAGATATTTAACTAAACGTCTAAATTCGCAAGTGTCAAGATTTTTTTTGTTGAGACTGTAAATAAAATCTTAGAAACAATTATAAAACTAGGCATTTTATTGATATGGGATAAATTTGTTTTCTACTTTGATTTCTAATTCGGTTTCTGTTTTTATTTCTATAGTCATTTTGCTTTTTTTTTTTTTTTTACTGTTCTTTTTATGAATTTATGAGTTTCGAAGAAATCTTTGATGAAAAGGCGAAGTGCTTTTCCTCAGTGGTATGAAATGAAATGCGTTTATTTAATTTCCATACTAAAATTCGTTTGGATAAATGTTTAAAAAATGTTCGCTATGTTCTATAACCCGGGGAGCCCGGGTTGGATAACCTAATCTAAATAAAATCTTAGAAACACAAGGCATTTTATTGATTCCTGTGAAATTTTATTTCTCTTTCGATTTCTGCTTTGATTTCTGTTTTTTTTTTCTCTGTTCTCATTTTTTTCTTTTTCCTTTCTTTTGTTTCTTTCTTTTTCTATTTTTATTTATGAATTAATGAATTTTGAAGAAATATTGATGAAAAGTCGAAGTGCTTTTCCTCAGTGATATGAAATGAAATGTGTTTATTTAATTTCCATGTTAAAATTCGTATGCATAATTTTTTTTGAAAAGTGTTCACCTATGTTCCATAGCCAGGGAAGCCCGGACTGGATATCCCAATTTAAATAAATCTTAGAAACAATTATAAAACAAGGCATTTTTTTTTTTTTTTTTTTTTTTTTTTTTTATACGGGAAAAATTTGATTTCTATTTCAATATTTTTTTTGGTTTTTGTTTTTATTTCCATACTCATTTCGCTTTTTTTTTATTTCTGTTTTATTTGTGCATTAATAAATTTTAATGAAATTTTTGATGGAAAGTCTAAGTGCTTTTCCCCAGTAAAATTAAATGAATGAGTTTATTTAATTTCCATGATGAAATTTGCTTGAGTAAATGTTTAAAAGTAATTTTTTTAAAGTAAAATCCAATATTTAAAAAACAAACATACAAAACATTTTAAAACAACACATTTTATTGACATGAAATCAAGTTCGTTTTGATTTTTGTTTTTGGTTTCTTTCTTTTTTTTTGGTTCTTTTTATGCTTAATTAATGTAGGAAATATCAGTCGTTATTTTCATGTTATTCATTTCTTTCTATTTTATGTAACTCGTCCATGGATGTAACCGCATACTCATTATTCTCATTGTTTCAATAGATAATGCGCATGTTTGTAACAAATGGGCATCACTTTAGACAACTCAACTTGTAATTGGCAAAAACGAAACAGTGAATTTTCGTTTCTGCCAATTGTGACGAGTTTTTGTGACGAGCTTAATTTCAAAGAGATCTTTTGATGAACAGTCGAAGTGCTTTTCCTTAATGATATGAAATAAAATTCGTTTATTTAATTTCCGTGTTAAAATTATTTTGAAGAAAAGTGTCAAAACAATTTGAAAAAGCAAAATTAAATACCTAAAAAAGCATACAACTCATTTTAAAGCGGCACATTTTGTTATAAAAGAAAGAAAAAAAAAATCTGCATTGGTTCCTGTTTTGATTTCTTCTTCGGTTTCTGTTTCAAGTTCAAAATAATATCTGCTTTTGATTGAATACGAGCATGATTGAATACATTACAAATAAATCCTTCATGAAAAGTCTTAATATCTGTTTTACCTATACGAATGCATTTATTTAATTTTCAGTGTTAAATACACTTATTTAATTTTGATTGGAAAATTTGTTTGCAAATAACACATTTTTTATAGAGTTTTTATAAAATAACTGTGCGTAAAAGCATTATGAAATCTCTGTTGATTTCTTAAATAGAGTTTCAAACTATTTTTAACCCGTCTATATGCAAGTTGTCCCAAAAAGATGAAACGTAATTTCTTTTTCTCTCTATTGTATAAACATAATAAAATTACATTGTAAAAGTTTTCGAAATAAAGTAGGAAACAAAATTATGTCTATGAAATTATTTTGTCATTACAAAAGTTAAACTCTTTAAATTAGCAACTAATTCTGTTACAAATTATTGCAAAAGAAAGTTAATGATAACAAATGATTGAAAACAAAGTCTGCTTTTAAATGATACCTAAAATAATGTCTTACAGGAGCAACTGCATAACAAAAGAAACCCAAACTTTTTTTTTTCAATAGCAACATTCCCATTTGACACTATAAATAAATTGTACATCCTTCTATTAACCTAAATACAAATTTTCATGACATTCACATGATTAGTTTCAGAGGAATTAATAATTTTAAAATGAGCATATTTTAGGAGCTGTATCTAAACTGAAGTTTGGATTTCGATTGTTGAAATGCTACAAAATGACTAACAAGAAAGGTCTCCATACTAGGCATATTCAGATTTTTTAAAAATAAATACTAATTAAACTACTCATGTACGTAATAAAGGATCAGTGAAAATTAGCGGCGGAATTGCAGTAGAAAACATGTAAAAAAATAAAATACTTTCTAATATTTGGCGTGAAAAGACGAAAGGTCACACGATTTGGCCAAGAGCACTTTTCCCCGCCAAAAGCAAATAATTTTCATTGTAACTGAAAACTTTTGGATATTTAGAATCCTTTTAAATGGTATTTAATGAATTTAAACATAAACAATGACAGAGTTTAACATATTATATACATATATTTATATATTAAATTGCATATATATGTTATAAGTTGTTGTAGTTATTTACTTCTGGAAAAAATATATTCACATTCAGTAAAATTATTTTTATACATATAAGCTTATTCAAAAATAAAAGCCAGATGTTTCCATAGCAATAAAATCTAATTGACAATGCTCAATTAGGCTTTGAACTTGAAACAATTTTAATTAATTTGAATTTGAATTTCGTTTTAAATTTGAAATTTTGATGGTTAAATTTGAATGTAAATAATGTAAATATCAATATAACATTTGAATGTAAACATATAAATATCAGTATAACGAAATTGTACTTAAAACAAACTAAAACTGACAAAACCAAAGACATTTAATTCATCTAAACATGTTGAACATGAAACTTTTTCCCCTTTAAAATGCAATTGACATTTAAAAAAAAAAAAAACATTTTTTGAAATTGCTTATCATCGCCAACCGATGATAAATCGCTAAATAACGAAATTTTCATTATTTTTTTACGGACAGGGTACGTAACAAAATTTGTTATAAACATATATAATTTTTTTTATAAACATATATATCCTCATGAGAAGAACACTCTGTATTTTTTTAGATTTTTCGGAGTATGCCCGTATGGTGACCTTCCTTATAAGCCATTTCAATAATTGTGTTAATTCTCGCCAAAATGACCATTTCACTCAATATGTTTCAACTAATGTTAGTTCTTTTTCTCTTCTTTTTCCCTTTTTTTTCCCTAAGAAGCAAAATATGTTTTTTTCTATATGTATATTCTGTTGGATATTGATATAAATTGTAGCTGGATTAGTTTTTTGGTGTATATCGCTCCGGAAATGGCGCTGCCATGCTGTCTTTTAAACGATTCCCGCAATAGCTATATCTCAATAACTTATGGACGAATTTTCATAAAACTTCAGATTCCATCAGTGCTTGATATAATATGCTGCTTACTACCTTTTAGTGTAAATATCCTAACAAGTGGCGCTGCTATGCAGCATTATTCACTATTATTGCAATAATTCTATCTCAGGAACTACACTTTTAAAACGAAAGAGTGGATTTGGCTTCTCAGGAAAAAGCTGAAATTTATTTGTTCGTGAATGAGTTGTTTTTTTTAAACGTTTTACTCATCTTGATTTAAATTGCGTATTTAAGTTACTCATTTTGATTAAAATTTCTTAAAAACAACTCGTTCACTCGAGTTGTTTCAACGCTTTACAGGAAGCAGGCTTTCAAAACATGAGATGAGTTGATTTTGACTCAACTTGAGTTATTTTGCGGTTGAGGTTTTAAGAGAGTAATACGCGAATTTTCATCAAACTTCAGATTCAATTAGTCCCTGATATAAATTAGTGTTTTTTGGTTTTTGGAGTAAAACGTTCCACAGGGGGCGTTTTTATCTAGATTTTTTTTTTTTCGCTTTCTGCAATGATTCTGTCACAAAAACTAACGCACGGATTTTCATCAAATATCAGATTCAGTTAGAAATTGACATAAGTTGTTGCTGATAAATGAGAGAATTTGGTGTAATAGATGAGAATTTGGTGTAAATTACCTAACCGGTGACGCTGCTATGCTGAATTTACCCGATTCTTCCAATAGCAAGAATATGAGTGACCAGTAGCCTTAAGCGAGTCGTATCTTATCCCAGATAAGATATGCCCGCTTAAGATATAAAATATCCCCGTTCCCTGTATTCGTATCTTAAACGAGTTTCACTGTATTAATTTCTCAAATCATAATTCGTATCACAAAATTTTTAAAAATTACAATTTAGTGTATTTATGTTTGGCTTTTTTGTATTATAACAATATAAAAAATTACCACATTAGGATTATAATTTCAAGAGATATTAGTAAAGAAATGAAAATGTAATTTAACATTAGAAGCTCTAAATTTCGAATGTTTATAATATCAAAACTTATCATCCAAATGACTTAGAATTTCGTTACCAGGCTTAGTTTGAATCGAAGATTTAAAATAAATTGTAAAAATTAGCTGGTGCTGTTATTCTGATAGTTTTCTAACTTGATAGTTTTCTAAGTAAATTTTTTGTACTATATTATTTAAAAGAAGACTTTATTTCCAATTGTTTAGTATCAGTAACTTGTACCTACTATAACTTATTGCAGAGTTAGTAGGGGGTGTCCCCCCCTTCAATTGTAAAAATTTCTAACGCTCTTCAGTCTATTTGGGACACCTTGTATACTGTCTTAAGCTTTTCAGGGATAAAGCACTTCTGTTGCTAAAATGTTTGAACAGTGACTGACACCAGAATATATAAAAATAATTACAGTCGACTGTCGTTAATTCGAAATCGGATATTTCGAATCTTCGCTTAATTCGAACTAAACATGAAGTCCCGAAAATTTCAATGGTAGAATAACGTTAAAAATTTTCATTAATTCGAACTCATTTTCTCTTGACTTCGTTTAATTCGAACTAACTAGAATTCCGATTTTTCATTTTTCTTTTCTTTCTTACGGATTTCAGATCATTTGAATAACTTTCCTTCTTTGATTTTTGTGAAAATTGTTCCGAACGAGTATACATATAATGCAATGCATTTGATATCCACTTTCTTAATGTCCCGTCTGTCCATCAGTGACGCTTTAAATTTTTCTTCCATTGTGCTTGTTTCTAATCTTTTAATTCGTTTATGTATTTATACATTCTAATTTAATATTAAGTCATATTCTAATGATAACAGACGAAATAAATTAAAAAAACAGTATAACATTATTTCTTTTGTAATAGCACCATATTAAGCATGTTTTCATTTCATATTTTTCATAATTCGAACTTCGGATAATTCGAACATTTCTTGTGGTCCCGTCGAGTTCGAATTAACGAGAACCGACTGTATATGGAAATAAGTAAAAGCTTTTCTTTATGTATATTACAAAAGCAAATTTGTGTTTCAACTTTCTAGTGCCATTATGCCATTTGAGAATTAAATTTAAATAGTATATATAGCATCCAATCGCAATTAAAAGGTGTTAAATTCTGTTTATAACTTGCTTTGGTAATTTTTGTGTAAGAAAATTAAGGGGTCGTCCACAAATGATGTCATGCTTGGAGAGGAAGGGAGGAGGTTTGCGAATTTGGGAAAGTTTGTGATAAAGGGGTGGGAGGGGGTAAGAAGAAATGTGATATCACCCTTTTTTTGTTAAAATAAAAACATTAAAAATCAGCAGATTAAATTTTGAAGTTATTTTGAAATTAAAGTATTTTGTGTTCATAAAGTAAATATAAGATTTAAAGCGAAATGAATTAAATTCCATTTCAAACTCCAAAATAATACTTTTGTTCAATTGCTCTTTCGTATAATTATTTTATTTTATTGTATCCTTATATCCTTATATATATTATAAATGTGAAAGTGTGTCCGAAAAATTGGAATGAACTTGGCTTCAAAACGGATAGATTAATGTCTTTGAATTTTTGTATGTAGGTAAATTATTGGCCTGAAATGAACATAGGCTAATTTTTATTTATTTTATTCAAATATTTTTCTTAATAATTCAATATTTCACTATTTTTCATACAGAATAAATTGAAAAATTTTCCATAATATTTAATTATCTTTCTTTTTTCGTTGCCAAAAAATAAAAAAACGGAATAATTATTTCTCTTCTGTAATTAATTTTCAACTGAAAGATTTTCACGTGATAAAATAAAATGAAATAAATAAATGGACCCTATTCTGTTTTTCGGTTCGAGATTAAAAACCGCAATTTCACTAATTGTGACGTCAGAGGAATACTGTTTTTCTTCTTATATCACGCAAACGATTATATAAAATTTCTTTTACACTTAGAAGACTTTATAAGAATATAACTTCACACTTTACAAAAATATAAATATTTTAGTAGTTTTTCCAGATATTAATCCATAATCAAAATGAACCTTTCTCTTTCTTTCGGTTCGAGGCTATAAAATTCAACTTTTTACCAATTGTGACGTCAGAGGAATACTTTCCATTAAGAATTTTAAAAATATCAATGTAACGTCATATATGAAACAAAGTATAAGTTTTCAAGTTTTCATTTTTAATAACACAATGTAATTTTGAGTAAGTGCTAAAAAGAGACGACTGTGACGTCACATATTGAAAATAAAATAAATATCTCTGATGTTGCAAGGAAATGAGACTGAATTATGATATCAAAAGTTATTATTTAAAGAAAATTAAGTTTATCGTCTGAGCGTAGTTAATATTTAATTTTAAAATGAAATAAGTTTTTTTAAAGGTAATATTAAACGACTAATAAATATTAACAATTTATACATATTGTAAATGACGTAATGATCAATGAAAAAACTTTTTATTATTTTTAGAAAGTAAGAAAAGCTCAACTAATCAGAAAAAAAATATTTTTGTGTGTTAATTCTGAAAATTGTTCAATTCTGAAAATATAAATAAATATCACTTTAAAAATGCATTTTCGGGCTTAAAATCTAAAGATTAATGTAATTGTGAGAAAATACATTCCCTCAGTCAATATCTCAATTTGGCATAATGTGCTCAAAGTGTACTGGAAACAGGTTTTTAAATGGATATTAATTGCACATTTTTTTTTAGCTCTTAAAAAGTAAAAATATGTTGTCACTTTTAAGAATGTTTTTTATAATAAATTTCTATAAATGTTTATGGTATGCAGAGCATATATGTACAAATTATACAAAAATGCCACCTAAAACACAGTTTTGTAGTATATTTTTCCTAATACTGTTTTTTTTTTTTTTTTTCGTTTTACGGAAACTACCCGCTTTTTGACACTTTCTAACATGGTCTAAAAGTGTTTACGACTTCAACCTGTCTGTATACCGGATGCCGAGTGCCTGGGGTCTGCCGTCTGTCTGTCCGTTTTTCAACTTGGGTAAATATAGTGGAATTCATACGAAAATAACATACTTTATTGAGATTTACCATAGCATATGCGGCATTAAAAATGGACCAGGTAGCAATTATAGCTGAATCACAGGAGCACTCAAAAGGAAACTTTACATTATGGTCTAAGGCGAAAAAATCATTTGTGGTGTATTTTGATAATGTTGAATAATTTTAAATGTAGTGAAATTTACATGCATTTTTAAGGTTCAGAAAAACATGGTTACAATCGAATATGTTAAATGTAGTACTTATAGTGTTCGTACAGGGAGCTCAAACGTATTTCAATATATTATGGTCTGTGAAGAAAAACCATTTGCAACGTATTTTAATAATGTTATTTTATTAAGGTTATTTTAATAATATTGAAATTGATATCAGGTTCTGAAGTGCACTAAAATAGGATTTCTGTAGAAAATGGGGTGAAAAGATTTAAAATTCACTTACAAGATTGCAGAAAAATGTTCGATAATATAATAGTCCACGGAGAAAAAAAAAAAAATTCCCAGCGTATTTTAATTGCGTTGCGCTATTTCAAACATGATGAAATTAATATACTGAGATAATCAATACAATGATAAATACTGAAATTTACTATAATAAGCTTGCAGTTAAATATAATTTGCATCGCATTTGTTGTTCATTTACAGAGACGCATAAAAGATTTTGGACCTGTGTCCAGATCTCAGATATTGTATCCAAAGTATGGTCTATTAGAAAAGATTGCTGAAGAGCTTTTTCAATTATCGTATGTATTTGGAAAACTAATGCATCCTGAAGTTCAGCTACATTTGATATAATAAGAGATGTTTGTAGAATTTAAATAAATCATGTATCGGACTATACAATAAACTGGATTGGTCACCAGAGCAATAGCGATTCCCGGAAATATGAATTCAATAATTTGAATCGGGTTTTTTGCTTGAATAATTTAAGCTAAATATGCGATCGTATACATATTTGCACGTAATATACAGGACTGTAAAAAAGAATTCAAGTAAGTTTCTGTCTATAATTAGAAATTGCTAAAGGTGAATTTTAATATTCGTTATACTTTTTCTCACTAAGCAAAATTTTAACATTGTATTTAGAATATTTTCAAACACATAGATCATATACACAGCTGCAGAAAAGAATGTCCCGGTGAAGTTATGCATTATGGAAATGTTGGATATTTTTTTTATTACCTAGGTTTAACACATGATTTTTCTTTTTTTGATATGGAATTCTGAAATGCACTACAACATGATTTCTGTACAATTGGGGTGCGTTACAGTTGTTCTACAGTATAAGTAATTACAATTTCATTTTCGCGATTGTTCATATTATCTAACACATTTTCTTTTTATTTGACTGAGTTCTTTAAGTTCCCTATAAAAAAACTACTGCATAGAATTCTATAAGATAAATGTTATATATATTTTAAATTATTGTCAATGAACCGTTTTGTTTAATTAAAGCGTTATCTTTTTTTTTAATGCTAAATGAACGACGTCACGGGTAACAGCTAGTATATTATAAATGTGAAAGTGTGTCCGAAAAATTGGAATGAACTTGGCTTCAAAACGGATGGATTAATGTCTTTGAATCTTTGCATATGGATAGATTATAGGAGTGGGATGAACATAGGCTAATTTTTATTTATTTTATTCAAATATTTTCCTTAATAATTCAAAATTTAATTATTTTTCATACAAAATCAATAGGCATTTTTCAAATAAAATTTAACCATTTTCCTTTCCTGTTGCCAAAAAAATAAAAAATTGGAATAATAATTTTTCAGCGGCAATGAATTTTTAATAAAAAACTTCCACGCGAAAAACTATAAAAAAATAATTTAAAAGAAAATAAATATGACGTCATGTTTGAAATAAAAATAAAAGGTGTATTTTTTATAATTAATTTAACAAGGATATTTGTTTAGTTAATGGGAATTTTTGTGTAAAATATGGCGACATAAATTAAAAGTAAAAAGAATGAAAAATAATTATATTTTTAATAAAATGGTTCACTTATGAAAATGTGACGTCATAGTTGAAATAAAACAGGTACTTTATAGCAATCGTTAAAAATACAAGGGGTATGAATATCAGTAGCTCAGTAGTATGAATATCAGTGACGTCATATTTAAAATGAATCAGAAATATTTTTTACTTATATTAATTAATAAGTTATAAGTTACATACAAATGAATATTTTTATTCAAAACTCATAATTATCAATGGAAGAAATTTTTTGTGGGGAAAAGGCGGAAAATAAAACTACTGATTAATATATTTTTGGCTCGATTTTTTAACACTTTCGAACAAAGTTGAAAAGTTATTATGCTTTCGGTTTGTCTGTATGTCTGGTCGCTTTCTAACTTTCGTAAATATACTCCGATTTCCATAAATTTTTTTGACGTTCTTAACGTTTACCTAGCACGAATACCTATTGAAAATAAAGTTTCTACCATGATTAGTTAATTTACAGGGATAGTCAAAAAATTTCCTTACATTACGGCATTATGGGAAAAATCGTTTTAATTAAATTTAACGATGTTACACCCTGTGAAACATATTCAAATTTATATGCATTTACAAAGTGCACTAAAATATGCATTTTGTAAAGTATGTAGTGAAAAAGACACTTATTATTCATTTACAGGGTTACACAGAAGAATTCCATTGCATAAGAATAAAGGGAGGAACAGTTTCCAAATATTTTAATTATGGTAAACGATTTCATGTATAATCAAATTGATATACGTTGCTGAGGCTTAATGTGAGTTATTTCATGCATAATACGAAGTGCATAGCATTTACAGGGACACACAAAAGATTTCAAATATTATATATTCTATTAGAAGTACTGTATATGATGGATGATGACTGTTGCATGGATGAAATGCATTTTGAATTATGATATGTGCTTTTAAGTTTCACTAAATGTATGCATATTAAATGGAGAGTATAAATGGTAATAGTATAAATAGTTAAATTTAGATATACAGGGTTACACAAAAGATCACGGAAAGGTTACTGAATATGAGCGTAATTTACTTAAAGGTGCTTTTTAAATAAAATATGCATTTTTATTTTGAACTGCATTTAGTAAACTAAGAAATGTATGTAGTATATATATAAAATGATATACAGGGTCCAGCAATGAACTGGATACAAGGTTGTCTTCGGATGATAATTTCTGAAAATGTAATTTAGATAGTAATAAAAAATATTTTTGTTTGAACTAAATTTTAGAAAGATACTTTCGTGTATTAAAGGCACTTGGAAAACTACAGAGCTGAACAAAAGAATTCAATAATGTTTCTATTTATTAGTATTAATCGCTGAAAGGAAAATTTTAACCAGCAAACAAATTAGCAAATAGGGATTATCAGAAGTTTTTTTACCATAAATTCGCAATAAAAAGTTTATTACACATGCTTTTCATCATCGAAATTTTTTGCTTGATTGATCAATTATTTCTTCTTTAAATGTTATGTGAACGAAGTCACGGGTAACTGCAAGTATTAATTATACTTTAAATTGCAAAACTTAAAACAAAGTAAGACTTCCTACAAAATAAGTACACGAATCATTTTTAGGGTTTCGTTCATCTGATGAAACCCTATTCGTCTCTGTGCTCTGTCCGCCTGTCAGTCAAAGAGTCCGTACATAAAAACTATATAAAGTCAGAGAGTTCAAATTTTGTGTACTTACAGCTGAATACTTTTTGTCACAGATCAAATCATAAATTTTTGAGAAAGACTATTAATTTAATAAAAAATATATTTTTTAATATCACCAGTTCATTTTTTTTTTGCTGTTTTTTTTCTTCTGATTGTTGTAAGCAATTTTAAATAGATATAAAAATTATTATGTATGTAACACAAATTAATGATTGAATAAATGAAGTGAAAAACGCGTTTATTTGTTTTTATTTCATCATACTACATCATATTTATCATCTATTTTGACACACTATTTCGGCACATCTATTATAACGTATCTATTATAACGTATCTATTTTCAGACTCATTCCTAAATATATTGGTGCTGCCATTTCTGCAAGGAATGATTAATTTTCTATTGATAATTTTTGTTTGCTAATTTAATGATAAAATGTTTTGAAGCAAATATAAAACCAGAGTTTCCCCCAGGTTTAAAAAAGGGCAGGGCGCTACTGTTCTGAAAAGGGCACTTTTTACATTTTTCAGGGCACTTTTTCATTTTTAAGGGCAATTTTATATAGTTGAATCTGGAATCTAGCGGTTCAAAAAGTCGTGAAAAAAACAGAAATTTTACCAAAAAATTTTAAAAAAGGTACATTTTGTAAAAAATCGCGAAAAAACGTCAAATTTCGTAAAAAAAAATCGCGAAAAAACGGCAAATTTTATTAAAAGGTCTCAAACAGCAGTTTTTGCTAAAAGATCGCAAAAAACGGCATATTTTGCTAAAAAATCACGAAAAAACGACATATCTCGTGAAAATTTCACGAAATTAACGGAACTTTTCACAGAATTTTCCGTTTTATTGCGATTTTTGGAAGAAATTAATCGTTTTTCCAGGAAGAAATTAATCGTTTTTCGTTTTCTGAGGAAATCTGACGTTTTGTGAAATTTTGTGACGAAAATAGCCATTTTTAACGAAGTTTGCCTTTTTTTATCGGTTTATTTACGCACTCGTTTGGATCATCGCTGGAGGGCTGCGTTTTTTTAAATGTGGGCAAGAAGGGCGCTATTTTTTGGTATGAATGACAAGAGGGGCGCTAGTTTTTGGATGAGGGGCAAGAGGGGCGCTGTTTTTAAAACTAAAGGGCAGGAGGGGCGGAGCGCCCCCTGAAACCCTCTGGGGGAAACTCTGATAAAACGAAACCCTCTGTGCGATCTGTGGTCACCACATACCCATTTATTATTGTTATGCTCACAAATCTCTATAAATAAAAGGAATAAAGAGGATAATTAATTAATTAATTGAGGCACAGATAGGCTCTCAAACAGTGAATGCATTGCATTTGAGTGTCATATTTTTTTTCTTTATATTTTACACAGCTTAGGTAAACGCAGAAGAAATATAAAACAGATAATGTATTTATCACAAAAAATCGTCTGCTAAGAAAATCTTTTTTCATTTTGAACTCTATAAATAAAAGGAATAAAGCAGAAGAAATATAAAACAGATAATGTATTTATCACAAAAAATCGTCTGCTAAGAAAATCTTTTTTCATTTTGAACTTCTATAAATAAAAGGACAGATAGGCTCTCAAACAGTGAATCGTCGAATATAATTGAAGAACAAATGGAAGAACAAATGGAAGAACAAATGGAAGAACAAATGGAAGAACAGATGGAAGAACAGAAAGAAGAACAGATGGAAGAACAAATGGAAGACCTCTTCATTAACAATAAAAAAAGATATGCAAACGAAACCCCAGAACACCGAGAAGAAAGACTGGCGAAGAAAAGAGAGCAGAATAGAAAAAGAAGAGAAAATGAGACAGATTGAGAAATTGGTGGTGTCAGTGGGCGGTGGTGAGACAGTATGTATTATTCTATATAATGTTCTATATCCTTAATTATTTGGTAAGTAGTGGACAGACTGGAAAGCCAACCACATTAAAAAATGGGTGGGGCCTAATAGAGATCGCCTTCACGTGGTGGGTCCCGTCTTCGACTGAATGATCTCTCATTAATTATAATTTAAGAGTTTTCACTCCGATAACGGGCTATACCTAGTGTCATTAAAACACATAGATAAAATTAAAAAATAAAATTTTGAATATGATTTATAACGTAGTGCTTTTCTTCTGAACTGCAAGTATATATAATACAACGTAATATGTGATAAGGGAAGAAGGAAGAGGATTTGGTAAAGTGTGACACTTTGGGAAAAAGCAGGTGATAGAGGATCTAAATATTGAAAAAAAGTATGACATCATTTATGGGCAGTTCCTAATATAAAATAACATCATTTGATTCAAAAATTCAATAAATTTCTGTTAATAATAATAAAAAAATTGCTGCAGTATAACCGTCTCATGCATAAATTATTTTTCATTATTCACATTTTTTTTTTTTTTTTTTTTTTTTTTTTTTTTAATGATAAATGATAAACCCATTCTAAAATAAATGTATTATTGTGCTGCATGCTAGCTATTATCTTTCCACAAATCAGATCTCCATAAATGAATGCTCGAAAATATTTTGCTTAATAATGCAATAATTATCTGTCCTCATATGAGGCCCGTATGCATGAGAAGGTTAAAATCGATAAACGATACATAAAAACATCCTTTAATTCTAAAACCAATGACTTTCTGTATAAAATAACGAAAGATTGGAAAAGTTGCTACGATTTCGAATAGAGGGCGTAAGAACCGCGCCCATTATGTAGCAACAAATTAAAAATAAAAACAAAACGAAGTAGAGCGAACTTCTTTTCTCTCTTTTATGCTAGAATAGTTACGGGTACAGTGGCATCCCGTTTTTGTCTCATTTTCTGGCACTCACTCCCGTTACGATTTTACGATGAAAGCGCACGTGGGTAAAATGTGAATTGCAGTGTTTTTTCTGGTGTGGAATGTTTAATATTTTGAGATCAAATTTTCGGTGGATTATTAACAACAAAAAATGTGTCACTTGGTGTTAATGGATATAATTTTGTGCTTCAAAATTGCGGGATTTCAGTAGGACACAGAGATAGTTTATATCTTTGTTTTGTTTATAGTAAGTTTTAATTAGTAAATTGATTACAGAAAATTACGTTCAAGGATTACATTGAAGATTACATTCATCTACTATTGATTATGCAACTTACAGAATTGATTTCAAATATAGTGAAACGAAAATTTCGTAATAATTTTTAATTTACGAAAATTGATTACAGAGGATTACATCTGTAAATTACAAAGGTAGTTTACATTAATTATATAAAGTCGATTTCCTATTTAGGGGATTAAAAGTTATGATGTGCCGTAGTGAGTAACTTTATCTTACTAAAAGTTGAATACTCTAGATTATATTGATAAGTTACATTAGAGATTACATTAATGAATTATCTGCTGTATTATTACAGTGAAATCATGTCATATTTGATGGGTTAAAAAAAATTGATGAAAGATTGAAAAATATTAAACATCTAATAATTCAGGTGTTAGTCGTAAAAAAGTTTTTTTTCCGTAAAAATTTTCGGATTCAATGAAATAAAAAACAAAATATTAGAATATTTGTGAAAAATAGTGAGATTTTAGAAACAAAAGTTTACATTTTCTTTATATTAAGTAATTTCAGCCTAGTAAGACTGATAATTACATTGATAATTACTTTTTAAAAATAATTGATTACATATTTCATATTTGATGAACTAATTGTGAATTATGAATTCGTTAAAAATCTGCTGTTTCAAACATTAACTGCATTTATTTTTGTAGTGGCTAAAATTCGAATTCAATAAATAAATATTAATTAAAAAAGGAATTATTAGTGCGTATTAGAAGCCACACGGAAAAAGTGGGATTTTAGAAGCTAGAAAGAATAATTCGTGTTCTATATCTTGTAGTAAAAAAGTTTTAAATTAATAAAACGATTAAAAAAATTTAGAAAATTAAAACTAAATTAATGAAAGATTATAAAAAATGATGTTAGAGACTTAAAAATTCAGATATGAGCCAGAAACTTTTTTCGAAAAATTAAATTCTAGATTTAGAGAGAGAAAATAATTATAGCCTTCAAAAACACTAAAACATATATGGAACAATTTTTTTTAAATAAAGGCTCACATGCTATTTTAACCAGTAGTAGATCTTTTATTAAAAATATTTTTTACTGTACATAAAAAAGGGGACCTAAAAAAAAGATGTAAATGCACTATGTAAGCAGATGAATCGTTTAACCATTTTGAGATTGCGACGATGCGTTTATATTGGCATTATTTTTCATCATGTGTATTTACTCTTTCATTTTATGTTTTTGTTGAATATCATTGTAATGTTTAGTGGTCGAGAGAGATTTTTCAGTTCTCTACGCAGCTTATGGTGATTATCAAACGCTAAAGAAAATTTTATAGTAGTTTTTGTTAGCTATTTGTATTATTAAAGTAATCTGCTTAATATTTTTAAAATTTCCCCTGCGAATATAGAGGAAATCACGATATCTGTTATAATTGTTTTTGAAGGTAAATAAAACATTATCTAATAACATACTGATATTTTTCTCGATATGTTCGAAGACTAAGAGCAGCGTTTTCATAATTTATTATATTTTGTTCATTGGCTTGATCTGTTCATAATAGTTATATACCATTCTTTTTATGACGGAACATATTTTGTTGAAATTGTATGATATTACATTCGGAATGTTAGTTTAATATTCTTTATCTGAAGACAAGTTTATTCCTTATTGCATGTTAATATCAATCTACTGATTAATCAAGTGTTTATAATAGATGATTGCAGACTTTGAGAAAGAAAATCTTAAACAGTCAAAGTTTATTAGTATACTTCAATAAAAATTCTGCATTATAATTCAATATATTTGATCATTTTTATGCACCGAGCTTTTTAAATTGTGAAATAAAATATTCTAACGATTCTATATTATTTGGAATTATAGCTATATATTTGCAAGAAATCGAGTCACCTAAATTCATTCATTTGTAGTGCGATATCATTGATATACATCTTTTAAAAATTTAAACCACAAGTGCTTTTAATAATTCAGTTTCATAAGATCACTTATATGTAAATCAGAATTATAAATCGTCAGAATACATCTACTGAATCTCGAGACAAGAAGTGCTTCGAATTAATATATTTTATATCAATATTTGAGCAAAAATCAAATTTAGAATTATTAAATTATCGAAATATAATATGTTTTGAATCATTCTATTTTATATTGCAATTCAATAGAATATCACAGTAAGGAATCATTGCTAAAAATCGATTAAATATTCGAAATGTAACGCATTTTGAATTATTCTGTTTTACGATTTGAAACCAAACAGTTAACTATATCCAAGTGTTTTGATTGCAAGGTCAACAAAAAATAAATTACTGATGAAATAACAAAATTTTTAAATAAATTTAGCATGAAGTGTGTTACGTACTTATTATTATATAATACCATGACATATTTTCTGGATTAATAACTTCAGAAAGTTGCCAATGTAAAACTGTGGCAAACCTTTACAAATGCAAGAACATCGACATGGTTTGAAATTATTTTTGAAACAGAAGACTATAAGAAAAATGGCTTTTACTTCTGCATACTAATCACAATTATCCAATGACAATGGCAGAATCTAGGCACACTTCAAAACTGGCCAAGTGCCGTTACTACATACGAGTGTTCCTCACTCACTTATTTTCTCACGTAGGCCTTTGTGGTTTGGTTGTGGGTTATGCTATAGTTGGTGCATTGACATTCGAATCTTTAGAAGCTCCAAACGAGCTGACACAGAGATCAACGATTCAGACTCACAGAGAACAATGTTTGATGGATTTGTGGAACATTACTCTCAACCTCAATGTCCTTTACGAACCAAACTGGACAATGCTGGTTGGGCAAAGGTTGAAACATTTCGAACAAGAAGTGGTGAATGCGGTGAAAAACGAAGGATATGACGGCAAGGAAGCCTCAGATTCTGAACTTCAGTGGTCATTTTCTGGAGCTCTACTTTACTGCATAACTGTCATTACTACTATTGGTAAGTGTTATTATTTTCCTTTTCTTCTGCAGTAGTTGAAATGGTACTTCTTTGTTAATGGTACTACCAGGGCGTAGCTGGAGGTGAATAGGGGGGCAGAACTCATAATTTTTTTTTCTCTCTGTGACGCAGAAAGATAAATTAGTGCATATTCACTCAGTAGGTACTATGTTTCTTATTAAACTGTTGTAATAACTTCATATTATGTTAAGAAAAGAATAGGATGATGAAAAATTTGAGAGTATAACTAATGCAACATTAAACATGATGTTAGCTTCATATGTGCAAATAGGATATGCGATTGCTGAAATATACAGGGTGTTTCTAAACTCATGGTACAAACTTTAAGGAATGATAGTACACACCAAGACAAACAATATTAAATAGGAAACTAAGGGTCCCAAACGTCTTCCGAAGGAGATAGGTGCCATTAAAGTTTACGCTCCGAAAATTCAAATGATTGTAAAAACAGAAAAATTGGTCGATTCGTTTGCGGTTTTCACTAAGACTATTCTTTATGTCAGTATTGTCTTGAAAATAAATTATAAAGATAAATTTCAAAAAATGCCGATAGAGGGCGCTTTAGACTTTGGAGTAACGAACAACTATTTTATAAAGTTAATTTTTGCATCTCATTAAATTTTTTTAGAAGCTTAGACATAAACTTAAATTTTGAGCTCAAAATCTAAATCATTGGGAGTAGTTAAGTAGCGCAAACTGAACTGTGAGGGGAGGTTCAAAATTCAAATGATTATAAAAAACGGAAAAATTGGTTAATTGATTTGCGATTTTCACTAAAATTATATTTTATGTCAGTATTATCTTGAAAATAAATTATAAATATAAATTTCAAAAAATTCCGTTAGAGGGCGCCTTAAACTTTAGAGTAATCAACAACTATTTTTATCCGTTATTTTTTGTATCTAATTAAATGCTTGCAAAAGCTTAGACTTAAATTTTGAGCTCAAATTCTAAATCTATGAAGGGGGGGGGGGGTTAAGAAGCGCAAACTGAACTGTATTCAAAAGTTGAAATGTTACCCTTCCCACCCCTCGAACACAGTTCAATTTTCCGCTACTTAATTACTCACAACGATGCAGATTTTGAGCTCAAAATTTAAGTTTGAACTTTTACAAACATTAAATTAAATACAAAAAAAAAAAAAAAAAAAAAAAAAAAAAAAAAACGTTAAAAATAGTTGTTGGTTACTCTAAAGTTTAAGGTGCCCTCTAAGGGCAAATTTTTTGAAAAATATCTGTAAAATTCATTTTCAAGGAAATATTGACCTGAAGAATAATTTTAGCGAAAACCGACCAATCCCCCCCCCCCCCTCCTCCCCATTGAACACGGTTCAGTTTGCGCTACTTAACCACTCCAACGATTCAGACTTTTATCTCAAAATTTAAGTTTATGTCTAGCTTTTAAAAAAATTTAATGAGATGCAAAAAATAACGGTAAAAAATAGTTGTACGTTACTCCAAAGTCTAAAGCATCCTCTATCGGCATTTTTTGAATTTTATCTTTATAATTTATTTTCAAGATAATACTGACATAAAGAATAATTTCAGTGAAAATCGCAAATCAATTGACCAATTTTTCCGTTTTTTATAATTATTTGAAATTTGAGCCTCCCCCCACAGTTCAGTTTGCGCTACTTAACCACTCCCAACGATTTAGATTTTGAGCTCAAAATTTAAGTTTATGTCTAAGCTTCTAAAAAAATTTAATGAGATGCAAAAAAATAACGGTAAAAATAGTTGTACGTTACTCCAAAGTCTAAAGCGCCCTCTATCGGCATTTTTTGAAGTTTATCTTTATAATTTATTTTCAAGGCAATACTGACATAGAGAATAGTTTTAGTGAAAACCGCAAACGAATCGACCAATTTTTCTGTTTTTTATAATCATTTGAATTTTTGGACCCTAAACTTTAATGGCGCCTATCTCCTTCGGAAGACGTTTGGGACCTTTAGTTTCCCATTTAATATTGTTTGTCTTGATGTTTACTATCATCCCTTAAAGTTTGTACCATGAATTTAGGAACACCCTGTATGTATTTTTTAATTACAATTTAGTATTTCTGCAAAATTGCGAAAGAGCTTGAAAACTAAATTAGATTTTTGAGCAGAATTTCATTTAGATTTTAAGAACACAGATTCATTTAGTGACCTTAGAAGCTATTACAGGGGAGGCTCAAAATGTTTTAGTGGGGGCTGAGCCGCCCCTAGCATACCCTTATCTAAGCCCAGATTACTTCTAGCCTTGGTATAACCGTTAGGTCTCGAACTGTACCAGAGTAAACTGGAATAACAGTACGTTTCTTGAAATTACGACAAATGAGGGTCTCATTATAGCAGACCAAAACTATTTTATGCTCTCCCACACTGAATCAAATCTATTTTTACACATTTTCTGATATATATCATTTGTTTACAGACTTTGTTTATTGTGAGAGTAGAGAAAACAGATTTTATTTATCTTCGAAATGGACTTTTTTTTTTAAAATTACAAAATGAATTTGTTTTAATACTGTTGTAAGATTTTCAAATATTGTTCCGGTTTGCGAAATTAACGGTAAATATCTCTCCAGTTCGTGCAATTATTAAAACATATTATTACAGTTTTATATAGCTTTTTGTACTCTCTGTAGCTTATTATTATTATTATTATTATTATTATTATTATTTACATAATAATAATAATGAATGCATTTTTAAAACATATTTTTGTATGATTAGATATAAATTTGTGTCTATTCTTTGAAATTTTTTTTAGTAAAAAATAATTTTCTTAATTTTGTTAACCACGAATCTTTAAGTTCATGGATTTTTTAATTTCGAGCCAAATATTATAAACAGACATAAATATAAAACGCCAACTCATGAAATAAAATTCCATTCTTACATGCCTTATTTATATTGACACATGTTATATATTTCATATTATATTATTATATGGTTTATTTTTTAATATTTATTTTAATTGCGTTCCCGTTCTTAGGACAGTTAAAAAGTAGTTTTGTTAATTTGGAAATGGTGCTTTCAATCGAGACTATAAAATTCAGTCTGGATGACTTTATGACATCTATAATGACTACTCTCTTAAAACGAAAAAGCTGAAATAACTCAAGTTGAGCTGAAATCCACTCTTTTCCCATGTTGAAAGGAACCTTCTCAAGAAGAGCTGAAACAACTTAAGTGGATGAGTTGTTTTTCATAGTGATCTCCATTTTACTCATACTTGAGTGAAATCAAATCAATAAAGGTTAAATCCAGTAGTACTTGAGTGATTTGTAATCAAGTCATACTTGAGTGAAATGAAGTCATTTAAGACTGAATCTCGTAGCACTTGAGCGATTTGTAATCAAATCATACTTGAGTGAAATGAAGTCTTTAGGATTAAATCGAGTAGCACTTGAGTTAGCTGCAGCCAACTCGTATTTGAGAGAAGTGAACTAATTTAAGGCAAATCCAGTAGCACTTGAGAGATTTGTTATCACTTCAAGTTGGAGTGAAATGTTGTCATTTTTGATTTAATCCAGTATCACTTAGGCGATTTGTAACCAATTCATGCATGAATGAAATCAACTCATTTAAGAGTTAATCCAAAACTCCTTGAATTTGTAGAATTGAATAAATTCACTCTTAAGAAAAGCAAAATTGCTTAAAATTACAAAAATCTTCAAGTGATTTCTAAATCGTCTAAATAAAATCACATCATTTAAAACTAAATTCAATAATCCTCGATTAATTTTTATCAATGAAATTCAATATAACATGGAATTATTGCCACATTTTCAAGTGTTGCAATTAAATTCTCATTTCGGATTTAAATTTCTGTTTATTGACATTACAAGGGTGTATATATATATATATATATATATATATATATATATATATATATATATATATATATATATATATATATATAGAGAGAGAGAGAGAGAGAGAGAGAGAGAGAGAGAGAGAGATTGGAAAACTGTAAAATGGATTCTCCAATATTTCTTCCAAGTCTTTAATTAACAATACTTAAAACATTCTAATTTACATGACTGAAAGTTCTCTAATGAATCATAAAAACATTTTTTTCTTTCTAATTCAATGAAACTGTTTCCTATGTCAATTTATGGGAAAAGGCAATTGAATCGTTATACAAAATTAAATAGAACTTACATGAATTTTTTATTATTCTGTCAAATCAGAAATTTTTAACATCAGTATTTTCTTTTGTTAAATTTAAAAGTACATATATTCATTAAATTAAAAATACTGGTGATCTCAAAATTGTAAATTTGAAAACACTTATTCATGCAAACTGCCTAAATTTGCATAACTGTACAACAGCACCCGAACAACATTAAACAGAATATCAGCTTCTGATGCTGTGGTGCTAATGGGATTTTTCCTTTCCTTTCTTGGGCAATTTCAAGTTTACATATTTTCCAATGATATTTATAGCTTCAGATATGCTTATACACAATTTTAATTTTTTCATTAGCTTCTGATTTAATTGTAAATAACAATTATTTTTTATTAAAAATTTATGATTTCAATCAAATAAACCAATCTTAGGCATCTTACTAAAAAAATATTGAAAAAATAAACTTGATATCAGCCCAACGACTCAACTTCAGCACCACAATGTCAGAAGCTGATTGTTCCCCTTAAGAGTTTAGATAATCCTATGCAGAAGTTATTTTCAAATATCTTGCTTGGATTTTAAAATGTTTACCTTTTTTTTTTGGGGGGGGGGGGCATAGAATATTTGAGGATGATCTGTAAGTGGGTTAGTTTTTACTTTTGCAATTTTGGTTAGTTTTTTTTTAAAATATTAATACGAGTTTCAGAACCAGTTTTGAAAAAGAAAGTATTAAAAAACATAAAACCTAAATTTAAAAAAGTATTCCCCCCCCCCCAGACACACATGGCCAGCGCAGGGTTTAAATAAATGAAATGGAAAATATTTTAAATTGATAAACATCAACCCATGATACCTTGTAATTATTCCTAGATTTAAATCTCAATCAAAATCTTATATTTCTTAAACTGACTAAATTTTAAAAAAATATTTTAATTGTTTAGTTTGAAATCTGAAATGGCTTTGAAATCTTAGATAAAATAATTGTTACCCATAGCATTTATATAAGTACATTGCAATTGTGAAATGTGGAGGAATGCCATTAAAAAACTTGTATAGCTAAAATTTTGATTATGGACAATTTTTTTATTGTATGAAGAACCTTCCACTAAATATTGTAGAACAAAAGTTAAATGCAGAAATAACTGAGAAATGGATTTATTTACCATGTGCAATTATTCTTTATATCATTTAAAACATTTGTTAAAACTTGAATTTATATTCAAGAATAACTTATTTCTTCTTAATTAATCTTTTAATTTTTGATTTTATTCAATGTTTCTTAAATCAACTAACTTTTAAATAAATATAAAAGCATAAGACTGCAGCATTTTGTGTCAAAAGTTAGAGCCAAATGTGCAATTTAGAATGTTGCAAGAAAGAAAAAAAAAATTAATTTTATTTAACAACAAAAACATTTTATTTAGCAAGAACAAAATAAACCTAACATTAATTGATAACAATTCTTTCCAACATCAGATAAACAAGTTTCAATAACATCTTTAACAGGACCTTTATAAATATAACAGTCCATTTGCATTAAACATTAAATACATAAAGAGCATATTGTAATCTGTCCACTGGTTTATCCAACTTTTAAAATCTTAGGCAAAATAGACACTTTGTTGAGGATCCTTGAGACTAAATAAGATTGTTGAATTTGACTCCTCACAGTAGAATTTTACTCCTCCATGAAATCACCATCTTCCTGTGTTAAAAGAAAATATTGAAATTAAGTTAAATAGCAATAAATATAATGTTAAGGAATGATTATGAACATATTAAAATATTTTGCAGCTTTCAGATTAAATGTTTTATAAAATTTCCCATCCATAGTCTAAACAAAAAATGAACCATACACTAAAAATTTTAGCTTTATAAATATTACACTACTGAAAATTCAGCCAATCATGAATAAAATGGAAATAGAATAAATAAATCCTGTGCGATTACACTTATCCGCTTGTTTAAATCATGGTGTTACTTCTGATACAATCTTAAAATAAATCACCATTTTAAAAACAAATTTAAAATGAAAGTTCTTAAAGCAACATTATAAAATATTGTTGAAAATTCACCCTTGTTGCTACTTTCAAAATGTATCAGCGCTGGCAAATACCCAACCAATACAGGTTTTTGTGGATTTTTAGTTTTTTTTTCTATATATTTGCATATTTATATAATACAAGATAGAACCTACAACAATTAGACCAGGGTTGGCACGGTTTAAACCAATTGGTTTCAACTATGGTTTAAACAACTGTTTACTCCTTTTGGTTTAAACAACGGTTTAGTTTAAATCAACTGGTTTTTTTCTAAATAAAAAAAACAAAAACAAAAAAAAAAACAATTGTTTTTTTTTTTTCAGAAGAAATCTAATGACATTTTCTCTTTTTCTTAATAATTTATGTATGTCAGATTATTGAATATAAATAACTTCTATTTTTAACACTTTATATCAGCAATAAGCATTGGATGTAGCAGGTTCAGATCATTTTTTGGGTATAGGATTAAAATCAGTCTTCAATGGTGAATATATTTATTTCTCTTTAGAAAAAGCTTCGAACATGTGAATTGATCTAATATAAAATAGATTAAAAATATTCAATATTTAATAGAAAATATCTTAATTTAATTCAGATTATTTAACGCAATAACATAATACAATTTATAAGATTTCAAGCTGTAAAAGAAATCCCCAATCTGAATTGGGGAGGTTATCTTAAGCATTAAAATCAAAATATGAAGTCGAATAAGAGAGTTTTCAAAGATTGGATGCTACTTATAGCATTTTAATAATAGTGATCCCCCCCCCCCCCCTGTTAGTTATCTGCTGAATCTATGACCAAAAATTTTGACTTAAAATTGTCATTCAAGAAACAAAATGTCAAGAAGTATTTGAAATTTATTATTTGGATAGCTATGGAGAAGAATATTTTATTTATCAGACTACTTTCAAATGTTTATTATTAGTAATTAAAAGATTAGTTATAAAGATTTTCAGAGTATCAATGCTTCACTGTATACAGCACTTTATTCTTAGAACATAAGACAGTTTGCTAATACTGTTTAAATTAAATTTTAATTTCTTTTATTTTTTACATAAATTCATTGTAAATATTTAATTTAAATCATTTTAAAATGAAGTTACAGTTTATAATCCAATGTCTATTTTTATCAATATATATGCATGTATATGTAATAAGAATATGTAGATCAAAATACAACAGGACTTTGTTTTTCGTGTTTATATAGGGTTTTCCATCCCTTAACAATATTAGCAAAATTGAGAAATAGGAGTACACTAAAAAATAAGCACTTCTAACCAGCCTGAACATCGATAAATAAATTTCTATAAATACAGATGTAATAATTGCATAACTTAATTCTTCAAAACTTTCATACTACAAGACTGTTAAATGAACTAAGTATTTACATTATAAGACAATTTTTACTTCGCTTGATACACCATTTTATTTCAAGGTTGTTATGTACGGTACGTATGAGTATTAACATTAATTGTTTATTAAAAAAAGAGAAGAGAAATCTATTAAAAGGATAGCATAATGTAAATAAAATACTTTCATAGTACTTACTTCGTAAAATATCGGCTTCTTTAGCAAATAATCTTGAGGAAACCACGAACTTTTAAGATGCATCGAAAATCAGCTTCACGGAGCATCAGCGTGCAGTGCATTCGGAAATCCTCCATCTTGTATTTTGCAAGGTCAGGTCGACAGCAGCGCCAGCGGTAGATGAAAATAACGCGGGAATGATCTGTTTTCTTCTCGAGTTCACTTGCTTAGTTTCCGATCTCAATGAGTGAATTAGAAATAGAAGAAAGCAAGTCAAGAAGAGTGGACCACTTAAAAATCAGCTCATTCACGATCCAGTAAATTAGAACTCTTTCTTGAGCAGCCAAATCCACTCTTTCGTTTTAAGAGAGTAATTATTGATTAATGAATAATAATAGCCCACGGAATACTGAAGAGATTGCTGAGAGACTAAATGTAGCCAACTCGACTGTATTTCGCCATTTAAAACAACTTGGGTACGCTTAGAAACTTGATACATCGGAAATCGGGTACGGATTTTTTCAATTATCCAATAAAATACCTTGAAAGTGGTTGTATAATAACACTTATTTAATTTTTATTGTCAGGTACTTTTTTTAAAAAACCTGACTTACAGCGTTAAAAAAATGAGGTTATTATTATAAAAATTGGTACAACACATTCAACACCGATGACCGATAATGTATTCAAAATATTCTGTGCAATCCTGTAAAAGAAATATAAAAATTTACTGATAAGTGAGCCCGATGAAATAAGCCACTGTAACCTATATAACTCATAGTTTTAACTTCCATGAAATTTTACCACCAGTATATTTTAATAGTAATCTTCGACTTAATTAATCACTGATTTCTTGAATAACCGAAATTGCTATTAAAAAATATCAGTGACAACAGTGCCGTTTTTTCTTGCTAATCTTCTAAACAGGAGTAATTCTTATGGCTTTAACAAACAACGATGAATTCAGGAGTGACCCATGGAGTTTCTAATTTTCACGAATTTTAAGATCCGTTTAGCCGAACCAATGCCAGTAAATAGCGATGTAAGTAAGCGGAACCAAATACAGTCGAGTCTCTCTATAATGAAACTCCATACATCGATTTTCTCTATATAACGAATTTTTAGTAGGAACGGTCCCCTTTTCGCATGATTACATTAAAAACAGTCTCTATATAGTGAAAAATATCTATCTCCATATAACGAATTTTTTCATAAATTGGTCTTAATTTATTCAGTTTTAAAAAGTTTCAAAATCATATGGAATCAATTTTCCATCACTTATTTTTGATTTATCGTCAGTGCTGATTTTTTTTTATATTACTTCTCTCCTTGTTCTTTAAATCCAACGAATTCATCCCACCACCCACACACCTTTCCACATCTTTCTCAAAACAGAGTCAATTGGATTGATACACATGTAAGAGAGTAATCAATGAGAGGCACATAAGAGAGGCCTTCAGATGGAGGAACATGTTAACTACAATTTTTCATTCCTTGCTAAAATTTGAACATTTTTTTGAGAGCATAACAATTTTAAAATCAAAACAGCAAAAAATTACAGATTTCTTCGTCTGAAATTAATGCAAGTTTTCCTTATTTGATTTTCATTAAGCTTTCAAATAAATGTCTGTTCTCTTTTTTGAAACAGCTTAAATAATTAAGAAATAAAATGTTAGGTTAATATTTACTTTTAAACATTTCAAATTCTTAATTCAAAAGATCAAAAATAATATTTGTTCGAATTTCACACATTAAATAAGATTTTTAACATCATTCTCTATACATCGAATTTCTCTATATAACGAATTTTTTACTGGAACGGTGGTTTTCGTTATATAGAGACTCGACTGTACATCAAAAGTACCAATTTTTCATGATTATTAATTCTTTTAAATTTCCTTATTACCACATAACTCGCTAATCATGCAGTAAAACTTGAAAAAAAAAAATGAAATTTTTTATGATCTCGAAATAAGAATACCTGCTCAGACGGAAAAATGTCTAAAACGGAATATTTTTCCAGATCCTTGATGATTTCGTTTTTATAGGTTTTATTGTCTTTTATTTACTAAATCATATAAAAACGGAATCGGGCTATAACGAAATTCTCTTTGAAACGAAAAAAATGCCATACATTTTGACCAGCTCAGGCAAAAACTTCTCCAAAAGGAACTTTTGTATTGGTTCTTTGTAATTCCGCTTCTGCAGATTTCACGTTATAGGGTTATTATGTTTATTTAATGTAGTAAAACTTTCTAAGACGGGTATCGAAGTTACCAGAAAAAGGTTCCGTTATAGAAGAGTTTCCGTTTTATCTGGTGTAATTATCTAGTACCTCTTCGTTTGGAACCATGATTTTTTTACGTAAATAAAATCATATACAGGGCATGCAAAATCTGCATACATACGGCCCCCTTTAAATGATAATGTTTAGAAGTATGTTTTATGTAGCTTTAAGCGTGTTTTTTTTTTTTTTTTTTCCTGAATTATATTTCATGTGGGATGTATATAAAAATCTATATTTAATGTACAAAGCTTTACAAAAAAAAAAAAAAAAAAAAAAAAAAAATCAAGTACGTTTTTGTCCATTGGTAGAAATTGCTGAAGTGAATTTTGAACTGTATTATGTGTTTTCTTATTCTAGACTACATTTTAGCATTTGCATACAGTATGCAAAATCTATACTACAGAGATTTATCTGACTCTATAGATCATATACAGTGTTGCACAAAACAATTAAAATACTTTTATGGTATCGACCATAATGACTGAAAATATAATATGTGTTTCCTAATTTTTTATTTATTTATTTATTTATTTATTCTTTGAGGGGGTGCGGGTTGGTATATTACTAAACGGTGGAGTTTTATTAATGTTTTTCGTAAATATTGGAAAGTGTTTCATAATCTATACTTGGCGCATGATTTTTCATTCTTGTTTTGTCTTTATGTCCCACTATTTTGTGACTGTGAACCTGATAAAACTAGTCATGAGGAACGAGATTTTACTTAGAATGAGATTCGATTGGATAAGCGGATTTATACTCTTATATTCTAGTTTCCTATACAAAAATAGCATATTTTGATGCAGATTTTAAGTAAGGGTTAAGAGGTTACTTCACTCAAATGAAAAGACTCGTTCGCTAGTGCTAATCCTATGGGAGAAATTTTTAAAGATATCTCGGTTGCATTTTAATTTTTTTAGATGATTCTTTTTGCATTGGATAACTCAGATTGATCTGAATGGATGTCGTTCTTTAGTTTTTCGATTTTGGTTGCAGATATTTTTTATGGGGTTGCTTCCGCTTTCCAAACTGGTTCCGAAAATGAAAGCGTCCTCGTAAAAAATAACTGTAAACAAAATGAAAGAAGTAACTAACGGCATGCACACAGATCGATCTCAGATATCCAAAGCCAAAAAATCATTTAAAAATACTGAAATGCAACCGAGATATCTGTATAAATTTCTTCCATAGGATTAGCATTAGTGAATGGGTCTTTTCATTTGACTGAAGTAGCCCCTTAACAGAAGCAGTTCTTTAAAATCAAAACCGAAACTAAATTTTCATCAGCAAACGAAAATGTATAATTTTTAAAAAAATAATTAATACCTACATAAATATGCACAATTATTAATTAATTATATGCGAGGCCCAAGTTATCTCTCTGTGCCTGAACAAAACTTTTCACTTTTATGTAAAATTAAATGTAATTAATTTATCAACAACTCTGACGGATTTATTAATTATACAAATTTAATATATTAAAAAAATTTTTTGGTATACATACCTCGATTTATCATGTATAAGGATTTTTTTCAATTGATCATCAGTTAAACGAGAACTTTCTCAAATAAAAAAATAAATAAATAAAAAGCCATTATAAACATTTCTGCATTTTCAAACTAAAAGTTTTCATCTACTGTTAAGTCTTTTGCTTCTATGAGCACCAGAAAAGCGTCTCCAAAGTTTAGTCAAACAAGCATTGTTTGCTTTATAATTTGAACTCGCGTCTTGAGTCAGTGACGCCAGGTAATTATAAACAGTGACTTTCATAGCAATGAATAAAGTGTGTCTCATTTGAGCCGATATGGCTCAAATCAATCAAAATCATTAGATTAATTTTAAACACGATTATTCAATCAGTAAATTAATTATAACAGATGTAAATTTTCCATTTTTCAGTTTTGGGATATATTTTTCAATTTTTCAATATATTGACCTTCGATTTATTCTGTTGAGCTGATCCAGAGTATCAGACCAGATAAAGGGATCGTTGAGGTTAATTGGGTGAAACAGTCCCCCAGTGTTCGCGTCCGGGATGGCTCAGTTGGAAGAGCATTGGTGGCTTCAACCAATACATCCCTGGTTCGAATCCTGGCCCGGACTTTTTTCACCCAAAATTGAAAAATGGAAAATTTACATCTGTTACAATCAAAATCATGTTTAAAATTTCGAAAGGAAGAAATGAGATTATAGGACAGCAAATAGTTTCGGTCGGGCTGAATTTTGAGAAGCATTTTCACCGAAAACGATAGCGAATTTTTGTTCGATCTCTAAATAACTTCTAAACAGAATATACAATACTTGTACTGGAGAAGAAAGAGAGGCATTTATTCTCGAAATAAAATCCGTATGAATTTCTATATCTGTTAAAATTGGGGAAAAAAATGCCTATAAAATTATTGTTATGAATATGCCATTAAAACTATCGTTATACAGGATGTTTCTGCTGCTGAATTTCGTTCTGTACTACCAACTTGATTTGCTTTGAGAAATAATTTGACCTCGGTATAAGGTTTCCCAAATCTCTGATATCACGCATAAATATTTAATTCATCACTGTATTCTATTGTCAAGGCTATTTTATATTTCCGGTCTCATTTTGTTCCACTTTTAATAAACAGAAAAGAAAGTTTTTTTTCCGTCTTTAAAAAGAATTTTAAGAATGCACCAGGTAAAAACTTGTCAAAAATGACAGGAAAGAAAATAAAATAAAAAATTTGATTTTTTTTTTCTATTACATTTACTGAAAAAAAGAAATAGAAAATATCAAATGAAAATTTTACAAAAATATTATAATGAAAAGTTTACAAACAAAAAATGCATTTAAAAGATATGCATTATGTTTCTTATTTTTTTATTTATATTTTAATTTTTACTTTTTAGTTTCTAAAATATATCATTGTTGCACTTTTGCTGCCAATTGGTATATTTTAGCGAGCGTAATTTGGCACATGATAATTTCATTGTTGTGGTAACTAGTATATAGTTATTATCACAAAGAATATTTGGTGATTTATCACAAGCACCTACTTCATGGAAAAATTTCTGAAAATTAATTTCTTAATTTATGATTAAGTTCTAAAAATATACAAATGTTGTATTATCATTAGATATACACCTGTGCACATATCCAAACATACACACACACACATATATATATGGCAACATTGCTGCCATCAGTTTTTTCCGTCAAATTTAAAATTAATATCAATATATTATATTATTGATATATTGATGTATACCAATGATGTATTTTTCTAGACTCTGTAAATATTTTTCTCGAAATTCACAATAAACTCCTAATAAAACTAGTCGGATATGGCAATCTCAAAACTTTCTTCTATCTGATACATGTTAATACTTTCAAAAAATGAAGCATAGCAGCGTCGTCGGTAAGGTGATTTACACAAAATTTAATCAGCAACAATTTATGTCAAGTTCTAACTGAACCTGAAGGTTGAGGAAATCCGTACATTAGTTTTTGAGATAGAATTATTCAAATATCGTAAGTAAATCTGAATTGTAGTGCCACCTGTTAAGCGATTTATTGCAAAACCTAAAGAATACTGGTTTATATCAGGGCCTAACTGATTCTGAAGTTTGATAAAAAATCGTGTACTAGTTCCTGAGGTAGAACTATTGCAATAATCATGAACGATACTGCATAGCAGTGTCATCTTTTGGGAGATTTAGACAAAAGGTAACAGCACCATATTATATCAAGGACTAAAGGAATCTGAAGTTTTTTCAAAATTCGTTCGTTAGTTCTTGATAAGTGGCTATTGCGGAAATCGTGAAAAAGGCATCATAGCAGCGCCAACTGTTGTACGATATACACCAAAAACTAATCAACACCAGTTTATATTAAGGTCTAATTTAATATAAAGTTTTGTGAAATTCCGTGCATTAGTTGTTGAGATAGAGCGCCCACAATTTTTTTGTCGCATTCAGATTCACAAAGTGACAGAATGACAGACAGACTAACAGGCCTACATTTTGCAAAAGCTTGTTTTTGGGCTTCTCTGACCCTTAAAATGCGTAAATCCGTCGAAAACCGGAATTCGAAGATTTGCAGGCATCCAATTACTCTCTTCTTATGTATAGAAGAAAGTAAGAAAGAAATTAACTAGAAAGACGAATGATGGCTAAATTCTTAAAAGAAAGTAAAGACTACTACTACTAATAATGATAATAATAATAATAATAGATAAATAAGAACTAAAAAAAATCTAAAAACTAAGATTCCTAATAAAAAAATTTAAATTTCAAAGTTAATGGAAACTCCCACTATCTGGATCGGAGATTATCAGTATTGGTAATGAAAAATAACAACAGCAAAAACTTAAACTGTATACTTTTAACTGTACTGTTACTTTAACTGTACTGTAAAAATATAAAATTCGGTGAATTATAAATTTGTAAGGACTTTATTAATACTTCCCTTGAAACTCCTATTTAAATTACTTAAAATTAATATTGAATTGTAATTTTCGATGTCTTTATTTGGGCAATTAAAGACCGATTTTGCTTTTATTTATCTACTTTTATATTTTAAGGAAATTCGAAGAATTCATTTGCATATCGAATTTGATTTTTAAATAAAAACCAGGTCCCGTTAAATATTGTTAACACATGTGGTAGAAGTAAATAAGGAAAAAGGTACGAGTTTTTTTGCGTCAAGCTTTTCGTGGTCTGGCAACATGCAAACGAATGTCTACGGCAAGACATTTAACTTCATTTGGCATGTTCAAGTAATGCCTCTAAATGTATACAAGTGCTGTATTGAATTGCTTACAGTGAAAGTGGCCTTATTTTGAACATATATCTGACTTTTTTTTAAACACTTTTTAACATTTCCCACCATAGTTGAAAAGTCTTTATGAATTTGGTTTGTCTTACAGTCCGTGCTCTATCGCGTGTAAATGTAGTCTGATTACCAATGAAATTGATATACTATATAATTGGGGTTTAGTATGGCATGTTCGGTATTGAAAGTGAAATAATTTGTGAAAAATTTCGAAAATTTCATTTTTACTTTCCGGTTCCTTTCCTTAAAAAATAAACAGAGAAAACATTATATATTTTTAAATAAATTCGTTTGCTTGAGCTTTCTACAAAGGGCAAAAAGCAGTGCATTTTTCATAACCGATTTCTTTGACCACGCCAAATTAATACATTTATTGCAATTGAAATTTTTGAAAAAAAAAAAGTGAATTACAGTCAAAAAATCAGGATATGTTTTCAAGATGATTTTTCAATGCTTATAAAAGACTCTGGGATATAACAGACTAATGAAAATTCTATATCGTAGTGTAGAGGAAAGGCAAAAAAAATGCTCATGTGTTCGTTCTTTTCTCTGTCTTTCTTTTCAGGTACGTTCATAATTATATAAGTACGTAGCACTTATAGTCGTCGTCTGGTCCGTCCGTCTATCCGCATACAACAAAGCAAACACTACCCAACGGAATCGTTTGAAATTTAAAATATATAATTATTGCATGAATTTGTGGGATCATTTCAAATTTTTTGAAAAATCGGATGCACGGTTTAATTATAGGGACAATCAAAAGCAGTCTGTTATATTACGGTCAATGGGAAAAAATAGTTTCAAGTGCATTTTAATGTTATACTCTATCGAACAGAATTGATATGCATCTATGAAGTATATACTAAACAATACATTCTGCACTATCTGTGGTGCAAAGAATATTTATTATTAATTTACAGGGCCACATAAAAGTATTCCACTACACAATGGTAAAGGGGGATACACTGCTTGCAGCGCGTTTTAATTCTATTAAACTGTTTCACATATTATGAAATTAATATACATTGCTAAGGTTTATTACAAGTTGCTTTCTGTATAATAGAAAGCAAATAGTATTTAGAAGGACACATAAAAGATTTTGGCCACTATATTGTATTCTATATACTGTATATTATTACACAAAGATTTGAATATTTAAAAACTTTCTTATGGTATGAACGCACTTTATTTGCTACATTTGACGTGCAATTTCCAACTTGTTTGGAAGGAGAGGATTATTCCGTTATTATTTAGACAGAGGCGCCAAATTACTTCTTGTTTCAGGCTATGCCATTGCTATGGCATAGCTAAGGTTACCTATAATATGGCAAAACTATGTCAAACACTCATCAGTAATTTAAAAATTCTCGCTTCTAGGCACTATACACTTCTTAAATAACACTATAGTCGGATTAGAATTACTAAAGATTTCTAGAAGAAGAAATTTAATATACTAAATATTTTTTTGGAGAAGAAATTTAATACAGGACCCCTTTAAAATTAAGTGTATGCGTCAGCCATGTTGCTTCATTGAGACTTTTTCATGGAGTTGTTTCTGTCTTTTTGACAAAAGACATTACTGAAATTGCTTTCTCAATGTAGACAGCAAATGTCGTGATGTGTTTCTATGTTTTTTTTTTTTTTTTCTTTTAAAAGCAAAGCTCCTTACCTTTTTTTCTTATTTTATTTTTATTGTTTTTCATTTTATGCTGACTCAGAATGAAAGCAGCTCGTTGAAGAAACACACCGAAAAAATAATTAGTAAGGTACCTCTCGGAGTCAAATAAACAGTGTCTAATTCATGAACGAAGTCCCTTCTTTAAATTGGGTGAAAAATGGCGGGTCTTTAGTTTTGTTGAACTGAGCTCAACATTCCGATGCTCAAACTCGTGAACTCAGAGATGGTATTCGAAGAATGTCGTAGTGACGCTTTCAACCACGTTTTAATGTTAGTATAATTGAAAAATATTTCCCACGTTTTAAAATATTTTTGTAGGTATTAATAGCCAAAACTCAAAGTGGAGGCGGGGGGGGGGGTATGCCACCCGCCCCAAAATAGAAAATTATTCCATTCAATTTTTTCTGAGGGGTTCCAAATGACTGAAAAATATTTTACACTTTTGAAGTATTTTTGTAGGTGTTAATAGCTAGGACTCAAATTATGCAGGAGGAGGGGGGGGGGGTATGCCAAAATGCAAAGTTATTCCACCCAGTTTTTTCTAAGGGGCGCCAAATACCTAAAAAATATTTCCCATGTTTTGAAATACTTTTGTAAATGTTAATAGCTAGAACTCGAATTAAGGAACAGAGTGGGGGAAGGGGAGGGGGGTAAACCACTCGCCCTGAAATAAAAAATTATTCCATTCAGTTTTTTTTTTTTTTTTTGAGGGGCACCAAATAAGCTTTTGATTAGCAAATTCGTTCAAGATACTCGCAAGATCAATACATTGCCTTAATCAGATTTTATTTCGCTCAGTATTTTGGAAATTACCATGAAAACAAGTTTTGCACTTTTAACTTTTGTATTTTCAACCATGTAAAAGAGCTGTATAAGCTATACTTTCGGGATCAATGAACTCATTCAAGATAGAGCTAAACATAGCTAAAAAGGAATAACTATGAATACCTATGACTATGCCAAACTATCTCAAGGCAAAACTATGCCAAACTTTCATGAGTAATTTAAACATTCTCGCTTCTAGGCACCATACACTTTTTGAAAGATACTGAAGTCGGTTTAGAATTACTAAAGATTTCTAGAAGAAGAAACTTAATATACCAATTTTTTTTTTCGTGAAGAAATTTAATTCAAGATCCTTTTATCATTAATTAAGTGCTGTATGCTTCGGCCACGTTGCTTCATATAGAGACTTTTTCATGGAATTGCTTCAGTTTTTTTGACAAAAGACATTACTGAAATTGTTTTCTCAATGTAGACATTAAGTAACACGGTGCGTACCAATGTTTTCTTTCTTTCTCTTTTTTTCTTTTAAAAGCAGAGCTCTTTACCTTTCTTTCTTATTTTATTTTTATTTATTTTTATTTTATACTGACTCAGAATGAAAGTAGCTCGTTGAAGAAACACAGAGAAAATGTAATTAGTATACGGTATCTCTCGGTGTCAAATAAATAGCGTCTAATTCATCAACGGAATTCATTCACTAAACTGGGTGAAAAATGGCAGGTCTTTAGTTTTGTTGAACTGTGAGCTCAATATTCCTATGCTCAAACTTGTGAACGCAGTGATGGTATTCGAAGAATTTCGCAGTGACGCTTTCAATCACGTTTTGATGTGTGTTTAACTGATAAATATTTCCCATGGTATGAAATATTTTTGTAAGTGCTATAAAGCCAGGATTAAAGTTAGGCAGGGAGGATGGCAAGCATATGCCTCGCCCCCCCCCCCAAAAAAAAAAAAAATACGTGATTGTTTAGGGAGGAAGGCAAATAGCACTTTTATTAACGAATTCATCGTAGATATTCGTAAGATTAATAGATTGCCCTAATCAGGTTTCAGATTGTTCACTATTTCGGAAGCTCTGGTGATAAGAGTTGATTTTGTGTATCCCTGTTTTTGTCATTCAGTTGAAAATATTCAATTCGTATGAACACTTTACCAATCAATTTGATTGTATTAAAAAGTAACAGTTTATGCAAATATATGCCAAAAACTCACCAGTAGTTTAAACTTTCTCGTTTCTACCGGGTGTCCCAAAATTGACTGATGGATTTTAAAATTCAATAACTTGCAAACGGTGACAGCTATTTAAAAAATTTTTTAAGGAAGGTTATGTATAATATCAGGAGTTTTTTTTTTTACCGTAATTTTTATTTTAGTTCGAATTTCAAACGATAGATGGCGCTGACGGCGATTGAAGGCCAGGTGATCAATGATGAGTGAGTTCAGTTTCAGCGTCGACCTGGCCTTCCATTGCCGTCAGCGCCATCTACTGTTTGAAATTCAAACTAAAATCAAAAGTTACGGTAAAAAAAAACTCCTGACATTATACATAACCCTCCTGCAAAAAATTTTTACCGTTTGCAAGTTTTTGAATTTTAAAATCCATCAGTCATTTTTGGGACACTCGGTAGGTACCATACAATTCTTAAACAATACTGAAGTCGGTTTAGAATTACTAAAGATTAAAAAAAAATATTATAGTAAAGATTTTTTTTTCTTTTGGAGAAGAAATTCAACAAAGACCCCTTTACAATTAAATGTATGAGTCGGACATGTTGCTTTGTTAAGACTTTTTTATAAAACTGTTTCTTTCTTTTTTTTTTTTTTTTTTTTTTGACAAAAGACATTATTGAAATTGTTTTCTCAATGTATACGGTAAGTGACGCGATGTGTTTCTACATTGTCTTTTTTTTCTTTGAAAAGCAAAGCTTCTTACATTTCTTTCTTATTTCATTATATATATTTATGCTGACTCAGAAGTAGCTCGTTGAAGAAACACACAGAAAGCGCAATTAGTACGGTACCTCTCGGAGTCAAATAAATAGCGTCTAATTCATCCATAAAGTTCCTTCTTTAAATTGGGTGAAAAACGGCGGGTCTTCAGTTTTGTTGAACTGAGCAGCTGAACATTCCGATGTTCAAACTTGTGAACTCAGTGACGGCATTCGAATAATTTTGCTGTGACGCTTTCAACTGTTGATGTGTGACCAGGGGTGCCCAGAGAGGGGTTTGGTGACGCAAAGTGCGTCATACAATTTATTTTTGGGGGGGAATTTGAAAAAAAGTAGATTTTGGGGGGGATTTTTTGTTTTCTTTTTTTTTAACTGCTTAAATTTTTATTTTACTTTAATATTACTTTTAATTTTTTCCAACATTTATTTTCCAGAAATGTTCCCGTGTTTTCTTTCTTTAAATTCTAGATAAGGGCAATAAGACCTCATTCTGCTATGCTCAACCCTCTATCTTTTGAAAGTGCGGTAATAGAAAAATACTTGGAATAGAGATGGGAAAATGTTTAACACCCCCAAAACCAATTAGGACCGTAAGTTGTGATAAAAGCAAAGCAATAGCTTTCCTGGAGCGTCTTCAGTAATTTATTACCTTGTTTGACAGCTTCATGTCGTACAATCCGAGTGCAAAAATACATTCTTGATGGGTGGCATGGGATAAGTAAGAACAACAAAATAAGCATTTAAAGAGGATGAGAATGAGACAACGCTAAAATAATTTAAGTGACCATTTTGTGAAAACTAGTATTTTGTGATGTTAGAAGAGTAGTATGGTATTTTATCAAAACAGTATAAGCAATGTTAAATTCAGACATTTTTCTCCGGGTGGGACTTCAGTGGTTCCAAGGGGTTCTAGGGGGTTAATTACACTTTTTTACCATGGAAAACACAAAATCTCAAATTTTCCGTCGGGGGACATTTGATCCTGGGGGATGGGGGATGCCCTCTCCGGGCAACTCCCTGAATTCAACGGTAAACGGAAAAAAAGTGACCGGAAAAAAAGTTATCGGAAAAAAAGTGACCTAAACTACAAAAGCGGAAAAAAAGTGACAAGGAAAAAAAGTGACAAGGAAAAAAAGTGACACGGAAAAAAAGTGACAAGGATTGGTTTTGGGGATTTATTATTGATTTTGGGGATTCACTAATTAAGTATGAAAGGGGGATCGGGGGGGGGGGCTCATAATTTAGGTAAATGGGTTTTTCATGCTGAATTAACTATTTTGGTTCAATTTTTGGATATACGTTCATACTGAAAAGACGCTTGCCTGATTAGTTTTGAGAAGGGACGATTACCCCCCCCCTCCCCCATCCGTCCTCAATTAGATGAATGGGTTTCTATGCAGAATTATCCAACTTGTGTCAAATTTGCATATAGGTTCTTTTCGATAAGGCTTATATATAGTATAAAGTGCCTAAAGAGTTTTAGGAGTTTAATGGTTAAGTATAGAAGGGGAACGGGGGATAACCTTTCTTAAATTAATGGCTTTTTACGGATAATTATCCGATTTGCTTCGAATTTTGGACATGGGTTAATTATGATAAGACGTATTTCTGATTATTTATGGGGTTCTTTTGCTAATTAAAAAGGGAGCGGGTGATTACTACCCCCGGCCTTAAATTGGATTTAAAAAAAATTATGCACACTTATCCGATTTATTTCAAATTTTGGATGTAGGATCTTTCTCATAAAGTAAATTCCTGAATAGTTTTAAGGGTTTAATGGCTATGTATAGAGGGAGAACGGGGGATAAACCCCCTTAAGTGTGTATTCAAAAAAACGCTTTTCCACCTTCAACAGCTCGAAATTTTCCGATACAATTTCAGACACATTTTCAAAAGTAGAAACATGAAACTTGCTGAGGATATTTTTGAAGAGATGTACAAGGTGCCATGTGCTGTATTTTTACGCTCAATTCATTAGAATTTGATTTATAAACAATTATCTTCTCAGTATGACCCTTTTTTTTTCGTTCACAGATCTCCCGCCAGGGGAAAATCTGTTCAAAATGCCGTTTTTGATTGCTTTTTTCGCAATATTTTCTGCATTTATCAAAGAATTGACAATTACGGCACCTTGTGTACTTTCTAAATAAGACAATTTGCCAGTTTGATGCATATGAGAGTAAAAATGAAGTTAAAAATAAATCGGAAAGTAGGCAGTTTGAATCGAAATATACCCTTAAATTAAATAAATGGCTTTTTGCGCAGAATTATCCGATTTGCTTCAAATTTTCGATGTATATTCATTATAAGAAGGCGTATCTCTGATTAATTATGGGTTTCTTTTGGTAATTAAATAAGGGAAAGCGGGCGATTAATCCCCCACTCTTTAAATATGATTTTTTTTTCACAATTATCCAACGTATTTCAACTTTTGGATATAGGTTTTACCTGATAAAGTGAATCCCTGAATAGTTTTAAGGGTTTAATGGCTAAGTATAGAGGGATGAACAGGGGATAACCCACAAATAATAAGGAGTTCGCCTTATCATAATGAACGCACATTCAAAGTTTGAATCAAATAAGACAATTCTGCGTAAAAAGCCATTTATTAATTTAAGGGGGGTTATTCTCCGTTCCCCCACTGTATATGTCGAACATTCCTCTCAGCCCGCACAACTTTGAAGAAAGTCCGTGGTAATTATAGCTGCCACCACCGATATTACTAGGTGATATCGGTCACCCACTGTGAGGATTGTGTAAATGAACACTGACGCTGTCAATTAACTGAATTAACAGTTTATTTAGAATATATGTACACACTAACGCTATTTACCATTATAATACAATTACAACTCGGATGTAGGTGATCCGGTTCAACATTAAATTAAATACAGTAAAGGTTGGCTGTGTACTATTCGAATTACACCTTCCACCTCACACTCAATGCACGTTAGATTAACTTTATCGGAGATCACTTTCGAATCTCCCAACACATGGATACTCGGCCTGCACTTCTCGGCCCAGAGCACTAAACACCAGGACGTCTGTATCCCTTGCTCTCCAGATATGCACTGCCTCCGCTCTACAACGCAGAGAACACCCTATCAGGACCTCTGTCCTACACTACTCTCTAGGTATGAACCCAGATACGAACTGAACTAATCTGAGGTAAGACTTGCTCTTCTCAAATCACGGTGTTTCCCCAATGTCAACCCCCTTTGGGGCTTATCCATTGGACACATTCCACATTCCTTTCTTGATTAGTGACATGTTGCTTGTCAGCTCATCATCCACATACCTCACTGACGGATGAACACGCCTCTCCGCAATCTCCTCTTTCTCACACACCACCTGTAGAGGATTACCTGTCAATTCTCCCTTCAACAAAGAAAGAATGTCACCTTGAAAATTCTAGTACACAGCCAGTATAATATAAAAGAGATTAAGATAGAGAAATAACGGAAATTCCAATCTTTAGCAGAGGTGGTCTCAGAACCTGACAGTATACTTCGCCATTAAACCCTTAAAATTATTCTGGGATTAACTTTATGAGAAAAAACATGTATCCAAAATATGAAATATATCGGATAAGTGAACATAAAAAACAATTTATATAATTTAAGGGGATCGGAAAATCACCCGCCTTAATTTTTAATTAGAAAAATAACCCCATATGTAATCAAGGATACGCCTTATCATAATGAATCTATAATCCAAAATTTGTAGCAAATCCTATAATTCTGCGTAAAAAGTAATTTAATTTAAGGTAGGTTATATTCTATTCCCCTTCAATACTTAGATATCAAATCCTTAAAACTATTCAGGGATCCACCTTATCAGTAAGAATCTATATTTAAAATTTGAAATACATGGGGTAATTCTGCATAAAAACCTATTTATCTAGTTTAAGGGGGAGATAATTGCTCGCCCCCCACCCTTTATAATAAGCAGAAGAACCCCATAACTAATCAGAGATACGTCTTATCATAATGAATCTGTGTCCAAAATTCTAAGCAAATCGGATAATTATGCGTAAAAAGTTATTAATTTAATTTAAGAAAGGTTATCCCCCGTTCTCCCTCTATATATAACCATTAAAACTCTTCATGCATTATATACTATATATAAGCCTTATCGAAAAGAACCTATACTCACAGCCCGACTTAGACAGTGGGGGGCCCTGGGGCAAACATTATTCGAGTGGCCCCCTTCTATCTTAAAAATGTTTGTGAATTATACTCAAGTGACTAAAATTAAAATTCAAACCTATTGAATGTATGCATAAATTTTGTACCAAGTACTGATTTCAGTATTTATATTTCACATCTTTATACTTAATAACAGATGATAAATAATTTTAACTATTAATTTCCTTATGATGTAACTATTACTTTAAGGGAACGTGGGGCAGGGAAGCAAAGGGGGTAGGAGAAAAAAGACCCCTTAAAATTGAAAAAAAAAAAGGATTTTGGTAATATTTTGCTATTTTATATCATTTGGCCCTCTTTTAACAATAAACTTTTCCCTCCTTGGGGGCCCCCTTCAAACCGGGGGCCCGGGGCAATTGCCCCGCATGCCCCTGCCTTAGTCAGGCCCTGTATATTCAAATTTGACACACGTTGGATAATTCTGCATAAAAACCCATTCATCTAACTGAGGACGGATGGGGGGGGGGGGTAATGGTCCCTTCCCAAAACTAATCAGGCAAGCGTCTTTTCAGTATGAACGTATATCCAAAAATTGAACCAAAACAGTTAATTCAACATGAAAAACCCATTTACCTAAATTATGAGCCCCCCCCCCCCATCCCCTTTTCATACTTAACCAATGAATCCCCAAAATCAATAATAATTCCCCAAAATCAATCCTTGTCACTTTTTTTCCGTGTCCCTTTTTTCCCGTGTCACTTTTTTTCCTTGTCACTTTTTTTCCGTGTCACTTTTTTTCCGCTTTTGTAATTTAGGTCACTTTTTTTCCGATAACTTTTTTTCCGGTCACTTTTTTTCCTAGATTCGAATTCAACACTGAATATAAGATAGCCTTTAGAGAGAAAAGACTTCCGGACATTAATTATTTTAGAGAGATGGTAGAAATTTCAGAAAAAAAATATATATTTATGGGAGCGTGGGAAGGGATTAATTACTAGGTAATAAGAATGAAAAATTATAATGTGGAAGAAAAATATGTAAAAAATACAGGGGGGGGGGGTTACAATAAATATATTTAGGATTATGTTTGTGTCTGCCATTTTATAAGAATAGCTATTTGAAGGAGTATATTGTATGTTGTTAAAGTATTATAAAGCAACATCTTGTTGAAATAAAAGCTTCAATCCATAGTTTAGGTGGTTTGGGGGGGGGGTATTTAGAGAAAAGTATCTTTTTTTTTAAGATGGAAGGGAGATTAAACTGTAAATCAACATTAATTTATATCAGAGATTAACCTGAATATATTTTTTTAATAAATTCCAAACATTAATTTTTGAGATAGTGCCCACAAAATTTTTGTCACAGATATTTTGTAAAAAACATGTTTTTAGAATCTCTAACCCCTAAAATGTGTAAATCCATCGAGAACCGGAATTCGAAAATTTTCACGAATCTAATACTTTTTTCTTGTAAAGAGAGAAGAAAATAAAAATGCCTATAAAGACGTTTTGGTTTGAGGGGGAAGGGGCGATTTACTCACATTTTATAAAATGTCTGTTAACATAACTTGCAATATTTTATCCAGAAATCTTGTGTTAATTTCGATAATTTATTTGAAATGAAAGCAGAATTTATAAAACAATGGCTTGTACTGGAATAAAAAATTCAATCCACAGTTTATTTTACTGTGTGTGTGCAGGGAAGGGGGGGGGGATTCAGAAAAAATCTCTCTCTCTCTCTCTCTCCTTTTTTTTTTTTTTTTTTTCACATAGCGTCATAGCGTCACAAACAGTGTCACAGACCAACATTTTGTAAGAACATGTTTTTCTGGAATCTCTGATCCCTAAAATGTGTATATGTAATATGTGTAAATGTCCGCCGAAAACCGGAATTCGAAAATTTTCACGAATCCAATACAGTAAAACCTCCATAACAGACACTCCCGAATAGCGGACAACTCTATTTAACGGACAGCTTTCTTATCCCCACGCCCAAAATCTAAATTTTTGTATGTTTAACCTCTGAATAACGGACATTCCGAATAGCGGACAGTAATTTTGGGTATAAAGTATGAAAAATTGTTTTTTAATGAAGAAAAAAAAAGTAAAAAGCCTCTAAATTTGTCAGGGCAATGTATCGAAATTTTGTGATTACAGATAAATGTAGAGAGTGCGCCGGGAAAAATCTTTCCTCCCACGTTCAGTATTAAATTTAAGGGATGGTCCGGAGGGACATTACCTCCCGGAGCATCACAATGCCCACTCCACTCCCCTCCGTAAGATTTGAGATTTTATGCTTTTAAGAAGTGGCGAAATACAATAAACAATTACACTTTTTTTTAAGATGGTTCAGAAAAATTAAAACTATTCGCAAGGTTAAAATTTCACATTAAAAAAAAAATTACATGTAATTTTTAAACGCCAAAGGAAATTTTTTAAATAGATCTTTTTCGTAAGAATGTAATAAACAGGGTACAAAGTATGTAACATTTTATTTCAAATTTATTGCTTTAAAAATTATTTTAATTTCTTATTAATCATATATTAGAATTTGAGGACATATAAAAATCAATTATTGAAACTTTAAGCATTTCTTAGCAATTTTTGAATCTCCGAGGTTTTTCCCAATAGTGGACACCTCCGAATAGCGGACAGTTTCTGCGCTCCCGAGGTGTCCGTTATTTGGAGGTTTTACTGTACTTTCTTCTTGTAAAGAGAGAAGAAAATAAAAATGCATAAATAAAATATCTTGACTGTCAATATATCTTGTAATATCGAAATATCTTGTGTTAATTTCGATGGTTTATTTTAAATGAAAACAGAATATAACAATCGCCTCAAAATTGCTCCTCTTACAAAAATTTTACGACAGGAGACTTTTACAAAAATTTTAATGTTTTGTCACTATTTTTTAATAATAGAAATTTGTGGCTTATTAAATCGAGAAAATGCTCCAATTAAATAAAGCAAATTTTGAGGTGGGGATAAACAAGAGGATTATGGGCAGTTTTTGCGGCATGTATACGGGTCGCTCGTCCCCAAGGAGTTCTTGGAATTCCCTGCTGCGAAGGCGCTAAAAATAAGAGATTGGTCTCTGAAAAGGATGCGACTCAATGACCAATGAGGTGTTTGGATTTCATCTGATTATTTACGCCCGCTATTTTAGAATTTGCAATATCCATAAAATGTGAGCTTAAGCTTACTGTCTTCCAATAATTTCAATATCATCATCTGCTTGTCTAAAAAAATATTTTTACTTGAATTTGCTTGTATGTATTCTACTAAAAGCACAGTTGTTTGATTAATAGCCGAAATGCCGAAGACTCTAAAAAAACAGCTGAAGTTTAAATGCTTGGAAATTTTGTGTAACACGGTACACAGACAAGATAAATGGTTAGACCATTGCAAAAAAAGATATTTATAAGTATAAAAACAAAATGGACACAAAATATAAAGTTATTAAGAGAAAATCGGTGATGGACCATGGACCAAATGGACAGGAGAAAATGATACATACTCTACAGAAATTGAAAGGTAAATTTTTTTTAAATCATAAAAGCATTTCTTGAAATTGAATATTTGTTTTTGTTCTTTACAGTATTTTTAACGCATATTTTAGATTGCAATATTTTTAAGAACATTTTTATTTCTTGTATTTTTATTTCTTCCTTTCTTTATTATTATTATTATAAAGCAAACCATATAGGACAGCAATGCAGTGGCCTAAAGTTATAGGACTCTAAAAGGCGCAATTTATTAGGACATTTAATTAGCAAATAATTTTGTAATTTAGAACTGCAAAATCAAGGGCCTTGCCTTAAGGGTGTATTCGAAAAAACGCTTTTCCACCTTCAACAGCTCGAAATTTTCCGATGCAATTTCAGGCACATTTTTAAAAGTAGAAACATGAAACTTACTGAGGGGACTCTTGAAGGGAAGTCTGAGGTACCGTGTGATGCCTTTTTACCCTCCATTCATTAGAATTTGAGTTATAAACAATTACCTTATCAGTATGACCCTTTTTTTCGTTCCCAAATCTCCCGCTTGGGAAAAATCGGTTCGAAATGCCGATTTTGATTGCTTTTTTTGCAATATTTTCTGCATTTATCAAAGAATCGACAATAACGGCACCTTGTGTACTTTCCAAATAAGAGATTTTTAAAGTTTAGTGTATTTGAGAGCAAAAATGAATTAAAAAATAAATCGGAAAATAAGCAGTTTGAATCGAAATACACCCTTAAGGGGGTCCGGGACACAACAATCTTCAAATTTTCTAAAACATTTTATTGCACTTTTCTTTTTAAATGTTTAAAATGACATTTAAATAATGTTTCTATTTTAATTAGCAAAAGAAATATCAATTTTCTTCGTATAAGTTTGTTTTCAAAATCTAGCTTTCTAGCAATGGTTTCCATGAAATGACTTTTTGTGAAAGTGCGTTTTTCTCCATGATAGGTTTTCTCACAATTTCTTGGATTTAAATTGTTATAACTCAAGACCCGTTAAAGGTAAATTATTCAAATTTGGACCATGTCTTTTTTGATTGTCTTACTTTAATTTTGATTTAGCAAACTTGAAATTTGTGCATTTTACAATGCGGATTCCGAAAGAATTTATGAAAAAATTAACAATTTCAGTCAACTGTATAGCATTTCCCACACAAATGTAGTAATGACTGACATTGTTCTGATTAACGATACTGAAAATAAAATAGATGAGGATGAAAAATTAGATGAAGAAGAAGATGAAAAAACATCAACAACAAAGATTAAATGCATGTGGATTAAAAAGGGATTTTTAAAGCCCTATCGTTGTTTGAACATTTTCTCTGGATTCAATCAGTTGAATGTATTTTACAGAGTCTTGCTATCCCTCGCAGTTACAAGCTGTTCTGCAGAAAGAGCTATGAGTCGTATAAAAATTATAAAAAATAGGCTACGATTCTATGGCTAGGCTTTCCAACTTGATGCTTCTTTCTTCTGAAAGTGATGTTTTTTCCAAAATTAGTAATGAAGAAATTATAAATTCTTTTGCCACAACAACAACAATCAGAAAAAAACAATTGACAAAAATTTAAAAACTTACGTCTAAATGCAATTTTAACATCTTGATTTTTTTTACCCCAACTCATAAGTTTTCAAGAATATCATATTATATACCATTATTATCCCAGATATTAAAGTCCTGTTTGTTGATTAGTATTCTAATGTATCTAATGTTTTATAATTTCTAGTTATAATAATAATATTTTTTGACGTCTTCACATCCTCCTTCATATATATATATAGATGAAATAAACATCAATCAGATTTTTTCTTTAATTCTACATTATTTTCAAATTTATTTCAAATTTAAATTTAGATTTTTTTTTTAATTGCTGTTTGTGCGATTTTTTATTTACTTTTTTTCTTCTCAGGCGATGATTGAGTCTTATAAAAAATCTTCTTAGAATCTGTAAAACATTTTCTTCCATAAAAAAAAAAAAAAAAAAAAAAAAAAAAAATATATATATATATATATATATATATATATATAAACTATAATTCATATTAAGACAAATTTTATAGCTTAATTTAGCATTCATGCAAATAAATATGTGAAAAAAAAAAAATGCTTTAAATTTTGTCAAATAATTCTAAAGACATCTGAGAGGGAATAAAGTTCGATTTTAATAATTTTTATGAATGTATGACAATTTTAGTGGTTTAAAAATCGCATTTTTTAAACTTGTAGCTAGTATTTCTACATTGTAAAAAAAAATTCGTTGAATTTATAGGAAAAAAAAAAAAAAAAAAAAAAAAAAATGCTGGCAGCAATGTTGCCGGCAGTTTCTGCCGTAAAAATTGCAGTAAAATTAGAGGTAATAAAAAAAATTACATCTAATTTTACTGCAGTTTTATCGGCAAAAACTACTGGAAACATTGCTGCCAGCAGTTTTTGCTGTAAATTTAACCGTTTTTTTTCTTTTTACATTGTAAAAATACTTTTCCAACATAATAATGTAAATTAGATTGGTGTATTCTTTTACACAAAATAATGAAGAAATATGGTTTTCTTGTGTTAAGCCGTTTGTGGAAAGAAAAAACGAAGCTTATTATTAGTTTATTTCTTTTCGTTTTCAAATATTTATCAAATCCATTTTACAGAATTGTTCTCCTTTGCATTTTTTCCAGAAGATGATTTCTATATTTGTTAATACACAGTGTGTTTTTTTCCAAACATCGACCAATGGATAATTTCTGAATAGTTAGCGATTGGAACTATGTACCTAAGCATATAGTTCCAATTGCAAAAATATTTAAAATTAGCTAAATAATTATGCTGGACACAATTTGGATCAAAAAATTCAATTCTGATGAATAAATTATAAAATTTAACTTTTATACAGCCTACGAGTCCTAAAAGTAATATTTGGTGAAACAATCCTGAAGCTCTGATACATCAAATGAAAAGAAAATCATTTTTGCACGACCAAAACTCATCGTGCTTTGCGAGTTTAAAATTTGGAAATTTTTCGCTTTTAACATGGAGACCGAAATGATGTGCGGTTTAGATCGAAATTGTACATTATTTCAGGCATTGTGTTAAGTGCCAAATTTTTCTAAATTTTAAACTGGATAATTTTTGGTCGTACTAAAATAATTTTTTCCAACGCATGTCAGAGCATGAAGACTATTTCACTAAATATAACTTATAGGATCCAGGGACGTATAAAAAGTTAATTTTTCTAGCGTCTTCAAAAATGCATTTTTTTACTCAATTGGAGTCTATTATAATCCTTCAGCTAATTAAAAAAAAAATTTTAAGTTGAAACTGTTTATCAAAAACTAACTCTTCAGAAATCGTCTACTTGTTAATAGTTAGAAGGGACATATTTTAAATATTTTTTAAATGTGTGTAAATTAAAAATTTTAATAAGAAATTTCCTTTACGTTTATAGTGTATTTATTTGTTTTTAAATTATTTAAAAATGAACTATTAAGTGTAATACATCGAACTATCAAACTGATCTCGAAAAACAAGTAATGCCTAGCAAGAGTGATCCTCATGCCCTGCGGGAAGCAAGGCACAAGCACTGTTGTTGGGACGAATTGGAATTTTCATATCCTCTGGCTAAGAAGCAAATGGATAAAATTACAATGTTGTTTTCTCTTCTTTTTATCATAAATATTAAAAAGAATTAATTTTTATACCGTAAAAAATACGTGTATGAATGTAATTATTAAGAGTATTAATCGTTACTTCAATCATTAATATTGCATTATATTTTTAGAATTAAATTAATTTAAATAATGCTTGCATTCCGCGAAAACTAGAGCTTAGTGAATATATTAATACGGACTTATCAGTAAGAATTATTAATGTGGAAACAATCAGATTGCTAATTTTAAAATATATATCTTCATTATTTATTACTCTGTTAAAACTTTTATTTCATGTTTGTGTGATAGTACATAAGATTACGATTTGTAAATAATCAGTAGAATATATTTTACAATTGATGTTCAGTTTAGCGGGGGGGGGGGGATCAATGTTAAAGTATGAAAAATTTTTTGGGGGGGAATTTGCGTCATTGGGTTTGGGGGGGGGATGGTCACCACTGTGCATAACTAATAAATATTTCACACGGTATGAAATATTTTTGTAGGTGCTATAAGCCAAAACTTAAATCAGGGAGTGTGTGTGTATGGGGGGGGGGGGGGCAGGTATATACCTTTCCCTTCAAAAAAGAAAGACTTTCTATTACGATATCGCTTAGGGAGAGGAGCAAATAGCACCTGATTAACGAATTCATTCTATATATTTGTAAGATATATACACTGCCCTAATCAGGTTTCAGTTTGTTCACTATTTTGGAAGTTCTGATAAGTTTTGCTTTTGTGTATCCTTGTACATGAGCTATGTCAGACACATTTTTTCGTTCAGTCGGAAATATTCAATTCGTATGATTACTTTACCAATTAATTTGATTGCCTTAAAAATAACTGTTTATGCCAAACTATTCGAAGGCAAATTATGCGAAACACTCATCAGTAATTTAAACTTTCTACCTTCTAGGGACCATACAATTCTTAAATAATATTAGTCTAAGAGCTAGCAACGTCAAAAATCACGTCATTTTATCAAAGCTCATTTTTTTATATGTTTTTCCCTTTTATGGTAGAATACGTTTGCAAGCGGTCTGGCAATTGGGAGACGTTGCCTTTAGCTGTGGCAGAAGGGGTTATGCAGGTCAAAAAGCTTCAAAATCACGTCATTTTATCAAGGCTCATTTTTTAATATGTTTTTCCCTTTTATAGTAGAATACGTTTGCAAGCGGTCTGGCAGTCGGGAGACGTTGCGTTTAGCTGTGGCAGAAGGGGTTATGCAGGTCAAAAAGCTTCAAAATCACGTCATTTTATCAAGGCTCATTTTTTAATATGTTTTTCCCTTTTATGGTAGAATACGTTTGCAAGCGGTCTGGCAGTTGGGAGACGTTGCGTTTAGCTGTGGCAGAAGGGGTTATGCAGGTCAAAAAGCTTCAAAATCACGTCATTTTATCAAGGCTCATTTTTTAATATGTTTTTCCCTTTTATGGTAGAATACATTTGCAAGCGGTCTAGCAGTCGGGAGAAGTTGCGTTTACCTGTGGCAGAAGGGGTTGTGTAGGTCAAAAAGCTTCAAAATCACGTCATTTTATCAAGGCTCATTTTTTAATATGTTTTCCCTTTTATGGTAGAATACGTTTGCAAGCGGTCTAGCAGTCGGGAGACGTTGCGTTTACCTGTGGCAGAAGGGGTTGTGCAGGTCAAAAAGCTTCAAAATCACGTCATTTTATCAAGGCTCATTTTTTAATATGTTTTCCCTTTTATGGTAGAATACGTTTGCAAGCGGTCTAGCAGTCGGGAGACGTTGCGTTTACCTGTGGCAGAAGGGGTTGTGCAGGTCAAAAAGCTTCAAAATCACGTCATTTTATCAAGGCTCATTTTTTAATATGTTTTCCCTTTTATGGTAGAATACGTTTGCAAGCGGTCTAGCAGTCGGGAGACGTTGCGTTTACCTGTGGCAGAAGGGGTTGTGCAGGTCAAAAAGCTTCAAAATCACGTCATTTTATCAAGGCTCATTTTTTAATATGTTTTCCCTTTTATGGTAGAATACGTTTGCAAGCGGTCTGGCAGTCGGGAGACGTTGCGTTTATCTGTGGCAGAAGGGGTTGTGCAGTTCAAAAAGCTGCAAAAATCCGACATTTTATAAAGGCTCATTTTCTTATATGTTTTTATCAAGCTTAAAAATTACAAGATATTATTCTTTGGACAGCAGAAAACCTATAATTAACTTTCCAGACACAAATTCGATTGCAAAGTTAATGCCAGACATCTTTAAGTATGGCAACGAAAGTGCCTGTTCCTGGAGTAGTTTATAATCTAAAAATTATACGACCTCTTTACGTCATTTTATCAAGCTTAAAAATTACAAGATATTACTCTTTGGTGGGCAGACAACCTATAATTAATTTGCCAGACACAAATTCGGTTGTAAAGTTAATGCCAGACGGCTTTAAATATGACAACGAAAAAACCTGTTCCAACGGCGGTTTACAATTAAAAAATTATAAGACCTCTTTACGTCATTTTACAAGCTTAAAAATTACAAGATATTACTCTTTGGTGGGCAGACAACCTATAATTAATTTGCCAGACACAAATTCAGTTGCAAAGTTAATGCCAGACGGCTTTAAATATGGCAACGAAAGTGTATATTGCAAGAGCGGTTTATAATTTAAAAAGTATAAGACCTCTTTACGTCATTTTATCAAGCATAAAAATTACAAGCTATTACTCTTTGGATAGCAGACAATCTATAATTAATTTGCCAGACACAAATTCGGTTGTAAAGTTAATGCCAGACGGCTTTAAATATGACAACGAAAGTGCCTGTTCCTGGAGTAGTTTATAATCTAAAAATTATACGACCTCTTTACGTCATTTTATCAAGCATAAAAATTACAAGATATTAATTACTCTTTGGATAGCACACAACCTAAAATTAATTTGTCAGACACAAATTCGATTGCAAACTTAATGCCAGACGGCTTTAAATATGACAACGTAAGTGCCTGTTCCAAGAGCGGTTTATAATTTAAAAACTATAAAACCTCTTTACATCATTTTATCAAGCTTAAAAATTACAATATATTACTCTTTGGTAGGTAGACAACCTATAATTAATTTGCCAGACTCAAATTCGGTTGCAAAGTTAATGCCAGACGGCTTTAAAGATGGCAACGAAAGAGCCTGTTCCACGTGTGGTTTATAATTTAAAAATTATAAGACCTCTTTACGTCATTTTATCAAGCTTAAAAGTTACAAGATATTACTTTTATGGATAGCAGACATCCTATAATTAATTTCCCAGACACAAATTCGGTTGCAAAGTTAATGCCAGACGGCTTTAAAGATGTCAACGAAAGAGCCTGTTCCACGAGTGGTTTATAATTTAAAAATTATAAGACCTCTTTACGTCATTTTATCAAGCTTAAAAGTTACAAGATATTACTTTTTTGGATAGCAGACAACCTATAATTAATTTGTCAGACACAAACTCGGTTGCAAAGTTATAGCTAGACGGCTTTAAATATGGCAACGAAAATGCCTGTTCCAAGAGCGGTTCATAATTCAGCAAATTATAAGACCTCTTTACGTCATTGAAACGAATTTGCAACCTTGGATTTTTCTCAGTCTTATTGATTAGATTCACTATTTTTCTGCACCTGATTTTTTGCACGATACTTTTTCAGAGCCTTATTGAGTAAATTTGTGATACTTTGTGCTTGATTGACGAAAGTTGCATTTTTATAAGTCTTACCGACAAGCCTTTGCATGTGATGAAAATTTGTGCACCCGGAGAAAGGTTAAGGTGTAAGAATTCATATAATTAGTTAACATCAACTCACAGCTTAAATATTGGACAAATAAATTCATTTGTGGCCAAAACCGGGGCATACACCCTAATATTTAATAAAAGAAACTTATATTTTGATAAACTAGAGCTTTTTATAAGTAAACTTTATATTGAAAAAAAAAATTGCCGAATTTGCCGAATGCAACTGAATTTGTGTCTTGCAAATTAATTATAGGTTGTCTGCTATCCAAAGAGTAATATCTTGTAATTTTTAAGCTTGATAAAATGCCGTAAAGAGGTCTTATAAAATTTAAATTATAAATCACTCTTGGATCAGGCACTTTCGTTGCCATATTTAAAGCCGTCTGGCATTAACTTTGCAACCGAATTTGTGTCTGGCAAATTAATTATACGTTGTCTGCTATCCAAAGAGTAATATCTTGTAATTTTTAAGCTTGATAAAATGACGTAAAGAGGTCTTATAAAATTTAAATTATAAACCACTCTTGGATCAGGCATTTTCGTTGTCATATTTAAAACCGTCTGGCATTAACTTTGCAACCGAATTTGTGTCTGGCAAATTAATTATAGGTTGTCTGCTATCCAAAGAGTAATAGCTTGTAATTTTTAAGCTTGATAAAATGACGTAAAGAGGTCTTATAATTTTTAAATTATAAAGCACTCTTGGAACAGGTACTTTCGTTGCCATATTTAAAGCCGTCTGGCATTAACTTTGCAACCGAATTTGTGTCTGGGAAATTAATTATAGGTTGTCTGCTATCCATAAAAGTAATATCTTGTAACTTTTAAGCTTGATAAAATGACGTAAATAGGTCTTATAATTTTTAGATTATAAACTACACCAGGAACAGGCACTTTCGTTGCCATATTTAAAGCCGTCTGGGATTAACTTTGCAACCGAATTCGTGTCTAGCAAATTAATTATACGTTGTCTGCCTACCAAAGAGTAATATCTTGTAATTTTTAAGCTTGATCAAATGACGTAAAGAGGCCTTATAATTTTTAAATTATAAAGCACTCTTGGAACATGCACTTTCGTTGCCATATTTAAAGCCGTCTGGCATTAACTTTGCAACCGAATTTGTGTCTGGCAAATTAATTATAGGTTGTCTGCTATCCAAAGAATAATAGCTTGTAATTTTTAAGCTTGATAAAATGACGTAAAGAGGCCTTATAATTTTTAAATTATAAAGCACTCTTGGAACAGGCACTTTCGTTCCCATATTTAAAGCCGTCTGGCATTAACTTTGCAACCGAATTTGTGTCTGACAAATTAATTATAAGTTGTCTGTCCACCAAAGAGTGTAATTTTTAAGAGTTGTAATTTTTAAGCTTGATAAAATAACGGAAAGAGGTCTTATAATTTTTAGATTATAAACTACTCCAGGAACAGGCACTTTCGTTGCCATATTTAAAGCCGTCTGGGATTAACTTTGCAACCGAATTCGTGTCTAGCAAATTAATTATACGTTGTCTGCCTACCAAAGAGTAATATCTTGTAATTTTTAAGCTTTATAAAATGGCGTAAAGAGGTCTTATAAAATTTAAATTATAAACCGCTCTTGGAACAGGCACTTTCGTTGCCATATTTAAAGCTGTCTGGCATTAACTTTGCAACCGAATTTGTGTCTGGCAAATTAATTATAGGCTATCTGCTATCCAAAGAGTAATATCTTGTAATTTTTAAGCTTTATAAAATGGCGTAAAGAGGTCTTATAAAATTTAAATTATAAGCCACTCTTGGAACAGGCACTATCGTTGCCATATTTAAAGACGTCTGGCATTAACTTTGCAACCGAATTTGTATCTGGAAAATTAATTATAGGTCGTCTGCTGTCTAAAGAGTCATATCTTGTAACTTTTAAGCTTTATAAAAACATATAAGAAAATGAGCCTTTATAAAATGGCGGATTTTTGAAGTTTTTTGACCTGCATAACCCCTTCTGCCACAGGTAAACGCAACGTCACCCGACTGCCAGACCGCTTGCAAACGTATTCTAACATAAAAGGGAAAAACATATTAAAAAATGAGCCTTGATAAAATGACGTGATTTTGAAGCTTTTTGACCTGCACAACCCCTTCTGCCACAGATAAACGCAACGTCTCCCGACTGCCAGACTGCTTGCAAACGTATTCTACCATAAAAGGGAAAAACATATTAAAAAATGAGCCTTGATAAAATGACGTGATTTTGAAGTTTTTTGACCTGCATATCCCCTTTTGCCACATGTAAACGCAACGTCTCCCGACTGCCAGACCGCTAGCAAACGTATTCTATCATAAAATGGAAAAACATATTAAAAAATGAGCCTTGATAAAATCAGGTGACGAAAACGTTGCTAGCTCTTAGACTATATGAACTGAAGTCGGTTTAGAATTACTAAAAGATTTCTAGAAGAAGAAATTTAATATACTGAAGATTTTTTGGTGCGAATGTACTTTACTCTCCTTCTTGGCGCGATTTTTAAAAATCGCCAAATTGGCGCGTTTTTGCGTCTTGTCTCCCGGAGCGTCTTTCTCCAAGGCCCGCCACACACTACAGAGACATACGTCAAAAATCGTGCAATATGACGCAATCAAACCGGTTTTTTCTCTCTTATCACTGTCCATGTCGTACGTTTTTTCGTTCAATGTTTGGCCTGCTACAGACCTGTCATACATTGAGCGAAAAAACATGACACACTGTTAAAAATTTGAAACTTTTGCTGCATCGTCACCGATTAAAAAAAATTTAACAATAAATATATAAAACCATTGACTTTCTAATATACTAATAATAAATAATATACTAATAAATCTAATTTCTAATAATAAAACTTTATATGCACCAGTTTCTAAAACAAACAAAATACAATAGCCATAAAAAAAATTCACTTACCTTTACTTATTTACATTACGGAATCCTACAAAGAGGATACTTTGCTTTATTTATAATTTATCCAAGAAAATACATCACGCGTTCCAAATTAAAAATCTATCCAACAAACTAAAAGAATTATTTCTGCTTCTAGATATCGTTTCATGCGGCAGACGATTCAGTAATTACAAAATTTGATGCAATGTTTTCATCTAATGTCCGGTATTCAGGCACATTTTGCGAATACAGAGATAACAAAACGAGATTGAACAATCAGAAAACGGCATTCAAAGTTTTTGCTTTTTTAAGTGAGCGAATTTTCTGATTGGTCAATTTCGTTTCGCTAACAGCACAAAATCTATCCAGATTTCTGCTATGAAAAATACTTTTGTTCCTTAAAAAACTCAGCGTAAAAAACTATTTAAGCACTGTAAAAATTAAAAGAAATGAATTTTAAAAAGACACTGCGTACATTCAAGCGAATTATTTTAAATTGGGGAATTTCTTATTTGTGTATTTTACAGATATTATTTATATCAATAAACAGTCACAAAAATAATTGTGTACTTATCAGCGCCGTGCGAAAGGGGGGGGGGGGCGAAGATGGCAGTTTTACGGGCGCATAAATTTATACTACCAACGTCATTTTTAGCTTGTCACAAGAAAAAGTTCGGGGAGGGGGCGCCAAATTGAGACTTTGACCCAGTCACAGTTTCCTCTTCGTACGCTTCGTTCCATACTTAAAAATTCGGGAAAAATAACTACTTACTAGAGATAAAAATTACAGAAAAGGAATTTTAAAATTTTGCTTTGTAAATTTGCACAAAGTTATATAAATTTTACAACTTACGTTCGTGAATTTTACAAATATTTTATTTCTAAAATTTAGTAAGGATATTTATCAAATAATATAATTTCTATATCATATAATTTCTATAATTTTAAACTGAAACATTATGACTGCATTAAAACAACAACAACAACAAAACAAAAAAAAAAAAAAAAAAAAAAAAAATCAGTGGATCCACAAAACTCGCTGTGCAGGAATCAGTAAAATGCATGAAACTCGTCGACGCCGCAATAACTAAAGTGTGTATGAGCGCTTCGCGCCCATTAAAACTAAAAAAACATCAGTGGATCCACGAAACTCGCTGTGCAGGAATCACTAAAATGTACGAAACTCGTCAACGCCGCAGTCACGAACGTGTGTATGAGCGCTTCGCGCCCATTAAAACTAAAAAAACATCAGTGCATCCACGAAACTCGCTGTGCAGGAATCACTAAAATGCACGAAACTCGTCAACGCCGCAGTCACAGACGTGTGTATGAGCGCTTCGCGCCCATTAAAACTAAAAAACATCAGTGGATCCACGAAACTCGCTGTGCGGGAATCACTAAAATGCACGAAACTCGTCGGCGCCGCAGTCACAGACGTGTGTATAAGAGCTTCTCGCCCATTAAATCTAAAAAAAACATCAGTGGATCCACGAAACTCGCTGTGCGGGAATCACTAAAATGCACGAAACTCGTCAACGCCGCAGTCACAGACGTGTGTAGAGCGCTTCGCGCCCATTAAAACTAAAAAAACATCAGTGGATCCACGAAACTCGCTGTGTAGGAATCACTAAAATGCACGAAACTCGTCAACTCCGCAGTCACAGACGTGTGTATGAGCGCTTCGCGCCCATTAAAACTAAAAAAAACATCAGTGGATCCACGAAACTCGCTGTGTAGGAATCACTAAAATGCACGAAACTCGTCAACTCCGCAGTCACAGACGTGTGCATGAGCGCTTCGCGCCCATTAAAACTAAAAAAACATCAGTGGATCCACGAAACTCGCTGTGTAGGAATCACTAAAATGCACGAAACTCGTCAACTCCGCAGTCACAGATGTGTGTATGAGCGCTTCGCGCCCATTAAAACTAAAAAAACATCAGTGGATCCACGAAACTCGCTGTGTAGGAATCACTAAAGTGCACGAAACTCGTCAACACCGCAGTCACATACGTGTGTATGAGCGCTTCGCGCCCATTAAAACTAAAAAAACATCAGTGGATCCACGAAACTCGCTGTGTAGGATTCACTAAAATGCACGAAACTCGTCAACTCCGCAGTCACAGACGTGTGTATGAGCGCTTCGCGCCCATTAAAACTAGAATAAACATCAGTGGATCCACGAAACTCGCTGTGCAGGAATCACTAAAATGCACGAAACTCGTCAACTCCGCAGTCACAGACGTGTGTATGAGCGCTTCGCGCCCATTAAAACTAGAATAAACATCAGTGGATCCACGAAACTCGCTGTGCAGGAATCGCTAAAATGCACGAAACTCGTCAACGCCGCAGTCACAGACGTGTGTATGAGCGCTTCGCGCCCATTAAAACTAAAAAACATCAGTGGATCCACGAAACTCGCTGTGCGGGAATCACTAAAATGCACGAAACTCGTCGGCGCCGCAGTCACAGACGTGTGTATAAGAGCTTCGCGCCCATTAAAACTAAAAAAAACATCAGTGGATCCACGAAACTCGCTGTGCAGGAATCACTAAAATGCACGAAACTCGTCAACGCCGCAGTCACAGACGTGTGTATGAGCGCTTCGCGCCCATTAAAACTAAATAAACATCAGTGGATCCACGAAACTCGCTGTGTAGGAATCACTAAAATGCACGAAACTCGTCAACTCCGCAGTCACAGACGTGTGTATGAGCGCTTCGCGCCCATTAAAACTAAAAAAAACATCAGTGGATCCACGAAACTCGCTGTGTAGGAATCACTAAAATGCACGAAACTCGTCAACTCCGCAGTCACAGACGTGTGCATGAGCGCTTCGCGCCCATTAAAACTAAAAAAACATCAGTGGATCCACGAAACTCGCTGTGTAGGAATCACTAAAATGCACGAAACTCGTCAACTCCGCAGTCACAGATGTGTGTATGAGCGCTTCGCGCCCATTAAAACTAAAAAAACATCAGTGGATCCACGAAACTCGCTGTGTAGGAATCACTAAAGTGCACGAAACTCGTCAACACCGCAGTCACAGACGTGTGTATGAGCGCTTCGCGCCCATTAAAACTAAAAAAACATCAGTGGATCCACGAAACTCGCTGTGTAGGATTCACTAAAATGCACGAAACTCGTCAACTCCGCAGTCACAGACGTGTGTATGAGCGCTTCGCGCCCATTAAAACTAGAATAAACATCAGTGGATCCACGAAACTCGCTGTGCAGGAATCACTAAAATGCACGAAACTCGTCAACTCCGCAGTCACAGACGTGTGTATGAGCGCTTCGCGCCCATTAAAACTAGAATAAACATCAGTGGATCCACGAAACTCGCTGTGCAGGAATCGCTAAAATGCACGAAACTCGTCAACGCCGCAGTCACAGACGTGTGTATGAGCGCTTCGCGCCCATTAAAACTAAAAAACATCAGTGGATCCACGAAACTCGCTGTGTAGGAATCACTAAAATGCACGAAACTCGTCGGCGCCGCAGTCACAGACGTGTGTATAAGAGCTTCTCGCCCATTAAATCTAAAAAAAACATCAGTGGATCCACGAAACTCGCTGTGCGGGAATCACTAAAATGCACGAAACTCGTCAACGCCGCAATTAGTAACGCATGCATGAATGCTGCGCATCCATTAAAAGAAAACAAAAAAATCGCTGGTTTCACGAAACTCGCTAAGTTAGAATTCCTAAAATGCACAAAACTTGTCAAAACTGCGTTAACTAACGACACTATATAACCGAAAAATTATTCTCTGGATGCTCAAAAGTCGCATTGAAGAAATTTCTAAAATGAGCAAATTTGCGGTTATTAATGCAGATATCCAACTATTAAAATCTTTGTAAATTTGTACGAAAATACGGGATAAAATTTTGAAATATATTTTTTTTTATGTATTTATGGTACATATATATTGCGCGAATTTTTAAATAAAAAAGAAAGTTTTTCTGAAATAGGAATTCACTTTCAGTAAAATTAACACATCATCTCAATTTTTTAAATGAAATTGATAAATCATAACTTAAATCATTGAATATTTATTTCGAGAAATTTATTTCGTACCGCATACTTGTCTCCAAATGTATTATTAACCATTTGAAAAATGGTTGTTGTTTTCGGGAGAATGGACCCGATGATGTTACCACTTTTGAATGATGTTACCACTTTTGAATGATGTGGTCACTTTTGAATTTAAATTAATTTCTTTACTTTTAGAAGAGTTTTTTTTGAATTTAAATTAAATTCTTTACTTTTAGAAGAATTTTTATTTGAATAGTAAATTAAAATGGTTAAAATCATTGTAATAAAGGAGAAAACTAACAAATTTAAAAATGGGTAGACGGAAATTAACAGATACGGAAAAAGCCGAAGCCAAAGAAATGAATGAACGTGAATATCGCATTCAATGATATTAAACACAGTCAACATGTATAAGTTGCTTATTAGTTTGGCGATTCGTATCATTTGGCGAAATTGGTCGACGGGATAACTGAGTAATACTGTATTTGGTTTGGCGCAAAAACGTCTTTCAATGCAGAAAATGATAAAATCAAAAGATTATTGAGCCGCTGAAAACCAATTACGTGTTGAAAGGCGATCACGAAAAAGGAAGCAATTTAATGCCGAACCGATTAATTGTAAAACATCATGTCGCCAGGGCGACCAATCCACTAGCCATGGCGTTTTACTATCGGTCGGTTCTAACCAGGAAAATTTGAGTGCCAATAGTGATTCTAACAAGCCGGAAAATGTTATAGCTATTACTCTTGATTTTCCACCACCTAAAAAGAAAACTAAAAAGCAATCGGCTTGGGAAAAACTGGGAAAAAACTTTTTTGATTCGATGTCTGATGGACCCATTCACAGATGCATGTGCTGCGATCGATTTTGGTTTAAAACCTCCATCACCAAAATTCTGCTCTGTAAAATCAAACAATATATGCCAAAGTCTTACAAGTATAACAGTATATGCCAAAGCTGTATTTTAATAATGATTACTTTTGCACCAACAATGTTAAATAGTTTGAAATGTTTCTTTCGTCGCCAACTTTTATGCTTGGCGACAATAGAGTGATATAACTTAAACGAACCGTACCTTCAAATTGCAGCATGTATAAAGTCATTTATAGCAGTGGCACGGATAATACACAATAAAACAACTGGTATTTAGCTTAAAATGATAGATGAATGTATCGAGTGAAACATTTTTCAAATGGTTGGGGTAATTTCTTAAATTACAATTTTTTTTTTTATTTATTAAAATAAGAAATATCTTTAAAATAAAACGAAAAAAAGGCCGGGAAAATATAGTCTTACATGTATAATGCAATCTCCTTTTTTAATTCAAACAATAATAGACTGATGTAACAATGAGATTTCATAAAAGCCAATCAAACAAAAGATAAGAAACCGTGCAATCCGGTTAAACCGATCAAAATTCCTGAACTAACAACTGTAGGCGTGGAAAGAATTCAGAAAACGATCCGGTAACAAGAAAAAGCCATCAGAAGTGTCCAATCAGAAACGGCTTAGAAATCAGTACATTACGTAAACCGAAGCACTCCTTAGGGTTGCCATATTGAAGATCCGAGTGGAGAAAATGAAAATGCACGGTTGCCATGTCGAAACATTTATCGCTAAAAAAATAAAGTCGCCTTGGCGAAGGAGAGTAAAGTACATTTTACCCGATTTTTTTTTTGAGAAGAAATTTAATACAAGACCCCTCTATAATTAATTAAGTGTATGCGTCGGCCATATTGCTTCATTGAAACTTTTTCATGGAATTGTTTCAGTTTTTTTTTTTTTTTTTGACAAAAGACATTACTGAAATTGTTTTCTCAGTGTAGACAGCAAGTGACGCGATGTGTTTTTATGTTTTCTTTCTTTCTCCCCTTTTTTTCTTTTAAAAACAAAGCTCCTTACCTTCCTTTCTTATTTTATTGTTTCATTTTATGTTGACTCAGAATGAAAGCAGCTCGTTGAAGAAACACACAGTAAACGCAATTAGTACGGTACCTCTCAGAGTCAAATAAATAGCTTCTAATTCATCAACGAAGACCCTTCTTTAAATTGGGTGAAAAATGGCGGGTCTTTAGTTTTGTTGATCTGAGCTCAACATTCCAATGCTCAAACTTGTGAACTGGGTGATGGTATTCGAAGAATTTCGTAGTGACGCATTCAACCAATGTTTTCATGTGTGCATAACTGATAAATATTTCACACAGTATGAAATATTTTTGTAGGTGCTATAAGCCAGGATGACAATTGGGAAGGGAGGTGGGCTATGGCTGTCATCAAAATTGAAAGATTTTTCCATTAGGTGTCCACATAAGGGATGGGACAAACTGCACTTGATTAATGACTTCATTCTAGATACTTGTAAGATCAATACACAGTAGGTTTCCTTTTTGTTTACTATTTCGGAAGTTGTAATACAAGTTTTGCTTGTTCTGCTTTTGTGTGTCTCTGTAAATGAGCTATGTAAGACAAACATTCTTGATTAATGAGTTCATCCAAGATACTGTTAAAATCATTACACTATCTTAGTATGGTTTGAGCCTGTTCAGTATTTCGGAATTTATGATGACAAATTTTGTATGTTTTAAGCTTTTGTGTGCCTCTGTAACAGAGCTATATAATATGTATATTCGGTATTAATGAACTCATCCTAGATACTGTTAAAATTATTGTACTATCATAATATGCTTTAAATTGATTCAGTATTTTGGACGTTGTAACGACAAATTTTGCACGTTTTGCTTGTTTCTTGTGCCTTGTAAACGAGCTATGAAAAATATTGATTCTTGATTAATGAACTCACCCAAGCTGAAGGTAAAATCAATGCTCTATTTTAATTTAGTCTGAATTGTTCAGTATTTCAGAAACTGTGATGACAAGTTTTGCATGTTTAGCTTTTGTGTATTCCTGTAATAAGCTATGTAATATATACATTCTTCATTATTGAACTAATCTAAGATACAGATAAAATCAATACACAATCTTAATGTGTTTTGGATTGATTCCGTATTTCAAAAGTTGTGATGATAAGTTATATAGGTTTTGATTTTGTATGTCTTTGAAAGTGAGCTATATAAAGTATTCATTTTTGATTAATGAACTCAAACAAGATACTGTTAAATTCAGTACTGTATCTTAGTATGGATTCACATGGTTTAATATTTAAGACGTTATAGTGATGACTATGGTTTTTACTCAGCTTGTGTGTTCTACAGATTTTTATAAATAGAAACATAGCAGATAGGATACTAAAATTTATTTCATCTGGAATAAGCAGTGCTTTTCAGACATTTACCACATCCATACTGACGATAATGTATCCTTATTCTTCTGTGTAGCCTTATATATGAATTAATTTGTAATATAGCCACGCATAATAATATTTAATTCAGCTGAAAAAACACGAAATATAATTGAAAGCGTACTTTTAACATATTCTGCAATGCAATGCAATGAAAAAAAGAAAAAAAAACATATATATTAGAATTTGACAATTCTGAAAAATATGTTGGCTTTTGTGAAAAGAGAAAGATATTAGACTAATGTAAGTGATAACTGAAACAATACAAAAGGGGAAAAATCTGTACTTAATTAATAGCATATAGGGGGGGATGTCGTTTTTTGCCAATGCAAAAATGTACATACCCAGAATTTAAAAAATAAGTTGATGTTTGAATATTTAATAAGTGATATATTACAATACTAACAATGTGTAGAACCAAAAGAATGAAAAATGTTCAAGCCAGGGATAGAACCCGGAATCATTGGAATAGCATTCCAAGTGCTCTACCATTAAAGCTACGAGGACAACGTCCAACTTCGAATCATTTTTCACTCACATATGTTGGTAAGACTGCAACTGCAGCACAATATGGAATGATCTACATAGGCACATAAACCCACGGCGTAATATAAGACCCAAACAAACCCAGCATAAGTGAACACATGTATAATATTTATTAATTTTTCAGTTAATTTTCAGCAGTGAAATTACGCTTGGAATTATTGAACATTTAATAAGAGATTTATAATATTGCTAACTAAGCGTAGAACTAACAGAGGTTCCAAGATTCCAAGAGTTCCGGGATCGATTCCAGCTTTGACATTTTTCCTTCTGTTGGTTCTACGCTTAGTTAACATTGTGATGAATCACTTATTAAATAATCAAAAATTTCATGCATAATTTAACTGTTGAAAATTAATTGAAAAGTTAATTAAAATTATGTACATTAATGTCTATTAGTACATAAAATTCGGATTTTCTTCGACTATTGATGGTAATACCAAAAATTTGGTTTTGATTGAAATGCATTATGCGTTTTTAAAAATCATTATTTAAACTCCATGTTATTAATAAACGGTTTCGTTATAATATTTTGAATGTGTTTGAAAGTGTTACATAGTTTATGATTGAAGCGTGATTTTTCGTTCTTGTTTATGTTTACAATGTATTATAAGTATTTTGTCTATGTTTACTTCTCCAGACAGTCTATATCATCAGCATGCTGCCTCTAAGTGTGTTTCTCTATGACAAAGAATGATTCCTGGCAAGCTAGATGTTGCGCGTTGACATCGATCCCTTTTCTAAAACTGAATCGACATCACACAAACTGAATTCACTGTAAAACAACACGTACTGCACCAGTTCATCTGTCTTGTCTTCCGATGCTAAAACATTGTTTAAACTGTTTACAGATCCGCTCTAGTAATTCTATGACCCTTTACGTAATGTGCGCTAATAGTTTAAGGTTTCAATCGAGCAGTTTTGGCAACTAAATGTTTATTTTATTTTATTTTTATTTTTTTGAGGTTTAGTTTTTGCTATAACAATATATTGAAATATTGAAAAAAAAAAAGAAAACGTACTGTACAGTGAGATTTTACTATGCCTATTTCAGATATAATAAGTTACAAGTTATGAAGTCACAGTAAGACTGGGCGATGTTGCAAATTCTGCACTGTGACAAGCATTATATGGCTAAAGAAGACCGGCCACTTGCGATTTTAGACATTTTGTTAAATATTTTGAAAAAATATTCTTTTCAGAAAATATGACAAACGGCATTGTGTAAAACACCCCACAATCAGAATTAACAAAATAATAAAAACTGTCTGAAAAATGAGTAGATTTACTAAATAATTTTTCACTGTGCATGCGTTAATACTACCGAAATTTCATTTGCATATTTTGGTAACCAACATTCTGTTATGAACAGAGCAATTTTCTCAAAAACATATTCTAAAAAAAATGAGGAGCTGTATATGCCAAATATAGTAATAGGTACATTCTTGTTTATTCTATATTGACACTAATCAATGGATGTATAAATACAGTCCCTGATCTTTTTGCTTCATTTTGGAAACAGCAGATTTTGAGCTTATTCTATCGACGATAATTTTCAGATTATTCAAGCTATGTTTTTGAGACTATCACAAAAGTTGCCTTATGCAGTTAGAAAATACATTATGCAAATTATATTTTAATTGCATTAATACATGCGCAGTCAAACATTATTTAGAAAACCTGCTCATTTTTCATACAAGTTTCATTATTATTTTTCTTCTAATTACAGGGTATTGTGTACAACATTGTTTATCATATTTCCTGAAAAGGTCATTTTTTCTATATTAAAAACTCTGCAAATTATAAGAGAAACATTTGTCAAAATTTAGGACTGTTTTTTAAAAAAAATGTTAATTTCTCTACGAGTATACTTGCTATCCAGATAAAAATAAACACAGTGTATATTACAAAAAGCCGCTTAATCATAATCTACAGTTTGAACGCTTTTGCTACATCAGTTTTGACCGGGTTAGCTTTTCGTTAAAACATATTCACGGAAATATATGACCTGTACTACTATTTGTTTACACATATAGTGTTTCAGTATAATTCCTCATGCATTTTTAAGATATTTAACAAAACGCCTAAAATTGCAAGTGATCGGTCACCTTTATACATATAGGGTACATGTTACGGCCAAAACCCGAAATTGGCCAATTCGCGAACTGGCCAGATGTGATATAGCCAGTTCACGAAATAAATATAGGCACTCAGTTTAATCCTTTCTAATATACTTGAAAGTGTCTATGAATTCAAATAGTCTAGCCATCTGCCTGCCCGTCCTCTAACTCGAGTAAAGGCTCGGGTTAACTTATACTTTGTTATATTATTTGGCTTATAAATTAATTTTGCTATTGAAGGGAAATTGTGTACTATTTATGGTTAATTTACTGGGGTACACAAAAATATTTCGTTTCAATATAATCAATGGGAATCGTTTTTACTGTGCATTTTAATGTTGCTATATTATCGTAGTTACAATAAAATTGATACCTATACATCTTTAACTTGGACGACAAACGGTTATCTATTACAGTAATAAGAAACAAATTCTAAGTGAAGTTTCATGACGGCTCCGCATCTAAAGTGTAGCCTTAAATCCCCAGTTCGGATGTTGGCCAAGGCTTCCTAGCCAGTTCGCGATTTGGTCAGCCAAAACCCAAAATACGCTATTCATTTCATGTATTTTGGGTATTTGCCAGGAAGCTTGCCAGTTCGGGTATTGACCAATTTTAGATTTCCCTCCAAATTTAATCTCTTGCTTTTGAAATAGGTCTTACAATTGGAATTTTACGGTAGTTAGCAGTTTAGAAATGTTACTAACTTTAAATATTATTGATATCTATCTCTAGTCAAAACATCACATACATAACTGTTTTAAAAATAGAAGTAAGTAGCCATTGCAAGATTGGAACAAATGAAATAGAAAAATTTGCAAAGTTGTTTAACGTAATAATTTTGTATTAACATTGTTGTAAACCGTTTAGTAAAATAATGCATGAAATTCATAGCATTTTAAAGAGCATTAAATTTACTTAAATTAGAATTGGGCGTAACCGGGTTTGTTGCTCCTTATGCTCTTGCTGACAGATGTGTTTGTGTAAATTTCAATACAAAATCGACTTTGTATAATCAGCTATTCTAATTCACAAATACCCCACATGGCTGTTACAGTTAAATAAATAAATCATTAACATTTCTCAATTTTAAAAGAAAAAAAATCAAAATATTTATTAGTATTTATAGTTCATGTTAAAACAATAAAAGTCAAATAAATGTACAAATAAATACAGTTGTTTCGCTTATCAAGTTGAAACTGAGATTTCACTTTTGAGATTTATAAACAGTATTTTAGTTACTAAGTACGAATAAAATGTCAAAGAGCTTCAAAAATGTTTTATCATATGTAAACAGGTGATGGCATTTTTGGTATAAAACGTATAATAACTATTGAAAAATTGTGATAATCACATCTGCCCCATATTCAAATGTATCCACTTTTCCCTTATATGTAAAAATTACAGGTGAGATTTTGCTTTTAAATGATTAAATTAACGAAAGATTCAGTTTGGAAATGGAAAAATTTTGTGAAATGTCTTTTAATTCAAACAATTTTTTGAAGGGTTGTGTTTTGAGATGAAAAAATTGTGAAGGATCCCTTAACCACTTAACTAATCAATATTTAAAAAAAAAAAAAAAAAAAAAAAAAAAAAAAAAAACTATTTTTTTAATGTTTTTTTAAATTTTTTAAAATTATTTATGATTGGTTTTTTAGAACAGAAATTGTTGCCGAATTGAATCAGAATAATGTTTTGATTGAATAATGCAAAATTTACAATAAAATTTACTGGTGAGAATAATAAATCATGATTGGAATATGGATGCCCATACGTGGTACGGAAAAATCATTATTGGCAAAATCACGTTGCTTGTATGACGTATGGGAAAATCAGGGAAGTGGTTAAAGGACCCATTTTCTTCCAAAACGGATCCCTGGTAAGTGTATTTTTTATTTTCCTAAAAATTTTTAAAGCATTGTTATCATTTTCCGCTTATGATAAAAAGTTAATTAAATCCAATTGATTTTTTAAATCATCAAATTTTAAAAATTCAAATTTTATATAAACATTTGAATAAATTTTTTTAATTTTACATAAGAAAGTGTTATAATAAAAATAAAATACATTGACATGTTTCGGAACCGTCAAATAAGTTCCATAGTCATAATATAAATAAAACAAAATTTCAAAATATTTCTCGGTCAGTACAAATGACACGCGACAATGAGATATAAATAACAAAAAACACGCGCTGTACTGCAAAAAATTAAATTAAAATATAGACCATGATCTAAAATATAAATAAAAATAAAAATAAAAATATTTTTCCGAAACATGTCAATGTATTTTATTTTTATTATAACACTTTCTTATGTAAAATTAAAAAAATTAATTAAAATGTTTATTAAAATTTTCCGCTTAATTATACATGACGCTTTTCAAACAGACACAATCTATCGAGGTAATTTGTCTGTGCTCACTTCTGCTCGTGCTGACTACCTCATCAGGCATGCCGTCTCTAGATCTGTCTCTCGCTGACAAACGACACGTTCTATTCCTGGCAAGCTCACTGTCGTACGTTGACACCGATCCCCCTTTTCTTAAACTCCGTAGACACAGATAAGCAAGTTTAATTCACCCCAAAACAATACGCGCTGCAGCAGTTCGTTTGCCTCGTTTCCGATGAGAAAACATTGCACAAATTGTTAAGGCCCCGCTGCACAGAGCTTCTGAACTTTCGTAGCCAATGTTAATCCAATGTAAAACGCCTATTGTTCTCTCTCATTTGGATTTAAAGATTTTTCTATTTTTTTTCTGCACAAAATAATTTAAGCCTTTACTGAGTTAAGTCTGTTTGTACTTTTTTGCTGTGATTTGTCATTTAGTAGCAAATGGAGATGAAATTCTGGCTCATTAAAAACTGAGGTACTTTTCCATAAAAGGCTTTACAGAGACTGTAAAACAAACATCTTTAGAATTTTAAAAAAGCATTTCGCTTCAAAATAGTTCAACTTACTTAAATAAAACTGTCTTTTAATTTTCAATAAATTGGAATAAGCGTGATTTGCATTAAAATACAAAAAAATGTTGTGAAAAAGCAGCGTTTTGCATAAAAAGTCCGCCTCCGCTAGTTTAGGGGGAAGTCAGAGGGGGAAACGGTAGGGGTGATATGGAACTTCGATTTTGGAGAAACTTCATGGTGACCCTGCGTCCAGCTCGCTATAATTTACCGTATCCTCCCAAAGGTCAATAGCGGAGGAGATCTAGAGATATGGGGAAATATGCGTTTTCTCCTGTTACTTAAAACCACATTTTTTGGCGAAGGATGAACAATTTTCGCCAACTTTCGCAACAAAACCGTAGAACAGAGTTTTAAATACTAATCCGATATAAAATTTTAAACGAAGCTGATAACCTATGAATAATTTTCAATGGATACGATTTTACAAAATTTTCTCAAGTCCAAAAGGGCAACTATCATTACAATACAAGTTTAAATTCATTTTGTTCGGAAACATATGAAAATAAGCGGATGTTATTCAAAAATATTTTTAACCCTTTATCTACGCATTATGAATTCAAGAAAATGTTACATTCAAAAGCATTTTATGCAAATTGTTTAAACTAAATTAAGATATTTATATAATCATTTAATAAATATTTGAAGGATTTTAGGATTTAGAAGGATTAATTAAATTAGAATTTACAGGGATTTTGTGCATTTTTTATAACCCCACTCAAATCTTTATTTTTAATTATTTTCTTAGTATTTTGTAAAATTATAAAATTTACAAATATTATGTTCTTATAATATAAATATCGAAATATTTCCGCATTGAAAAATCCCCATCCACTCCCTCAGCGCCAAGAAAGCTGAAAAGATGCAAAGACAAAATAAATCATTATTTAAAAATAATTTTGTTTCGCGTAACCAATAATGCTTTTGGAACAAGACAAAGTAATGTATATATAACTCATTCTAAATAGTATTACAACTAACTTACGTATTAAAAGAATTTTATAATAACTTATTTTAATGGTACTTATAAGTACCATCGGTAGATAAAGGGTTAATTGACAGAAGTTTTCCATTTTTTGGCAAACATAAATGATCTTTCAGAAAATACATTCAAAGTTGGGATTTTGAACCAAATTTCTGGACGCAAGGAAAGAAAACTACCCAGAGAGAGAAGAAAAATTTGTTGCTACACGATCAAAATTGTTTATAAGTCAATAATATATATAAGTCGATTTATTTAATAAAAAATGGAAGACTCGTTTCGATCAGATATCGCTTCCATAGTCAGCTTTCACAATTTTCTTCCTTTACATTCAAAACTGAGTTAATAAATGTGTCGGAAATTTTGCGTTTATTTAACAGTATACTTGAAAACCGATTTAAGTATAAATGTGCCTCAAGAGAATAAGTTAATTTGACATCAATACAAAAAAAAAAAAAAAAAAAAAAAAAAAAAAAAAAAAAAAAAAAAATCAATGTGGATATAATAGATATTGGCACCGGTCGATTACATTGTGTTTTAGTCCACTCTAGTAATTGCAAGACTTTTTTAAATATTGAGTTTTCGTAAGGTTTTACCATATTGACTACTACGGTGACTGACATTGAACTTTCCGTTTAGGTTGCATCAGTCATCATTGACTGACAGTGTAAAATATGATCTAAAACTAAAAAATAATATATGTTGTTTTAAATAATTACTAAGAAAGTACAAGCTTGTAATAATTAAAAGTTAAGTACATTTTAAATAAATATTCAATAATTATTTAAGACAAAATATTTTTTAAAAGTTTTCTAGCATATTTTATACTGCCAGTCACCGGTGGCTGACATGACACTCAATGTGTTAATGATGTAATTCTTGTAATTATATACATAGATGTCCATAAAAGAATGTCCCAGTTTCAATGATATATTATACAGGGCCGAAACAAGCCTTTTTTGCACTCGGGGCAAACGTGAATTTTGGCGTCCCCCCTCCACCCTTCTCTGCAAAACATATTAACAAGAAACATTTTACTAATTTTCTAATGGTTGATTTATTCTACAATTTAAAACATGTAATGATAAAGTAATTAATAGTGAACTATGTAATCTGCTTTGTCTAATACTGATTCATTAGAATCTGGAAAACAAAATCGAAAAGAATCTGGAAAAATTCCGCTTTATATAGGATCCTTGTGCCATATTATCTTTAGATTCTTGTATGCTTTAGCATACCCCAGACATTATGATTTTAACAGCACACTGCTAAACACAGATGTAAGAAAAATCGACAACTAAAATCTTCATTTGGCGCCCCGGGGCACTGTCCCCCTTTGCCCTCTCCTTAGTTGCACTCCTTATATTATAACATTTAAATTTAGACTATTTACAACAAAACATGCATCAAATTGAAAGTAAACTAACTTAGTTTCTCTTTAAGGGAGACCCGTACCCCATTTTTGGCCAAAAATCATCAAAAATTAAAAAAAAAAAATTTTTTTCTCAGAAAACGATAAAATATATATTTGCGAATATCCATGAAAAATTTTAGAACTCGGGGACACTTAGAACAGGTAGGAAATGAGCTTTTTAAATTGTACTCACTATAGAATTTAAAGGACTAGCGGCCATTTAAAACGTGTTTTCCTGAAAATGACTTTTTTCATATTTTGCCTAAGTTCAAAGTACTAAGGCTCAGTGGTAAAATGATTTAGAAACAGTGTTTATGTTTTTAGAATCTTAAAAAAATTTGCAACAAAAGTAAGGAGAGAGATTTTTTTTTTAACTATTTCTGAAAATTTTACATAAATTGGTAAACATGAAAATTATAACGAATTTAAGGAAATTTACCATGCGTATTTTTATTTATTTATTTTTTAGCCGATTAAAATAGAAAATTAAAAATATCTCTCCTTAGTTCTTTTCTATATACTATAACACTATTTAAGAAATTTTAGTAATACCAAAATATTGAAAATTGAATGAGGAGTAGTAATTTTAAAAAGTGTATTTTGTGACAAAAAAAATCCTGAAAATCCCCATAAAAAATATACTTTTTAATAAAAAGTGAATTTTTTTTTTGCTAATTATTCCTTACAAGAAGATTCTTAAATAATACACCAAAATTCATTACTTTAAAATCAATAATAAAAATTTTGGGTTTTTTCTTACGGGTCTCCCTTAAAATGTTCAATATGTGTAGGGGAGAATAGGGAGGGACGGGACAATTTTTACAATAAAATATTTTTCACTAATTATGTTTCGGCTTATACCGAATGGAAATTTTTAGAATAACATATCGAAATATTTTTACATATTTTTAAATTGTAAATTTGATGATAATAGTTAAAATTATTAGATTAATAAACCAATTGAATTAATGAGAAAAATGTCATACCCCTCCCTCTTGTAAGGGAAGAATGGGACATTCTTTTAAAACGAAAATTCTTATTTAGTATTCAAAAAGTACGGTGAAAAAGTAGCAAAGATAGTTCGACATTTACAATCCGAAGGTTTATTGTAAATCACAAAATTTATTTTATGTTATAGTATACTTTATAAAATTCAAATCAAATGAAAAATATTCTTGTGTCTGTCTAGTGCCGCCAATTAATTTTCGTGGATGTAGATTTGTAATTATGTCTTGTTAATCAATGATGGAACAATCAGTCTTGTGAGGAAATTAACATTGTTTTTTTTATCCCTTTTTACACTTACAAACAGTGTATTGCTATGTAAAAATAGCAGTTTGAGTTCAATAATTACTTCAAAACAGGAATATTTTATTTAAAAAAATAAGAAAATAGTTGTTATAGAAATAAATATCAATATTTAATACTCATGGTTAAAACTGATGAATAATTCATAAGTAAGAAAAGAAAAAATTGCAGTGCTTTAATTTTTTAACTTTTAAATTTTTTTTTAACTTGCAAAATAGCAAATTTTATTTGTTACACTATTCCATTCCAAAACAAGACAGTCTTATAAACACAGAATACCGAAAAATTACATGTAATCTGTAGATTCTGCCAATATTATTTTCTTATTGAATGATTAAAAAAAAAACATATTCTTCAAATATACTTTTCCATTATACGGTTAATTTTAGTAAACGATAATAAAACCTGTGTATTTTTTGCAGTAAATAAAAATCATTGAGTCAGTAAAAATGAATAAAGTTATGAATGATTAAGTACGTGAAATATTAGTTTTGCGTCAAAATGTTTCATTTTAAAAAAATATTTAAATAAGGAAAGGAATCTACATATCTGCATTTTGCAAAGACGAAATATTTTAAGTATTGAAAATAACTGCAGAATTTATACTTCAAACCATAAAAGAACATGAAACTTTCTTACATTAAAAATGTATGTTATCGAGAGGAAAAAATACATTTTAATAGAATACTTTATTAAGATTGGTTGGAAATGGGACATATTTTGGTGTTCATTCCTTTTAATCATATAATAGTTTCACGATTTCATTTATGAAATTTTTAAAGTACTTTTTTTATGAAAATTGTAGTATATTTTTACTGAATTAAAATTTGTGAAAATTCAATGGTTTACATTCAATTATAAAAATATTTTTCAGTGTTTAAAATTCAAATACATAATTAATTCTTATTATGTGAGATCATTTGCGTACACGAGACTTACGCATTTTAAAAGAATTATATTATATATATATTTTTTGTAAAGTATCAACAAAGGAATAATAAACATATAAAATTAATTTCTAAATTTATTAGATAAAGTGTTCGAAGGTTGAAACTTTAACCAAATGAAACATATTTACAATTAAGACGCAATTACTATTAGTATTATTTTTAATGTCTTTGCCGTTTAAAATTAATTTATTGAATGCATTAGTTCGATTATAAAAAATACCGAATAAAATATTCCAAGGAAATTCTTAATTGTTTGACTGATTTTACATTTGTAAACTTAAAATGCGCTAAAACATAAAATAACGCTTTTGCTTAATAAAGAGGAAAAAATAATATAAAAAATATTGTTATATTCAAATACTTTCTTGTGAAATAATACTTTGTGAATCCAAACAAAGCATGGCTTTTGCTAGTTTTAAATAATTAAGCTCAAAGGGAAAAGGGAACTAAGGATTCTTCGTTAGGAGAAATGAACCCCCCCCCCCCCCCAAAAAAAAAAAAAAAAAAAAAAAAAAAAAAAAAAAAAAAAAAAACATCTTATTTGAAGCTTAGATTTCGTTCTGCCAGTGATCGTGGAAAATTATAGGAACGTTAATGACATTTTTTTTTCAAGGTCTTCGTTGTCTTTACACAACGTTTTATATATTTTTAAAGTTTTCTCTTTTGCCTCAGACCAAAACTACTCTTTCTAAAGGATAGAAACAACTCGATTTTTTCAGCGGTACAACATTTTTACAGAAGTCTTACTCAGCTAAATGTCATAGCCAGCTCATAAGTGTCTATTTTGAACACGTAGCCTGTGTTTACAATTGTTTGTTTTAGCATCGATGACACCGGAATTCGCACTGCTCACTTGTGTATGTTGGTGGTATCCGTAGGACACTTACCCCCTCCCTCCACCTTCTAAAAATATATCCAGTAAAATTTATTCGTTTCAAGTAATTTCAAATAATTGAGCTCAAAAGGAAAAAAGAACTAAAGATATTTCGTCAGGAGAACTCCCCCCCCCCCGAAAAAAAAAATCCCCGAATAACTTACAATGTTTAATTTAATTTTAATTTTTATTCACAAGTTTGACATTTTTACCATATGAGGCTCAGGAGGCAGAGATTTTCTGACAAATCTGTATTTAAAAAAAAAAAAGGTAAAAAGTTGTTGAAAGATTATTTTTGGGGTTTTAATTTGAAACATTTCTTTCTTATTTTTTATTTGTTTACATTCTCATTTTATAAAACTTTGCCTGGACTGTGGATCAGTAGCACATCCATCTGAAGCGTAGATTTCGATGCGCCATTGATTGTGGAAAAGTATAGGAACATTAATGACATTTTTTCCAAACCCTTCGTTGTCTTTGCAAATCTTTCTTTATTATTATTTTTTAATTTCTCTTTTCTCTCAGGCCAAAAATACACTCTGTAAAGGATAGAAGCAACTCAATAAGAGAGTTTTTTTAGCAGTAAAACATTTTTACATAAGACTTATTGAGCTAAATGTCATCGGCAGATCATAAGTGTCTATTTAAAACACGTAGCCTGTGTTTACGATTGGCTGTTTTGGCATCGATGTCACTTCGAAATAAGAAACTCGCCCTTATCACCTGTGTTTCTTGGTGGTATCCATAAGACATCCCCTCCCCCCCCCCCAAAAAAAAAAAAGCAAATAAAAGCAGTATTTTTTTTTTCAAGTAATTTTAAATATTAAGCTCAGAGGGATAAAGGAACCTAAGTATTACCAAGAAAACTCAGGCATCTTTCTTCCCCCTGACCACCGAATAATAAACAATTTTTAGTCCTACGTTTTTTACATTCACGTACTCACAATTTAACATTTTTACGAAATGCGCTCAGAACGCACAGCCCTATTGTCAAATCTTTATTTTGGTAAAAAGCCTTTGGAAGTCTATTTTAGAGTTTTTAATATTTTTCATTTGCTACATTTCTGGATTATTTTATAAAATGTTACATTGACGTTGGACTATTAGCACATTCAAAAGTATTGCCTTAGCCTGGATTTCATTCTGCCAGTGTTCTTGGAAAACTATATAAACGTTAATGACATTTATTTTTCAAACACTTTGTTGTCTTTACAAAACTTTTTATGTATTTTTAATTTTTTCTCTTTTGTCTCAAGCCAAAAATACGCTCTGTAAAGGGTAGAAACAACTCGATAAGAGATTTTTTCAGCGGTACAACATTTTTACAGAAGACTTACTCAGCTAAATGTCATTGCCAGTTCATAAGTGTCTATTTTGAACGCGTAGCCTGTGTTTACAATCGTCTGTTTTATCCTTGATGGGCCCTTAAAACAGGAAACCCGTGTACTGCTCACCACGTGTGCCCTGTTTGTTGGTGCCTTCAGATGCTTTTAGCTTCTTTGTGTATCTTCAGAAGTTTTGTTATTAATATTTTCCCGTGTTTTATAACAGTTTTTACACAAGACCACTGTTTCTTGAACTCTTCTCCTTTGAAGCAAGTCCATTTTCTCAGAATGCTGAATAACTTTACTTCTTACTGAAATACGTTTAGGTTCCACTGCACTGAAATATTCCGATTGCTTTTTCTATCTGTACATATATAAAATAGTTTGTCTTGATTGACTGATAATCAAAGCACAGCCCAAACTTCTGAAACTAGAGGCATGAAAATTGGGGAGAATATATGTAAACGTACACTAAGACGAGACTTTTGAAAATTCTCACCCGAAGGGGGTTAAATGAGAGGTCGAAAATTGTAGAACATCTTGCTATATTACAGCAGCCGTTATAGGTAGGAGCGTGAAATTCCAGACTATAAATTTTTTATAAAAAAAGAAAAAAGAAAAAAAATCCCACGAATTTCGGCAATTTTACAAGAAAGGATCAAATAACTACAAAAGTTGAAATCTAAATGATATTACACTATGAACACACTATGACATTACACTATGAAAATTTGCATTGCAACAATAAACTTAGTGTATAAAAATAAAAAAAAAATTGCTAATTTATAAAACATTTAGCTAACTGAGTATATATTAAATAATATACAAGAAACCCATAAGAACTGGAGTTTCAAAATGAATTTTCAATTCAAAGTGAAATAAAGATAAATCTCTCTCTCTCTCTCTCTTTATATATATATATATATATATATATATATATATATATATAATATACAGGGCGCTCATAAAAAAACTTTGCCGATATATGGAGCTCTAGCGGCCAGTCCGCTCAACCGATCGATGTGAAATTTCAGATATAGTTATTCAGAGGTATGAGCTCGAGATTCTGTGAACGGCAACAAAATGGCGCTGACGGTCACGGTTATAGTTACAGAACTCGAATTTTTCCAATGGCAACATCCATTCTTTTTCATCGCAAAATGCTCGCAAAATTTCGGCGCAAGCGAAAACCCTAAAGAGCTTTTGGAAAGGTATGATTATTGCAATAAATGGACGCGTTATGCTCGCAGAAAATCAGCTCTACAAACGACCAAAAAATCGACTAAGGCGCACGAAGAAAATTTTAATGTGACAGAAACAAAATACCAATCACAAAACGTCGTTTGCCAGATAGTCAGCGTAGAAAACGGATAAAAAATGGGGTGGGGATGTTAGTTCTTCAGTCGGAGCTCGCAGATGCCAACAAAATGACTTCGTTCGTGGTGAGTTGGTAAAACTATTATCAAAATTAGATGAATGTTGCGAAAACCTGGCGCGTTTACCGTCGAAACCATCACCAAACACGTGGCCTATGCATTTCACAAGCTCTTCGTGATTTAGTAATGAAATTCGAAGAAATTGATTGCACCTGTGATAGTCCGCGATCCGGACGACCAACTGTTCTTGAGGATACTGTTATGGAAGTGCATCACATAGTGACCAGAGGACGCATGCAAACTACAAAAGGTGCATTTCGTGTTTTTGATATACCGAAATCAATGGTCTTAAAGTTACTGCGTTCTGTAATCCGCATGTTTCCTAACCGGTACCAGCACGACCAGATGTTGGAAGTGAGACCATGAACAACATATAGACTTTGTTAATGAATTTCTTATCCAATATGATGGAGATAACGATCGGGCTCTTCGCATATTATGAACGGACGAGGCACATTTCATCTTATCTGGTAACGTCAATGGTCTCCGCTATCCCCCGACCCCACTCCTATGGATTTCAGGTTCTGGAGATATCTAAAATCTAGAGTGTACATGTGCAATCCGCAAACTTTGCCAGATTTGAAAGACTCTATCAAACGTGAGATTGCAAACATCCCTCATGCGATATAACATTCATCTGTACTGTCTACAGTCGCCACCATGCAATGTGTAATTGCCTGTGATGGCACCCATGTGGAAAATGTGTAATCAAAAAAAAAAAAAAATTCTCCGATCTGTATTGTAATCAGAGATTAGTGTACTGACTCTGTGTTATATGAAAATTTCCTCCTTGCGCCCCAATCGAGTTTTTTATGCGTGGGGGGAGGATTCACAGAACAGTTTTTGTGCGTGCATAACATGTTAGTTTCTTGCGATAAACGTACGGTTCCAACGCTCTTTGGGGTTTTCGCATGAGCTGAGCATTTTGCGATTAAAAAAAATGGGTGTTGCCACTTTAAAATTTCGAGTTTTTCTAACTATTAACCATAACCGTGAGCGCCATTTTGTTGCCGTTCACAGAATCTCGAGCTCATACCTCTGAATAGTTATATTTGAAATTTCATCTCGATCAATTGAGCGGACTGGCCGCTAGAGCTCCATACATCGGCAAAGTTTTTTTATGGCCACCCTGTATTTGTATATATATATAAACCTGTATTTTAAAAAGCTGTCATTACTAAACACAATATTTTAAAATATTGCCACTTTCTCAATTAATTTCTTATGTGTATGACATAGAAATTAGATTAAATAGATTAAATTAACGCAATCTTTCTCCTGCCTAAATATTTATTAATTTATTCTTCTTTAAAATCTCTTCAAAAATTAAATTATTAAATTGAAACCCATTTTCAGAATCCTACATCTAAAAAAAATACACTTTTGATTTAATTATTGCTAAACTCACTAGGAAAATCGTAGTTTTATTAAAAAAGTTTGCGTCAAATTTAGGTGTTTGCATAGTTTCACGTTTTGTGCAATTTCTGTACGTATACAAGTCCTTAAGCAATAGTTAGCATTAATTAGACGTTGTTACTAATTGATTGTTATAATTAACTGTTTTCTATTATACTTTATTGCAAAGTTAGTAAAGGGTGATTATTATGTTTTAGGACTGTGAAAGATCTTTCACCTTATGAAATAAGTTGTTAATTAGCTGTTTGCTAAGTTGAAGATGATGAATGAAAACTTCAATCTCGATAAAATAAACTGTTTTACCATGTTGAATTTTACATTAAAGTTATTTAACCAGGGTTGGCAAGTTTTTGACAGTGTGCGGTTTTATCCGGTTAAAACCGTGGTTTAAACCTCTTGTCAAAAACCTCGTCTTAAACCTCAAATACTACACTGATCTGTAAAATTTCATACTAAACATCTGTCTCATATATACAACATTAGATGTAATATTAAAAATTCACTTTTACTGTATTGTAATTATCATTTTCAGAAAAAGAAGTAAATAAAATCTGTCATAAAGAAAATTTAGCCTGCCTCCAAATTTGTCAACTAGCAATGCTTCTGCTATCAAGCCTTGCTAGCACAGAACCAATTGAGAAAGTATTTTGTAACTTTAGCTTCATACAATCTAAACTCAGAAACCATTTGGATGTAAATAAATGTGCTAAATTGGTTATGTGCTGTAGGATGCTGTGGGGTAAAATTGATCCAGATTATTAACTGTACAAAATCATTTTCTTCTGTTTGAACATTCTAAAAAACAATGTTTAATTGCAATTAAAGTAATTTAATTTTTTTGTAATTATTAAATTACAGTATAATTAATTTTAAATAAAAAATTACTTAAATCATTAAGACTTGTTCAATGTTTCTCTCTTGTTCTTAAAATGTTTAAAGCGCATTACACATTTTTGACAGTTTAAGCCAGTTTTTGACGGTTTAAACCAGTTTTTGACGGTTTAAACCAGTTTTTCACACTTGTCATGTCAAAAACCAGTTTCTGACGTCAGAAACCCAACCCTGTATTTAACACAAATAATTTAATTATATTATTAGTTTGTAAACAAACTAGTGATTTCCAAATGTCGAATTCTCTGGACAATTCGGTAATTAACAAAGAAGTTTATTATATACATGGATATACACTGGCGAAAAAAAAAATTATAATTTAAGTACGAAATAAAGCACTTAAATAATTTTCAAAGTCATTACAACCAGAGTATGAACGCGAAGTGAAAAACTTGTGAAAAATAATGTCATGTTTAAATTGATGTGCTTGAAATTATGTCCCAAATTATGAATTCGTTAAAATTTCATCTTATAAAGCATTTTTTCTGAATTTTTGAAATTGCATTAGAAGATTTGCACAATCTTTTAGTAAATTTTAAAAGGATATTGCCAAGTATAAATTAAATAATAAAATTTGAATCTATAAGGATTTTGTGGAATATTTATGGTTCCACTAAAATCTTTTATTTAAAATATTTTTTAGTATTTTAAAGAACTAGGAAATGTACAAATATAATAAAAATACAATAGAAATATAGACATATTTCCGAACTAATCCCCCCCCCCCCCCCACACTCAATCTTTTAACGCAAAGAAAGTTGAAAAAAGGCTAATGAAAAAAAAAAAATCATTCTTTTAAAAATGTTTTTGTTTTGTACAACTATTAATGCTTTTGGAATAAGATGAAGTGAAGTGTTTATAACTCATTCTAAATCGTATTACAACGAATCGATGTATTAAGTGACTTTTATGACAAGTTATGTTAATGTTACATAAAGAGTTAAAAAAAATTCTTCAAAATGAAGAAACTTATGATAATTTTGTTTTGAAATGAAAATTAATTAATTTCATATGTTTATTATATAATAATATTAATATAATTATATTCCTTCTATTTAAACGCATACCTTATTTTTTATGATTTTAGCATGTCTGGCGTTTTAACCATTTCTTTAATAACTTCTTTCATATTCTCTCGTTTCACTTTTAATTTATTCTCTTTCAAGAAAGTTGAGGAGAAGTGCAAGTTTGCTTATAAATCCTATGCACAAGAATATCCTCTGTTTCCTGTGTGCTCAAAATATCCTCCTTGGGGTAGGAGGAATATGACATCATAGTAAAGAAATACATTTTGTTGCCTGACACTCTTTATGTATTTAGATATTAATTTGGAAATGTGGATAGTAAAGCAAACTTTTATGCTAAGTAAACAAGTGGGTAAGTACAATCGAAGATCGCACAGAGAGCTTAGTTTAATATTGCTTTCAAACAATTTGTCTGTTAATTTATGAATCAAAATCGTTAAGTTATATTTATTAAATCTTTAAGTAAATCCTTAAGAGGCTAATTCAGTCAAGCGAAAAGATTCGTTCGTTAATGCTATTCCTATGTATGAAGTTTATAAAGATATTTCGGTTGCATTCCAATATTTTTAAACAATTTTTTTTATTGGATAGCTGAGATTGATCTATACAAAAATCGTAATTGATTTTTCATAGATTTTTAATGAGGATATTTTCCTTTTCAGAACTGGTTTCGAAAGTGAAATAATCGACATAAATAAAATTGCAGTCAAGTAAAAAAACGATATTTGTATAGATCAATTTCAGCTATTCAATGTAAAAAAAAAAAAAAAAAAAAAAAAAAAAAATTGCTTATAACTATTGAAATGCAACTGAGATATCTTTATAAATTTCTTCCATAAGATTAACACTAGCGAGCGAATCTTTTCGCGTGACTGAAATAGCCTCTTAACCTTTTTCAATAAGAACATAAATGACAGCATCATTAAATTTAATTTTCAAATAAGTACAATTCGAAGATTGTCCTTTAATCCTTTCCGGCACACTGTGCCCGGTCTGGGACACCTACTTTTTATTCCAAACTTGCAAATGGCACCAATAATATTTTAGTAAAATTTTGTTTTTGCAATAAAAGCATAAATCAAGGATTTCACAATATCTAAAAAATCCGTTTCTGAATTCCGGTGTTAGTCGATAATTTTTCATTTTACTAACAGATTTTGACCGTGCCGGAAAGAGTTAATTTAATAAAAAAAATATTTAGAACCTGTTTTTCAGGCAATTGTCACAGCAAATTTTTGGATATCTGAAAAGCCTATTTAAATGCATGATTTACTTTAAGCTAAAAAAAAACCTCTTAAAATGTGGTAAAAAATACGAAAGTTCTTTTAATTAAGTACACCGGACAATGAAATGTAATCCATTTAAATTTTTCAATATCTCCCCCTCTCTCCCTCTCTCTCAAAAAAAAAAAAAAAAAAAAAAAAAAAAAAAAAAAACAATAGATAAAATATTTTACATAAACTTTTGGCCTTTAAATAACAAAAATAGTTTAAAAAATTCTGTAAAATTGAATCTTTTATATAGTAAAATCTATTACGGTTAAGAAATTTCAAACTACAAAACTGAGTTAGAGGTAAGTACGGACCGGAATCACCCGGCCCTTTTATAATTTCATAGTTTATGGTCGCATTCGGTCCGTACAAAAAACAGTAAAAACAAAGCAGGCCAACCAAAAAAATTAAATCATATTTGGTCCGGCCCGACTCGATTTCTATAAAAACTCCGATTTTTGTAGAAATACAATTAAAATTCGTTTAATGAATACAACATATAAGGGAAATTTGTACAATGCATTTAATAATACTATGTATTCGCAAAACTGAAAATACACAATAGTTTCAATGATTATCCAAGAGTCTTAGTCTTTTCAATATTGAAATAAATATTCATAAAAAATACTATAGTTTAGAATAAAAGAAAAAAAAATAGGATTAAAACTATTATAACTTTTAGAGATGTATAATGAAAAAAAAAATAGATTTTTGAAACTCTCTCTGTATTTTATTAAGGCTGTTTTCAAAATACAAAAAAGCTACTTTCTGACACATTTCTGAATTTATTTTTGACCGGAAACTCATAAAATTGGCAGGTTTTCTTATTCAGAAATATGTTATTTGAATTTCATTTTTCCTTTAACAAAAGATTTTTCAGGAAATACCGTCAAAGTTGGCGTTTTGAATCAAATTTCCAGATGCGATAGCATGGGAACTGAAAACAGTTATTTTCTTCTTTTTAATGCATTACAAATAAAACATTTTTTTTTTTTACATTTTTGTGAATTTTAATAAAAACATGTTTTTTTAATATTTACAATTTAATACATCAATTTACTATTTAATATTTTGAAACTTTTTCACACTTAGTGCTATCTCGAGATTTTGTTTTATGCAAATGATCATTTTTAGCAAATATTTTTGGCACCAATACAAAAAAGAACTCATGTTTTTGTTAAAAGACATCGTTTCTAAAAGGCGTACCTTCCCGTAAAAAATAGTTTGTTGAAAGATTAAATATCCTGAAGCAATATATTACTCTAAAGAAAAAAATAAATAAATAACTGTATAAACGTCTAATTTTTTTTTTTTTTTTTTTTTTTTTTTTTTTTTTTTTTTTTACAAATTTTTACACGTGGGGTAAGATTAACTATCTCAGTTCATAAATGCAAGTTAAAATTCTCATGCAAAATTCACGTTGTATTAAATAATTTAAAATTCGTATAAAAAGTACAATTAAATGTACTGATATTTTTATTCAGGTGCATATATTTAATGGTTTTTAGTTGCGTTCGTAATTATGAAAATAAGTAGCACCTATAGTCGTCGTTCAGTTCGTCCGTCTGTCTGTTCGCCAGCATTAACAAAGCAAAAAATGCCCAACTAAATCATTTAAAATTTAAAATGTATAATTATTGCAGAATTTTGTCGAGTCATTTCAACTTTTATGAAAATCGGGTGTATAGTTTAATTACAAGGACAATCAAAAGTATTTCGTTACACTACGACTAATGGGAAAAAAATAATTTCAATTCTTACACTCTTTTGAACATAACAAAATTGATATGTATCTATGAAGTATATACTAAAATATACATTCTGTACAATCTGTTGTGCTAAGAATATTTCTTATTAATTTTCAAGGACACACAATTGCATTCCTTTACATAATGGTATAGGGAGAATCATTGTTTGGGGCGCTTTTTAACTATATTAAACTATTTCACATTTTATGAAATTGGTATACGATGTTGAGATTTGCTAGAAGTTACATCCTCTATAATAGAAAACAGATATTTACAGAGACACACAAAAGATTTCAGTTACTATATTGTTTGCTATTACATCAAAATCTGAATATTTTGAAAATTTCATTATAGTACAAATACACCTCATTTGCTACTTTTGACGAGCAATTTTCAACTTGTTTCAACTTTTTTAATGTATTTTAAAACATTTTAATTCTATTTTAAATAAATGTTGCGCCTGAAAGTAATTTCAGCACATTTATGTGTACCTTTTATATGAGTTTTAATTATCTCAACACATTTATAAAAGGTAATTTGTTTCATTTCGAAAACAAGTTTTCCATATTATGTAGTAATTTTCACAATTAAATTTTCTTTAATGTCTTTATTCATTATTTACATTTCAACGTTTGTTATAAAGGGTGTCCCTAAACTCATGGTACTTTCATTAGGGGGTGATAGAACACATCAAGATGAGTAATAGTAAATAGGAAACCAAGGGTCCCAAATGTATTCCAAAGGAGACAGGCGCCATCAAAGTTTAGGGTCCCAAATTGCAAATGATGATAAAAAAAAGAAAAAATGGGTTGATTTGTTTGCGGATTTCGCTAAAATCATTCTTTAAATAAGCATTTTCTTAAAAAAAAAGTTTTAAAGAAAAAGTTATAAAAATGCAGATAGAGGGCACTCTAGACTTTGGAGTACCAAATAAGGACTTTTTACCGTTTTTTTTTAATACTGTTAAATGTTTTCTAAAGCTTAGACCTTAACTTAAATTTTGTGTGCACAAGTGAAATCATCGGGAGTAATTAACCTTTACGCAGGGGCTCGCTCAGAGTCTACCTGAGAATACATGCAAGCCCGGACAGATGTTGTCACAGCCCCTCCGTAAAGGTTAAGTGGAGCAAATTTAACTGTGTTCAGGAGATTGATTTTTGAACGATCGTGTGTAATGAGCAAAATAATAAGTGATGAAGCAAACTTTAAGAGGTGATAGTACACATCAAAACAAACAACATTCACTAAGTAATGCATGATATTTGAATTCAAACACAAACGTGTTAGAGCAAGTTCAAACTAAATACTTGCAAGCGCTATAGCTACCATTATGCTGTAAGTTTCCGGAAGAAGAATATGAAAATGTGACATGGGGAAGAAGAAGAACGCGTATGCAAGTTTCCGTTAGCTTAAAAGTTACTTATTCGAGTGCGTAATTGCAAAACTGGGAACTGTTCACAGCAGCTGTCTTCATTTGCTCTGTGGATAGCCGATAATATGGTTTCGTACTCTAACCAGGAGAAAGCCGAGATGCATTATATGTACGGAGCTGCACATGGTAATGCAACAGAAGCTCAAAGATTGTACCGAGAGAGTTTTCCAACCAGACGTGTTCCTGATACGAGGATATTTTAACAACTTCACCGACAACTGTACGAAAGAGGTTCCTTTGTAAGTTGCATGCAGGATACCGGATGTTCCAGGAGTAAGAATGCCATCCGTTACGGATATCACTTTGGATGGTATCAGCGAGAGGCCTGAATCTAGCATGCGGGAACTGTTCGAAGAAGTGAATGTTTCCCGTAATACTGTGAGGCGAGTTCTGCGAAATGAAGGAATGCATCCGTACCATGCGTGGAGAGTTCAAGGCCTAGAGCCAGCGGATTACCAGGCAATTGTCATTTTTAGCACGTGGTTGCTCCAATAAAAGGCTGTGGACCCTGCTTTTTGCGCACATGTGTTGTTCACGGACGAATGCACATTCACACGCGAGGGTAATTTGAATATCCACAATTATCATGTGTGGTCAAATGAAAACCCATACACAATCCGACCACGTTCGTTCCAGCGACGCGACGTTTCGCGATCAATGTTTGGGCCGGAATCGTTCACGATTATCTAATTAGGCCATACTTACTGCCAACTTGCCAGAACTATTAAACCATGTTCCAACACCCATCAGACGACGCATGTGGTTCCAACACGACGGAGCACCGGCTCATTACAGACTGGATGCCCGTAACGCGATGAATATCATGTATCCGGGGCGATAGATAGGTCGTGGCGGTCCAATCTCCAATCAGCTGGCCGGCCCGTTCACCCGATTTATCCTATCTGGACTTTTTCTTGTGGGGCCATATGAAGAGCCTGATATACGAAGATGGACTCGTAGATTCTGCTGAAGACCTTGTTGCCCATATATCCGTTGCTTCGGCCACCATAGGAGAGATGCCTGGTGTTTTCACCAATGCACGGCGGTCAATCCATCGACGGCTTCAAGCCTGCGTTCGTGTTGGAGGCCGCAATTTTGAACAATTCCTGTGATGGAGTACTTCGTGTTGTTTATTTTCATCTGATTGAATAAAGTGTTTTTCTTCCTTTTGTTGGATTCTTTTCATTCCATCTCTGTTTCCTTGATTTCCATCATTTTGTTATTATTTTGCTCATTACATACGATCGTTTAAAAATCAACCTTCTGAACACAGTTAAATTTGCTCCACTTAACTACTCCCGATGATTTCACTTGTGCACACAAAATTTATGTTAAACTCTAAGCTTTAGAAAACATTTAACAGTGTAAAAAAAAAAAAAACCCGTAAGAAGTAGTTATTCGTTACATCAAAGCCTAGAGCGCCCTCTACCGGCATTTTTATAACTTTCTCTTTAAAACTTTTTTTTAAAAGAAAATACTAATTTAAAGAATTATTTTTTCGAACTTCGCAAATAAATCGACCCATTTTCCCCTTTTTTATCATCATTTGCAATTTGGGACCCTAAACTTTGATGGCGCCTGTCTCCTTTGGAATGTATTTGGGATCCTTGGTTTCCTATTTCCTATTACTCATCTTGATGTATTCTATCCCCCCCTAACGTATGTACCATGAGTTTGGGGACACCCTGTATTTCAACTAAACAACACAACCTTTTAGATTGTGAAAACAACAGCTCGAGAGAAAAATATTTGAATATGAGAATCTTTTAACAATTAATATAAAAATTAAAAATTAAGATGAAAACTACATAAATTAGTAAAATCGTTATTTATTAATATAAAAGCCTTTGATAATTTACTAACAGGTAAATTCGCATATAAAAATAATTTTTGCTCTCCCCCAGGGGATTTTTCTTTCTTTGTTTGTTTATCGAAGATGCTCTTATTGTTTTCGGGCTATCAGTTCTTTTGTCCAGTTATACACTAGGAATGTGTACGCAGAAATATGCATACACATTCAATGCATGGAATGTGTATGCAGTATGTGAATGCAGAATGTGTATGCAGTCTGTGATATGCAGAAAAGTCTAATTTATAAAAAATAAATTTTGCTAATTTTATTGAAATTGAAAAGTACTTGCAACAGTCGAAACATTTTAACTCGGGAGAACTCGCTATGAGAATTTCTCTCACGGTGCCCAACTCTTTTCTTTTACTTTACAGTCGCTTAATATCAAATTTTTTGTTTGGCTTAGTATTTTTATTCAAAAAAGAGGTAAAGTAATCGAAATCACATTTTGAAATTTTATTAAAATGAAAAATAGTCTTAATAGTCTTAAAAAGGGTACGATGGAGAAAGAAAATCTCATGCGCGAGTTCTCTCGGGTTAAGGAAGTGAAATGGTCATATTGGTGGGAAGTAACGTATTAATAGAAATGTCCTAGATATTCTGTAGCATTTCAAGAATCGTGTACCGAACTTAATTTGGATACAGCCCCTAAAATGTGCTTATTTTAAAATAATTAACTTCCCTGAAACGTATCATGCGAATTTCATAAAAAAAAATTTTTAGGCTGCTTGAAGGATGCAGAGTTTATTTAATGTGTCAAAGTTGGGTATTTCTATAGAAAACAAAACTAAACAAAACGTGGGATCGTTTTAATATGTAGATGATTCCCTAAGCAAATTTTATGTACCGTATTTACTCGTGTATAACGCGCACTCCATACTTTACAAGAAAAAAAGGTGAATGTTTTAAAATCTCGTATACAGGGTGAGTCATAAATATCGAAACAATAGGCTATCTCCTTTAATATTGCCCCTAGACCCATACTTCTAATTGCAAAAATTCATTAGAAAAGGTGAAATTTTTGTTAAGAAAAGTTGCAACTCCATGGGGGGGGGGGGGGGGTCTATTTGAAAAAATACGAAAATTAAATTTTTATACGGCCCCCGTAGGGTGAAATTCCCAATTAAGAAATTATTCCTTATCCATTCCTAAATTGAACAAAAAAAAATTCCATCTCCATACCTAAAAACCTCTCACAGATATTAAATGCTAAAATCCTCAAAAATTCCTGACTTACACCACTTTTCCCTGCCTCTAAATGGTGTTTTCTTAACTCAATTTCAACGCTCGATAGGGAGCATTCACAAATTGCACTTTAATAAAAATCGATTTAAGATAGCGCTTTTTCTTTGGACATAAAATAGCAGCGTACATATTTTATGCTAACATTTGTATAAAAATATGCCAGTGACATCTGCACCAAAGGTCTGCACGTGTCGAAATATCTAGGTCCGGTCCCGAATTGATCCGTTGGGAAAAAAGTTTGGTCAGGCCTGGAAAAATATTAAAATCATAACCCGATCCGGCATGGAAAAAAGTTTAAATCATAGCCCGACTGAGCCGTGAATTTCTACATGGATTTTTACTTCGATATTGTTAAAAATTGTTTCGCATGAAGGAATACTGACCAAAAATACTTATTATAGTTTTTCGTTTTTTATATTTATACGTTTTATTATTAAAGAAGCGCCAAAGGCTGTGATATATTTATTTTATCAATGAATCTCTATTTATATGTATATGTTTCTCTTATATTTTACCTAATATCGTTAATCCATATCCCATGCATTGGAGACTTTGAAAAATGTTACACAGTAAAACCTTTTAAGACGGAATCACATAGAAAAGAAAAAATACGTAATAGACAAATGCTCTTCCCAGGAGGTGTAAATGGTGTTTTTTTTTCCAGGTATTATTATATTTATTTTGCTTAAATCAACTCATTTTCCGTTTAAGACAGGATTCCGACATAGGCAGATTTTTTTCACAGGTTTTGTTGTATTTAATTTCTTTGCCTTTGAATGTACTATTCTTTAAAAAATGAATTTTAAAGTTATTTTTGTATTTTATTTTACTTATTTATTTATTTATTTATTTTTATTTTATTTTATTTTGTAAAATTAAAGTTTTTTTAAAAATCTATGTGTTTTTCGTAAAAATTTTCATTGAACAAAATTTAACTTATTTTATGCACGTTATTTACTTTTGAAAATATGATTTTTTTAAGTTATATTATTTTTTTAATAATTTTTCTAATAGTTTTAATGTTATATAATTTTTTCAATAAATATTTTTAATAGTTGTAAAAATAATATTGAAAAACAAAAACCCTGGAACAAAACTAAACTCAGATCTTCATCTTTAATTAAATGTTATTGTCAAATAATGTTTCGATCTATAACGATTTTAAATTATCCCATTTAAACCAGTGCTAATCATATGAAATTTCTATAAATTTTGTGAGAAATTTTAGGATGTGACTGTCTTAGAAAATTATATGGCTAACCATAACAAAAAAGGAATTAAATCAAAATTCTAACTCAAAAGAAGATTTCTTACATGTTTCCTAGAACTGTTAAAGTAACATTGTTTTTTTAATTGCGTGCATTCCAATTTGTGTGTAATCCCTTAAAACCAGATGAATTATTTAAACGGCTATAACTCTGCGAGTTTTGAAGGTATGAAGATGCAATTTTTCGTGTCTTATTCAGGACTGGATAAGGAAAGTTTTTCTAACTGGGATTTATATCCTACGGGAGCCGTATAAAAATTTAATTTTCGTATTTTTTCAAATAGATCCCCCATGGAGTTGCAACTTATCTTATCAAAAAGTTCACCTTTTTTAATGAATTTTTGCAATTGGAAGTATTGGTCTAGGGGCAATATTTAAGGAGATAGCCTATTGTTTCGATATTTATGACTCACCCTGTATAATGCACACCGTAAATTTTATATGCTAATGTAGAATGACCAAATGCATTTCAGCAAAGAAAGTCGAAACGAACATTACATCAGGCCAGAAAACAAGGTGAAAATGCATTTTTAGACTTCGGGTAGTTAGAGAATGACAAGAAATAAGAGCGAGTGACGGTAATGAGAATCGCTAATTAGCATTTAGATAATGTTAGCTCTGGTGTATAAAAATCTGCAAGGAATGAAATAAAGATGCAGTAATACCTCAATCAAGTAGGATTTTCCGAGTGATTATGTCTTCTTTGAATAATTTCTTATTTCATACGTATATCGTGGGATTACATGCAACAATAAAAATTTATTCCGTGTTATAACGCACACCTAACAGTTTTGCCCTAATTTTTTGAAGAAAAACAAGTTGGAAATTGCAAGTGAAGCGTAGCAAATGAGGTGCGTTCGTACGATAATGAAGTTTTAAAAATATCACTCTCATATATCAATCTCATAAAACTGTAAATAATTACAATTAAAATGCGCACCAAACAATGTTCTCCCTATAACATTATGCAATGGAATACTTTTGTGTTGCCTTGTAAATCAATAACAAATATTACAATAACAAATGTAAAGGAATACTTTTGATTGTCCCTGTAATTGAACTATGCATCTGATTTTGATAAAATTTGAAATAACTCGACAAAATTATGTAATAATCATGTATTTAAAATTTCAAACGATTAAAATGCATTTGAAATTTTTTCCCCCATTGACCGTAATGTAACGGAATATTTTGATTGTCCCTGTAATTGATCTATACATCCGATTTTCATAAAATTTGAAATGACTCGACAAAATTATGAAATAATTATGTATTTTAAATTTCAAACGATTCGGTTGGGCAGTTTTTGCATTGTTATATGCGGACAGACGGACGGACAGACATACGGACGGACAGACGGACGGACTGAACGACAACAATAGGTGCTATGTATTTACATAATTACGAACGCACCTAAAAAGAGTGCGCGTTATACACGAGTAAATACGAAACATAATAAAAAGTTTATTAAATCCATTAGATTTTTAAATCACAAGATTTTTAAAACTTCACCTTTTTAAATAAACATTTTAATATACAATTTATATTATTTGAGAAAGATGCTACAAAAATTAAAAACAAATAACATTAACATATTTCAATACCAATCTCATAAAAACCATAATCATAATAAAAATGAAAATAAAAAATTAATTTTAGATCATTGTCTTTTTTTTTTCTTTAACCCCTTCGCGACGGGAACATTTTACAAAAATTTTAATGTTTTGTCACCGGTTTTAAAATACAGAAATTTGTTACTTCTTAAATCGAGAAAATGCTCAGATTAAATAAGCCAAATTTTACAGTATAATTTTACCGGTGGGAATAAACAAGGATTCTTAAGCCTTTTTGCGGCACGTATACGTGTCGCTCGTCCCCAAGGGGTTAACAATAGAGCGCGTGGTTTTTGTTTACAACTCATTATAGCGTGTCATTTGTATTGACCGTGAGACTTTTTGTATTTTTAGTTGCGTTCATAATTATGTAAATACGTAGTACCTACAGTTATCGTTCAGTCCGTCCGTCCGCATATAACAACGCAAAAACTACCCAATCGAATCGTTTGAAATTTAAAATATATAATTATTACATAATTTTGTCGCGTCATTTCAAATTTTATGAAAATCGGATGGATAGATCAATTACAGGGACAATCAAAAGAATTCCGTTACATGACGGGCAATGGGAAAGAAAAGTTTCAAATGCATTTTAATCGTTTGAAATTTAAAATATATAATTATAGCATAATTTTGTTGAGTCATTTCAAATTTTATGATAATCGTATGCATAGATCAATTACAGAGACAATCAAAATTATTCCGTTTCATTACGGTCAATGGGGAAAAATGTTTCAAATGCATTTTAATGGAGTTACACTAATTCGAACATAATAAAATGCATATGCATCTATGAAATACATGTTATAATATGCATTCTGCACTATCTGCAGTACAAAAAACATTCGTTATTGATTTACAAGGCCATAAAAAAGTATTCAATTACATAATGGTACAGGGAGAACATTGTTTGGTACGCGTTTTAATTGTAATTAAATATTTAACGTTTTATGACATTGATATGCGTAGCTGAGGAATACTATAAATTATTTTCTGTATAAAAGAAAATAGATAGTATTTACAGGGACACACAAAAGATTTGGCTAATATACTGCATCCGAAGTACTGTCTACTATAACAGTAAGATCTAAATGTTTTTAGAGATTCGTTTTCGTACGAACGCACCTCATTTGCTATGCTTCACGTGCAATTTCCAACTTGGTTATTTTTATTATGATTATGGTTCTTATTAGATTGGTATCGAAACATGTCAATGTTATTTTTTTTTATTCTTTTGCAATGCATTTCTCAAGTAATATAAATTGTTAATTAAAATGTTTATATGCATCATTTAAGGGGGGAGACCACTTGCAGTAGCTCGATAATGATCATTTTTAACACATTATTTAAAAAGTTTTTGAGCTGTAAATATTGCTTCAAATATATCAATATTTTTAGAGTACATTGTACAAACCCTTATTTACATATCCATTAAGCATTTTTAATGAAAAAAAATTATAATACTATTTAATTAAGACATACTAATTAAGGATTTTCAAAAAGGTGATTTGACATACATATGTTGCGCGCAGGATTATAAAAAATATATTCAATATATCTACTTAATAATACATATAATTCTTCAATAAACATTGTACTTTAACTTCAACCTAAAATAACAATTAAGTTCACAGATGAAAATATTTTTTTAGGCAATTAAAACTGGAAATACAAAAATTACGATGAAATTTCAATGAAAATTTAAAAAAAAAAGAAAAAAAAAAGTTACAGGTACTTACTTAAAAATAGGTCGAGGTTTTAAAGCTACAAAAAATACAATATAATGTAAAATTTTAAGCTTTTATGTTACTTAGTTTTGAAAATAGGATGCGCGCAATTTCGAAAATATATGTTTTGAGATAAATGGCTTTAAAGTTAAAATTTACCTTAAAATGCTATACATTTAGCTAAATTAGTTCTGATGCAAAACCGGTTCTAATTGTCGTATCGTCATAATTTTTTTTTAAAGTTAGGTAACAGGTTATTCTTTAAGAATAGGGGGGATTTTTTTTTTTTTTTGACTTTTTAAAAAGTTTTAAGGCGATCTCCCCCCTTAAAAGTAGATTTTATTTCCAATCCTTTAGTACCAGTAATTTTCTTCTACGATAATTGGTTGCTGAGTTTGCCGGGAGTCTTTATTTTTTCTTTTCACGAATCTCTGTAAAGATAATATCATAAATAGCAGAAATAACTACTTTCGTAAATACTTTCTAAACATACATAAGTCTGATATTGTTCTCCTAAGTGTGGATTCGCCAATTATTTTTATTACCTGAACAGTCACGCGATGTTAGCTCAAATATTAATGAGTTGAAACTTTAGCAGAACGTTTTTACGCATAAAATGTCACTCAAGTTTCAACAAACTTTCTGGTAATTTTCCAAATCTACGACTTTTTTTTTTCAAAATAGGGCTCCCGGAAAATATCATATTATCTGAAGATGATTAAATATTCTAGACACTGTCACAATTTTGTTGTATCATCATCATCATACATATAGTAATGTTATGACATTTTGCACTTGTTGCATTTACAACTGTTAGGTTAACCTTGTTTAACTATTTCATGCATTATTTATCTGAAATTCAAACAAAAGTTACATGTATAAAGAGAGACCGTTGAATTGAAGTACCACGTAATCTAACAGAGTAAATTTGAAAAAAAAAATTACTTTTGAAAATATGATTTTTATATAAAAAAACTACATATATAATTTTTCCTTTAAATATTTTTTATTTTTATGAAAATTAATATCTTTAAACAGGCTGAATCTAAATTAAAACTTACATGTTTCTGTTTATTTAGCTGTAAATAATTTGAATTTCTATATTAAAAGAGTTCGACTTACAACAATTTTAATTTACCCAACATTTTTAATTAATTTTTCATTTTTAAGTTTTAAAAATATATCATCAGACATTTTATCATGCGATTTTGTTTACAAATAATATGTTTAATCATCACAAAAAAAATTAAAATATTAACTCAATAAATAAAAATTACTTTAAAATGTGCCCGGTTAACCTTCTCACTTCCGCGAACGAATATATCCGTCCACTAAGCTGTAAGTTTCATTGCAACCGAAGTATTTTTAAAATTAGCATAATTCCTCAAATATATTGCGATTTTAAACTATTTTATTATTGTTACAACTATTACCACTTATACTCCAATAAGTAATTAAATATCTTATATGATGTTAGGAAAATAATCTTTTTTTAGACTTTTTTTAAAAATTACTGAGAAAACAACGTTACAATTCTACCCTTTTGCTCGTCTGTCAGGGGGTTAAAAGTCTCGTCATAGCATCAATGGTGAAAGAGATACCTTAAGAATCATTACGAAGGCTATATCAAAAACAGCTGAAGCAACTACTGATATTGTTCCGCTAAGTGTGGATTCACCAGTTATTTTGATTACCTAAACAGTCAACTGATGTTAACTCAAAAATTAATGAGATGAAATTTTAGCAGGACGTAACGCAGAAATAGTCATTCAAGTTTCAACAAACTTTCTGGTAAATTTCCAAATCTACGACTTTTTTTTTTTTGAAAATACAACTCCCGGAAAATATCATGTTATCTGAAGATGATTAAATATTCTAGATACTGTCACTATTTTGATGTATCATCATCATCATCATCATAAATATAGTAATGTTATGACATTTTGCACTTGTTGCATTAATATGGTTATAACTGTTAGTTTAGCCTTGTTTAACTATTTCATGCATTATTTATATGAAATTCAAACATAAAAATTACATGTATAAAGAGAGATTGTTGAACTGAAAAGTACCACGCAATCTTACACAAGAACTTTGAAAAAAAAAAAAAAAAAGAAGAAACTACCTTTGAAAATATGATTTTTATATAAAAAAAATTACATACATATTTTTTCCTTTTCACTTTCAATGTTTTAATTTTTATGAAAATTAATATTTTTTTAAATGCTGAATCCAAATCCAAATTTAAATTTACAAATTTCTGTTTATCTAAATGTAAAAAAAAAAATTGAATTTATATAAAAAAAAAAAATTGAGTCATCATACTGTTTAGTTTATAACGGATAAGTTTAACCATCACAAAATATTTCAAAATTTTAACTTAATAAACAAAAAATATTTTAAAATGTGTCCCGGACCCCCTTAGTGGGATTTAAAAGTCTCTTCGAAGTATCAAAAGTTAAAGAGGTATCTTAAGAATCACTACAAAGGTTATATCATAAAGAGATAAAGCAAATACTGTAGTAAATGCTTTCTAAACATATATAAAACTGATATTTTTCTGCTAAGTGTGGAATCACGAATTATTTTGATTACCTCAACAGTCACGCGATGTTAGCTCAAATATTAATGAATTGAAGCTTTAGCAGAACAGTTTTACGCACAAATTGTCATTCAAGTTTCAACAAACTTTCTGGTTAAATTTCCAAATCCATGACTTCTTTTTGAAAATAGAGCCCCTGGAAAATATCATATTATCTGAACATGATTAAATATTCTAGATACTGTCACTATTTTGTTGTATCATCATCATCATAAATATAGTCATATTATGACATCTTGCACTTGTTGCATTAACCCTTGACAAGCACACTGGGTACAAAGTACCCACCCCAAAATTTTATTTCATTATAATTTTCTATATGTATTTAACAAAGGGCTTTCCTATCAAGCGATATTTTGTTGAGATCTTGAGGAAGAGTGTTCAATAGCTGTTAGTGAGATTCAATTGTTTTGACGCAGTGAGCACGAAACATTGTGGGTACTTTTAACGCAGTTTGCCTGTTAATGCAGTCAGTCAAGTGTTCAAGAGCTTTTTCTCAAATCATATAAATTTTTTTATATATATATATACAGTAAATAATAATATATGATTACAATTGTATCACAAACTATTTATAAGATTATGTAAATTTATGTGCATGTATATGTCATATATATACTGATTTATATAAAATATTTTTAAAGACGTTTTAAAAGTATTTTATGGAATAATAAATATGGCTAATGCTAATTCAACAATTTTATATAATTTAAATCATGTAGAAGAAAAAAAGACCAGATGATGATCTTTCATGAAAGATTTGTCATTTGAACTGATAAAGCCTTTACTAATTAAGCGGTATGGGATTCCCCAGCTATGAAGAAACATTAAAACTGTAATATACCAACTTCTTAACTACGAAACACCCGCTGTTAATTATTCTGAAGTCATACCAATACCAAAAACATATTACATTGCCATTACTCATTAGGAGTTAAAACAACAATAATGTGTATGCAGTGTGAAAAATCTATGTATAAAAGACATCGATGACCTAGGTACATATAGTGTTGTAACAAAAATTCTACTTAAAAAATATTGTTTGTGTTTATTTGTATTTTCGTGCTTGAAAATAAATATTATGATGAATAATAGATCTCTGATTTCTATAAAAACTCGTCCTCTACCTATTTTTTAGTATACACCAATACATTCAAGTAGTAAAATAATTACACTTTTTGAAGCGGATAAACAAACGAATTTCACCATCTATTAAAGCACTTTTTAAGCGTTCCAAAACACTATAGTTTTTTTTTATTTTAGTCCATTAGAATCAAAGATATGGTACGAAAACAAAGAAATCTCAAAAAGGCACTTTTTTGATGGTATTTTTATTTTAATTGACTCCAATCAATTTAACATTGTATCTGTTTTATGCAGAATTATTTGAGCTTTAATTTAAAAAAAAAAAAAAAAAAAAAAAAAAAAATTCTAACTTTATTAGGAACCAAGATATTTGAAAATGAATTGTGTTGGGTACTTTTCACCCTCAGTTCCTAAAGAGGTATACCGTTTAGATGTGTGCTTGTCAGGGGTTAATAAGGTTACAATTGTTAGGTTAACCTTGTTTAACTATTTCATGCATTATATATCTGAAATTCAAACACAAAAATTACATATATAAAGAGAGATTGTTGAATTGAAGTATGAAGCAATCTAACACAGCCATTATAGAATACTTTACTTAAGGTTTTTTTTTTTTTAAATATAAATGTATTCTTTTATAATGTCATGTAATAATCATAAGATTTATTGTATCACCAATTTATTACAGACTTTAAAACATATTAAGATATCGGAATTTAAAATACAATAAAAAAAAGTGCAGGTGTCAAAAATTGTAAAAATACATGTATTCTAAAACATAAATAAAAAATCCTTACAGACGTAAAATGATTTTAAGACACAGTGATGCATCTTTTGTTGCTAATGTTTTTCGTTAATGAGAGACATCTGAACTTTGCTTTACTTATGTACAACATTGCATTAGATTAGAATAATATTTAAACAACCTTTTAAGGGGGGGGGGGGCACATTTTAAAATAATTTTTACTTATTGAGTTAAAATTTCGAATTTTTTTGCGATGGGTAAAAATATTATTAGTAAACAAAATCAAATGATAAAGTTTTTTATACATTTTCTTTAATTTTAAAAATAAAAAATTTAAAAAGGGGGATAACTTAAAAATGTTATAATTCTAAATATTATTAGTAGAATTTATTTTTTTACATCTAAATAAACAGAAATATCTAAATTTAAATTTTGATTCAGCATTTTTAAAAACATAAATTTTTTTAATTAAAAATATTTAAAGCAAATATTTGAAAAAAAAACGAAGTAACTTTCATTTGAAAAAATAATATTTTTTAAAAGTAAATATATATATATATTTAAATCTTCTGAATCAAAATTAAATTAAAATAAGCAAAAAAGACATGTTCCAAGTTTGAAAAATCTATCTTTAACAATTATTGAGTTAGAAGAATTTAAATCTGGTAAATTGCGAAATAAATAAATAAATAAATAAATAAAAATAAAAACTTATGAAGAAAAACACATTTTCACAACAAGTCATTTTTATGACAACCATTTCTTTGAAAGCTAGATTTTTAAAACAAACCATTTATGACTACAAGCCATTTTATGACTAATGACTGATTTTTCAGGAATTTCGGAACTGGGTGATTTAAATTTTCGGAGCTGAGTTACTACTGAAAAATATGCTGCGCGGGCTAATATCGTAACTAGGGGGGGGGGGGGGGGTGTTTGTGTTCCTTGCAGAAAATCTTAGATTCGTGAATATATGCTGGTGTACCGCATGTATTATTTAAGATTTATCCTCCGGCAAAATTTCATCTGGAAGATTTTGACTGATATAATTTTAGATTTTATGCAGCTTTCTCCTACAACTATAAAAGTTTATGGCATGATTAAAATCCCTTTTAATTCTTATAAGTATTTAGTGTGCCAATTTCTTTTTACACTTGTATCACACTTATTGCCCTATGTCAATACTGAAGAAAGATTTACATCAAAAATTGCGTTTGGGCCATTTTTAAAAGAAATACCACTAATTATAAGGTAAAAACCTGTCTAAAACGGATACTCAGCTGCTTTTAGGAGGTTCCGTTAAAGCAAGTTTTACTATATAAGATATTGTTTATACCCAACATGTTCAAGTTAAAAAATCTGAGCCCCCCCCCCTCCCCCCGTTCAGAAAGCTGGTTACTCCTATGTACTAAATATTCTTAAAACTGACAGTATTCTTTCAAGTGGCGAATCAATCAATTAATCTTGATTTTCCCAACAGTCACGCAATGCCAGCTTAAATATTAATGAGTTGAAACTTGAGTAAAACGTTTTATACGCAAAACGTCAAGCAAGTTCCCACTGTTTCTCTGGTGAACTTCCAAGTCTACAACCATAAAAAAAAAAAAAAAAAAAAAAAAAAAACACTGGATTTTTGCAAAATGTTATATCCTCTGAAGGGATTAAACATTCTAGACTGTTACATAATTTTTAATTATCAACAGGAGTGGAGAGTAATGTTATGACATTTTGCACTTGTTTCACTCGCCAGGTTACAGCTGTTAGATTAGTCTCCTTTAACTATTATACTATGCATTATTAAACTAAAACAACAAAACAAAAGTTGCATATTTAAACAGAGTGTTATGTCAGTCTTTCCCGAAATCATGAAAATGTAATTGAAACTAAACATTTTACCTCAGTTTCCAATAAAAACTGTACTATTTACAAAATGAAATAATTTTATTGCAGATAAATTTGAACACGTGGATGATGATTTAAACGTCATTTTAAACACAAAAAAATAGCAAAATTTTTAATGAAATGTTTTGTTTAGAAAATTTGGGAATTTTTGTGTCCCGAACTTCCTTAAAACTTCTTAAGCAAAAAATACAATTAATTTAATACGACATTTTAATACAATAAACTAAAAGCTTGGAAATCACAGATTAACTTATAATTTATGAAATTCATTTTCTAAAATCTATTTATAAATATAAGTGATGAGTATTAATACTAAATATTCTTAAAACTGACGGTATTCTTCCAAGTGGCAAATCAATCAATAAATCTTGATTATCTCAACAGTCACGCGATGCCAGCTTAAATATTAATGAGTTGAAACTTGAGTGAAACATTTTATACACAAAACGTAAAGCAAGTTCCAACTATTTCTCTGGTGAACTTCCAAGTCTACGACCATTAAAAAAAAACACGGGAGTCTTGCAAAATGTTATATCCTCTGGAGGGATTAAACATTCTAGACTGTCACATATTTTTTTAATTATCAACGGGAGTGGAGAATAATGTTATGACATTTTGCACTTGTTTCACTCGCCAGGTTACAGCTGTTAGACTAGTCTTCTTTAACTATTATACTATGCATTATTAAACTAAAACAACAAAACAAAAGTTGCATACTCAAACAGAGTATTATGTCAGTCTTTCCCGAAATCATGAAAATGTAATTGAAACTGAACGTTTTACCTCAGTTTCCAGTAAAAAATGTACTACTTACAAAATGAAATAATTTTAAAATTCGAACACGTGGATGATGACTAGTCTTGCCAGATCCACTATCCCGAAAAGCGGGACATTTACTTCTGAATCGGGACATGCAAATACAAAAACCTTATGTAAACGGAATCCTAACATTCTAATTAAGATAGAAACATGATTTAAATGTCATTTTAAGCATGAAAAAATAGAAAAACTTTAATGAAATTTTTTATTTAGAAAATTAAAAAATTTTTGTGTCTCGGACTCCCTTAAAACTTCTGCCTTTTAAAAATTCTTATGCACAGAATACAATTAATTTAATACGACTTTTTAATACAATAAACTAAAAACTCGGAAATCACAGGTTAACTTATAATTCATCAGACTCATTTACTAAAATCTATTTATAAATGTAAGTGATGAGTACTAATACTAAATATTCTTAAAACTGACAGTATTCTTCCAAATGGCAAATCAATCAATTAATCTTGATTTTTCCAACAGTCACGCAATGCCAACTTACATATTAATGAGTTGAAACTTGAGCAAAACATTTTATACACAAAACATCATTCAAGTTCCAACTATTTCTCTGGTGAACTTGAAAACGAGAGTCTTGCAAAATGTTATATCCTGTGAAGGGATTAAATATTCTAGACTGTCACATATTTTTTTAATCATCAACGGGAGTGAAGAATAATGTTATGACATTTTGAACTTGTTTCATTTGTCAGGTTACAGCTGTTAGATTAGTCTCCTTTAACTATTACACTATGCATTATTAAGCTGAAATAGCAAAACAAAAGTTACATATTTAAACAGAGCCGATCTCTCCCAAAATTATGAAAAAATAATTGAAAAAAAGGCGAATTAACCCTTTCGTAGACGGTGTTATGTTTATAACACCACTTAATTTTAATTCTCAAATGACAGAATAACACCAGAATCTTGGTTTAAAAAAAATATGTAGGAAAAATAGGATTTTTTCGTATTTCCATATAAATTTGTTTTTAAATGGGGTATCATGTGACTATTTTTAAATTTTCGGCATATATGATTTAAAAAGGAATTTACATTAAAATTATAAAATAATATATTTTCATAAAGACAATTATATCACCTAGAAATTCTTATTCAAGTTTTAGTTTTAGTTTTGCAATTAATTTTATCAGGATAAATTTCACATTGCATGTTAGCTAAAACTTTGTTTTAATATCTCATATTATTAAGTTTGGAAAAAAGGAAGAAAAGTCTCACCTTTTTACTTAAAAAAGTACTAATTTTGCCCATGTGTAAACCCATCAAAAAGTAGAAGCCGAAATCTTTCACGAATCCAATATTTTCTTCTTATGAACACACAAGAAATTACAAAAACTGTAGGGTTTGAAATACAATTTAAACCTTAATCAATTACAATTGCAGAATTTAATAAGTGAGTAAAACCAGGAATATTGTACACCATTCCACTTTTACCTAATATATTGGCTCAATATATGTATTAAAACAAATAAGAAAAATCATACATTAATCATAAAATTGTGTAAAACTTTCCAACACTTCTTGAAATCTTTTACAAAGTTTATTTAGGGAAAAAAGGTATTACTTTCCGTGGTAAATTTATATTGCAATACTTTTGAACAGACCTGTATTTTATCTGTAGGTTGATATGTGTACTATATAATTGGAAAATTTAGTTTTCCAAGGAAATGCATATTAGTTTAAAAGTTCTCTTTTAGAAAATCATACTAATAGATGACAAATTTTTGTCCACTTAATGCCTACTACAACCTATCTGAACTTGTCGGTCTAATTTGGCAAAACCCTGTATATATACTCCAATTTCAATTTCGAAAAAAATATATGCTTTCAAAAACTTACGTAAATATTTCCTCATTTGATTTTACTTATAAAGCTAAATAATTTTTATATGTAAAGTCTTTGATGAACATACTGCGTTTATACATGTCATTAAAAAATATTTGAATCACTCTAAAATTTTGTCATTATGAGATCAAAACATCCTAAAATCAATTTAGTGTAAAACTTCTTCCTTAATTTTGTTTGTTTAAGAAATGTTTAACTGGGATGAACTTGGAATTTTACATTTTTCTTGCGTTTACGACAAAAGAGTTACGTGAGAAGAACAGCAAATAAGGAGGAATGCGGCAGTCGAAGGTTGCGTTGTATATTGCGTGATGTAGCCGATAAAATTACTCAATGTAATATCTATCCACCCCACGACGACAGTGTCGGAATTATAATTACACTATAAATCATTTGCTTGAGTCATTTAAGATGCCTATAATCTTAGACTATTTAAATAATAGAATGAAATATGAAGTCGCATTGAAAGAACATGTCATAATTTTTTTTTCCACGCGAAGACACTAAATATGGCCCTTATTAACAAAGCTAGTAAACTAACCAGTAAACTACCCGACTGTGTGGAAACAAAAAAAATCTAAGTCCGCAGCAATCGAAAGTGTATATTGAAACACAGTTGCTCACACATAAATTATTTGCCATCGTCTCCACTTTATAGAAATATACAGGATTAACCCAAATGAATGGCCAGATTTTGAAAATTTATATTTTCAAAACTATTACACATATTATATAACAAGTGACATACAAAAGTAAAGAGGATCATTCCAAGATTTTTTTCAGTTACAAATGTTAGGTTTGCGAATCTGGAAAACCTATTTTAGCAGTTGACTTGTTTTTACCATTGTGTTTTCCTGCCCGGCCCAAGCCTTCCAAAGGCTTAAAAACCAGGGCTGCGGAGTCGGAGTCGGAGTCGGGCCCATTTTTGAGAAAAAGGAGTCGGAGTCGGAGTCGTAAAAAACAACTCGACTCCGACTCCGACTCCGGCTTTTTTCTTAGACAGTTTGAAGTGAAATTAAACCAATAAAATGTAACTTTAAATCCATAGAAGGAATTCTTATTGTTATTTTTGGATTATATCGGACTACCCAAGTTAAAGAATCCCAATAAACTGTCCAGCGTACACAGGAGATGAAAGCTGTTTTTAATTAAAAGTTCTAGTAGATCAGAGATTATTTGCGAACTAGTAAAATTTTCATCTTCAATTTTATTTTCTTCTATCTTTACAAGAATAAAGTATTGGATTCTTGAAAAATTTCGATTTCCGGCATTTGATGGATTTATACGTTATAGAAGATCCTGGACTGAACATGATTTGATAGTTTTTCGAAAATGTCTGTCAGTGTCTGTCACTTCGTGAGTCTGCATGCGACAAAAATTTCGGAGCGCTCTATCTCAAGAACTAATGGATGGAATTTCACAAAACTTTAGATTTTGTTTGATCTTGATAGAAACTGGATCTGATTAATTTTTGGTGTATGTCACTCGACAAGTGACTTTGCTATGCTGCATTATTCACAATTTCCACAGTAGCTATATCTTAAAAATTAATGCATGGATTTTTATAAAACTTTAGATTCAGTTAGTCCTTGATATAATTAAGTGCTGCAAATTTTTTGGTGCAAATCGCTCAATAGGTGGCGCTGCTATACTGCATTGTTCATGATATTGCAACAGCGCTATCTCAAAAACAAATGCTCGAATTTTCACCAAACTTTATATTTAATTAGTTTGTAATCTAGATTAGTATGGTTTAGTGTTTGGTGTAAATCGCCCTACAGGTAGCGCTGATATGCTGATTTTTTTACGATTTTGAAATAGCTCTGGCTCAATCACTAATGCATGGATGTTCATTAAACTTTAGATTCAGTTAGTATCTGATAGAAATTGATCCTGATTCGTTTTTGATGTACATCACTCAACATGTAGCGCTGTTATGCAGAATTTTAAAATTTCAGCAATAGCCCTATCTCAGAAATTAATGTACTGATTTTCACCAAACTTCAAATTCAGTTAGAAGTTGATATAACTTTTTGACTAGATTTTGGTGTAAATCACATAAGAGGTGGCGCTGCTATGCTGCATTTTTCAGGAAGTATTAACACGTGTGATATAGAAGAAAGTTCTAAGATTAACACACCTGACTATTTTTTTTCCTTTCCATTGAAATTTTTCTGCTCTGGAGAGCACTAGTTAATGTAAAATTTGTACAGATTTCCCCTTTTCGAGGCTACGGATCCGAAATAGTAAAATATCCGTTTTGTTATCTCTTTTAGATTTCGGTAATTTAATTTTTCAGGTTTGTGGTACGTAAAATTAAAGAATTTGTAAAACGGAAAATATTTTTTTTCCAAAGCTCTAAGAACTAAATACCGAAATAATGACTTTTTGCCTTATTTTTCTTTCGTTCCCTCATAACTTTAATCAGCATCAACATTAGTACATTAGCTAGCCAGGAAGCCAGGAGTCGGAGTCGTTAAAATTTCCGGAGTCGGAGTTGGAGTCGGAGTCGAAGTCGTTAAAAATTCTGGAGTCGGAGTCGGAGTTGGAGTCGGCCATTTTTCCCACCGACTCCGCAGCCCTGTTAAAAACATGGAGTACTGGGAGAAGGAAAAAGCAATGGCAAAATCTACGAATCAACCGCTAAAATTGGGTTTGCAGGTATTTTCCAGCAAGATATGACTTGGAAGACCGAATGCGTTTTAATATACAAATCAAGTTTTAACTTATTCTAGAATTTCATTCGTGCCCTAGATGAGGTGATTTTCGTGTGTTGCAGCCTCCCGGGTTATCGGTTCCATAATCAAAATCTGGATTCAAATCTGAATAAATTCACGTGGCAAAGGTAATTTACCGAAATAACTTCTAATTGACAAGAATGGGAGCTACTGGCTGCTTTACCATAAACTATTTCGCTCACTGACTGCAGTGTTGGGTATGAACGCGCTCACTGAACGAAAACTCACGAGTTTCGCTCACTATTTGTGAACTTTGAACTGAACTTCGCTCACTATTTTATAAACGAGTTTGAACTGAACGGAAACTCAAAAAATAGACGAGTTTGAACGAAATTTACGTTCAAATTTACGTTCAATTTTTCCATAATTTATTTAACATTTTTCCAGACCTTAGTACACTTTTTCCCTCTTTCAAATGCCATTTAGAGGCCTACACGAGCCTTAGGACGGGTTAAGTCTGGATATCACTTCTTTGGGTAGTATCCTAGTCTTACTTCTTCTGCAGACTCGGGTCACGCCGAACCGGAACTGGGCTGTATACAGTTTCGCCGAAAATAGATATATACAGTAAACTCTCTGTACAAGGTGGACTGTGTAAGGCGGAAATATGTCTAAATCGGAAAGATTTTAAAGAAATCAGAAAGATTTTAAAAGAAAGCATAAACATCGCAGCCTACGGCACTTCTGCATAAATGGAAATTATAAACAGACTAATGTAAGTTTTTTTTTAAACCAGAACTCTTCCGTAAGGGTAAATATCAATGTCCTGTAGAAATGTACGCGGGGTCGAGCAGGGTTCGGTGCGAAATTTCAACTTTTTTTCCGGGCCGGGCCAAACTCGGGCCTTGTTTTTAGCTATATATCGGGCCGGGTCGGGCCGCTAAATTTTCTCTACGAGCCGCGCTGGGCTCGGGCTGAAATTTTTATTTTAATATCGGGCCGGAGATTTTTTTAACTATGGATCGGACCTGGAAATTTCCGTCCGTGCATACCTCTATCTTACATATCGAATAATCAAATGATTAGTTCACAAAATTTTGTAAATTTGGACAATAATATCCAAACATTAAAAAAAAAAAAGTGAGCTTTTTAGTGAACTTCGTTCACTTTTACAAATGAGTTTGATTTGAACGAGTTCGTTTGAAAATTTTTGAATTTGAACGTGAACTTAAATCACTTTTCAGAAATTGAACGTGAGTTTGAGTTAGTTCGTTTATTTTGTGAACGTGCCCAACACTGGCTGACTGGCAGGGAGCCTTCCGTTCTTAGGGCTGGATGCTTTAATTTGTCAAATTTAAAACTTCATATCTCGGTAACGGACATGTGACGGCAAATAATTTATGCATCTGAAAACTTGTTTCAATGTGCCCTATCGATTGCTATCTAATTAAATTTTTTTCGTTATTACACTGCTGGTGTAGTTTCCTGGTAAAAAAATGTATTCAGGCCGATTCCTTAATTCTGTTTTGCTTCAAATAACTGGTAAAGCGACTTATCTATCGATAGAACTGTGGGACCTAAATATAGTTAAGTGGATAGGTTTTTAGTGATTAGATCTTACATTAGACAGTAACACTGCAAATTGACGAAATATTCGTCATTCCAAAACGTATGGATACCTGCAGAAAGCAATAAGTTTTTATCAGGCTTCCTATAAAACATTTTATTATACTAAAATTACGGAAAATTCATTTCATAAGCTTACAGAAAGTCATTATGAATATCAATCTAAGTGTAACAGATGTAAAATTTCCAAGTGGGTGAAAAAAGTCCAGGCCAGGATTCGAACCAAGGATGTGTTGGCTGAAGCCGCCAATGCTCTTCCAAGTGAGCCATCCTTTTCGAACACTGGAGCACTTCTTCCCCCTTATGACCTCAACGATCACAAAATTTGATCTGATACTATGAATCAGCTCAACAGAATAAATCAAAGGTCAATATTTGGAACTGCAGAAAACGCTGCATAGTCTAATATCAATCTATTTGTATTTGTACCTTAGTGAATAAGAATTATTAGATTTCTAAATAAAATCCTAATAGTTTATAAATACTAATGCTACAGCATGATAAAAATCATATACAGCCGACTCTCGTTAATTCGAACTCGTCGGGACCACAAGAAATGTTCGAATTATCCGAAGTTCGAATTATGGGAAACATGCTTAATATGGTACTATTTCAAAGGAATTAATGTTATAGTGTTTTTTAAACTTATTTCGTCTGTTATCATTAGAATATGATTTAATATTAAATTAGAATGTATAAATACATAAATTAATTAAAAGATTAGAAATAAGCACGAAGGAAGAAAAATTTATAGCGTCACTGATGGACAGACGGGGCTCTAAGTAAGTGGATATCAAAGGCATTGTATTATATGTATACTCATTCGGAACAATTTTCACAAAAATCAAAGAAAAATAATTATTCAAATGATCTGAAATTAGTGAAAAAGAAAAGAAAAGAAAAATGAAAAATCGGAATTCTCGTTTGTTCGAATTAAGCGAAGTCAAGAGAAAATGAAATCGAATTAATGAAAATTTTTAACGTTATTCTGCCTTTGAAAATTTTGGGACTTCATGTTTAGTTAGAATTAAGCGAAGATTGAAATTATCCGATTTCGAATTAACAAGAGTCGACTGTATATTTCTGTCAACATTTGGATTGAGAGTAGTTTTGGGATCTGAGGTTATAATCGGTGAAAATGTACCGAAAATTTCCAGAATTACTTTCTTCTGCCGAAATAGGTTGATTTATACTGTTTGTAATGGAAACCACTTAAAAATAGTGACAATTGCTTCCTTAAACGTAGTCGGTGATATAAAGTTTTCAGTTTTTCAAAGCATTATAAAGTGTGTACAGCGGGTATAAAAATCTGTAACTAATATTTTAGGATCAACAAAAGTATTAAAGTTTGTTTCCGTCTATTGACAAATATCACTGAAGTTCAATTCGCATCTTTCTTTTGTTCAATTCGCATGTATTATCTTTCTACACTAAGTTTTAACATTACTGTGTAATATAGAATAGAATCGCGCTACAACGAATGCCACTTTAAAGAACTTTTTAACAAATATTATTTATATTGTTAAAAGAAATCCTATTATCATAATTTTATTATAAAAATATTCACTTTAGCGAATTTTTCAGAATACGAATTTAATCAGTTCTTCCTAAAGATTTATTGTAACGACATTCTATAGTATGTCGAAATCTGTAGGTTAAATACAGAGCTTCACATAAGAATTGAAATACGTTTTTGGTGCGGTTGATAATTACTGGAATCAGGTTATCAAATACATCATGCGATTTCAAAAATGTTTAGTTAGATTTTTTTTTTTTTTTTTTTTTTTTTTTTAACATTACTAAACAGCGAAGTTTCATTGAAGAATTCTGGAAGTGTTGGAAAATGATTCATAATCTATGTTCGACATATGATTTTCTTTCTTGTTAAATATAGCTCAGATTTCGGTCTTTTTGAAAAAATGGAGATTGTGAAGAGCTCATGAAATGGTTCCTTTTCAAACGCACTGTATTATGAAAACTAATTGCTTCATGATTAACAAATTTAACAAGTAATTTTACTTGAGTAAAAAGTGACATACGGTATTTTCCTAAAGCATCTGGAAGGCATACGCGAGGATACGGAATTAGCAATGGTTAGTTGAATTTTGCGCTTATGATTCAGTTTGACGACTGTGATATTACACTAAGACGTCATTTTTAACGTTTAACTTTATAAAAAAACCTCTTTTGCTTCAAGATGTAAAATATTGCTTCAAGATATAAAATCTTGCTTCAAGATGTAAAATAATGTTTCAAGATGTAAAATAGTCGTTGGGAGCCACTGTAATACTTACCCATCATGGATACGCATACTATAAAATATGAAAATAAAATTAAGTAATACCGAATTGCGTAAAAGAAGCATCATTATAACTCCAAAAATAATATTTATATTAACTATTAGTTTATTGCGTTGGATTAAGAATCTCGTTTCCAATTAAAATATGTCTTTGAATTGAAATTTAAATGAAATAATACAGGATCATGAAAAAACGAAGAATGCGGAAAACAGGATTACAAATACACTCAGGAACATTGAAAATAGCGACCCAAGAAGAAAGCTATGTACAATTACGAAACTTTGCAAATAAGTACAGCGTAATGTGATATGCAAATGATGCAATTTTTGTGCCAATACGCATGCTCATACACGCCGAGATGGCGCTACAATCAGGAAGAAGGTGCTATATAAGCCAGCGCAAAATCGAAGATTCATAAACGCGACGATTACCTACTGATTGAAGGAAGACTTTGGTAAGCGAAACATGCCAGGTAAACGTGCTAGAAGACATTTTTCACAGTTAAGCGAGTTTGAGAGAGGCCTGATCATCGGAATGAAAACTGCAGGCTGGTCGACGCGCCGTGTTGCTGGCCAGGTGGATCGTTCGGAGTGTGCCGTTAGAAAATGTTGGGAGCAGTGGACACGAGAAGGTACGCACGTGCGGAGAATCGGGTCTGGAGCGACCAGAAAGACCACGAGAAGAGAGGATCGAAGGATCGTGCGGCAAGCACTCGTGGACCCCACAGTGACTCGTTCAACGATTCGAGCAGACGTAGGCGTAGCAATTGTTCCCCAAACAATTTCCAGACACCTTGCAGAAGCAGGTCTAAAATCCAAGCGCCCTCTTCGTGCACTCCCTTTAACACCGGAACATCGGCGACTGCGTCTACAGTGGTGCCAAGCCAGATCAACGTGGAATGTCACAGATTGGCAAAAGGTTGTGTTTAGTGATGAATCCCGGTTTGTTTTGGGGACAGATGACAACCGTGTACGGGTGGGGAGGCGCCCTGGTGAGCGGTACAATTCCTCCCACACTGTTCCACGTCACACTGCCCGCACAGCTGGTGTAATGGTTTGGGGGGCCATAGCCTATGATAGCCGGTCCACTCTAATTGTGATTCATGGAAACTTAACGGGCCAACGTTATGTTGATGAGGTGCTTCGACCCCATGTAGGACCTTTCCTAAATGGTCTCCCAGGGGCGATTTTCCAACAAGATAATGCTCGTCCGCATACAGCAAGAGTTGCTCAAGACTTCCTACGTCAATTTCAGACTCTTCCATGGCCGGCCCGCTCTCCCGACTTGTCCCCTATAGAGCATGTGTGGGATCAGCTAAAACGTCAGATGCCATCGTGTCATTCGGTGCATGATTTGGTGTTGGCTGTGCAAGATTTATGGACCCATCTGCCTCAGGACAACATCAGGTGTCTAATCAACTCTATGCCGGACCGTGTGGCGGCATGTATTGCAGCTGGAGGTGGTCCAACGCGCTATTGAAGTTGCCCTGTATTTGCGTCGTTGCACACCCTGTATTTGTTTAATTGTCTTTATTTTGAGATCAAGTCAATCTCTCATCCGTATCATTATGTGTATTAAATTTCATTTCAATCCGATGCTTTCTTCTTGGGTCGCTATTTTCAATGTTCCTGAGTGTATCTCAACAACTAATTAATCGATCGACTTCATCCTTTATGCAAAATTTATGTTTTTTAATTTGTCTTTTACATTAATTCCTTAAAATAAAATAAAAATAGAAAATTTTTAAATACCTTTCATCAGAACGAATATTTCGAGAATAAAAAAAAATAGTTACGGATAATTGAGATTACTGATATTAAATAGGCTTCTTTCCATTCTCGCATACTAAGTACATACCACATTTCAAGTCTCTATCTCAATTTTTCCTGGAGATAGAGCGTTTAGAGTCACACAGACAAACAGACACACAGACAGACGGACGGCAACGTTTTTTTTTAATATTTTTTTTTTTCAGAATCTCCAATATCTAAAACGTATAAATCCCGTTTTTTTTTTTTTTTTTTTTTTTTTCCTTTTTGAAAACAATTGCAAAACTTACCCTATACTACTTACTATGGGTAAGTAATTTGTTTTTAATTCTGTGTGTTACTTTCTTCTGTCATTGATTTATTAATTCTTAGGTTGTATACACCAGGCTCTATTAATTTTTGCTATGTGTCCTTACTCTCAAAAATTTTAAGACTCGGCACACGGAATAAATGTGCAGGACATCAAAAGTCCCGTTTTTTTTCTCTTAATTTACAAATTATTTTAATTTTCTTTTAGTATTATGTTATTTGTTAGTCTTCCTCTTGAACTTTATGCAGCAAACATGTTAAAACGCAGCTTTTTATAACAGAAAAAAAAATCAGTTTCGCCGCAAAGAATTTGCTTACTCAAGTGAAAACATGTTAGAAACAAAATATTTTTCTGTTCTTGAGGATTCTGCATTACAGGTTTTACTGTTCCCAAACGAAATACTTTTCTTGCCTATCGGGGATTCTGCTTTACAGGTTTTATTGTTCTCAAACGAAATTTTTATCGGGTCTCTGGAGATCCTGCTTTACAGGTTTTATTGTTCTCAAACGAAAGATTTTTATGGTCTCTGGGGATTCTGCTTTACAGGTTTTTTTGTGCTCAAACAAAATATTTTTCTGGTCTTCATGGATTCTGCTTTATAGGTTTTATTGTTTTCAAACAAAATATTTTTCTGTCTCTGCGGATTCTGCGTTACAGGTTTTATTGTTCTCAAACAAAATATTTTTCTGGTCTCAGTGGATTCTGCTTTACAGCTTTTATTGTTCTCAAACGAAAGATTTTTATGGTCTCTGGGGATTCTGCTTTACAGGTTTTATTGTGCTCAAACAAAATATTTTTCTGGTCTTCATGGATTCTACTTTATAGGTTTTATTGTTTTCAAACAAAATATTTTTCTGGTCTCTGCGGATTCTGCTTTACAGGTTTTATTGTTCTCAAACAAAATATTTTTATGGTCTCTGGGGATTCTGCTTTACAGGTTTTATTGGGCTCAAACAAAATATTTTTCTGGTCTTCATGGATTCTACTTTATAGGTTTTATTGTTTTCAAACAAAATATTTTTCTGGTCTCTGCGGATTCTGCTTTACAGGTTTTATTGTTCTCAAACAAAATATTTTTCTGGTCTCAGTGGATTCTGCTTTACAGCTTTTATTGTTCTCAAACGAAAGATTTTTATGGTCTCTGGGGATTCTGCTTTACAGGTTTTATTGTGCTCAAACAAAATATTTTTCTGGTCTTCATGGATTCTACTTTATAGGTTTTATTGTTTTCAAACAAAATATTTTTCTGGTCTCTGCGGATTCTGCTTTACAGGTTTTATTGTTCTCAAACAAAATATTTTTCTGGTCTCAGTGGATTCTGCTTTACAGCTTTTATTGTTCTCAAACGAAAGATTTTTATGGTCTCTGGGGATTCTGCTTTACAGGTTTTATTGTTTTCAAACAAAATATTTTTATGGTCTCTGCGGATTCTGCGTTACAGGTTTTATTGTTCTCAAACGAAATATTTTTTTCTGATACTTTGGATCAGTTCAACAGAATAAATCGTATCCTTCGATTTATTCTGTTGATCTGATCCAAAGTATCAGATCAGATTGTGTGATCGTTGAAGCTATTTGGTGAATTAATCCTCCAATATTCGTCCGGGAGGCTCAATTGGAAGAACATTGGTGGTTTCAGTCCATACATTCGTGGTTCGAATCCTAGCCGGACTTTTTTCACCCAGTTAAAAAATTTACAGCTATTATAATTCATTTACTGATTGATTAATCGTGTTATAGATTAATTTAACATAATTTCGCAAGCAGCATTTTCTGCCGTTCCATATATTAACCTTCGATTTATTCTGTTAAGTTGATTTCACTGTCTGTTTCTGCGCATGTAATATAAGTAGAATAAATAATTTCAAAACTGCATTTAAGTTTGGCGGCTTAGTTAAAAAAGGATTAGGTGTGATTAACAGCCGATTATTTCCTTTTAGTCTCTAATTCTGATGTACGGCTTATGTTCCTTGTACAAATTTTACTACAAATATAGCATTTAGAAGATATAGTGTGGCAATTGACTATTCCAGTAATGCTTTTAAAAATGAATACCATAAATGTTAAACAATGGTGTATGACAAACCTGGATTCCAAAGACATCTGCGAGTTTTTCACCGGCCAAAAGGCTTACAAAGCCACAAGGTCAAACAATGTTTATCAAGTGTGTAACCAGATGTCAATGCAATCGACTTTTACCGTTCAACATTATTCAACATGTAAGGGATTAAATTTTGAGCTCTTTTTAGCAGGCTATTTCTACGCTACATTTTCTAGAAACTGCACTACATCTCTCTTTATCTAGCATTTAATATGTTGTGAATAACAACGTAACGGAAAAACCTATTGGAATAGAGTGCTGAAAGTATAAATCGACATCTGATAAAAATTTCGTGACATATACCTAATCGTTACCAGCCGTTATTTTGTAAAAAAATACGGAAGTGACTCTGACACTTTGGCAGTGGGACAAACTGTAAGAAAATGAACTGGCTCCAGAAAGATGAGGCAGATCATGATCTAAATCGTATGTTTCATGTTCCAGAATATGCAGGTTTTCATTTCACGTTAGTGACGAAATTTGTTATTTTGCATGCATTTGTTTGCGTAATGAATAATAATAATAATAATAAATTCTTTAAAATTAAATCAGCCTCTATTTAAGGATATCAAATGATTTGTTTTATAGTCATAAAACGAATAGAATTAGCATTGTAGGTATGTGACAATGAAAGACCATTTTGAAGAAAAAAAACAGGATTCCTTACGATTTTCTTTTAAATTCGGGAAGGATTTTGCGGTTTACTTTTAATAGACCACCTGTCACACGAAGTCACAAATGGTAGTATGGCGATTTTTTATAGTCTCGAACCGAAAGGAAGAATAGAGGAGTCCATTTTTTATGTATTATTAGCTGGAAACAAATGCTAAACTACTGATATTCTTTCAAGTATAACGGACATTTTCAGTAATCGCTTGGATGTAATAAGAACAATGACGTCATAATTGGTAAAATATCGTTTTTATAATTACGAGCCGAAAGGAAGAATATGGTCCATTTATGGAATAGTCCAAGAGCCGACAGCACAAAACCCTAAGTCATCGAGCACAAGAAAAATCTTTTATTTTGTGGAAGAGTAGTAATAGAGGAATCTAATGATCCATGCCTGCCGGAAGCGAAGTGGTGCAAAAGCCAAAAATTGATATCACTAGTGGTTGACTCGTAGGCTTAGCATTTTGTTTTCCTGCGTCCAATTTTCCGTGTTTTCACACTTTTGATTGTTCGGCAAACACAATGCTAAACCTACGAATGAACCACTAATGGTATCAATTTTTAGCTTATGCACCACTTCCTTTCCGGCAGGCATGGATCATTAGATTCCTCTATTACTAGATTAATTTTGAAACACGATTATTCAATCGGTAAATTAATTATAACAGATGTAATTTTTCCATTTTTCATTTTTGGGTGAAAAAAGTCCGGGCCAGGATTCGAACCAGGGATGTATTGGCTGAAGCCACCAATGCTCTACCAACTGAGCTATCCCGGACACGAACACTGGAGGACTATTTCACCCAAATTAACCTCAACGATCACTTATCTGGTCTGATACTCTGGACCAAATTCTGAAAAATTCTAAATTCTGACCAAATTCTAAAAAATGGAAAAATTACATCTGTTATAATTAATTTACCGATTGAATAATCGTGTTTCAAAATTAATCTAATGTAATTTTGTATGCAGCGATTTTCTGCAGTTCCATATATTAACCTTCGATTTATTCTGTTGAGCTGATCCAGAGTATCAGACCAGATAAAGTGATCGTTGAGGTTAATTTGGGTGAAATAGTCCTCCAGTGTTCGTGTCCGGGATAGCTCAGTTGGTAGAGCATTGGTGGCTTCAGCCAATACATCCCTGGTTCGAATCCTGGCCCGGACTTTTTTCACCCAAAAATGAAAAATGGAAAAATTACATCCTCTATTACTACTCTTCCATAAAATAAAAGATTTTTCTTGTGCTCTATGACTTAGAGTTTTGTGCGGTTTTCTCTTGGACTAGAAGTTTTGTTCCTGAAACTTCAAAACGAGCAAACGCCCATGTTTCGTAAATGACTAGAATTCAGAATAATTCCAAATTATAGTTAACTGACTGAATTATAAAAAAAAAAATAGTGAATCATTTTTTAATTGCCTTAACACCTACATCTTTTTTATTTACTATACACTGTTATGAATTGGTTAATTTGACTAAATCGTAGGGTAAGAAACACCGTAAATACCTAGACATTAATGAAAATTTGATTTTTACTTTCTTATAAGAAGAAAATGTTGGATTCGTGAACACTTTCGACTTCCGGTTTTCGACATATTTACACGTGTCGGAGATTTTGAAAAACATGTTTTTAAAAAATGTCTGTCTGTGACTCTGCCTGTCTGTAGGTAACACAAATTTTGTAACCGTACTTAAGAACTAATGCACAGAATTCATTAAAAATTTAAATTTAGTTAGTCATTAATATGAATTTGAGTTGATTAGTTTTCAGTATAAATTGAACAATAACTGGCACTGCTATGTCGCATTTTTCTCAGTTTCTGCAATAGCTTATCTCAAGAATTAATGCATGAATTTTCATCAAATTTCAGATTCAGTTAGTCCTTGGTATGAGTTGGTGCTGTTTACGTTTTGGTACAAATCTCCAAATAGGTGTCAATGCTATGTTGCATTTTTCACGATTTCTGTAATAACACTAGTGATTAAATTTTCATCATGCTTCAGATTCAGGTATACCTTGCTATAAACTGTTGCTGATTATATTCTTGTGTAATTTGCTCAATCAGTAATGCTGCTATGTTGCATTTTTCACGATTTCCTACTTTAACCCTCGTATAAAACACCAATTAGCCAGTATAATAACAAAAACAACAATACAAAAAAAAAAAAAAAAAAAAAAAAAAAAAAACAGGCTGTATTTTTATGACACGTGCCTTCATGCTGGGTGAAGAAGATGAAAAATGTTTATTTTTTAAATACAACTTCTTAAATATTGAAAAAGTTATTTCCAATTATTACCAAATTCAGCAATCATAATAATATTTTGTAAAATTTTGTAAACTATAACTACAATTTGTGAAAATATGTGTGATTAAATTTTCAAAGCACGTTTTTGGTGTTTTCCATGGATTTTGAAAGTATCTCTGATACAAATATTAATGCTTTTAAAGACATCACCTTTTAAAATGAAATTTTACTTCTGAAAAGACTAGTAACAAGAAACCTTTGAAAGGGTGCCAAGGAAACCTTCAAACAGCACTATGGTGCCCACGGACGTCGCATTGAGCAGCCCTGATCTTCACAATAAGTCTTTTGCTGAAGCGTGGCTTGATTATAATAATGCGTTGAAAGTTACATTGTTAGAAAAATGCGCCAAAAGTTATATGACCATAATTTATATTAGTCCTTTCAGGAACATTGGGTGCATATATGCATCCTTAAAAGATGCTTAAAGCAGTTGTTTTTTATACCACTAAAAGAGAAAAGTTAAATTCGCCTTATTTAATTAAGACCGTTTTTTATTGATAAGGTAAATTTTAATTATTTGATAAAAATTGGTGGCAACCGAATAAAATTTATGTAAAAGATGCTGGTCCTGAATGGGCTAATGGTTGATCATTTCATATTTCCTAGTATTGAAATCATTTCTAATAAAAACAGCGTTGCAGAAAGGTGTACTATAGCTCAACTTTGTCCACGGACAACAGAACTAACACTGTTTTAGAATAAAACAATCTGCCTTATTAAACGAACGAAACTTTGTTATGAATTAAAACGGAGACTTCTACTCGAAAATTTTGGTGACAAACGACTTTCAGGAAAAATAGTTGGGTGCGCTACATATAATATCTGAATCTGTAAAAGTGTGAATGAGAAGTCGATAAAAAAAGTGAGCCGTTCCACAGTTTATTTATTAAAAATTTACGGAAGAATAATGTGACATTTTGGCAGCGTTACAAACTGAGTGAAATCATTCTGTTCTAGAAAGATGATGGAAAATGTGATATAGGTCGTATGTTTAAAGCTTTGGATGTTTTCATTCCTTTTTTTTTTTTTTTGCATAACTTCGAGAAGACTTAAAAGCAACAGTTTTAGATCTATTTCTAATTATTTCGAAAAATCTATCATTATATTTATAAAGGTAATAAGCCATTCGTTGCAGAATGATAAAGAATTGAAATTGTATTGAAAGATTATTAGAGATTTAGTTTTGAGAAAATGGCTGCATTTGAATCAAAATTAGTCCATGCATTCTTAAACGGGTCCGGGACACGAAAATCTTCACATTTTCAAAAATCATTTTACTGCACGAAAATTTTCTGTTTTTTTCCTGCTTAAAATGATTTTTAAATCGTGTTTTTATCTTAATTGGAACAGAAAATATTTTATTTTAGTTTTGGCTTATTTTAAAAATTTTCTTTTCGAGCAATGGTTGTCATGATAACAACTTCTTGCAAAAAGGTGGTTTTCTTCATGATGGATTTTTTTTCACCATTTTGCGCTTTTAAATTGTTATAACTCAAGAACCGTTAAAGATAAATGGTTTAAACTTGGAAGATTTTTTTTTCAATTATTTTATTTTAATTCTGATTCAGCAAATTTGAAAAAAAAAAAAAAAACTTTTGAAAATATGTTTTTTTAAAGATTTTTATTTTAAATATTTTTTTTAATTTAAATTATATTTTTAAAATGCTGAATAATAATTAAAACTTAATATTTCTTTTTATTTAAATGTAAAAAAAAGTAAATTCTTTCAACAATATTTTGAGTTATAAGGATTTTAATTTACCCCATTTTTTAACTAAATTTTAAATTAAAAATTAAAAAAAAATCTGAAAAGTTTTTTCAGAGTAATTTTGTTTAAAAATAATATGGTTAACCATCGAAAAAAAATTTCAAAATTTTAGCTCAATAAATAAAAATTATTTTAAAATTTGTTTCGGACCCCCTTTAACCCCTTCGCGACGAGAGCCTTTTACGAAATTTTTAATGTTCTGTCACCGGTTTTTAAAAACAGAAATTTGTGCCTTATTAAATCGAGAAAATGCTCCGATTAAATAAGGCAAATTTCACTGTAAAATTTTACTGGTGGGGATAAACAAGGATTCTTAAGCCTTTTTGCGGCACGTACTTGCTCGTTCCCAAGGTGTTAAACGATTTTATGCAGAATAATGTTATTAGTTTTCGTTTATTCTAACTCATTTTCTCTTGATTTCGTTTAATTCGAACTAATGAGATTCTGATTTTTCATTTTTCTTTATTTTCTCCCGAACTTTAGATCCTTGAAATAACTTTCTATTTTCCATTTTTGTCAGAATTGTTCCGATCAAGTATACATATAGACCCAGTGGCGTAGCTAGGATAGGTGACACCCGTAAATGGTGTCACCCCACCCCTTCTGATCCTTCATATTTTCCCAATCACAATTCTACCTTATTATAACAAATGGGCATACCATTCCTTATTTACCTTTTGACCTCTTGCATAAAAAACTACTGGCGCGAATCATCACTCAAGCTATAGTTCCGATAAACCAATGTTATGTCTATTAGTTGAAGACATTTCTTTCTTTCAAAATTAGCTTTTGCTACCAACTCGTTGGATAGGCATGTTTTTTCCCCTGGTGCATGTCTTATTCAGATACACCATTCTGTATAAAATTTCACATTCTCAAAGAAAACTAACTCTATTGCGTCGTGCGCTAAACATTTCATATTATTTAAGAATTCCTTTCCAAAATCTTATAAGACTATGCATTTTTTATTTGCATATGAAGATTGGGTGTCACTTCTTAGGAGGTGACATCCGGGGCGGACCGCCTTCTCCGCCCCCCGCTTGCTACGCCACTATATAGTATCCATGCATTTAATATCCGCTTTTTTTAGTGCCCCGTCTGTCCATCAATTACACCTCCACCCCATCTTCGTTTGTGCTTACTCCTAATCCCTTAATTAATTTACGTATTTATATCTTTTAACTTAATATTAAGTCATATTCTAATGATAACAGCCTAAATACAATTAGAAAATACTATATATATATATATATTGTAATAGTACTCTTTTAAATATATTTTCCTCTAGTATTTTCCATAATTCAAACTCTGGATAATTCGAACATTTCTTGCGGTCCCGACGAGTTCGAATTCACGAGATGACTCACTGTATGTTTCTTTATTATAAATAAAATCATTGTAAACCAATACAAATTACCATCAACAAATGTCAATATATAAATTATAAACTACTTCATGCAATTTAAAATGGATGTATAAATTTTTATAAAAATCTTTGAAACAGATGCTTATAACAAGTGCGACAGGGAATTGAAAATGCAGTAAACATTGGGAAAATGTAAATAGAAAACAAAACAGAATCGTAAGGCCCAAATTACCTTGATTTCCACAAAAACAAGTACGGTTTCTTTTTTGCATTAGCTTTAACAAGCGAAAAAAAATTCAAAATAAAGGCTACTGTACATAATAAATCTAGAAAAGAAACAAAATTAAAGTTGGATAAAAAATAAATAAATAAATAAATAAATAACAATTTAATGGGATTAAAAAAAGACATATTACCAATTGAAGATCCAACATGGCATTATAAATGTATAATATATATTTATAATTTTAAAAATTATTTAAGTATCAAGTCCTCTGTTTTACTTTTTTCCATAATCGAGTTGTATATTCTTTTTATAATTTTTAAAATTATTTAAGTATCAAGTCCTCTGTTTTACTTTTTTCCATAATCGAATTGTGTATTCTTTTTCATTAATCGAGATGCCTGTTAAAATGAAAACCAGGATCCTATTTTTTTAATCGAGAAGCATTAATGCCGCAAGGTATCAAATATTTACTATTGAAAAAAACTTTTATTTATAATATTGATAGTTATAAAAACACCCACTAATTCCATTCGTCTATTTTCTATTTTGTAGATGTCTGTGAAAAGCAGGGACCCTCAAATAAAAGAAAGCGGAAATAGTACTTTGTTTTTTAAGTAAATGTACTTACTAATGTACATAATTATTTATGATTAAATAATAATTCATAATGAGTTGTCGTTTTTATTGTTAGCAACTTCATTGTAAAATATAGTCGATCATAATATCTTCAGAATAATTTAAAATCAATATTTGCGAAAAATGGTCAGTTTTCATGTTAAATCTATGTACAATGTCATAATTCCTATTTTCCGGATTTTTTTAAATTTTCACATTCACATTTTGAAGTTCTAGAACTTTAAGAACTGGAATCCGTGTTAGCTTTTAAATGTGAAAGCCTGTTTTAGTTATTTTATTTACATTATTTAAAAGTCAAATTAAGAAATTATTACTATTATTATTTTGTAATAGCAAATGAAGATTTTGATCGCAAATATGCTCAGTTTTTTTTTTTTTTTTTTTTTAGTTATGAAAGAAACAATGAACATCAGATTAATAAAATATAATCAATAATAATATATTTAGTATTATTAAGTGGGGAAAATTTGCGTAAAATGGTTGTTTTTCATGTTTCATCGACGTACGGTGCTGTAATTCACGTTTTTCAGAATTTTTTGCTTTTTACACCCATTTTTGCGGCTCTCTCACGGCTAAACCCTTGATCAGAGAAAAAAAAAACTTTTAATACATAAAATGTAGGAAATTTTGTGCTCTTTAATTTATGTATTGATGACTTTTATGTAAAATACATAATTTTGAAGTTATTTAGAAAAAACGAAAAAAGCCAAGTTTTTTGCACGTTTTCTGCCAAAAAAAGTGTTTTCGGGAAGAAATTTGGTTGGATAATGCCAGATTCGTGTTCAGCGACCCAAGAAACATAAAGGGAACAAAATCAAAACTACACAAAAACTTGCAGTTATTTGTTCTTTTTGAGCACTTAATGCCTGGACAAAACGCATAGCCCGTTTGGAAATTTACACCCAGCAATTTTCGGCAATAAATGGATATTGTTGACAACTCTTGCGTAACCCTGTATATTATCTATACTACTTACAGGCACCAGATATTAAAAAAAAAAAAAATAGTTACATTTAAAAACGCATACCACAGTTGAAAACACACTTCTAGCAATCACTGCTCATGGTCTTCAATAATTCAATTTTTGCTCAATTTCTTCTATAGACAAATTCTTTTGTGTGACATTGAAAGTAAAAGATAAGTTCTATGCACACCAAATTCTGTTATAAGAACTTTGTAGTACATCTGAATAATGTACATCGATTGTAATATGTTTAAACTATTATATCATTAAAATACACGGATAACAATTTTCTCCCGTAGACCGTAATGCAATGGAATTATTTTGAGAGTCTCTGTAAATGAACCGAAAGTAGGGGAGAATGGGGATGAATGGGACAACAGAAATTTTTATATGTTCTCCAAACATAAATAATTTGATAATTTACCTGACTGATGGCAGTACTGAGATCATTCAAGAGACATAGTTTCAAAGCAATATCCATAACAGAAGATTAGCTATTGTACAAAGTGTATTTTTCAAGAACCAAAGTTACTTTTTCTGTTTCATCTTTTTAGTATTTAATTGATAGTTAACCTTCTCAAAACCTTAGAATTTTTTTTTTCTGTTAAAATGATATAATCTCTTGTTATACTTATGATGCAAATGAACAATATTGACAGTGCTTACTAAGCATAATCACTATTTTATATAACCATGTGGCTATGGGGAAGAATGGGACTGTGTTTATGGGGATGAATGGGACAGTCTCATTCATCCCAGGGTCTATTCCATAATAAATAAAATTACATTTTGTCATTACCTAGAAACCAGTTAAGAAGAGAAAACGAGGCTACAGTCGTGTCCTAACCGATACACCAGAAAAACAATGTTTGGAAAAGGAAATTATAAAAAAACAGACCAAGAAAAATGAATTGCCTGCCTTTAAGAAATATATTTAGTAAAGGTATGGACAGTAGTGATGAATCTGGCAATTTATCACTTCATGATGAAGATGAAAGTGATTTGAACATGATTTCAAGTGATATGGACCACCAAGTTTGCAGCTTGGATATTATAATAGAAGACGACTTTCTCCTAACAAAGATATGTGGAAAAAATATTTAGTAAAATAAAATGTATCACTCAGTTTTCAAATAAAATATGTTTAGAATAATTTTTTTAACTGTCCCATCCATCCCTAAAGTTCTCCCATTCATCCCCACCATGGGGATGAATGGGACAGATGCATGCATGTTAAAAAAAAATTATTTAAAAACAATTGTTTATTGAAATTAGTATGTCAATAAGTTGCTAAATGCTGAAGTATTCTTTAAGTAATATTTTTTAAATTAACAACTGTATACAGCTTAAGTTATTAGTAAAAATGTAAAAAATGTCTCATTCATCCCCACTCTCCCTTATTACAAAATTAGTTTTCAAAACTAAACATGCGATAGTAAATACCAATGATACATATTCATTTCATGGTAATCGGACTATATTTGTGGTAGTTAGATCATGGACAGGTGGAACAAATCGAATTCACATATGGGCTTTAGAAGCCAAAGAGATTAAGTGACAAAATTGAAAACAAATTGAACCAAGTGCACCGACAACCTTAAAATATGCATTTATTCATTTCAGGCAATGAAATAGAAGTGATTTTCTAGTTATGTGCTGCGTTCTAGAGAGAAATCATTTTTGCCGAATAATAATCAATATTGATTAATTATAAATTTAAAGAAAGCTATGCTTTACTTTTTTTTATAGTTATTGAAATAATAGTTTAAAGACCAGAATGAAACAAGCGGCAGTTTCGCATTTCAATTCTGTCAATTATTATTGGTGTCCAAATTTAACGTGCATTATCTTTGAACTCATATTACTCTAAATCGATTTTTTGTCACTTGTACCCCTTGGCTTTTGAGGTCGTCATATATTTTTCAACTATGTTGTAAATTGTAAAAAAAGAAAAAAAAACTAAATTTGTTTTTTACATTTGTCCGAAATTATTTTGAAAAAAAAAAAATCACTGTTAAGAGATGTATAAACGTGTGTACGAGTAGTTAATTGCCAAGAATTTAGCGCCATTTCCCGCTTATTTACTAAAATCTCATAGAAATGGGACATTTTGGCAGAGAAAAACTGAAAGAAATCAGACTGTCGTCGCCTGGAAGATGAGGCACGATTTGATGTGGGTCATATGCTTCAAATTTTGAAAGCTGTAATTTTTCACAACTCGTTATTCGCGAATTTCTTTTGCATAGTTTGGAGGCGAGCTAAAAACAACAGTTTTCTTTGCTTCAAAAATTCTGTCGCCATATTTTTAAAGGTAACTAGTCATTCATTGCGCAAAAATAACGATTAAAAGCTGAACGGTCTATGAAAAGGGATGAACGAGAACTAGAATTAGTCCAGGCATTTTTAGCAGAAGAAAAATGGGGTTTCTCAACTCGAGTAGAGCATTTATTTATTTGTTTATTTAGATTTGTGCGAGTATGTGTCATAAAATGCCACAATTACTTTCAGAAACGTAGTTTTATCTAAAAAAAAATAATAATAATAATTAAATAAATAAAATAAAAGGAAGGCTAAAATTGTCTTAAAGCCTTTTACAGGGTCTACAGTCTGCAGTTAGAAAAATATTCTAATAAATCATAACATAACTTATTGCGTAAATATAAGCTGTTTTTTGTTTAAAGAATTTACTCAAATATTAAGTAGTTACAGAGTAATTGCAGGCTGTAACGGGAATACTGAAGATGATGTAGGATTTTGCCATCCCGATTTTTTGCAATCTATTTACGTTGCTCAATAACGGCAAGGGTACTAAAAGTTTATGGAAAATGTTTCCACTATGCTGTGAAAAACAAATTAAAAAGTATTTATTACATAAAAATATTTTTTTTCTGTTTGAAGAAATTAAGCAAATATTAGATTTCTACAGTGTAACTGCAGGGAAATAACGTGAAGATGAAGATTCAGCGTATTAACATCCTAACTTTTTGCTGTCTATTTGTTTCTTAATAATTACAAGGTTACTAAAAGTTTTTGGAAAAAGTTTCCACCACTGCCAAAAACAAATCATAAGGTATTTATAACGTAAAAGTAAGTTTATTTCTGTTTGAAGAATTTCTATAATGTAATTGTAAGGAAATAAAGTGAAGATGAAGGGTTTTGATATCCTAATTTTTTACAGTTTATATACAGGGTGGTTATTTATTAACGTGAGGTGTTCTGAGCCCTCTAACGAGTAAAGTTTTGGACGAAACGTAACCAAATTTCATGAGCATGCATATTAGACCATGGGATTTCAAATTCTTAAATAATTATAATAATAAAAAATAATAAAAATATCGCCACTAGGGGGAGTTTTGGGACCGTTCAAGTATTACGTAAGCATATTTTTAGTCATTTTGTACCCCCTCCACCCCCTTATAAGAAAATATAAGCAAATGCTAACCCCCCTCCCCTTTGCTTACGTAAGATTTTATGACAGTTTATACATCAATACTTCTCGACTTATAAAAAGTTACCAATCAATTACATTATTAATCTTACAAATTTATATAGGCATATAGGGATTGTGATTTCAAAATATATAAAATGGTTTTAATATATTGTTGCTTATTGCATTAAACAAACCACAGAATACAAAATGGTTTAAATGTATTGTTATTTATCACATTGAACAATAAAACAAGATATACAAGAAGTCTTAACTTACTTAGGCATCATAACTAAAATTTTTGACATGAATCATATAAATGTTGGAGTTCAATTTGTTGTTCATATTTTAATCTGATGTCCAGGATCCTTGAACCCATGTTTCAACATTGTCTATTATAAAGTTTTCGCTGGAACAGTGGCCTGTGGTATTGCAGGTTTCCGGTCCTTGTTCTTTGTCAATGTTAGTATCCATAATTAAATCCGACTAAATTCACTATACAACTAAAAGCAGTACTCTTTCACTAAAAATTCACTATGTAAATTCACTATGCAACTGAACTAAAACAATAAATATCTGTGCTATGTATCCGAAACAAGAAAAACCCAAAGTAGGTTTTCTGCTTTCTAAAGTTCTAAAACCTGTAGAGAAGGAAGTTCGACAATAGCAGCGGAAAGACAAAAATTTCCAGAAATTCTGCAGAAATTCCCGGAATTCCATAACTGATTGAACGGGAGAAAAGAAAATACCGGACATACCTAAAATAAAGTCAACTGACCAGTTACCCTGGCAACAGAACCCAGCCACACCGGTTCCTGTGTTTTTATAGTCTATTAATATACTTGACTTGGCACACAACTTAACAGACAACAATGAAGACAAAGGGTGAATAGGTGATGTGGGTCACGCGACTGCCGATGGATAAGCAAAGGATAAAATCAAAAATAAACAGCGAATTTCGAACGGACTGTAGAACGCTCTTTCCCCATCATACCTTGTTTGCTTGTTGAATTTTAACTGCAGTTGCTTCGTTGTTTAATGCTTACGTAAGAATTGTCGTAACCCCCCTCCCCCTTGTCAGAAAAAATAAGCAGACTCTGGACCCCCCCTCCCCCTTTAGTGCTTACGTAATACTTGAATGGTCCCTTTGGCGCTATTTATCGACTAAAATGCTTTAATTTGCACGTTCTGTGTAGCGATCATGAGTATAAAAGGAAAGGCTCGGAAACTTCTCATCATTCTGAGACGAAGTGCTTTGCTATGGCTCTTACCTTCCTAGACCGTGTTTTGCTAGTCAAACTGTATTATCAATGGAACGAGAATTGCAGTTCTGTTTTTCGTGAATTACACCGATAAAGAAGCTGCGAAAAGGACCGATGAGTATAACAAATTTACGAAAGATGATTCAAACTACAGGGACTCTAGCATGGCAACCAGGCCAAGGACGCAAAGTGACAAGTCAACAACAAGTTCACAAAGTTGCAACTGCTTTTATCGAACAGGAAATGGAAAATGTGCAGGGTACCAGCAGCACTCGGGCAGTATTTTGGTACGCGCAGATCCAATACCTCAGCGGTGAGGAAAATCCTACACCAGATGTTACAGTTTTAGTTTTTGCCGTATAAAATCTCTTCTATTCAAGAATTGCTCCCAGGCGATACAACCATTCGTAAATTTAAAAAAAAAATTGTGGTAAATAAAATTTATGTGTATTGTATTGTTTGGCATTTAATCATTCAATATTTACACCAATACATTTTTGCAGCTCCAAAATTCCCTCTAGTGTCGAATTATTTAATTATTATTATTATTATTATTATTATTATTATTATTATTTAAGAATTTGAAGTCCCATGGTTTATTATGCATGCTCATCAAATTTGATTATGATTCGTCCAATACCTTACTCGCTTGAGAGCTCTGAACACCTCACGTTAATTTATAACAACCCTGTATATTGCTTATTAATCGCAAAGGTACTAAAAATCTTTAGAAAATGTTTCCGTCACTGTCAAAAACAAATCATAAAATAATTTATAACGTAAAAAAAAAAAAAAAAAAAAAACTTTTAAAAATTTACGCGAATGTTAGATAACTATGGTGTAAATACAAGACAACAACATGAAGGTGAAGGGTTTTGCCTGCATCTTGAAATTATAATCCTGCAACTGTGAGGAATCTATTGACGAAGCAATTAGACATATCTAATTAAACTGCTTCGATAGCTTTTTTAAAGTATAACGATATTTTATGGTATTCTGTATATCCTTTGCAACATGTTTTTTTTTTTTTTTTTTTTTTTTTAATCATAAAACTGAGAAATAAATTTTAGTTGGAGAGTAGGAAAGACTGGTATACAGTGGTCCACTTTTGCAGTTTATATTCTTTTCCACTTTAATGGAAAGTTCAATCTGCCTGAAAATATTCTTGAACATTCCTTAAGAGCCTACACTACTGATTGAAAAAGACCCGGATGATAATGTTAAGTCTAAGGGTGCATTCTTTTCAAATTTCTCGCTCAAATTTTAATATTTTTACTTTTTTTTTTTTTTTTTTTTTTTTTTTTTTTTTTTTTTTGCTAGTTTTTACTTTTTTGATTTTGGTTTCAGATTTAATATATATATATATATATACTTTAACCTTCGAAACCGGTTTGAACCGGTTCTGAAATTGAAACTGTCATAATATAAAAAATATGTTATCAAAATCGAAAAAGTAAAAACTAGCCCGGTTGTACATCGTCTTCAGTTATCCTATGCATAAAAATCATGTAAAAATATTAAAATTTGAGTGATATACTTGAAAAGAACGTCCCCATAGACTTAACATTATCATCCGGGTCTTTTTCAATCAGTAGTGTAAGCTCTTAAGCATTTGTACATGTTTATGGGAAACATTTTCGAACAAAAAATATACAAAACTAAACAGAAAAATTATCAAAAAATTATTATATCTTTTAAATAGCAATAGATTAAGATATAGGAACAACTACAAGTAACGTGAAGTTATTAAATAAAATAAAGCCATCGTCATGAAATTTTGAAAAAGTAAACTCCAAAATACATAATGAGCCTGAAATTTTCTGGAAATTCTTTTAAATCTGAGGGCAATTTTATGATAACACCGATAAAAATAACAGATTAATAGCTATAGGGTTTTGATTCGAAATTTGTTTTATGTTATATTTAAAATTAATAATAAAATTTCAGAACTGGCCACAAATGTTTTTAGTAATAATAGGCTACAGTTAATAGGATATTTGTATTGCTTTTAAAAGCAATAAATACAAACAAAAATATTATTTATGTTAAATAGTTCGGCATTTTTCTTTGTTTATTTTATTTTACAGTTGAATAATTACTTTAAAACAGTATTTCTCTGTAGAACAAGCACTTATTGAATGTTTTGAAAATTCTATATAACAGTAACAGAGTAGATTGTGGACCACTGTACCCCAGGAGCGAATGGTCCACTGGACCCCATGTTGAAATTCAATACATTCCCATAAAATTGTTATTTAGAGATTTTTTTAAGCATATTAATATTAAATAAAAGTAAATATCTTACATTTACAAAAAAAAGTTGTATTTCTTTTTTATCTATAAGCTTTAATTAACAATAAATAAAAGTATGATGAAGAAAAAATTTACTTTTAGAAGTTCAAAACAATCAATCAGGATAAAATTAATCATTCAGAGCTAACGTGTGTTTTGAAAGCTATAGGTAATCGATTCAGTGCTGTAATCAGTTAGCCTCAAGGAGAAAAAAAAACTTTTAAATAGATAAATAAATAAAATATAAGGGGTTTATAATAAATAAAATATCAAGGGTAATCCACTGTGTACTTAGGCCTAAGATTTTTAAAAATCTTCTTTCTTTCGTACATGTTGGATAGGTGCTAAAGGTAACAGAAAATCTCTTATTCAAAAAGAAAAATAAATGTAGAAATAAATAAATAAAGTGTTTTTCACTTACAAAAACGTCGGTGCTTGTCTATGTTTTGAAGACCAAGGAAAACATTTGTTAAAGTACGCCATAAATTTTACATGTGATTCAAAATATTTTCTTAGTGAGAAAAATATAGCCTTATAAATCATGGGAGTTACAATTCTCCAACTTGATGAAAAAGTGTCTAGGCCGAGCTAGACACTTTTTCACTAAGATGGAATAATAATCGTAATAAATCATAATAATAATAATAATAATAATAATCGTAATAATCATAAATCGTATGATTCATCTACCAATTAGAGTAATTGTGTTGATTTAATGAAGCGTTCAAAGAATATTTAAACAATCGTTTGGGGTTTATTGCATAAAAATGTTTATAAGCATGCAAAATATTATTTGAGGACATCAGAAGCCAAGGGGTATAAGTGACAAAGGTGAAAAAACTGAGCTAACTGTACAAACAATCTGGAAATAATTGTATTTGTTCGTAAATAAAAATATGTAATTGATTTTCTAATTATATTTTGCGTTTTAGAGGTCAACTACTTAAGCTTTTGAGACTACTTAACTACTTAAGAACTACTTAAGGCTGCTGGTCACCCATTTTCCGAATTCCCTTCCGTAATGTAAAGTCTATGGGCGTTTGATGCATTCTTATGCATAAAATATCTCCTCAGGAAATTAATATTTTTAACTTTTTCTTTCGGTGATCTTTCCTTAAATTATGTTACTTTTTTCCTTAGTTTTCAAAATATTTCTAAAATCTATGCATAATTTTATATGAAGCGTTAAAATTTTACTTCTAGTTTGTCAGTTTTTAGCACATAAAAAATTAAATTAAGCGTGAGTTTTAGAAACTTTTTGAAAATTAAGAAAAAAAGTGATATTTTTAAAAAAGAGATCACCGAAAGAAGATGTCAAAAACAATTATTTGCTGAGGAGATATTTTATGCATAAGAATACATCAAACGCCCATAGACTTAACATGGGAATCCCATTGATCCCATTTCCATTGAATTCGGAAAATAAGTGATGAGCAGCCTTAAGTCTATACTTAATTAAAAAAAAATATTGTATTCTACTCTTCTTTCACAGCTATTGAAATAAAAGTTTAAAGACCACCAGGAAATAAGCAATAGTTCCATATTTTAATTCAGTCGATTATTATAGGTGTTCAACTTTTAACCCGTAATTGGAGGGACTTACGTACAGTGCGATTTTAAAGGAGCGGCGTATGAAGTACGCCAGATCATTTTTCCAACTTCTGCTTCAAATTTTTAGATACATTTCCTAGTTTATATTGTTAATCTGATCAGAAACCATATTAAAAAAATTAAAAAAAGAAATTAGATAAATAACAGCAGAAAAGAAGAAAAGCTTGTGGACGTTCTAGAACATCTCCATCAATTTCTAAGTCCGCTTCATGATCAAAAAGTTTAAACTCAGATTCATCGATATCAAACGCACTGCTAAAGAACTATTCATCTGAAAGTTCTTGTAAATTACGCAAATAATCTTCAGGAGCCACAGAAACTTTACTTGACATACTTGGAGGGGCAGCGTACTGAGTTCGCTAACGTGAAGCGTTCACAAGAACAGATTTGAAGGGGAAAGCAGAAGTCAGTTCGAAAGAATTGGCTTGGTGTATTGAAGACGGAAGATATTTCTAGGTGGGTAGAAGTGTGAAAACTTATGTTTGTCAAGTCTGTCATCTACAATCAGAAAGAGCTGACTGGCGTACTCCGTAAGTCGGCCTCTCCAACTGAAGGTTCAACTCAATTTACTCTAAGTCGAAATTTTTTTACTTGTACCCTTGGGTTCCGGGGTTCATTTCTTTTTTCTTTCTAAAAGTTTTTGATTTTCAGACAACTTGGTTAGCTACAGTGTTGAATTCAAACATTTTTCCCCTGGAAAAAAATTGCAGCTTAAGAGAGGATGGTATGGAGTTCCAGGTGAGGGGTGGGGGGAGTATTTGCAAATCTTGATGCGTACTAAATAGAAACTGTAATGATATATAATATGGTGAAGGTATGGAGATATGAGACATAATTTTCTAAAGAGTATTATTCAGAAAGAATAATATGTAAAAGTAAGAACTGTACAAATCTAATTGGTCGATTATATGTTAATAATATTTTGATGTCATATCATACCAAACTATAGATGTTTCGGATGATATTCAGTGCTGCGTTTGCATAAAAATTAATTTCCAGTTTTAACATTTCAATATCCCATTACTTCAGACTATAGTATTTCTAGAATATATAAATAGACGATTTTATATTCTGTATGGAATATTAGTATAGTCTTTCGTTTGCAGAGCTTTCAAACCTGTTTTTAAACACAAAATAAGCTAGCTTTCTTGTTATAATGATAATAATTCCTTCTTCAGAAACTTTTGTTCTAGAGTATTCTAGAATATATAAATAGACGATTTTATATTCTTTATGGAATATTATTATAATCTTTCGTTTTCAGAGCTTTCAAACCTGTTTTTAACGCAAAATAAGCTAGCTTTCTTGTTATAATGATAATAATTCCTTCTTCAGAAACTTTTGTTCTAGAGTAAGCACATAAAACTGGCTAGAGTCCAGCAAGAAGGTAGAATTAAACTGGTTGACTTTTGAGGGGAAAAATACCATAGATATTTTAAAGAAAACAACCACGTGCTTAATCCAGCTGGTTGGCCCATCACCTTTATTTCCCTGAACTTTTGCTGTGACACAATCGGGTCAAGTTCGTACACTCTTTAAAAGCGCTTTGTTCGCAGTTTTAGAAAAGCGCTTTGTTCGCAGTTTTAGCGATGTATTTTTAGCTTAAAGTTATACAAAATTTCAAGTAAGTAAAATTTGATGTTTTTTTTTTCTTTTCTTGTAGCTTTCATTCTTTTCTTTTCTCTTGACTTTCTCCGTGCGACGAATTAATGTAATTAATCAAATGAGTCATTCATAAAGAACATAAAGCTTTTTGAATATATCCAACTATTGATGCTAATAATTTAAATCTATTTTCATTATTTTATGAATTATTAAACATCAAAATGTGTCGAACCTTATAAACTCTTTCTACTGTTAGATCATAAAGCTGTCTTGTAAATTAGTTACTAGATACACAGTTATGGCAGTTAATATTAACCTTTAATTGATGTTACCGGTTTCACAGACCCTTGCTTTTGTACTATATTACTTACCTATCATACGTAGTATAGGGTAAGTCTTGCAATCGTTTTGAAAATCTAAAAAAATGGCGGATTAACGCATTTCAGACACTGGAGATTCCGATAAACATATTTTTAGAAGAAAAGGTATAAAAATATTGGAATTGACACCGGAAAATTTTGAAAATCCATTGTCTTTTATCTTATTTGTGGAATATCTATAATTTTATAAAATTATAATAATTATTTAAACTTATTGGTGAGAATCTGAAATTCCCCAATAAAAAATCAGCTAGATGTGGCAATACTATGACATTCCTCATCTGGATGAGTTTTTATTTAAAGGAATACGAATTCTCACCAGTAAGAGTTTAAATAGTTATTGTTTTATATGATGATATATATTCCATAAATAAAATAAAATAAAATGGCTATTCAAAATTTTCCTGTGTGTTTTCCAAAACTAGTGAGAACTCGGTCCATTAGTGAAGACGGCACGCCTTCTGTTCTCAGGCCTTGAGAGTTTCGATGGCAGCGACTTAAACTGTTCCAAAATAGTGTTCGTTAACCAAATTGTTCGTTAATCGATCATATATTTTTTATTAATTTGTAAGGAAATTTAATTAATTCGTTCCTAAAAGTTAAATAAATAATAGAAAAATACATAAATCTTTCCATTATAATAGGGTTAATTTCTCTTATAAGAAATCCCCTGTGTGTCACCGGACTCTAGTTCTAAGTCTTGAGCAGGCCCTGTACGAGTGTGTATAAAAATTAAGGCCCCTGTCCTCGCTCGAGGAAAAGCTCGCGAGCTAATGCTATTCCTATGGGGAAGCATTTTTCTAATAACTCTTTCGCATTTTGACATTTTTATATAATTTTTTTTTTTTTTTTTTGCATTGGATAACTGAGGTGCATGCCGATAGCGCACCTTTTTTTTACTTTTTCGATTTTGGTTGCAGATATTTTTTTACAAAGTTAGTTTCACTTTCAAAACTGGTTTCGAAACTGAAAGTGCTTAAAAAAATATATCTGCAACCAAAATCGAAAAAGTAAAAAAGGCGCGCTGTCGGCATGCACCTCAGCTATCCAATGCAAAAAAAAAATTATTCAAAAACGTTAAAATGCGAAAGAGTTATTAGAAAAATGCTTCCCCATAGCAATAGCATTAGCTCGCGAGCGTTTCCTCGAGCGAGGACAGGGGCCTTAAGGCTGCGGGTCACTCAAACTCCAAATTACCCTCCGCAATGTTAAGTCTATAGTCGTTTGGTGTTTGATGCATTTATATATTTAAAATACCTTCTCAGGAAATTAATATTTTAAACTTCTTTTACTTACCCATCATACGAAGTATAGGGTAGGTCTTGCAAATGTTTGGAAAATTGAAAAAAAAATTGACGTATTAACGCGTTTCAGGCACTGGAGATTCCGAAAAACATATTTTAGAAAAAAAGAAATTGTTCGTCCTTCTGTATGTCTCTGTCTGTTTGTCTCTGTGTATTTGTCTGTAACGCTCTATCTTTCGAACAAATTGAGACAGAGACTTGAAATTTGGTGTGTACTTAGTATGTGGTTATGGAAGAAGTCTATCAGAAAAATATCAGTAACCTCAATTTTCTGGAACTATTTTTTTCGGACTCTCGAAATATTCGTTCTGATGAAAGGTACATAAAAAATTTCGAATTTTTTTATTTTAAGAAATAAATGTAAAAGACATTAAAAAAAGCATAAATTTTGCATAAAGAATAAAGTTAATCGGATAGTTAGTTGCCGAGAAATTTATAATCTTATTTTACACACTCTTCGATTTTTTTACGACCCTGTATTTCATTCAAATTTCAATTCAAATATAGATTTTAATTCTAAATGGGACGTTTAATCCGACGAAGTAAACTGTTAGTTTATATGATTATTATTATTGGAGTTATAAGGATGTTTCTTTTGCTACTTGATTATTCCGCCGACCAATAAACTATCATCAAATTGAAAGATTAAATGCCAATAATGGCTAATTGTAAATGTCGTATTCACTTGACATTAAACACATTACATGTGTTTATTACGTCATAAAGTGATTTTTAATTCGATGTTTTATTTGCAGTATTATTAATTTTTTACTAATTTGTTTGTGTTTTCGTGAGTGCGTTATTTAAAAAATTATGCCGATTTGTATAATTTACGAGTAGTTTGAAAATTTATACAATTTGTCGTATTGGCTCGACGGGATAATCAAATAATACCCGCAATTCATTAATGAGCATTACTATGTATTAAAAATATTTAAATGCACGTTTAAATTTTATTTTGGAATTGCGATGTATTTTACAAATAGTTTTCACATTTTTTTTCATATTTTATATTATGCATATCCATAATGGGTAAGTATTAATGTGGCGCTTTAACGACTAGTTTACATGTGAATTCGTCTTAAAGAATGCCTCTTTTTTTTAAATTCTCAAAGTATTTCTAAAATCTACCATTAATTTAATATTTTATGTTTTAAAAGTTGACGAACTGTGAGTAAGATTTTAACACTGCATATAAAATTAGCATATATTTCAGAAGCATTTTGAGAACTAAGAAAAAAAAGAGACATCCTTTAACCCTTTCCGGCGCAGACAAATTCTGTTCGTAAAATGAGAAATTGTTGACTGACACCGGAATTTACAAAAGACTTTTTAAGAAATTAAGAATTCCCTGATTTAAGCTGTTATTATAAAAGTAAAATTTTACTAAAATTTTATTGGTACCGTTTGTAAGTTTGGAATTAAAATTAGGTGTTGCCGGAGTGGTAACACTGCGCCGGAAAGGGTTAAGAAGAGTACACATTGTAAAAAAAAGAAGTTAAAAATATTAATTTCCTGAGGAGAAATTTTAAATATACAGATTCATCAAACCACCATAGACTTAAAATTACGGTTAGTTGTGTTTATGGTAGCTAATTATCAACACGTGGGATATAGGCTTTAAGGAGGGGGGTGTCCTCCGTGGGGGTTTTCTAGGGTAACCTAACCCGTATTTACGCAAGGAAATCCAAGGTTCGAAGAAAACCACGGAAAAATCCAACAGGTGCGATTGGGTTCGAACCCAGTACCTCCTTCTACCAGTTTCGAGAAAATAACCTCTCTGTCATTAGTGAGGCCTTAACATTGCGGAGGAGAATCAAAACTGAGTGACCAGCACCTTTAATTTATTGACTAGTGTCCTTTTAGCAATGAACGACACTTTTACCGTGTCTTGGTAATGCATAAAAAAATCTTGTAATTTTTGTCCACACAGTTTGCCTTCAAGAACACTTTTCTTAAAAAATGCATTTTGAAAAAACTGGACTCATGCAATTGTTGAAATGCCCTATTGAAATTTGAATGTATGCTTTTACTATTTTGCAAAGAAATATTACATTTATCATCCTCTTTGTCTCATATATGAGGACTCAGAAGCCAAGGAGTATAAGGTACAAAATTGAAGAAATTGAACTAAGTGCGCAGACGATCTGAAAATATGCTTTTTGTTTTCAGGTAATGAAATACAGGGTGTTCCAGAACTTCGTGTACAAACTTGGAGGGATTGGTGGAGAACATTGTTAGGAACCATAATTCCATAGGTTTGTATGGGCAGAAATCGATAGGTGACACTGTACCCGAGTTTTCAAGATCAGCACATGCGACTTTCTCAGACTCTTTAGATGCCGATTGCGTACGATTAACATGAATCGTTGAGTTGACGGACATCGACTTCATCTAATGCTTAGCCGATGGAAATGGACGCTCTGCTGTTTGGTTGTTTAGGGAAAGAAATCCAACGAGGCGCCAACCAAATCATCAAATGTTCGCTCGAGTACATCAGAATATTGCAGAGCATGGATCCTTTACAGCCGCGATGTAAGAAACTGGGAGGCCGCGGACATCCTATTTCGAAGAGGGTCTGTTGCATACAGTGGATAAAAATACCAATACAAGTGTACGGGCGCTTGCCGCTGCGACCGGAACGTTTCGATCAACTGTTAATCGCGTATACAGGATAAAGACTTACATACCCTTCATCTTCAGAGAATTCAATTACTGCAGGTCGTGTAATACCAGTATGTTACCCACGACTAGCCGCATTTGCACAGTGGTTTCTACAGCAAAATGCGGCCGACACGCAATTTTCCAGTTCACTTATGAATCAACCTTTTCATGTGAAGAAGTGTAATACGCACAATGCCCATATGTGGGTCTTAGACAACCCACACGGAACGCGACCACGAGCTGCACAACAACGCTTTACTGTTAAAGCAAGGGCGAGTATCGGAGGGACAGTTTAGTCAGGCCATACATCTTCGACTAGATGCTCGGAAGAAATCCAAATCTCGTTTTTCTTCAAGAGGTACTTCCAGAACTGCTTAACAATGTCCCTGTACATACTCGGCGTGGAATGTAGTTCCAACATGATGGGACGCCATCTGTTTATGCAAGGTGTGTACATAACCACTTGAACCGGCAATTTTGAAGCAATCGGATTAGGCGTGGCTGTCTCGTCGCTTGGCCTCCCAAATCGCGTGATTTATCTCCTCTTGATTTTTTTTTCTGGGGTGCCATGAAGAAAACTTTTTACGGCACGACCGTCTGAAATGTACCTTGTACCGCGAATCGCTATCTCTGCTGCGATGATCAGATAAACGCCAGGTACCTACGAAAATGTTCGGCAATCCATGACGCGTAGGTGTCATGCATGCATTAATGTCAAAGGACGTAATTTCGAACACCTTCTGCATTTAATTAATACATTGAACTCTTTTATTAAGTAATAAAGCATTTTACACTAAATTCCGTGCTGTGGCCTTATTGTGTCTTTGTGTCTTTTTATCACGTGAGGGTAACGTTTCCGCACATGCTTTTCTTTGTAATTATGGTTCCTAACGATGTTCTCTACCTTTCCTCCAAGTTTGTACACAAAGTTCTGGGACACCCTGTATATGTAATTTTCTAATTATGTGCTGCGTTCCAGAGATTAACCATTTTTGTAGAATAATTATCAGTATTGATTAATTAAGAGTAAAGAAAATTGTACTCTTACTTTTTTTCACAGTTATTGAAATAAGAGTTCAAAGTCCACAATGAAACAAGCGGCGATTTCCTATTTCAATTCAGCCAATTATTATTCATGTTCAAATTTAACGTCAATCATCTTTGAATTCAATATACTCCAAGTGACATTTTTGTCACTTGTACTCTTTGGCCTCTGAGGTCCTCATATCTCCTACAGATCCTTTGTCGTAAATATGCATTTTTCTTACCTATTTATTTGAACCTTTTTTCCCCCAGATTTTTTTCACCTTAACCTTTTTTACTTGTCCCTGCAAAGTCACTTCTATTTGGCTTACATCCAGTTAAAAACGGTTCATTAGCTAGAACAGAGAAGAAGCTTTTAAGATCTGTATATACTATGTTGCTTCAGCCAAAACAACAGTTTTTCAGTCATCTTCAACGTTTGACACGTGTACAAAAGACCTTAGTGACATATTTCAGTCAAGGTTTCTACTATTTCAAGTTTAAAGAGGGAAATTTACTTATTTGCAGTGTCTCGGAAAAGTATTAATACAAATGTTTAGAGATGCAGTAAATACACAGAAAAGTAGATATGCAGTTTTTATGTATAAAAGCAGTATGCAATAAATTCATTCAGTGAAAAATAAAAATCACCTCATTCATGGCCGTAGCTTGTGGGGTGCCAAGGGACGCTCATCCATCCCTAAAGCATTTTCAGCTTTCCATCGAAAAGATTCCAAGAATACGAAACGAATTTATGTTCCGAAAATTCCAATGAAATTCTGTTCAAAAATATTATGTAGTCATGAGGTCCTTTCACAATTTTGTAGAAATACTAAATTGTAACTAGAAGAAGTGTTTCATCAGTCGCACATCTTATTTGTACATATAAAGCTAACATGATGTTCAATATTGCACTAGTTATACACTCAAATTTTTCATTTTATAACATATTTTTTCTTAGCATAAAATGATGTTATTGCAAACAGTTGAATAAGACACATAGTATCAACTATGAGAATATGCACTAATTTATCTTTCTGCGTCTGGGAGAGAGAGAAAATATGAATTCTTTCTATATTTTCTTGTAGAGAAGACTCCCTTACAAGACTTCTGTTATTCAATTTTAGCTACAGCCCTGAATCATATTTCCGTTCAATAGCTTGAACTAAGGGGATTCTTTTAATATCTGTGTATTCTATGTTCCTTTAGCCAAAACAACTTTAATGTTTATAAAAGGTCTTAGTGGCGCATTTCAGTCAAGGTTTGGAGCACTTCAGTTTTAAAGAAGTTGCAATGTGTCGAAATTAATATAAATGTTTAGAGTACTGTCTTTCTGTAGGTCACAGAGTCTATACACAAAAACTGTATAAGTCAGAGACTTCCAATTTGGTATACGTACAGTTGAATACCTCGTGTCATACGCCAAATCATAAAATTTTTAAAAGTATATTATTTTAAGTGAATTAATTTCTTCATTGTCTTCCGTTCATTTTTGCGATTTAAATTTTTAAAAAATGTGTAGATATTATAGCTTGAAAAAAAAAATCTCGCTCGTAAATAGAAGGTTCTTAATTAGAACTTCGATGCTAGATCTTGAAATTTTCATATTAACATGGATTTAATAATAAGAAAAATTACTTTTTTTTTGGGGGGGGGGGGACAATTTAACCCTTTAACGTTCATTAATTTCATTACGAAACTACAAAACTTTAATTCCGATATGCAACAACGACACCGGGATTTTATTTTAAAAAAAAAATTCATTTTATTATGCATGTGAAAAATCCCTTTTTCTTATTTACAAATATATTTGTTCGCAATTACCGGTGTCAGTCATTTATTTCAACATCTTAGCAATGGAAAGGCTTTGACCATTAAATGATTAAGGGTTTATATTATGATGGTTCCGTCTATCTGATATAATATGTTTTAACATTCAATTTTGTTGCTATTTAAAACACTTTTGCGATTCATTAATGATTTAGCATTTTAAATTTAATTTGGAACAGCTTTTTTCGTTTTCAGAAATTTAAAGTTTTATTTATTTCTCCGCTAATTTTTTTTAATTTCGAATTTAAAAAAAAAAAAAATGCAATTTTGGATTTTATTTAAATAATTTTATTTGAACACATTTTAATTTGATTAAAATAAATAACTTCCTTGTTTAATTATTTTAAAATTAAATTTAATGATGCTACCATCTATGTAATAATTTAAAGGATAGGTTGTTTTGAAAGAAACATTAAACGAAAACCTTTATGTGATCTCCGATCCCACTTACTCACTTGTTTAATTGACATCGTGCTTGGTCAAGGGAAAACCGCAGTCAGTTGTGATTCCGGCGGTCTTGTAAATAAACTGCTTTTCTTTATGAGTAGGGGGAACTGGGGGACATTGATACAGCTTTTTTCAAAAAAGTTTTTTGGTGTCTAGAAAGCAAAAATTTCAAGTTATTTTTCTATGTGATGTCAGCAAAACCTGTGTAGTGTGTTATAAAAATGTACAATCGTTGTTTTATTTATTATTTTTGCATGTAATCTTAAAAAAATCAAAAAATGTCTTTTGTATCAATGTGCCCCATCCCCGGGGCAGATTGATACACCTCATACGTCTGGGACTTCTGTCACTTTCATACGCCTGGGAAAATGAAGAGAAAATAACACCAATGCATATTTTTCATAGAAAAATAGTTAGCAAACCATTTTATATATATTTATAGACATTAAAATCGCACACAATTTATTTGTAAGCGATATTAAAGCAATCAAAATGAAATGTATAATGACCTGATGTTCTGGCTGTTCCTTGTCTGTTTGTTGACTGTGGTAACTTTGTCATATCTGGCACTTTAACCCCAGAATTATCTATCTTCTTTCTTAGGGAAGGTGAAAGAATTACCAGGTTTTCTGTTAATAAATCGGTTTACAAACAGAAAACAAAGGATAATCATATTAAAAATTATGTTTATAGTATAATTATCATCTACTGTTCTGCAGCTTGTTTCTCTTACTTAACATTTCTCATGTCGATAATACTTTTTTTCTCTGGAGAATCGTTATAAATTTGAGATTTGCCAGGCTGCCGTCCATTTCTTTTGTTAATTATACTAGCACTAGATATTGTGTAAGTTTGTACGTCTTCTGTTTGCAAAAATACTATATAATGTTCTAATATAAAGAAATTAGAGCTATTTCACTTAAATAAAAACTAATAGTAGAAATTTTTGACGAAAAATGATTAAATTAAGGAGTGTATGGTAAAAAAAAAAAAAAAAAAAAAAAAAAAAGTAATCAAAAAAATGAACTAGAAAAGGATTTAGGTTGTATCAATGTGCCCCGACAAAGACTGTATCAATGTGCTCCATGCAGCCATTTTGAATGAGTCGCAAATCCAACACTTCATAATTTATCTAACAATAAAGAATGAGGAACTGATAAAGAGTAGTTTTACTTGTCATGGAGGGTATTCTTTTCGGTTTAAAATACTGGAACAGTTGTATAATACCATTTCAATTGTACAACTCAAATTTTCTTTTGACCTACAAAAACAATTAATCACCCATCCCATTTCATCAAACTATTGAATCATTCCAAAACTTTCTGTATGTAGTTAATTTCACTAGTATCACCTTTTGGAGCTGTTGTGAAACTTCCTGTAATGACCCTGTGTGCTGTACAGGGGGTATATCAATCTGCCCCAAGTATAAATGTGCCCCAGTTCCCCCTAAGGATTGTAGGACGACCTACAGCTTTGGTGTGTTTTCCAAGACATTTATTGACAAGAATACTACGTAATATTTGAAATGTCGCAGCAGTTACTTTTTTCCTTATGACATTATTTAATCACTGCGTCCGCCATATTCTCTTCACTGCAACTGCGATAATGCCGGACCCCTAGTGTTTTTATTGTTTTTTATTATTTTTTTTTTTGTAGATCTTTATTTTTCACTTTCTGTCTAAGGTGCAAACACACAAAACTTCTAATTGTTATCAGCATCAGCTTCTTTATTGTGGCGACACGTGTTTTTGATGCTTAATGACTTTTACGTGAAGATGACTGATGACCTGCAAAACAGGAACCATTCCGTCAAGTAGGTTTGAGCTCCTTATCTCCTGACCTATAGGGAAGTTGCAATCAGCTGGTTTACTTTTCATCTGCCAATCAAAACTGCCTGATTGACCTCCAGCCGCGCCCATAATATTCACAGACACCAATCATAGCCGCCGTTCAACAGTTGTCTGACGTCCAATGATCGATTTGTGACGTTATGTGAAACTGCCCTATTGTAGATTTCCCCTAATACTACTTTGAAAAAATCGCAGAAGTGTTCTGTATAAAAGATTTCATAGAATTCAGTTGAAGGAGGATTAAATAAGCGTGTGCCTGTAGCCTTAGACCTATAAGAACAGCAAAAATTAATCACGTGAATAAAACACACGCTCAAAAGTATATAAAACAATAATAAACCCGTTCGTCTACAAGGTGACAAAGTTATCCCCGGTAGTATCAAAGTAGTCCCGGTTTACGATACTTAAAAGTACCGTCGGGATCGTTTAATAACTGGAAGCATCTTAACCAGGTCCGATTAATATATTTTTCTAAACCATTTGTAAAATGGTTGTTGTTTTCGGTCTAAAGATATCTGAAGCCTTGTGATGTTCGGATTTTATACCTTGCCAGATTAGTCCATGTTTAATGTCCAGAAATTAAATACTTCTGTTCAAAATAAAAAGCATTAAAAACTACAATAATAATACTAATAATAATAATAGCTAAAAAACAAATTGAGATATATATTTCAAACAAATTTGATTTAAAAATACATTTTTTCCCTTTATGATGGTATAAAAACTAAAAATTTAATATATATCTAATTTAATATTTATCTCGATATTTAAAAGTTTGAAAGTTTGCAGACCCGAAAATTGTGAAACTGAAATTACTTTTAAATTGTATTTATGATGAGTCCAGGAATATTAATATTTAATCCATTGCGTTCGTAATATATGACTGTTATTACATAAACCACGTTTTGATCATCATAAAAAAAGATGTTTATTTTTATTATTATTATTTGAAATATAGAATTTATTTATAAGTCTAAAATTTTAGTCGTTGAAATTATCATTTTCCAAATGGGCATTATTATTTCTTAAATTACTTTTTTTATTGCAACGGTCGTATTTTCAAAAGCAACAGCTCATTTATAAAAACATATAAATTTTGCCTTGACCTTGTAAAAGTTAAATATTTTGTGACAAACCTTTTAAAAACGTCTCCAGAGATTAATTTAAACTACTATAGTGTTACTTATTCCCAAATGTTGTTTTATACTACAGTACCATTTTTTCCCCCTTAGACAGAATAATTATTCTGAACCAATATTCTGAAAAGTGTGACCGGTGACTCAATTGAGCATTTACAGCGGAAATTATTCTACGATCCGCACGCAATGGTATTTGTTATATGCAAATTTAGGAGAAGGGTTGGAATTAAGAATGTTATAGCTTGGTAATAACAAATTCGAAAAATATTCAGATCTTGGTTTAATAGTACACAATATATAGGATGCAATTTAGTAGCAGAAATATTTTGTATGTCACTGTAAATACTTACCTGATTTCTGTTAAACAGGAAGTAACTTGTAGTAAATCTCAGCAACGTATGTCAATTTCATAAAATGTGAATCTGTTTTAAAACTCTCCAAATAGTGTTACCCCCTATACCATTGCTAATGGAATAATTTTGTGTAGCCCTGTAAATTAATAATAAATATTCGTTACACCACAGATTGTGCAGAATATGTCTTTTAGTATATACTTCATAAATGTATATCAATTCTAATATGTTCGAAATAGTATAACATCATCATTGAAAATATTTTTATCATTAACTGTAATGCAACGGAATAATTTTGATTACCCCTGCTATTAAACTATGCATCCGATTTCCATAAAATTTGAAATGACGCGACAAAATTATGCAACAATTACATGTTTTAAATTTCAAACAATTCAGTTGGGTAGTTTTTGCTCTGTCATATGTGAACAGACGGACGGATTGAATGATGACTATTGGTGCTACATATTTACGTAATTACGAACACACCTAAAAAATGAGTCAGTCTCAAAATAGATTTATTGTTAAGCTAAAGATATATAGGGTGTTCCAAAAATAACTACCTATTTCTATGAAAACAACGAATCTATTGATTTCTTTCATAGGTGTTTGAAGAAATGTTCTCCTTACGAGAAAGAATAGCAGATAAAAAGTCATTGACGAGTATTAAAGGGAGTCTTCAACTCTTGAAAACTCCCGCTCTGAAATGTTAAACCAATGGGCAGGTTAATTTCGAATTACTCAGTTAAATTCAAATATTTTTAAACAATATTTTTAAAAATAGGATTAGCTGAGTTCAATCTTTAGTATGGCTATTTTTTACTTTTTAGATTTTGGATACAGGTTTAAGTATTTTCACTTTTGGAACAGGTATTGAAACTGAAAGTACATTTAAAAAGAAAAAAATATACATAATCAAATTCGAAAAAGTAAAAAATAATCATACTAAAGATCGAGTTCAGCTATCCTATGCAAAAAAATATCGTTTAAAAATATTCAAATTTAAACGAGTAATTCGAAATTAATCTGCCTATTGGTTTAACATTACGGAGCAGGAGTTATTAAATGAGTGAAGACTCCCCTTAAGGGTGTATTTCGATTCAAACTGCTTATTTTCCGATTTATTTTTAAATTTATTTTTATTCTTATACGCATCAAACTGGCGAATTATCTTATTTAGAAAGTACACAAGGTGCCGTAATTGTCGATTCTTTGATAAGTGTAAAAAATATTGCAATAAAAGCAAACAAAAACGGCATTTTGAACAGATTTTTCCAAAGCGGGAGATACATGATCGAAAAAAAGGGGCATACTGAAAAGATAATTGTTCGTAAATCAAATTCTAATGAATTGAGCGTAAAATAACATCACACGGCACCTTATACGCCTCTTCAAAAATCCCCTCAGCAAGTTTCATGTTTCTACTTTTAAAAATGTGTCTGAAATTGTATCGGAAAATTTAGAGCTGTTGAAAGTGGGAAAGCGTTTTTTTTCGAATACACCCTTAAAATCTGACGACGCAGAATTTGTGAGGCAGTTGAAATGAATCTACGTTCAAAAGTAGATTGATTTTGGTCCTTGCTTGTGGCTGTTTTCCGTATTTTCGATGGTACAGCTCACGTACCTCTTCGTATTAGGGGATCTAACTAGATTTTCGCAGAGTACAGAATATCGGGGCAAATCCATTCCATTTAATTTCACAGCAATCTAACTTTATTTACACCAGTTAAAGAACGTACGATAACTGAATAAACTGAATTCATAAATGCTTGTCAGTTATGTTGAAAAGTATAATAAAGAAGAATATTTCCCAGTTAAACTGATGGCATTGAGCTCACAGGCTACGCATACTAATTGCACATTACAGCCTCATATTTTCAAGGATTATTTCCGTTCGAAAAAAAAAATTAACAGCTCTCCCCTTTCCCCTTTTTTATACTTAATCATTGAACCTCCTAAACTATAAAGGACATGCTTTATCATATAAAAAATCTATACACAAAATTCAGAGCAAATCGGATAATTCTTCATAAAAACACGTTTAGCATTTATATAATTTAAGAGGAGTAATCCCCCTCTTTTATACTTAACCATTAAACATCCAAAACTATTCAGAGGTTTGAACGAAATCTGACAATTCTGCTTGAAAAACCCATTTATATAAATTAAGGGGGGGGGGATTAGAACCCCCGTTCCCCCTGTTTATACTTATTTAATGAACACCTAATAACAGTCATCGAATCGCTTCATCAGAATGATTCTATATCTAAATTTTGAACAAAAACTTAATTCTGCATGAAAAACCTATTTATATCAATTAAGGGGAGGGGCATGAGCCCCCCGTTCCCCCTCTTACATACTTATCGAATGAACTCCAAAAACTAATCAGGGAAGCGCCCTATCAGGATATACCTATATACAAAATTTCAAGTGGATCGGACATTTTTATCATGAGTTATGGCGTTACGCACGAACGAACGAACATACATGCAGAACGGGCGGGCACATAAGCTCTCAGGCTATGATAGCCTGTGAGCTAAAAAATTTGTGATTGAAAAAGAAAGTCAGAAATTGTACATAGCGAAGTAAATTGTGAAGGGTCGAAAATGAGATGCATTCGTACTATAACGACATTTTAAAACTATTTAGATCTTAATGTAGAGGTATGCAGTAGTTCAGGTACAGTACATTAGCCGAAATTTTATGTACGTCCTTGTAAATACTATCGGTTTTCTATTACACAAAAAGTGATTTGTAGTAAAAGCTCAGCAACGACCAAACTTCAAACGATTCGGTTCGGTATTTTTTGCTGTGTTATATGTGGAAGGATAGACGGACGGACGGACGGACTGAGCGACGACTATAGGTGCATAATTTCTATTTACATAATTACAAACGCACCTAAAAATACAGAGATCGTTCCGAGGCCTAAGTTTCAGAATATGAATGCAACTTTTGAAATTGAGCTCTTTGGCAGAATAAAAATTGCATCAGTTTTCCTTTTTCAACTAGCCACACTCACATTTGGCATTTTATTTCAATTCCTTGGATTAAAGCAACCCGGAAAAATTTATAGGTATGCAATGTTTCGTGAATCTTCCTAGAGCGGGTCAAAGCTTCAGAATGTTATGACGCCACACTACTGGCAGAAAATAACCCGGGTGATAATGTAAAGTCTATGGGGATGTTCTTTTCAAATATCTCGCCCAAATTTTAATATTTTGACCTTTTTTTTTTTGCATAGGATAGCTGAAGACGATAGACAACCGGCCTAGTTTTTACTTTTTCGATTTTGGTTTCAGATTTAAAAAAAAAAAGAAAGAAAAAGAAAAAGTTGAATGTAGATTCTGTCATTGCAGAATTCAGTTTCGCCTCCGATTAGAAAATCGATAGAGATTTTTCATATACATTTCATCAGAACGAATTTTTCGAGAGTCCGAAAAAAATAGTTCCGGATAATCAAGGTTACTGATATTAAATAGGCTTCGTCCAAGTCTTACTTACTAAGTACATACAAAATTTTAAGTCTCTATCTCCATTTGTTCGTGAGATTGAGCGTTTACAGACAGGCAGACAGACGGACGGCAATTTTTTTTCTAAAAATGTTTTTCGGAATCTCCAGTATCTGAAACGTGTAAATCGGTCAATTTTTTTTTCGAGAGTCCGAAAAAAATAGTTCCGGATAATCGAGGCTACTGATATTAAATAGGCTTCGTCCTATTCTTACTTACTAAGTACATACAAAATTTTAAGTCTCTATCTCCATTTGTTCGTGAGATAGAGCGTTTACAGACAGACAGACGGACGGCAATTTTTTTTTTCTAAAAGTATGTTTTTCGGAATCTCCAGTATCTGAAACGTGTAAATCAGTCAAATTTTTTTTTTTTCAAGAGTCTGAAAAAAATAGTTCCGGATAATCGAGGCTACTGATATTTAATAGGCTTCGTCCTATTCTTACTTACTAAGTACATACAAAATTTTAAGTCTCTATCTCCATTTGTTCGTGAGATAGAGCGTTTACAGACAGACAGACGGACGCCAATTTTTTTTTTTTTTTTCTAAAAATATGTTTTTCGGAATCTCCAGTATCTGAAACGTGTAAATCCGTCAAATTTTTTTTTTCGATTTTCAGAACGATTGCAAGACTTACCCTATACTACGTATGATAGGTAAGTAAAGGTGGGCCACAATTTTTGACACGACACTTTTTAGCTTGTCTGAAAGAAATAGCATCGGAGGCTAAATAAAAACATTAATTTTCAGAATTGGTTTGAACCGGTTCAAAACTAGTTCGATTGTGAATCGTCCTGAGTTATCCCATGCAAAAAAAAAAAAAAAAAAAAAAAAAAAAAGAATCATGTCAAAATATTAAAATTTGAGCGAGATTATTTGAAAAGAGCATTCCCATAGACTTTACGTTATCATCCGAGTCTTTTTATGCCAGTAGTGTAAGCTCTTAATGTAAAATTCCCAGAACCAACTTTAATTTACATCTTCAGCCAAAATCAATAAACGCTGGAGGCGTTCAGAAGTCGATCCGATTAACTCCATCAAATAAAAACGCTCTTTAAAATGTTTTTCTTTTTCTTTTAACTACTATACTAATGTCTATATAAAAAAACTACTATTTTATTATCATGTTTTCATTATACTCATTAATTGCCGTATAATCAAGGATAATTCATAAGCACTGCACGCTGGATGTTCATGGCTCTCAACTTCTATGCCTATTTAAAGTCAAACACCCATATTCGAACCAGAAATTTTACTTAGTAAGTTATTATATGTTGTACAATAAATAATTTTAAATAAGTTTTGCGGACATTTTACTAAAAACAATTAATGGTTAAAAAAATATTTATGTGGTGTAAATAGGCGTAAGAAGCTGGCAGCTCTGGATATATATTAAAATTTAAACTCAAAATCATGTTACTACCTGAATTTCTATAAAGAATGGTGTTAGTCAGATTGATTTCTGAACGCTTTATTTCATCCACAGAAAACAAGAACTTAAAAAGACAAGTCTTTATAAGACTTCAAAGACTAATCTAAAACTGCTTTATAATCTTTATTAACATAAAGTTAATTTACTTTATATTTAAAATGTATATAAAAATATTCCGGTAACTAAAGGACTATTAATAATATTTTCCTTTAAGATTCGATTTTTTTTCTTACATATAAGCCTCTAGCATTTTTAGATGCATTCTTAATTATATAAATACCTAGCACCTATAGTCATCGCTTTACCCATCTATTTGTCTGTCTGTCCGTATATAACAATGCAAAAACTATCCAAATGAATCGTTTAATGAGGACCCCAGAAGCCAAGGGGTATAAGTGACAAAATTGAAAAAAATAAACTAAGTACGCAGACGACCTGAAAATGTGCTTTTCTCATTTCAGATAAAGAAATATAGGTGATTTTCCTATTATTTGCTGAATTATAGAGAAAACCGCTTTTTTCGAAAAACAAACAATATTGATTAATTATACATTTAAAGAAAATTGTACTCTATTTTTTTTTAACAGTTATTGAAATGAGAGTTCAAAGATTAGAATGTAACAAGCAGATGTTTCCTATTTCAATTTAGTCAATTGTTATTGATGTTCCAATTTAACATCAATTATCTTTAAACTCAATTTACTCCAAATCGAAATTTCGTCACTTGTACCCCTTGGCTTCTGAGGTCGTCATATACAGGGTTGGGTTTTTGACGTCAAAAAGGGTTTTTTGACATGACGACGGTTTAAACCGGATTAAACCGTCAAAAACCTGTCGAAAACCCATAGAGTTAGAATCCGCTAGAGTTTGTTGTTAAATTTTAAAATTAGCAACAGTTGCCATACATTATGCTGAAATTTAATTATATTGTGGGTAATTAGCAGGTCTTTAAATATTTCTAATTAATAAAAATTAAGGTAAAAAAGATTTATCTTGAAATTTATCTTGAAATGGACGTGCAAAAATAATTACACAAAAATTAAGTTTAAATATCTCGTTTATTTATTATTATTTTAATATTTAAAAAAATCTAAAGTTATTTAGTATGCAGTTTGTCATAGTTGGTATTTATAAGTGTTAATAAGTTAAGTGTTATAAATGCAGGATTTTCAAAAGTGTAAAACTTGATACATGTGTTTAAAAAAATTTTTATGCTATACACATTACCATATTTACTCGTGTATAGGGCGCACGCGTGTATAAGGCACACCCCTACTTTACAAGTAAAAATGACGATTTCTTAAAATCTCGTATATAAGGCACACCATAAATTTGATACGCTAATGAAGAATGACCAAATAAATTTATGTAAGAAATAAAGTCGAAACAAACATTACATCAGACCAGAAAACAAAACGAAAATGCATTTTTAGACTTCGGGTTGTAAGAAAATTGGAATGAGTGAAGACAAATAGGAATGAGCGACTGTAAAGACAATTGCTAATTAGCGTTTAGATAATATCATTAGCTCTGTTGTATAAAAAACTGCAAGGAATGAAATATAGATGCATTAATACTTCAATTAAGTAGCATTTTCCGAGTTTTAATATCTTCTTTGAATAATTTCTTGTTTCATATGTATATCGTTCAACTGCATCGAACAGTAAAAAATTATTCTGTATATAAGGCGCACCTAGGAGTTTTGCCCTAATTTTTTGAAAAAAAAGTGCGCCTTATACATGAGTAAATACGGTATATACAGAAGCGTGTAAAGAGAAAATTGTGACAGGGACAAAGTTAGAATTTGGTGCCCCTCTACCCAACTTTTTCTTGTGACAGGCCAAAAAATAACGTTCGTAGTATAAATTTGGGTAGTGCCCCCTAAATTTCCGTGCACGGGGCAACTGCCCCCCCCCCCCTTCTCACAGAGCTGATTATATACATAATATCTAGTAGATTAATTTGAATTTAAATATAATGCATATAATTTATGATATGTATGATTATTACACATTATAAACTATTTTTATTTCTACCCCCCACCCCCACCCCGCCCCACAAAACACACACTAATAGTATTAAGAATACAAATAATGCTTATTTTGAAAGCAAGGTAATACGAGAAGTAATTATTCAACAACTGAATACTTAAGATATTTAACAAAATTTTATAGCATTCAGTAAAAAAAAAAAAAAAAAAAAAAAAAAAAAAAAAAAGAAAAGAGAAAAAAAGAAACTCATAAGTATTTCTATAAGCTAATTTTTCAGCATAGTAAATAAATAGGCTGAATATTGTAAATAGATACTCAGATGTTTTTTATTATCTTTATGTTAGTTATAAATTCAAAGAATGACTGATGATTTAGAATTCAGAATTACCGATTTTTCTGAAAAACTAACTAACAATTGTAAAAGTAAAAAAAATCTACAAAATACTTCTAAAACACAAAATATTATGTAGTTTTTTTTTTATTATCTTATAAAATACATAATTTTAAAAAATAAAACATTCATTAAATATTTCCAATTAATTTGATTACATAATCTAAATCGATCCAAATGAAATTATCAAAGTAGAAATTTAGTTCAATAATGCAATTCATTTGCCCCACGTAGCATACGATAGCACATAACCAGTTTTGAACAATTTTCTGTTCCTAATCAATTACGGAACTTGTCTAATCTTTTATATTATTTTAAACTATACACTAAGTTTGGTTATAAATAAATTTCTTCATAATATAATATCCCTGCATATTTTGAATAACATATTAAAATTTAATAAATAATATTACAAAAGATAAGTTTTCCAAAGTCTGAGATTTTTTTTACTATTCAAAATATGTTTTTCAAAAATTTAAATTTATTTTTCCTACAACATATTTAGAAACATTTTCCTTATTAAAAGCAGATAAATTTTACTTATTAAATATAAATTTAGGTAGATATGTATATATGTAAATAAATATTTGTATTTACATACAAATGTAGGTTTTTGACAGTTTTAGACATTTTTGACAAGGAGGTTTTTGACATGACGGTTTAAACCATGGTTAAAACCGTCAAAAACTGTCACATGTCAAAAACTTGCCAACCCTGGTCATATATAATCGTTGCAGAATTTTGTCGAATCACTTCAAATTTTATGAAAATTGAATGAAAACTTAAAAAAATATTAAAAAAAGTTTTCTTCATTCCGTTAAATACTACCACACGTAATACATTCAGTAATATCTCAAGATATGTAATGATTTTAAGCTGTCATGGTGATGACGCTCTATTTAAGATGTGGTCTCATTATTTCCATATTTCTGAATTTAACCCTATGAGGGAAAAATAATTGCATTTGTGCAATTCTAAACTCTCACCGAAAATTTCGAATTTTATTTTATTTTTTATTTATTTTTTTTAATCAAAATAAGGAAAAATAATTTCACGTCTTTTTTTCCACCAAAGTTAGGAAAGTAAAATTTAATAAAAATTTTTTGGTGCGAATCTTTATTAATCTTAAATGGGATATAATATATCCCACCACCCCTAAAGGGGTTAATAGACCGCGGGCCGAGTTCGGGCCGATTTCCATTAACGGCATTCAAGCCTGTCCGGGCCGGGCTCAGGCCTTATTTTTTCCTGGAGTATCGGGCCGGGCCTAAGTTATTTTTTCCGTACGAAGCCGAGACTGATTTCATTCTTCCTAGTCTTCACGGACCAAAATAATCAGTTCATGTTGAATCATCCCATATGAAAATCCTTTTCTCGACATGGCCAAGTCTGTTCATAAATCAGTAGAATTTGGATTGTCTAAAAAATTTTCTAAAAAAGGCATATTCTTTTAAGTCGTCATTATTCTACAACTAAACATTAGAATTTATTCTTTTTAAAGATGGTTGGTTGTATAAGTTTTAATGGCGCAAAATCCCTTGTGGGACATGCTGCGCCAAACCAAAAACAAAAATGCAAAAGTAAAGAAGGAAAAGCACCAAAATATCTGGATGGGGGTTTCCCATCCAGATACAGTCAAGCAAATATATAAAAGTAGAATTTAAATAGCTAAAATATTAGATATGGATGTAAAAGTAGGCAAATAGAAAATGCACTCTGAATGGAGTCCCATCCAGATGTTGTTCAGGGTTTCAAAGTCATAGAAATTAAAAAATTATATTTCAAAGTAAAATCCGGCATGTTTAAGAAAGGTAAAGAGTGCCCCATGAGGTGTTTCCCCAATGAGGTTTGTCAAAAGTGGTGATGATGAATTAAAATAAGTTCTATAAAGGTGCCGGAGGCCCGGACAGTCAGTTAAGATATGGTATATGGTAAGTTGATCAAAATGACAATGTGGACACATGGGTGCATCCTCCCTTAGTAATAGATGTTTATGTGTGATTCTCGAGTGTCCAATTCTCAGACGAGTCAATATAACATCAGACTTTCTATGATATGTCGATAACCAGGTCTTGATAGTAGGTTTAATATGATGTAATTTATTATTGTGTTCTATATCCCAACTTTTTTTCCATTTATCATGAATAAAATAGTTAATGTGTAGTTTTATGTCTGGGAATGGAATTTTTACTCGTAATGGAAAAAGAGCACGTTTGGCTGCCTCATCGGCCTTATCGTTGCCAGGAATACCCATGTGTCCAGGTACCCAGCAAAATAAAATATTGTAACCACGTCTTGTCAATTTATTATAAAAGTCTAAGATGGACATGACATAGGGATGTTTTTTTAATGATTTAATTGCGTCAATAGAGCTATTTGAGTCAGTGTAAATGATGAATGATGAACTATGATGATTAGAGATGTGGAACATGGCTCTTTCTATTGCAATCAGTTCAGCTGAAAAAACAGAGATAGAGGAGTGAAGACGATAACTTAGTGAAGTGTTTTCGCAGAATACACCACAACCAACAGTGTTTCCATTCTTGGAGCCATCTGTGTAGATGTCGGTATAGTTATTAAAATTAGAGCGGTGTGCAGCAAACAGCTGTTGATAAACGGCAGGGGCCAAGTTCTTTTTATCATACCCTTTAAAGGGATGCAGGGTGGTAATAGAAGGAGGGTTCCAGGGAGGAAACATGTGCAATTGGCATGGTCTCACCTCGATGTTACTCAAGGGGCCATTGTCAATAATGTTCCTTACTCTGAGACCAAAAGATGGAATACACGATGGGCGATGCTGATAATGAGTATCATTGTCAGTATTTAAGATAAAATCATGAAGGGGATGATCAGGATGTGACAGGATACGATAATACAATTCCAATGAACTCTTTTCACGAATATAGTGCAATGAGGGTTCATTGCAATCAACATAAAGGCTTAGGACTGGAGAAGTACGAAATGCACCAGAGCAAACACGAAGTGCGCTATGGTGCACGGTGTCAAGTTTTTTAAGAACATAATTACGAGCAGAACCGTAGATCTGGCAAGCATAGTCAATTTTAGAACGAATAACAGCACGATAAATTTTAAGAAGCGAACTGCGGTCTGCTCCCCAAGAAGTATTGGATAGTACTTTTATTAAATTCAGCAATTTTTCACATTTTGTCCGTAATTGTAAAACATGTGGTAAAAATGTCAGTTTCTTGTCAAAGTATACGCCGAGGTAACGAACAGAGTCCACAACAGGAATTTGGGTAGAACCAATGAAAATTTCGGGATCTGGATGTAGATCCCTACGTCTACAGAAATGCACACAAGAAGTTTTGTCTTGAGAAATAGTAAAACCATTTTTGTTAGTCCAATTAATAATACGAGTGATTGCAATTTGCAGTTGTCTCTCAATGAAGCGCATATCCTGTCCCATACACATGATATGAAAGTCGTCAACATAAAGGTCTCCTTTGACTGAAGGGGGTAGCTGGCTCAGGATGTTATTTATTTTTATAGCAAAAAGGGTGACACTCAGGACACTACCCTGAGGCACACCCTCTTCTTGTACATGGACGCCTGATAAAACTCCTCCAATTCGTACTTGAAAAAGACGAATGGCGAGGAAATTTTTAATAAAAATGGGGAGGTTCCCACGAATGTTAAGGTTATACAGGTCACGCAATATCCCATACCGCCATGTTGTGTCATAGGCTTTCGCCATGTCAAAAAATACTGACACCAAATGGTTGCGTTTAAGAAAAGCACTCCGTATGTAATTTTCAAGATGCATGAGATTATCAATAGTAGACCTACCACGTCGAAAACCACTCTGAAAAGGAGCTAGGCAATTATTAGATTCTAAAATGTGCACAAGGCGAAGGTTGACCATTTTTTCTAAAAGTTTGCAAAGGCTGCTAGAGAGTGCAATAGGTCTGTAATTATTTGGGTCAGTGGGATCTTTTCCGGGTTTAGGGAAAGGAATGATGATAGCTTTATACCAGGCCTGAGGAAAAACTTGTTCAATCCAAATTCTATTATAAAAAGCAAGTAAGTTATTGAGTGAAGCTGTGGAGAGATGTTTTAGCATAGTGTATGTAATCCCATCATGGCCAGGAGCATTCTTTTTAAAGAATCGTAGATTACTGTGCTTGTTAAAATGGAGTTAAACATATGGGAAAAAAAAAAGAAAAGAAAAAAAACCTGATTATGACGGAGTTTTTTTTAACTGAAAACTGTAAATTTCTTAAATATATATAGGACAGTTGCACCATAAAATTTAACTAATAATAACACATTGCTCAATATACCAAAAATATGGCATAACATCATAAAACCTTAAAATTTTTATTTCCTTGCAATATTTTAATTTTTACTCACGTGTTATTGGCAACATTTTTTAAAATTTTAATTCATTTACTTTTTAATTTAGTTGAAATATTATCTCTCGAACAAGATGCAAACATAGTCCTTCCATTTCATATTTTCCTGAAGACGCCCGCAGAAGACGGCGCGAAACGTTGAAAGTTTTATTTTATTTTAATATGTACTAATATATATTAAAATTCTTGTTTTGTGCACCACTGAGCAATGTGTTATTATTAATGTAAATTTCTTTTTAACTGTTCATCTATGCAAAATGAATACAATAATACGCGAGAGAAAAAAAATATATTAACATTTACATCCGCCAAGAAAAGAACATATTTCTTTCCAATGCGATTCCGCCTTAGAAGATTTATACTTTTATCATATACCATTTTTTAGATTTTTATGTCTCCATTGCATGCAATATCGATTAATAATACTAATGATATCTGAAACAGACATTTACATACAATTAAACAAAGATTCATCAAAAGCATAAATATCGCAACCCACGGCACTTCTGCATAAATGGAGATTATAAACATGAAGAAAAAAAAACTAAAATAAGTTTTTTTGGTCTGTATTCTTCCGTAAGAGTAAAGAACAATGTTCGGTGGGAATTCCCTCGGGCCGGATCGAGTTCGGGCCGAATTTTTAACTTTTTTGAGGGCCAGGCCGAGCTCGGGCCGAATTTTTAACTTTTTTGAGGGCCGGGCCGAACTCGGGCCAATATTTTTTTCGTTTGGGCCGGGCCGAATTTTTTTCTATGGATCAGGCTTGGCTCTGGCCTGGAAATTTCGGCCCGTGCAGACCTCTAGGGCATAATCCTAATAAATTTGATATTTATGCATTTTTGCATAAGTGTGCAACAGCTATTGTTATAAATATAAGAACTGAATATTTATAAAACTAGTAAATCTGCAGATCAGGAGCCTCAACGTCAGCTTTGTTCATATTTTTTTAAAACACACTTTGATTAATATTCAAATTCCTGGAAACTGCAATTTAAAATTTTCAAATTGCGTAATTATTTATAAGAATAAAATAAGAATTAGAAGTTTTCAGCCATCAAAAGCGGTAAAGTAAAAATTTAGTTATGTTAGGATATTCTGAAATTTTCCTGATCTATTATTTTTGTTTTCTTTATTATAACATAGTAGATTTCTTCAGGGGGGCTCCGCCCCCCTGAACCCTCTGAGCCTCACTTAATTTAAATTTGTCACTTTCTAATATTTGTGCTAATGGTTATTGTATATCTTGCATTTCTTTATACATTTTGATTTATAAAAATAAGTAACAGTTTGGGCAAATATTTTTCATTATCCTCATACTTCTACATGCCTGCCAACCACAAACACCTAAACCTGATGCATCAGGAACTTTTGTAAGTGTAAATTCAGTAATCTAGAGTTTTACATTTTTGTTTCCGAAAAAAAAAAGTTTTGATTGCATTTTGCTACAGTTATAGCGGGACAGACAGACATACAGAAGAAGAGACTGACATATGAAAAACAATAAATTTCGTGTCTCCAAAGTAAGCCTTCACTGAAGTTTTGACAATGACGTCATTATTCATGAGTTATTGATATTCATGTTTCTTGTATTTTTAACGACTACTATAAAATACCTGTTTTTGTTCAACTATGACGTCATATTTTACTAACAAGGAAGGTCTCCATACGGGCATACTCAGAAAAATCTGAAAAAATTACAGAATGTTCTTCTCATATAGTTATATATGTTTATAAAAAAAATTTCGGCGGAACTTCATTGCAGTGTCCGTAAAAAAATAATGAAAATTTCGTTTATTTGGCGATTTATCTCCGGTTGGCGAAAAAACAAAAATTTTGAAAAATACACTTTTACGCTTCGAACACTGTTAAAAATCTGCTGCATTTTGTTGCAACGCACTCCACCGCTTGTATATAATATCTCTATCCCAACCAATGAGAAAGCTTCATTTCACGGCCAAGTAACCGTTTTCTATACAAGCAAGGGAATGCGTTGCAGCAAAATGCAACAGATTTTTATCAGTGAATACCTTTTAAAGAAGAAACTTTCTATGTTCAATTTATTTAAATAAGTTTAGTTTAAATAATTTTAGTTTTGCATTTTTACTTTATTTTAAGTGTAATTTTGTCATATACGTTTATATGTACTTAGAACAAAATGAAATTAATATATTTTATCATTTAAAACACAATTTAAATTGATTAAAGTTGTTCCAAATTGAAAAATACACTGATAAAAATCTGTTGCATTTTGCCGCAACGCACTCCCTTGCTTGTATAGAAAACGGTTACTTGGCCGTGAAATGAAGCTTTCTCATTGGTTGGGATAGAGATATTATATACAAGCGGTGGAGTGACGTTGCAGTAATTCTCATTCAGCATTCTCATTGGTCAGAAGAGAGATATTCTAAAAGTAGTGGAGTGACGTTGCAGTAATTCTCATTCAGCATTCTCATTGGTCAGAAGAGAGATATTCTATAAAAGTAGTGGATTGACGTTGGAGTAAATGCTGCAGATTTTTAACAGTGAAGTCAATTAAAATCAATTTTCAGATTCGTTAAAATCGTCTGCTTTTGGCGAGGAAATGCACTACTCGCCAAATCCCGCGTCTCTTTCAGCTTTTCACGCCAATTATTCCAAACTATTTTATTTTTTTACATATCTAAATATGTAATTCCGCCGCTAATTTTCACTGATCCTTTATTACCTACATGAGTAGTTTAATTCGTATTTTTTTCAAAAAATTCTGAGTATGCCCCCAATGGAGACCTTCCTTGTAAGTGAAATATTTATTAAAAATATAATTCTTTTTTATTTCTTTTACTTCAAATTATGTCCCCCATTTTTGTCAGAAAAATTCTTATTAACGAAACGAATATCCGTATTTAATATTTAACAAAAAGTACTATATCTATAGTTATTTTAATTCTGACGTCATATTTTTTTTCATAGTTTAATTTTTCGAATGGAAATTGCTCAATTGAAACTTATTGCTGTTGAAAAATTATTATTCCAAATTTTGATTTTTTTTTTGGCAACGATAAAGGAAATTGGTTAAATTTTATCTAAAAAATCTTTATTGATTCTGTATGAAAAAGAAGGAAATTTTGAATTATTAAGGAAAATATTTGAATAAAGTTAATAAAACATAGCCTATGTTTTTTTTTCTGGGCTATGCTATATTTATATGCAAAGATACAAAGACATTAATTAATTCATAAATTTTGATGTTGACTTCATTTAAATTTTGTACACGCTTTCAAATTTATAACATTATAAGGATAAGGATTAAGATAAATGGTTGCTTAGCAACCATTAAAAGAAAATAAAGAAAATGAAATAAATACATTTCAAATAAGTAAATCGCTAAAACAAATTAGTTTATATTATTGAAACACATTTATAAAAAATCTCCAAAATTTACAGTAATAATTTTAAAAATCTGACAAATGCGTTGACAAAATTGCAAAATAATACGAATAATTTAACTGATAAATTTTAGTATTCATTTATAATTGAATTCCATTAATCAAATGTGCCATTTTCTCTCAGGGGAAAAAAATGAAAATCATTGGATTTGCCATAGAAAAGCATTATTGCGCGAAATAAAATATTCTATATCTTCGGAACGAATGAATTAAATCTAACAAAAAATTATACAGCTTAATCCCAGTGTCTCACTAACATACCCACTTAATTTCAAGACAATCGAATGCTTTTTACGTCAGTTATCGCGGAACAGACAGACAGACTGACAGACAGACAGACATAATCCAAAAAAATTCGTGTCTCCAAAGTAAGCCTTCACTGACGTTTCGGCAACTAGTTATAATGAGAACACTCCTCATTTTTGCAAAATTGCCATACAGTTTACGAAAATCGTTTGAGTTTTTCTTTCTTTGTATTGTACTTACTTTCATAATAACAGGATATAAACAATTTTCAGACATTATAAACCATATAATATTCTACTTTATTTAATTTTTGCATTATATATTTTATATGTAACTTTTCTATGCATTAATTTACTTATTTTTTTACTTAATGTTTACCAAACAATACAAAAAAAAAAAAAAAAGAAAAGAAAGTGGCATATTTCTGAAGAAATACTCACTTTAACTATTTTTTAACATGTGGCGCTGTAACGTGATGTCATTCATATCGGAACACTTCAAAGAATCATTCAAGGGACCGTTCAAGTATTACGTAAGCACTAAAGGGGGAGGAAGGGTCCAGAGTCTGCTTATTTTTTCTGACAAGGGGAGGGGGGGGTCAAGACGGTTCTTACGTAAACATTAAACAACTAAGCAACTGCAGTTCAAATTCAACAAGCAAACAAAGTATGATGGGGAAAGAGCGTTCTACAGTCCATTCGAAATTCGCCGTTTATTTTCGATTTTATACTTTGCTTATCCATCGGCAGTCGCGTGACCCCATATCTCCCACTCGCCCTTAGTCTTCATTGTTGTCTGTTAAGTTGTGTGCCAAGTCAAGTACATTGCAAGACTAGAAAACACAGGAACCGGTGTGGCTGGGTTCTGTTGCCAGGGTAACTGGTCAGTTGACTTTATTTTAGGTAAGTCCGGTATTTTCTTTTCTCCCGCTCAATCGGTCATGGAATTCCGGGAATTTTTACAGAATTTCTAGAAATTTTTGTCGTTTCACTCCTAATGTCAAACTTCCTTCTCTATATGCTTAGGAACTTTAGAAAGCAGAAAACTTACTTGGGGTTTTTCTTGTTTCGGATACACAGCACAGATATTTATTGTTTTAGCTCAGTTGCATAGTGAATTTTTTATTGGTTCATAATTTTAGTTATGATACTGAGTTATGATGCTTAGCGAGTAAGTTAAGACTTCTTGTTTATCTTGTTTTATTGTTCAGTGTGATAAATAACAATATTTTTAAACCATTTTGTATTCTGTGATTTGTTAAATGCAATAAGCAACAATATATTAAAACCATTTTATATATTTTGATATCAGAATCCTTATATGCCTATATAAATTTGTAGGATTAATAATGTAATTGATTGGTAACTTTTTTTTATAAGTCAAGAAGTATTGATGTAGAAACTCATAAAATCTTACATAAGCAAAGGGGAAGGGGGTCTAGCATTTGCTTATATTTTCTTACAAGGGGGGGAGGGGGTACAAAATGATTAAAAATATGCTTACGTAATACTTGAACGGCCCCCAAGAGTTTTAAAACAATTATTTTTCCGACTGGCAACAATACAAATTTCTCTGAGAATTAACGTTCAAGTGAATGTATTTCAACTTGGCAGCGTGTTAATACGACCACGTAAAATAATGAATTAAGTCTGGTATGTCAAATCATTCATTATTTTCCTGCTCTCTTCATTATGATCAAATAAAAATGTAGGATTTTGCTGTTTTTAGTTGTCAATCAATTTATTTCTAAAACAAACAGATATTTGTGACCTCTTTAGAAATGTTTTATTCTACGCCTTTTAAAATGCATGGAATCAGCTTCTACTTTTCCGAATGCGCGATAAAATGTGAGAAATTTTATGTGAAGTTTCTATCTTGGTGAAACTTTTAGACCAGGAGGTCGACACTGACAATCAGCTCATCGAGTTCACGGCTGAAATTCCAGAATTAGTTAAAAATTCGATTCACATATTATAATGCAATTGGTCTGCCATGTCATATCTTGGTGGGAAACACCCGAATTTAGGGGTTGATTCGTAAGCTTACTATTTTGTTTTCCTGCACCCAAAGATATGAAAACATGGAAAACTGAGAGTAGGAAAACATAATCGTAAACCTACGACTCAACCGCTAAAATCGGGTTTTCAGATGTTTTCCACTATGATGTGACTTAATAGACCGATTACGTTTTAATATGGTAATTGGTTTTAATTAATTCTGGAATTTCAGCCTTAAACTCTATGATGTGATTGTCTCCAGGTCTAATTATTTCCTATAAAAATTCTGAAACATGTCTAGAATACATTAATAAAGATAAAATTATAAAGTATTGTTAAAATTACTTTAGGTTTAGATAATTTCATTTTTCGGGCGTAGTTGGATTCGAACACAGCACCTCCCGTCTATCAGCTTCGAGAGAAAATCTCGCAGCTACTGGTGAGGCAAATATTTTTAAGGATGCAGAATATAATTAAATCCAATTCCAAATTGATGCCTTTTTTTTTTTTTTTCATTTGAATTGAATTCATTCAGATAGTCAAACTCATTATCAGAAACATGTACACTTATCTGTATATTATGTGATTGTTTCTTCATTAGTCGCTTTAAAAAATAAATATTTGTAAGTAAAGATTGATAAAGTCTGTCAACAGATGGCAAAACCTATCAAGACTCCAAGCAAATTTCTTTCGAAACACCACTTTAGAAATTTACAGTTGTGAACTTCTTTCATGCAGAATATTTCTGCTTAGATCTTTTGTTTTATGCTTTACTTGAAATTTACAGCTTGTTATACTGCAGCAGACTGGTGATGATGGGAACTTCTTTTATACGACCAATTGTGATTTACTTTTATTTCTATGCGCTTGCATTTCAGCAGTTATTCTTGAGCTTTTGTTGCAATGTCTGTTGGCAGTTTACCACAGACCGTAAAATATTTAAATTGTCTTGACAACACATGATAAAATCTAAAAAGTACTGTATGTTTTTTTTCTTTAAGAACTTTTGCTTTTTATATATTTCGCAAGTCAAATTCATGAATTGGAAAAATCCATTTTGCTAATTAGATAAAGTTGCTTATAGCTTTTTATCGCAGAAAAATTGTTATGACATTTGTAATAAAATCATCAAGATCATGGAAATAAACCATTACCGTATTCAATAGTTGTGGTGTGAATTAAGGAAGTGGAACTTTCTCCATTAAACACTGTTACTTTCATTTGTTTAAAAAAAAAAAACGTTTTTTATATTTGTACGAATTGGAAAGAATATGTACATATATACTCTCATTTTCACAACAAAGAGAATTTTCAAATGTTTGGTCGATTATCTTTAGAACTGCTGGAGAGATTTTAATGAAATCAAATACATACACAGGTTGAATAGTGCAAAAGAAATAACCATTCAACAGTTATAATACACGCGCATTAGCGTGTGTAAGACTTATCAGCGTTAGAAGGCATAAAACAAAGCTTACAGCATTGAACAACAACAAGAAAAAAAATGGATTATTTGGAGATACAGTCTCATCTTACAGTTATACAACTCAATTGTACTTGTACAATTATAGTTCTCACAACGTGAATTCATACTAGAAATCAGGCATTTTATGTTTCCCTGTGTCAGTTGGTCTCAATCCTCTAAAAACGCTATTTTCAGACCTTATGGGATTCTGGGAGATGAAAAGCGATTTCTATTTGTTCTCTTTAAATCATCCCAGACATTTACTATAGGATTTAGGTCTAGAGATTTGGCAAGCCAATCCATCAAACGAATATCCTCACTTTCCAGAAATTCATTGACCAGATGAGCTCTATCTGAGCACGCGTTGTAGTCCATTAAAATGAAATCTGGGCCAACTGCACCCTTTAACCCTTTAACGTTCATTGGTTTCGCTACGAAACCACAAAATTTTAATTCGTATATGCAACAACGACACCGGAATTTTTATTTTAAGAATTCCATTTTATTATGCATGAGAAAAATCACCTTTTCGTATTTACATATACATTTGTTCACAATTACCGGTGTCATTAATTTATTTCAACATCTTAGCAAAGAAAATGCTTTGACCGTTAAAGGGTTAAAGGGAGAACATAAGGTAGTAAGATATCCTACTTACATAGATCGGGAGGCTGCAGCTTAGACAATCATCTCATCGAGTTCACGGATGAAATTCCAGGATTAGTTGAATCTCGATTTTCCTATTAAAGTGCAATCGGTCTGTCAAATCATATCTTGGTGGAAAACAACTAAAAACCTGATTTTAGCAGTTTACTCATAGGTTTACCATTATGTTTTCCTGCTCCGATTCCTCTGTTTTTTTACTTTTGATTTTTTGATTTTTTTTTACTTTTCGAATATTTTTTATTGTCACTGTAATTGAATTATACACCCGATTTCCATAAATTTTGACATTACTCGGTAAAATTATGCAACATTTATATATTTTAAGCTTCAAACCATTCGGTTGGGTACTTTTTGCGTTGTTATATCTTTATATGCGCGGATAGACGGACTGACTATAGTTACAACGTATTCATATAATTACGAACGCACCTAAACAGTATCGTCTGTTAAAAAATGTAGTAAAGTTTTCAAGCGTCCAATTCCTTAGGTGAGATTGTTTTTAAAACTTTCTCAGTCAGTTAATTTTTTGAAAAAAAAGGTTTTGAACGTATTTTTATTAAATAATGTATGTTTCATTATAGAAAAAAAGAAAGTTTATACGAATAAATTTTAAAGTAGTTACTTTAATATTTAAATGACGTTATTTTACAAGTAAGTTTTTAAAACACAAGTGTCCAAAAACAAATGTGAGCCATTTGTATATCCATGTATATCCACGCATGTTATGAGATATATCTAAATATGATAGCAGTAAGTATAATACAGAGAACGAATGTATGTAAGTATGTATGGATGGAGTTCGATTAAATATAGCATTTTGAATATGGGCATAAGTTTTGAAAACAAGTCAGAAACTGCACGTCAAACTTAGCAAATAAGGTGCTTTCGTACTATAACAAAGTTTTTAAAATACACTATTTGAAATATTTTGTATGTCCCTGTAAATACAATGTGTTTTTTTATTATATAGGAATTAACTTATTGTAAATCTCAGCAACGAATATTAATTTCATAAAATGTGAAATAGTTTAATGTAATTTTAAAACGCACCCCAAGCAATGCCTCCTCCCCCCCCCCCCCCATGCCATTCGGTTTCACTTAAAACAAAATTTTCTTATTGGAATCAGGTACAACTTGATCAGTGCAGTGTGCTTGGTTTGGAATATAAAGAAGCAAAGCAAAACGTTCAAATGAAGCAACTAATTTCTTGAATTTGCCCCAGCGTATTCACTATGTACTAATTATTTAATTAATAGTCACATTGAAAAAAAAATTAAATGTTGATCAAATCTGTTAGCAGAGGCCAAGATTCATCAAATCTCCCGACAAACGTCCTCCAAAATCCCACTTCAGAAATTTACAAATGTCAACATCTTTTATATATAACATTTCTCCTTAATTCTTTTGCTTCACAATTCACCTGAAATTTATAACTTAGCAAATGGCAACACACTAAGGGTGAAAGTAACTTTTTTGTGCGTTGTGCTTGATCTAGAACATAAATAATAAGAGCAAAACCACAAATGAAGAAACTAATTTCTTCAATTTGCCCTAGCGTATTCACTATATACTGATTATTTAATAGCCACATTGGAAAAAAAAATAATTAAATATTGATAAAATCTGTTAGCAGAGCCAAGATTAATCAATCTCCCGACAAACGTCCTTTGAAATCCCACCTTAGAAATTTATAAATGTCAACAGTTTTATATAGAACATTTCTCCGTAATTCTTTTGTTTCACACTTCACCTGAAATTTTCAACTTAGCATATGGCAGCACACTAAAGGTGAAGGTAACTTTTTTGTGCGGCCATTGTCATTATTCTTTTTTTTTTAACATGCCTGCCTTTTGTTGTCATGTCTTTTGGCAATCTACCACAGACCGCAAGGTGCTTAAATTGACGGGCAAACACATGATAAGATCTACAAAAGTGCCACATGTTGTTTCAAAAATCCTTGTCTTTTTAAATTTTACAGGTCAACTTTATCGTTTGGAAGCAGTTTTGCTGATTCATGTAGTACTAAGCATTAAAATAATGTTTGTTCTATTTGACTTTCCTTGTTTCGAAAATTTTCTACAAGTTTTGTGGCCTTTACGTACTGCTTCTGACTGTGTTCTAGGAAATATATTTTCAGCGTTAAGGAGATGGCCTAATAAGGGCCATTTTTCGCCCATCAGCACCTAGACGTGACATGTATTTTTTTCATTAGTATACCTCATAACAAGTAAGAAAATAATAAAGCTTGAATGAAAGATTAATAATTGGTGAAAAAATAAAATATAGATTTAAGTAAATATTATGTGTATTAACGAACATAAACACTATTGTCATTAGTTTTAATCCATATAATCAATAGTAAATACAACAATAAATGTATATTTAAGATGATTGAAGCTTACTAAGATTATTATTTCAATATATGAAATATCGAAAATAATCAATGAATAATAATAATAATAATAATAATAATAATAATAATGATAATAATAATAATAATACTGTTTCAGACCTTTTGGACAATGTGTTTGATTATTTTCCTTATTGATTGCTTCACCAGAATCACTAATGGACCATCCTTGGCCACGTCTTGTATAGTATAAATGAACATATTCAATATTTGGTTTTTTAATTTTGATTGAGCTGTGGCACATTACAGCACTATTGTAAGCCAGAAACCATAATATGAAAACAACATGCTCCCAGCACTCTACGACACTTTAGTGTATTTTACACTGACAGTACCATTACGTTATAATGTTTCGCTGTGTTTTTATCCAAATATTATAGGTTTTAGAAATTGTGCGCCGAAAAATCAAATTTTGGCTACATGAGGATCCCTTAGCATCCTCTGTTGAAAACTGTTGCTGCTTATTTAAGAATCTTGACACTTCATGTTCAATATTCATTTCGTTCCAAACAATACCGGTAAAATATATCAATATTCTCAACAACATTTGGCTTCAGCCACTCTCTGATATTATATGAATATTTTTTAATATGTTTGTAAGTATGTTAGCGTAATTGTTGTTTGTTTCCGCGAAGTAAGGAACGAAGACATCCAAAATGTAATTTGAAGTAGTGACGAATACCATACGCTTAATGAAAGGTCTGCCTTTGTATAGCCAAAATGAATGTCTCTGAAAAGAATAGTTCACACTCTTTTAAAATGTACGTGCTATCGAAAGCAATAATCACAGTATCATTTTCGTCATCCGGAATAAACAATCTTCCTGCTGAAGGCCTCATATATTTTTCAATAACTTGTGTTCTGGTGATGTGTTCCATTCTACGATGTTTAGGAACAACGTTCTCAATCAAAGCCTGGTTTTCATATTTTACAGAAGATATTATTATTTTTCTTATATTGAATAACGAAGACAGAAAACCATGATAGAGACCAGTTCTTTGTTTCATAAGTAACACTGCAAAGCAAGTACGAAGTGACCGCTTTTTTGAGGAACATATTTTGGACTTTACAAGTTTAAAGATATAGTTAAAATCAGACATAAATGTACCCATGAGAATATAATAATAGATTTCGGAAAAGTGTCCCGGTGTATCAAAATTGAGGCCTTCTTTGCTACATTTTTGATATTGTTTTAAATATTTTCATGTATCGTATTTTATAAATCGATGTATTATCACTTACAGGACTTAAATCTTCCAGAGTCAATTTACGATAAAGTAATATGCGTTTTACAGCATCGTTTTCGCGACAAAATATAGATTCTAGTTTCTATAAAGGCTTGAGTTACAAAAGCTTTTGCTGCAATAACGAGGCAGTTCTTACCTTTACATATTATATAACAGGTGTTAGAGTTGTGAAAATGAGATATTGATAAATGTAGTTACTTATTTGTGGTCTCATCAAATTTAATCGTTGAAGCATAATCTCTGATTGTTACATCAGAAGAAGAAATAGAAATACTTAGAGACTATAGAGCACAAAATACATGTTATTCATTTAGAGAACTATTTAGAATCACTCTGTAAATCTCAGTTTTTCGAACATCTAAGTACCTATATAACTTTTCTGTTAGAACAGATACGAAAAGTTTTCTGAGGGATTTTACAACAATGATATTGGTATCCAAGCATTATTTATTAGTAATTTCTTTAATAAATATTTACGAAAACAATTTTAGAAAACAACATTGACGTCTGAACAGCGTTAATACTTTTTAAGTACGGCGAAAGAAGTCTGAACGTGCTCCGATAGTAGTGCATTTGATTCTCTCACATGATACATTTTTTTTCTTTTACAGGTAGAAACGCACACTGAACCCAAATAAAATAATGCTCATATAAAAGCTTATAAAGAGTAGAATCATTGCATGTTAAAATTAATTGGGTTCATCGAGCGCCTCTTAATAAAAAATTAATTCAAAGACACAAAAACGTCAAAAATGCAGAAATAAGCCAAAACACTCTACTTTCGGGCTATAATTTCCATGACTTACTATTTTATTTATCACGTAAAGCTTATATTAAACAAAAATACATATCTTTAACTATACAAAGCCACAGAACAATCATCGGAATTCGAAACTTTTTTTCCGGGTATATGATGGGCGAAAAATAGCCCTTATTGACCCACCTCCTTTACTTTTCATCTGCAATTAGTGGAAGAATTAAACTGGGGTTTTACGAAACATTTGACTTTTTAAGTGACTTGCAATTACGATCCAAATTAATAACGTGAGTCTTTTACGAATGACATTAAGGTGATCGATAAATCTCTGTAAACAACATGTTTACATTTTCTTTAAATTTGTTTAAATTAATGATTGTAACATAACATGATCGTTATAAACCCATTTTTTCATTTCGGTTTGCACTACTGCCCAATTAGTCTAATAAGTCAACCACCAACTATTGTGCTCTGCGATTTTGATGATTTTAAGCTATGTTTGAGGGATTTTTATCGTTAATTTTCAACGTTAATTTTACTTTTTATCTGTAATTAGTGGAAGAATTAAACAGAGATTTTACAAAACGTTTGACTTTTCAAGTGACTTGCAATTACGATCCAAATTAATCACATGAGAGATTTACAAGTGGCATTAAGGTGATCGATGAATCTCTGTAAACAACATGTTTACATTTTCTTTAAAGGTGTTTAAATTAATTATTGTAACAATGCGTGATCGTTATAAAAGCCATTTTTACATTGAGGTTTTCACTACGGCCCAATTAATCTAATAAGCGAAAATCCAAACATGGTGCTCCGCGATTTTGATGATTTTAAACTACGTTGTAGGGATTTTTAACTCTAACTTTCAGCGTTAATTTTAACTTTCATCTGCAATTAGAGGAAGAATTAAACTGGGGTTTTACGAAACGTTTGGCTTTTCAAGTGGCTTGCAACTACGATCCAAATTAATCACGTAAGACTTTTACAAGTGACATTAAGGTGATCGGTGAAACTCTGTAAACAACATGTTTACATTTTCTATAAGGTAACGAGGCCTACGTGCGGAGCACTTTTTTTAAAGAAAGGACAGTTTTGAAAAAATATAATAATTTTTAGTTCTATTGTATTACAGAATGATAAGAAAACATAAAATCTTGGAAATATTCTTTAAAGAGTTTTTAACTTTTTTTAGCAAAATTCCATGTTTACGCCAGACAGCGTACACTCAATTCAAATAAATATATTTCAATTTCCTTTATGCTGCACACTTTTATTACATTTATCTGTGCACTGAACTAGGATTTTTACAATATCTTCAAAAGTAACAGAATAATTTCAAAATATGTAAAAAAATTACTTTTTTTTAGTAAAAATTACCATTTTTTCATATTTGAGTGCCTATAAAATAATTAAATTATCACATATATAGCTTAGATCCTAGTTCAGAGCATAGTGAGTGATATGGAAAGCATTCTTACCAAATTTCACTGAAATATCTGTAAAACTTTTTATGTTATGAAGTTTATCGCACATGGAAATAACGAGAAAATTGATTTTACAGAAATCGCATTTAAAGATTTCTTTTTAGGTAAAAAACTAATATATTTTATTGTTACGTTTAAAATGCACCACATTTCTATTCTAACCCTTCCTTAACTTTATTTTTAACTATTTTTAACTTCTTAGTAGCTCTTTTTGTTTTCCTGGTAAGTTTTGTTGTGTATAGCAAGTGACGATTTGAATTTTTTATTCCTAGCAAAATATTATGCTTACGCCAGACAGCGTACACTCAATTCAAACATATATATTTCAATTTCCTTTATGATGCACATTTCTATTACACTTATCTGTGCGCTGAACAAGGAGTTTTACAATATCTTCAAAAATAACCGAAATTTTCCAAAATATGTAAAAAAGTACATTTTTTTAGTAAAAATTACCATTTTTTCATATTCGAGTGCCTATAAAATAATTAAACTATCACATATAGCTTAGATCCTAGTTCAAAGCATGGTGAGTGATACGGAAAGCATTCTTACAAAAGTTCACTGAAATATCTTTAAAACTTTTTATTAATGAAGTTTATCGCAACGGAAATAACGAAAAAATTGATTTTCCAGAAATCTCATTTAAAGATTTCTTTTTAGGTAAAAAACTAATATATTTAATTATTGCGTTTAAAATGCACCACATGTATATTCTAACCCTTCCTTAACTTTATTTTTAACTATTTTTAACTTCTTTGCAGCTTTTTTTGTTTTCCTGGTAAGTTTTGCTGTATATAGCGAGTAACGATTTGAATTTTTTATTTCTAGCAAAATATCGTGCTTAAGCCGGGCAGCGTACACTCAATTCAAATAAACATATTTCAATTTCCTTTATGCTGCACACTTGTATTACACTTATCTGTGCACTGAAAGAGGAGTTTTACAATATCTTGAAAAATAAACGAAAAATTTCCAAAAATATAAAAAAATTCACAAAAATGGCCATTTTGATGTTTATTAAAATTGCCATAATTCTTCTTTTAATAATAGCAGGAATAAAATTAAAACAGATTTGGAATCGAAAAAGATTGTTCTTTCACATAAACCAATAAAAAAATTCGAAAATTTTCACCAAAGCAGTCAGTTTGATATAGGCACCTTAAACATGTTTAAATTAATTATTGTAACATTGCGTGATTGTTATTAAAGCCATTTTTACATTTCGATTTGCACTACGGCCCAAATAGTATAATAAAGGAACCACCAAACATGGTTTTATGCGATTTGGATGATTTTAAACTACGTTGTAGGCATTTTTCATCTCTAATTCTTCCTCTAATTGCAGATGAAAAACAAACGTACCGCTGAAAGTTAAACTGCGGTTTTACGAAACATTTGGCTTTTCAAGTGACTTGCAATTACGATCCAAATTAATCACGTAAGACTTTTAAAAGTGACATTAAGATAATCGATGAATCTCTGTAAACAACTTGTTTACATTTTCTTAAAATGTGTTTAAATTGATTACTGTAACATAGCGTGATCGTTATAAAAGCGATTTCTACATTTCGGTTTGCACTACAGTCAAATTAGTCTAATAACTGAATCTCCAAGTATTGTGCTCTGCGATTTTGATGATTTTAAGCGATGTTGTAGGGATTTTGATCCCCAACTTTCAGCATTAATTTCACATTTAATCTGCAATTAGCGGAAGAATTGAACTGGGGTTTTACGAAACATTTGGTTTTCAAGTGACATGCAGTTACAATCCAAATTAATCACGTGAGACTTTTACAAGTGACATTAAAGTGATCGATGAAACTCTATTAACAACATATTTACATTTTCCTTAAACTTGTGTAAATTAATTATTGTAACATAGCACGATCGTTGTAAAAGCCATTTTTACATTTCGGTTTGCAATAAGATCAAATTAGTCTAAAAAAAGAACCATCAAACATGGTGCTGTGAGATTTTGATAATTTTAAACTATGTTTAAATTTTTTTAATCCTAACTATCTTGGAGAAATGATTTTTAGGTGCGTTCGTAAATTATATATATACCTATATTCGTCGTTCAGTCTTTCCATCCATCCGTCTGTCTGCATATAATAGAGTAAAAACTATACAACCGAATTGTTTGAAATTTAAAATATATAATTGTTGTACAATTTTGTCGAGTCATTTCAAATTTTATGAAAATCGGTGTATAGTTTAGTTACAGGAACAATCAAAAGCATTCTGTTACATTACGATCAATGCACTTAAAAACGGCTTTAAGTGCATATTAATGATGTTGTACTCTTTCGAACATAATAGAATTGATATGCATCAATGAAATATATACTAAAAAAAATACATTCTGCTGAATCTGTGGTACAAAGAATATTTGTCATTCATTTACAGGGCCACACCAAAGTATTCCATTACATAAAGTTATAGGGATAAACTATGTTTGGGGCGCGTTTTAAAACTATTAAACTAGTTCACATTTTATGAAATTGATATACGTAGTTTGCTAAGGTTTACTACAACTAACTTCGTATATAATAGAAAGTAAATAGCATTTACAGAGACTAGCAAAAAATTTCGACCACTTTACTGTATCCGAAGTGCTGTATACTGTTGGAGTATTTTTAAAACTTTATTAAAGTACGAACGTCCCACATTTGCCACGCTTGATGTGCAATTTCCATCTTGTTTCAAATAGATCACACATTTTAAAGGTCGGTGGTTAGAATTTAACCTACATTTTAATGGCTATGAGTTTGCACTTGTCATCATTGATTTCTTTCGCTGAGGTAAAGTGCTTGTACTTTGGCTGGAGTTCTGGCTCTTGAACTTTTGTTATTTTCCTGAAAAAATCTTTGTTTTTCGTTTACTTTGCTTATATTTCATGAAAATTTCTATTATTTCTACAAGTTTAAAGCTAACAACTCTGCTGGTGGAAATACAAACAACTTTATGTTTAAAAAATTTTTGTTTACAGAAAATTATTATATATTATAATTATTATTCCTTTTAATATTTTTATATTTTAAGTACAGTTATGCAATGTTGCATAATAGCTCTTTTTTACATTTTCTATAAAAATGTGTTTATTTGATCAAAACAAATTCGCAAATATATAGGGGAAGATGGGGATACTTGAGCCATTTTTTGAATTTTAATTTTTTTAAATTTTTTATATTTTTTTAGAATAAAATAAAATATTGAAAATGAAAATTTGATATTTTTCCTTCCACTAAAAACCACTTTCAATAAATTTTGAACTATTTTTCTATGTATAATAAATGTTTATTTTTTGTTTTACATCATGGCTCAAATATCCCCATGGCGGGGATACTTGAGCCATAGTGAAGGGATACTTGAGCCACTACGGAAAAATACCTACAAAAATAATTTTTTTCACTTTATTTTTGCACAAACATTTTACAGAATGATAAATTATGAAACGTAAAGTCTTTCAAAATCAATTGAGAAAATAAAGCTAGTAATACGATCATTTTTTGTCGTTAAAACTGGTTGTCGAAGGATAATTTGAACTTCAGTTATAACGATGGTAGAAACATCCTCAGTTCAGAGCCATTTAAATTTAGAATCTGCAATTCTTCGGGCACATTTCATTTTTTAAAATATTAAGCACTTTTCCAACAAATATTTTTACAGTTTTCTTTCTGGCATATTTTATTAGTAACCAACCATCAATAGAAGGTTTTCTTTCACATCATCACCATCATTGACAGAATTTTCCTCTAATGATATTGTCTAACTCATGCCTTTAGTTTAGTAGCTGTCGGAATTTAAGCCAGATGTATCATTCTACTATTTCAAACACTTTTTTGATTTCACAGGAAAAGATTTTGTCTTCCTCTTTGGCTCCATGTAGGTAAGTTTGAACTGGGATTTTTGTTGCTTTTCTTGTTTTTGTGCGCTCTTTTTACCAATTTTTCTTCAATTTCCTTAGTTAAAAAAAGTTACAACAAAAGAGGTTACGATTTCAATATAAAATACTAATCTTAATATGTTATATTAAAAAATAAATATTTTAATATGTTGGACCTAACTAATTAAAGTATTAGAGATTATAGCCTGTAAAACCGTTTTAAAAAGTTATTTTCATTTAATGAAAGTTAAATTGAAAACTATGTTTACATTTATCTAAACAGGCTATTTTGTTAGTCAAATCGAAAAATAAAATAGACATTTTCATTTAAAAAATATACATTTTTAAACATTTTTAGGTCGTTATTTAGAAAAAAAAAAAAAAAAAAATTATTCTTCCTTTTCTCCAGAAAAATATCTATTAGTGAATATAAGGATGGAATTTTATTTTTTGTTTGTTTCACCCATGTTTAATTTCTAGTGGGGATGGTTAAGACATGGCTCAAGTATCCCCACTCTCATTGGCTCAAGTATCCCCACTATCACTATTTTTGTTTCCCAGAGTTTTACTAAATAAAGCATGCAGCAATTAGAACTATTTTAGACTCAAAATACAATTGAAATTATGCTTATTGAATGTATGTATATAGTTGCAACTTTAAACAAAACTTTGATTACAAAAAAACAAAAAAACCATGCACCCAAATATTTACTTCAGATAGGGAAAAGACAACTATTAATCACTATACTTTCAAAATGGTACCAAGATGTGTGATTTCTTTTTTACATGTTCAGAACTATAAATATGTTATCATATTGTCAGTTTTAGAAAGAAAAATTAACCAACTGTAGAGATAATAGGGGTGGCTCAAGTATCCCCTATGCTCAAGTATCCCCACTCTCCCCTATATATATATGTGTGTGTGTGTGTGTGTTTAATATTTGATTTGTTCCAAATATGTTCAACTGAATTAATAATGAAATGTTAAATGATGAAAATCATGGCTGACAATGACATTTTAGTGCAGTAAATATGTAATTAATTGAGTGACATATATCATAAGGGTATTCAAAACGAAATATTCATATGGGAAAATTTTCCTATCTATAGCACAACTTCTTACCTACAAGGAAGGTCTTCTTACTGGTATACTCATAATATGTAAAAAAACACGCTAATGAAACTATTTATGTATGAAATAAAGGATCAGTTAAATTTACGGTGGAATTGCAGTAGAAAGTCTGTAAAATATTAAAATACATTTTCGAATATTTGGGGTGAAAAAATGAAAGCGACGCGCGATTTGGCAAGAAGGATCTTTTCAAGCAAACAATTTTGCTTGGCAAAACAGAAGCAAATGATTTTAATGTTTCTAAAAATGCTTAAATTATTATTTAGAATGTGCGATATTTAAAGAATTTGAACTTAATCAATGAAAGAGTTTATTATACATTTTTTTTTTCCTACACATACATGTTGCTTGTTTCTTTAGTTGTTTAATTTTATCACATGAAAACTATTTTCTATGTTTTGCAAGATTCAACTATCTATTTCAAGTTATAGTCATCACCTTTTTTAATTTAAACGGTTGTTAAAAAAAGTCTATATAAAGAATTTTTACATTATTACCATACTATCCATATGCCATATTGAAAAACTCGTATTTTCCATCGAAAAAAAAAATCATATTGACAGTGGCTCAATCGAACTTATTTTTGAGCTTGAAACCATTTAAATAAATTTCATTTTTTTAAAATCGTAATATATGATAGTTAAATTTCATTACAATTACACATAAATATGTATGAGAAAGCTGTAATTAAAATAAACTAAAAATGACAAAATTAAAGTTATTTAAATTAAACTTATTTAAACAAATTCAACATAAAAAAATTATTTTCTTTTAAAAGAATATTGGAAATAAAAGTATATTTTTTGTAATTGTATTTGATCGATAACCAATAATAAATCGCTAAATAAATGAAATTTGCATTACTTTTTTTTCATATGCTGTACCGAGGTTCCAACAATTTATATATATATATATATATATATAAACATATGTAAGCACATAAAAATAGCATTCTGTATTTTTTTTTTTTTTTTTTTTTTTTTTTTTTTTTTTTTTTTGAGTATACTTGTATGAAGATCTTCCTTGCTTGTATTTGTCTGCAAAAGAAAAAATATTTTCGTTATTTATTCTGATATTATTATTTAAGTCCGGCGGATGACTTCTTTTAAAAAATAATTTTTTATGCGAATAAGTTTTATGTAAGATCTACAGACAATTTTTGTATTTGCAGTTGGCATTTAAAAAAAATTATCATTATTTGTTAGAATGAAAAAATATTTTGAAATGTAATTTGTCAAATTTTAACTACGCAAAAGAAATGCTATTGCATTTAAACTCTACCGATGGAAGTATATCAGGGTTCGTACGGGTACTGGAATTTTTAAAATAGGAAATTCTAATAGTTTCTTATGAAAATCTCTCCTTAAAGAAGGCAAAATTTCAAGTGTTTGAAATAGGCTTATTTATTTTTTTAATTACAAAAAATTGCTGGTATTTCACTTTGAAAATAACTGTACCCGTACGCACCCTGTATATATAGAGAACATAAAAAAATTATTACAACTGTTAAAATTTTACATATGAAGATATGCATCTATCCGTGGCTATCCATATATATTTATGAGAGTTAGTACTTGAGATGATGTACAGACAGAAAGCCAAACCAGAGAAATCAATTGAAGTCATGTACATATTTCCAACTATGTTGGAAAGCTACATACAAATTTCACGGTAATTCAAGTATATTTACGAGAGTAAAAGCATGGATAGCCAAACAGGCAGACGAACCGATAATGATAAATATTTTCCTCTGTTTGTATAGTTTTAATTAATTTTTCATTTAATTATCAGTAGTAAAATTAAGCCTGAAGTTACAAAATATTTAATACGTGAAAATTTTCACATTTCTAACTAAGCCTAAACCAACAAATGAAAAATGTCTAAAGCAGCAATCAAACCCGGATCTCTGTAATCTCTTCGATGGTCTACCAATAAGCTACGAGGATGATACTTGGCTTGGCAACTCTGCCAGTCGGACGTTGGTAAGGTTGCAATCGCAGCACCAGAATATTCTTCATCAGCATACAATCCTGCTGCAGACACTAGATGAAATAAAGCTAGCACAGATTAATACATATTTGTATAATTTTAATTAACTATCAGTAGTGATATTACGTCCGAAATTATCGTATATTTAATATGTGAAATACTTTTGATACCCAACTAACCGTAAACCAACAGAGAGGAAAATTTCCAAGCCAAGGAATCGAATCCGGATCCCTGGAATAGAGCCCAATGTTCTACCAACAAGCTATAAGGACTGGTTTTTTTTAAAGCTTAGTTAGTTATGTGACAAATTTCATGCTTTAAATATTCAATAATTTCGGGCGTAATTTCACTATTGATAATTTATTAAAAAATTAATTAAAATTATACAAGAAAAATGTTCAGCTATAATGGACTTTCTTTCGTCTCATGTTTGCCGCAGAGTTGTGTGCTCATGAAGACAATTCCATTTTATACTGTGGATGTGTGTGGACCAACATTTAACAGTGAGAGAAGCCAAACTGGGCATACTCCTCGTAACTTAACCCCTTGTGGACGAGCGACACGTATACGTGCCGCAAAAAGGCTTAAGAATCCTTGTTGATCCCCACCATTAAAATTTTACTGTAAAATTTGTCTTATCTAAATGGAGCATTTTCTCGATTCAATAAGGCACGAATTTCTGTTTTTAAAAACCGGTGACAACACATAAAAAATTTCGCAAAATTCATTTTCTAGATTTTCAAATAAAACAATAAAACAAATTTGTGACATTCATCTAATTTTGTCTTCTCAAAACGTAGGAAGGTATATTAAAAAATCTGAACTATATTTATGCAAGTATGTGTGCAAACATTTATACCTTCATTTACAATAGCTAAAATGTGTCTTGTAAACTCGGTTATTGTATTTTTAAAAAAATATTTTTTAAACACTTTCCAACAAAGCTGAAAAGTTCCTATGCATTCGGTTTACCTGTCCGTCTGTCCAGGCGCTAACTCTCGTACATATACTCGGATTTTCATGAAATTCATAAAGCTCATTTAAGGTCACCAAAGCATGTTTGATATTGAATATGAAGTGTGTAGATTAATGGTTCATTTACAGGGCCACTCAAAATAATTCGATTACATTATTATGGTGTATGGTGGAAAACCTTGGAGAGTATTTTAATGATAATATGCTATTTCAAATGTATCGAAACTGATCTAAATCACTGAATTTGATTCCGATCACATTTAAACAGAGCATACATAGCATTTTTTATTAATATACAGCGACACACAAAATAAACCGGTTTTGCGTAATAATTGCTCGTATCGTTTTAAAATTCGGTATGCGCTTTTAAATTTAATTAGTTTTTTTTTGCATATTTTTCTTTACATGTAAATTCTATACTTCATATACAAGGCTGCACAAAAGTATTCGTGTACCATTCTTCTTATAAGAGGAAATTGCTGAAGGGGAATTTTCAACTGAAATGTATATATCTCTTAAATGAACTAAATTTTGGAATGCATGTTGTTAAACGATACAAATCTCTATCATAAACAGGACAGCTAAAAAATACAGATAATATCCCGCTTGTAGATGGTAACATCTGAAATTCGGTTTTCACACGCGTTATACATTTTCATATGGTGGAATGAGACGTATTATTTAAATTTTTTAAACGGGGCACTTTTGTTACATTATTCTGATTGTGTTGGAAAGTAATTCATAATCTATGCTTGACGCATGATTTTTTTTCTTTCTTGTTTTTTCTTGTCATCGAAACTGGCCCTAATTCAAATCTTGGCATTATAACAGAGTCATTAAACGATAACGAAATATCTTTACGTTGCGTTTAAGAGGACACGCTAGTCACAAGCCAAGACAATTCAAGATGGCGACGCGCTTTTTCAGCGGATTCGGAGGATGGGCTAAAATTACTTTGATTGACATGCAATCATCCAATTAGAAAATAGAATGCTCTTAACCAATTATCTGCGACGATTTTTCTCTTCAAAGGTGCGCAATTCTAGCCGATTTCGTGTTTAAAGGATTTTTTTCAACTGATTTCCCATTACTTTGGGTAAATGCAATGATGTCGAGCTTCAAAAGAATTTCAATCTCTTTATGATTAGCGTTCCAAAATTAAAATGGTTTGATTTTCAGAAAATAAACGAATAATTAATTTAGATAGATTACTATAAAATAAAAACTATTTTATTTACTTAACGTAATCACAAAAAAAAAATAAAATAAAATAAAAAAAAATAAAAAAATTAATATTGAATGAGGGGGGGGGGGATATCAGGTACAAGTAGTTTAAATAACTATTTTTTTTGGGGGGGGGGGGTAAGGGGGAGGGATTCTTTTTGGAATACGAAACTTATCAAAATAAATAGCACTGAAGGTTAAAGTCATAAATACTTCATAAAATTATGAGAAAAATATTTAGACAAATTTAAATATTTAAACATTGTTTATTTTTGCGGAGAGGCAAGCAAGCAAGGGCGAAAAGGAAGTAGAAATTTTGAAGAAAGGAGAAATAGGTGTTAATCCCAGCCTAGTCGTTTATAGACATAATACATAATTTATTATTGTTTGTAGTGACAAATGTGACAGAAAAAGTGTAGCAAATTTTAAAAACTTTGTGTGATGTTAAGTCAATAAAGCAAAATATTTTGTCAATATTTCAGGTGGAAGAAAATTTAGATTCTTGATGATTTTTACAAGCATTATATAAATACCGCAAGAAGCTCTAACAATTTTTAATTTTGAGCACTGACATAGCAGTAAAGTCTATAGGAGGGAGGAGGGGGTTTCTGAAAACTGTTTTTTAAATGATACAGTCAGTTAAGAATGGTTTTTGTTTTGATCCGATATATTGTACTGATTCATTTTTTTATGGATTTACTCAACTCAGCCGAAAACTCGGGTAATTTTGGTATTTATGTTTAGTGGTTCAATTCTGAGTTAATAGAAAGGAAATAATTGCGAAAAGTTGTGAAAATTTACTTGCACATTAATGGAAAATCACAATATTTAAATATTTCTCTAAAGATATTTTACTGTAAGAAATGCACAAACACAATACGCAAGAAATGTAAACATGTGTTTTGTGTAGAATTTAATGCATATCTATCGCTTTATTTTTAACACTTTCCTACATAGTTAAAAAGATTTTGTTAATATTATAGTTAGCAGAGATTTATAATTTGCACTTAAAAAAAATTAAACATATTTAAAGACTTAATTATTTGTGCAGGATGAGGATTTCAGGTTTTATTTTTTTTTTTTTTTTTTTTTTTTTTTTAATTAAAATACGGAGAGAAAAAAGAAAGAATTTAATTTTGTAAGTTGAGAAGGGGGGGGGGGAGTAGAGGGAAAAAACGGATTTTTTTACTGGGGGAGGGGAGATAGTAGGACAGTTTTATAGATGACAGCTTATTTACCTTCTTGTATATTTATTAATAGGATGAAAAATGTAACTTAAAAGTGTTTTAAAGATTTTTAATTTTGTGTACCTCAAAAGAACGAGGGGGGGGGGGTATACGACGATATTTATGGGTTTTTTACGATTAATTATTTATTTTTAGAATAAAATATGTATAAACCTATGGAAAATAAAAAAATAAAAAAAACTTTCAAAGATTTTAAATTTAGTGAGATATGGGTAGGGGAGAAAATAGTGCAATGCCCCCCCCCCCTCAAAAAATGGTGGAATTTGTGTTTGTTTAAAATTTGTGAGCTGAGGAAAAAAAAAGAAATAAGCACATTATTTATTTATTTATTTTCGTGTGTGTGTGTAGGGGGAAATGTTTATTAGATGACTTATTATTTATTTGCCTTTCAAAATATTTTTAAATCGGTTTAAAAAAAATAATAAAAGTGGGAATTATTTAAAGAATGAAATTTTCTGCACCAAAAGGAACAGAATGATAAATCCTAATTTCAGTCGTGGGGAGGGGGGGGGGAAATTTTGTGATTGATTGTTTATTGATGTACTAAAGTGACTTATACGCTACAAATATGGGTATTGTGGAGTAGACTACAAAACGAAGTGATATTTTTGTAAGGTGCAATTTAGAAGATTCTGACAGATTCTAAAGGCGAAGCGAAATTTTGATATAAAGGGAGGCGAAGTCCAAGGGCTGATCTTGAGAGTCCTCAAGGGGGGGGGGGGGATTTTAGAAATTTGGATACTCCAGTGTAATGCACTGGTCGGAGCTCATTTTTTTATGTGGGTCGTGTTTTTTACTTTTTTGCTGTGGGTCGGGTTTGGATCCGGTTGGCTTCCGTTTTTTGCTCCTGTCTGGGTTAATTCCTACTTGGGTCGAGATTGGGTCGGGTTGACTTCGACTCTTTGCTGCTGTTCAAGTTAATTTCTGATTTTTTTTTTTTTTTTTTTTTTTTTTTTTTTTTTGTCAGATTTGGGTCTTGTTGACTGCTACATTTTGTTTTTAATCTGGTCGACTTTTACTTTTTAGCAGTGCTTAGCGCATTTGGGACACTTTTGGATTTGGTTTTTAGCACTTTCCAACAAAGTTGAAAAGTGCTTATACATGCGGTTTGTCTGCCCGTCTGGCCGGATGGCCGTCTTTCCGCGCTCTAACTCCCGTAAATATACTCGGATTGCTATGAAATCTGCTATGCCCCCCCTCCTTTAAATTGCTATGCCCCACCCCTTTAAAATTAGGAAAAGATTTTTATGCTGAATTAGCACATTTCGTTCGAATATCGTAAATCATATAAATAATTGGTTTAAAATTTCATTTATATAATTGTTGGAGATCTCTGAGAAGGAAAAAATGAAAAGTATTTATATATTTATTTTGGAGGGGGATGAAGGGAATTTGTTAGATAACTTACTTTATATGACTAAAGATTAACAAATATGGCTAAACACAAAATAAAGAGATTTAAAGACTAAATTTTATATACTTGGTAAGGAGAAATAGGGGGAAAACATCAATTTTTGTGGGGTTAAGAGTAAAACTATGATTGATTATTTATTATTACAGTATAAGTTTTAGAAAAATCGATGACTTTAAAAGTTTAAAATTTGTGAGCTCAGGGGGGGGGGGGAGAGAAACAATTTATTAATTATTTATTTTGGTGTGTATGTGGGATGGAGAAGTTTTGAAATGACTTACTTTTATTTGCCTTTTAAAAAATTAACAAATGGGCTTAAAAAATAATAAAATGTGGGGAAAGTTTCAATGAATAAATTCTAGGCATTTACTAATAGGATGAGAGGGAAAAATCTCATTTTTAGTTAGTGGGGAGGAGTTTTTGTGATAGATTTTTTATTGTTACAACAAAGTGGCTATATTGTGTAAACGTGGATACAGTGAGATAGACATCAAAATAGCAAAGTGATACTTCTGGAAGGGATAATATTGAAGGCTGTGATGAGAGCAAAAGGCGGGAACGAAATTTTGATACAAGGGGGGGGGGGGGGGCAAGGGTGATATAAATTATTTTTCTAAATCAGAATTTCAGAGAACTCAGATTTTCACCTCCAATTAATAAATAACAAAAAACTTAAATATTTTTAAGGACTTTTTGCAAATTCTGCATAACACTAACAAAGTTTTTTTAAGGAGCAAAAATTACTTTTAAAAAATTAAACACTTTTTAAAAAATTGAAGAAAGAATAGAAATGTGTAGGATCACTGAAAATTATTCCACTACATTGTGGTCTATGTAGATAAATCATTTGCGGTGTTTCAAGGAGAGCCATACTAATTTAAAAGTAATGAAATTCATATACATTACTGAGGTACTCTGGAAGACAGTTATAAAAAAATATGTCATGTATAGCACTTACAGCATACACACAGAGGATCTCCATAGTAATCTATTATATTATGGTCTAAAAATCTTTCGCGATGTGTTGTTGTAATAATGTTACTCTTTTACAAACAATGAAATTTATACGAACTTCAAAAATGGACTTAAGAAATGCTTGCGGTATAATATTTGGCGAAAAACATTTGCCATTCAATTATAGAGTTACATAAAAGAATTCGGTTGTAAAAAGCTCTTCAGAGAAAAACTGTTCCTAGCGTATTTAAATTATGTTCACTACTTTGAACATGAAATGCAATGAAATGCTGTTTCGTGTATACTCTCTGTTAAATAGAATTTCCATAAAAACATTCCATTTATATATATAATCAAATTAAACCTGTTGAAATTGGTCATCTGTTTCCCGCCGTCCTTTTTTTTTTTTTTTTTTTTAAAGGAAGATATTGCACACTCAGTCTAGCTTTATTAATGTTACAGTGTTTTACAATTAAGTTTTCTTTGAAAATTTATTATTCATTGCAGAACAATGTAATAATTCCCACGAACCATCTGTCGACATATAAAAAGATGCGATTCAATAGCAAGATTTCAATATGATAAATACCAGAAGCGATGGGGCGATCGCCCCCTCCTGCTTTGAGCCCAATGAAGGGTCTGCAAAATGATATTAGATGTCCATAGGATAAATGAATCGTGTTTAAGATTGAGAACGGTGCGACCTGATCGGACTCGACGAAGCTGTCACTGCCTGGGTTGGGCCGGGCCAGTTTTAACTCATGAGACTAGGGCTTGCTTAGGTCTAGAGATCTGCATCGGCCTGTATCAGACTGGCAAAAAAAAATAAACAGACCGTATGGGCCAGTCCGATAAAAATTTTAACGGGCCTGCCGGCGTGTTATAAAGATTTCGGTAAAAACGCTAAAATGAGGTCTATTTTTAATGAATATGGGTTTAACGACCATAAGTATAAATGTGCGTCACGAGTAGATACTAGTTCAACAACATCAATACATAAATGTAACGTGTACAGCGTAGAAATCAGCATTGGACAATTGCTTTGTGTCTATACGGGTATAATAATTTTTTGGCAAACTGGAGTCGGGCCAAGATCAGGTTTGCACTGTTTTTCTACATATAGTCGGGGTCAGAACTAGACTTAATTATTCGTAAGACGTGTAGGGCAGACAACATTATTTGTAAAAGGGATAAAAACTATTAACGTACTGTTAACGTACTTTTTGAAAATATACTCCTTGGTGTTTCTTAAATTCATTTCTGAACAACACGAAAGTTTGACACATTTTCTGACTAATTTTTAACTATAAAGGTACAAAATTGACAAGCCTGACTATTGAAGGGATTTGGAATCGAACAGCATATTTCATTTTTGGTAAATGAGATATTTGTATATACTTGTTAAGGTATAAGAGATTCTTGTCACGTGGTTTCAGATTTTTCTCCTTTTGCATGTTGTCGCTTCCGGAAATTCGATTCAAAACTCTAATTTTCACAATATTTTCATAAATATCATGAAAATTAGCGTTTTATATAGTGTGTTGCGCATTGTATTTGCATGTATCAAAAAATGGACAACGACATTCCATTACATTGTTTCTGAATAAAAACACCTGTTAAACCCATGTGTTTCCAAAAAGAAATGAAATCAGAAATGCATAAAATATAGCTCCTCTAAATTTGAGAAAATCTTTGATAAAATGATAAAGAAGTATTTTCATAAATGTACTTTTTATTACACAGCTTCAAAAGTTATGATAATTTTAACTTCCTTTTTTTTTTCTTTTATTCTAAACCATATTAATTTTTCAGTGCATCTTTATTTGAATGTTGAAAGTCTAAGAACATAAGTAATCATTAATGTTCTTATTGTGTATTGTCAGTAAAAATTTTCGGTAAAATCATCCAATAAATATGAATGCAGTAATCTTTAAAAAATTTTAATTGTATGATAAAAATCTGATTTTGTTTCGAAATAAAGATGCAGGCCGATTTCGGCCTGGACTGTTTTCACTGCTTTCTGTACGGGCCGGGCCTGGCCTAGAAATGTAAAAGTGTAAACGAGCGGGCCAGGCTCCGGCCGAATATTTTGTTTTATACCGGGCCGGGGCGAGACTGGAAACTCCAGCCTGTCCAGACTTCTACTCAAGTCTTCACTCTTTCGGAAACCGTTCCGAATTCGGATCTTACTTTTTTTCTGAAAAACTTGACCATACTATATTTTTTCTTCCACTTCGGGCCTGGCGTGGACTTCGTTCTTTTAGAGGTCTGCCCGAACCTAAATTTCCATGCCCAGGCTCAAAAAGCAATTTAATTTTAACCCAACCTAAGCTCGCTAAATAAATAAATAAATAAAAGAAAAAAATCTGATTCAGTACCGAATAGCCTGATACAAAACAGATCAACAAATCCAAAATGAAACAAAAACAATCTAATATTTGAAGGAAATTGGGAAAGGTATCCCATATGATTATATCAATATTTTTTTTTGTTTAAGTAGAAAAATGAATATATAAATAATGTACTCGTCAATATTCAAACATATAGTTTTTCATATAAAAAATTGTCTGATCTATTGAAAAATCCAGTCATCAACCAGTTTATACTAGATCCGAATTTGTCAAAATCCAAAAGAAGAAATGTCCCGAATCCGAAACGTTTAAAGTCAACCCGACTCATAATATATCAATCCGAACCCAAAAATTACAAATTATGTCAAATCGAGCCCTTACCCGAACACCTGAAACTGAAATGAAAGAAAATAAATTCATGTATTTTAATAGAATTAAAAAATGTGTTTTACATCTTCAACTTGAATGTTATAATTTATAGAGAAAAAAAATCTAGTATTTGCTCTTTAGTGCAAAACCTATTCCTAAGTCAGCCTGCTCAAACTTGGTCCGTAGCAAAAAAGTATAAATCTATCCGGCCTACTACAAAAAACAAACTCAAAAAAAAAAAAAAAAAAAAAAATCCCTAACCAAATTTTCTAAATAACTCGAATTCCCACCTTGTTCTTTGCGCAGCATATCCTGATGTAACTTTGCGCCATAAAACCCCATTCAACCAACCAATCAATCAACCTGAGTGCTACTCTCAGAAGTGAAATTTTATCCAGAACATTACCGAATTTGAAAAAATGTAAGTCAAACTGACCCAAATCCGACCCACAGCAAAAATGTCATGCCGATTCGAACATGGCTCACTGCAAAATTTAGAAATAATCTCCACCAGCAATGAAAAATATCACTTCCTGCCCGAACCTCCAAATTTTGAAATCGCTCCCCCTTGAGGATTCTCGTGTTCCCCCCTTGAATCAGAAAAGAGCGTTCCTCTAAGAATTGCACTTAAAATAACTTCATTTTTCAAATATTCGACAAAACAATTTATTTGACCCCTCAGCGTATAGTATTGCCCTGCTTCCGATCCGAACCCGAAAATACCATTGGAAATCAAATCAAAACCCGACCAAATATTTTTTTCTCAATTTAGAATCGAAATGAAAGAAAAACAATTCATGTTTTAGTGGAATTATAAAATGTCGACATTTATATTTCTAATATCAATTTTATCTTTTATATAAAAAATAAATATCTAATATATACTCATAACGGAATCAACCAAAGAGAGATGGCTAAATTGTTGAAAAATGTTCGTTAAATAGAGGTATCTTCTATTCGAGACATTCCGTATGGATATTTTAATGTACATGTTAACACTTGCGAATAGCAGTGTTAACATGTACATTAAAATATCCATACGGAATGTCTCGAATAGAAGATACCTCTATTTGGAAATGTCTGTTATGGCGTTTATATAGTTTCATTTTATAGTATCTTCGATATTTTCTTTTATAATACTCCTTTAAACTATTTTCTTCCATAACGGAGAAAATATTTAGACTTTCATTTGAAAGATGGGGTCGAATCGAATCCTTCTTGCGAGATTGAAAATTTACTATGAATCAGATCAGAACCCAAAATAGTGTAAATTAATTTCACCCCAAAACAACTACAGCAACAAAAAAGAATGCAGAGAAAAGCAGATAAAAAGTAGAATTCCACTCTGTCCGCAAGAAAAACGTAAAAATCTACTCGACCAGTAGCAAAAAAGTAAGAAGTCAACTTGACCGAAACCAAACCCGCGTCAATAAAATAGTACTCAACTCACCACCCCCCCCTCAGGGCCGTAGCTAAGGGGGCGCTATGGGCGGCTCAGCCCCCCCCCCTGGAAAAGATTCCAAGGTCACTCAATGAATTTCTGTTCCGAAAATTCAAATGAAATTCTGTTCAAAAATCTAACTTAGTCTTGAAAACCTTTCACAATTTTGAAAGATTACTAAATTGTATCTAAAATAAGTGTGTTCAATACCTCCCTCATCCTATTGGCACATAAGAAGCTAGCATGATGTTTAATTTTGATCAGCTATACACTCAAAATTTTCATCATCCTATAATTTTCTTAGTAAAAAATGAAGTTATTAGAACACTTTTTAATAAGAAACATAGTACCTACAATATGAATATGCATTACTTTATCTTTCTGTGGCAATGCGAGAGAAAAAAATTATGAGCCCCCCTTACATTCTCTTGAGCCCCCCCCCCCCTACATTCACTTGAGCCCCCCCTATTGTTCACTTCTAGCTACGGCCCTGCCCCCCCCCCACACACACACACAAAATAGAAATCAACCAGACCCAATATCAACTAGCAGCAATAAAGAAAGAGAACCGGACCCCAACCCAACCCGTAGCGGCAAAGTAGAATTGAACCTTACCCAAACACGACTCGCAAAAAAAAAGTATTTAACCAGAACAACGGCAAAAAATGAAAGTAAACCGGATCGAAACCCGACCTGCAACGAAAAAAATTAGCCCCGATCCTACTCATGATGAAAAAAAAATTGTCCCGACACGAGCTGCAGGTGCGATTGGAATCTCCAAATTTCTGAAAATCTCCAAATTCCCCTCCCCCCTCTTTTTTGAGGAGTCTCCAGATCTGCCCTTGTACCAGGACAAACAAAAACTGCTAAAAACTGCAAAATCGTCTAAAAGTTTTACAATGTTATATTGAATTGTCACCCATTAAATATATACGAACTTGTAAAGTTTGTAAGTATCTCGACAAATCTTGTCCACGATACTTTGTACTATGATGTTTTGGAACATGCAAAAGCCTTCTGCTCGGTAGAAGCTGCATTAGTTGAACGTCGACAAAAAACTCCAAAGAAGAAACAATTCTGAAAAGTATTAGAGAGTAAAATTTTCTGAATAGCAGACTTTAAAAAAATTGCTATATTTTGCCTTACAGTTTCATTATTTTTAATTTTATACTATAACTAGCGGCCCGCCCTCGCTTTTCTTCGGGTAGAGCAAGTCGCCCAGTCCCCCGCCACTACTGACACAACAAATTGTTTCTACCACTTCATCTCATTAAATTCAACTACTAAAAACATTATCCTCATTTTAGGTAGTCGGTTAAAAAAATAGCTTATATGTTAATCTAAGGTGTCAGATACCTCCATACAAAATTTCATAAAAATCGATCCATCCGTTCTTGAGTTATAAATGGTGTAACTAACACGATTTTGCTTTATGTATATAGATTATAGCAGCCCACCCCGACTTCTCACGGATATTTAAGAAAAATTTCAAGTTATAAATTTTTACACACACACTCATAACCTAATAATTAAAATGCCGTCTCTGACATTGACTCCCCTCCCGTGCCCCAGTGACGCCTATATCACACATTATGATGCAGCCTAGTCGAGCGGGGTAAACGGCAACCATTAAATCAGTCTTGATTTCGAAGTAATTTATTTTGATAAGAATCAATACCAAAGTAACAATAAAGAGCTTTTACAGAAACGGCATTTTAATTATTTTTTAAATAAAAAACACTTATTCTGACATAACTATAACAGTTAGACATATGCTGTTGCGACATTTTTTGTAGATAATTACATGTTAACAAAGTCGTAGTACATTATTTTGTTCTATAATCAATAGTATTCGCAACGCACGCGATGTAAAGATTTTTTAAGTTCATTTTTCTTCACCTTGGGTTACAATATTGGCATTTTAATAAGGATTTGAAATAATTTTTTTTTGAAAATATAATATAGCCTATGTTCACCGGAAATAGTGTAGCTTTCATACGGTGAAAGAATTTTTCAAATCCGTCAAGTAGTTTTGGAGCCTATTCAATTCAAACAAACAAACAAATCTTTCCTCTTTATAATTTTATATTAAATTAAATAAGTAATATTTATCCCTAGGCTTATTGAAACAGTCCGCATTTGAAATTATAGAAAACGTTACAATTTTAAATATTTGACTGCTCCTCCTAAAAAAAAAAAAAAAAAAAAAAAAAAAAAAAAAAAAAAAAAAATCCTCCCTCCCCATATTTGATGCTCACTACTCTTTAAAATATTTACTATCTGTTATAACTTTTTTGAAAACTCCAAAATAATCGTTTCGTGATTTATTTTTAACTTTAATTAATTTGCGTTTCAGCATTTCTTTTCCTTTTTTTACTAATTGCTAAATACAGTCGAGCCTCTATATAACGAAATCCATCGTTCCAGTAAAAAATTCGTTATATGGGTGATTCTACGATAAGAGGTTCAAAAACATGGAGAATTCGGCCAAAAAGAAAAGTTTGAGTTTGATCTAAAACCTTTAAATTATGATTTTTGTCCCGTTTATTTACCTTTTTATATAAGGGCAAGTCACTTTATACATATTTTATAACTTTTTTTGGTCAGTGACTCGCTCCCCTGGCAGTTATCTTGCCAGGGGAAATACGGCAGGGGAGAGACATTTTCATGTAAATTCAAATTTTTTAACTGACTGAATTAGTTTTTGGGTTAATTGTGTATTTCACTTTAATTATTACCGTATTGTTTAATTAGGGCAGTAAATGCAATTGAATTGAATGAATATTATAAGTTTTATGACTTACCAGGGGAGATACATGATCACTGTGCTAAACCACTACGCAGCACGGTTCCGTCGCAATAACTAAAAACGGCGACGCTTAAATGGGTTGCGCGTTTATTATTGCTAACTTCAAGCCGCTAGATGTTCTTAAGCACTACTTCCAATATAGCCATCCTTGAATTTATATTTGTTTCAGCGGAACAAAATTTGAAGGGGAGAGACACAAAAAAAGCGGGACAAAAGTTAATTTTAAAAATTATTTAAAATTTACAAAATTATTTTATCTTTTATTTTATAATACGTAAGTATAATTACTTAAGTTCCAATTAAGCATACTTTAGTTAAGCATCTGGCGGAAAAAATATATGTATTGTTTGAAAGTTAAAATGAAACCGGCAAGGGGACATGCCAGGGGAGGGGACTTTTTTAGACTTTGTAAGAAATTTCAGAAAAATGTCTTTTAATTAGGCATTCAATCGTGATGTTACTTAATAAAGTATATTAAGATGATGCGATTCAGTGCAAAGAATAGCAACATATAGAATAAAAAATCTGTTTTAAACGGATTGCCGTACAAATTACCTCTTATCGTAGTATCACCCATATAGAGAAATTCGATGTATAGAGTATGATGTTAAAAATAGTATTTAATGTGTAAATTTTGAACAAATATTATTTTTGATCTTTTTAATTAAGAATTTGAAATGTTTAAAAGTATATATTAACCTAACATTTTATTTCTTACTTATTTAAGCAGTAAAAGAGAAAAGACATTTATTTGAAAGCTTAATGAAAATCAAATAAGGAAGACATAAATTTCAGAGGAAGAAATCTGTAATTTTTTGTTGTTTTGATTTTAAAATTACAATTGTTACGCTCTCAAAAAAAATTCTCAAATTTTAGCAAGGAATGAAAAATTGTAGTTGATATTTTCCTCCATTTGAAGGTCTCTCTTATGTGATCTCATTGATTCCTCTCTTATATGTGTAACAATTCAATTGACTGTGTTTGGAGAAGGATGTTGAAAGGTGTGTGGGAGGTGGGATGAACTTGTTAGATTTAAAGAATAAGGAGAGAAATAATATTTATAAAAAAAAAAAAAAAAAAAAAAACCTCTCCACTGAACGATAAACCAAAAATATGTGATGGAAAATTGATTCCATATGATTTCGAAGCTTTTTTAAAACTGAATAAATTAAGATCAATTTATGAAAAAATTCGTTATATGGAGATAGATATTTCGCTATATAGAGTCTGTTTTTAATGTAATCATGCGAAAAGGGGACCGTTCTTACTAAAAGTTCGTTATATGGAGAAATTCGATGTATGGAGTTTCGTTATATAGAGGTTCGACTGTAGTTTTAAAAATTAAACAAGTTGGAAATTGCACGTAAAATGAGATGCGTTCGTTGATAACGATGTTTTAAAATATTCAGATCTTGCTGATATAGTAGAGCGTACTTTGGATACAGTATAGTGGTCGAAATCTTTGTGTTCCTGTAAATATGCAGGGAGTAATTTTTATTATACTTCATTAACGTATATCTTATTCATAAAATGTGAAGTAGTTTAATATAATTAAAACACCCCGCAAACGATGTGTCCCCGTATAACATTATTTAGTGGAATACATTTGTGTGGCCCAGTAATTTAATAATAAATATTCTTTGCATCACAGATTGTACAAAATGTGTTTTTAGTACATATTTCATAGATTCATGTCAATTCTGTTATATTCAAATGAGTGTAACACCATTAAAATGCATTTGAAACTTTTTTCCCCATTGACCGTAATGTAACGGAATACTTTTGATTGTCCCTGTAATTGATCAATGCATCCGATTTTCATAACATTTGAAATGACTCGACAAAATTATGTAATAAATATACGTTTTAAATTTCAAACGATTAAAATGCATTTAAAACTTTTTTCCCCATTGACCGTAATGTAATGGAATTCTTTTGATTATCCCTGTAATTGATCTATCCATACGATTTTCATAAAATTTGAAATGACTCGACAAAATTATGTAATAAATATACGTTTTAAATTTCAAACGATTAAAATACATTTGAAACTTTTTACCCCATTGACCGTAATGTAACGGAATCCTTTTGATTGTCTCTGTAATTGATCTATCCATCCGATTTTCATAAAATTTGAAATGACTCGACAAAATTATGTAATAATTATGCATTTTAAATTTCAAACGATTCGGTTGGGTAGTTTTTGCGTTGTTCTATGTGGACGGACAGACGGACAGACAGACAGACAGACGGACGGACAGACAGACGGACAGACGGACGGACTGGAAGACAACAATAGGTGCTACGTATTTACATAATTACGAACGCACCTAAAAACACGGTTTTATATCAGGTCGGGCTAAATGTTTAAAATGTTTTTTTTTTGGGGGGGGGGCAGGAGGGGGGTGCATAGTTACGATTTTCATATGTGTTTCAGTGATTGTCATGTGTCTAGTGGGTCAGGTAACCTTTAGTTTCTCAAATTACTTTTGATTCGTTTATCTGGCGTTTTATTTTTATCCTTTTAAGCGGCGACTATAGCCTATGTTCACCGGAAATAGTGTAGCTTTCCAACGGCGAAAGAATTTTTTAAATCCGTCAAGTAGTTTCGGAGCCTATTTAATGCAAACAAACAAACAATCAAATCTTTCCTCTTTATAATATTAGTATAGATAAATAATGATAAATATTTGCAATTCGTTGTCTTTGCAAATATACCTTTATGTTATATTAAAATAAAATGTATTACGCAGGATAAATTCCCCATTTTTAACGACTGTTAAAAGTGTATCGTTTTCCTCAAAAGTAATAAATATTAAAAAATATTTCTTTAAAGTTTGAAACAAGCTGATCAACAATTTTAAAATTACCAATCTTTAAAACTTTCTAACTTTAATTTCTGCTTATTTTTGATAAAACTGTTTTTCGAACTGAAAATGCTTATTTTTTTTTACTGTTTTACTTAATAATACTGGACTGAAATCGGGCTGCCTAGTATCGTATAGAACCAAAAACAAACACAGGGAAGAGAAAACTGCGCCCGGGGCAAAGTTTCAATTTGGCGCCCCTTTTCCCAACTTTTTCTTGTAACAGCCCAAGAATGATGTTGATAGTATAAATGTGGCGCCACCCCCCCCCCCCCTCGGACGGCGCGGTGTTGAATAAGCCTCCTCAAAATGTACTCCTTGCAGCGCCGTGCGAAAAAGAAGGGGACGAAGGGGGTGGTTGCCCCGGGATCGAAATTTAGGGGAGCCAAATTTTTACTACTAACGTAATTTTTAGTCTGTCACAAGAAAAAGTTCAGGGAATGGGGCGCCAAACTGAACTTTACTCCGGGCGCAGTTTTCTCTTTGCACACCCCTGCCCCCCCCCCCCCTGTTTCATGTATTTTGCAAGCTGTATAAGAAAATTTATAAATTCCAAATATAGCTCCTTGTCCTTTTAATGCTACCTATTTATTTCACAAAAGTTGCGATTATATTTTAAAATTATCAGAATTTCCTTTTTGCTAAAAAGGAGCTTACTGTAATTTGTATCAAATCTACCTTGTTTTGCATGGACTTGAAAAAATATATATATACAAAGAAATGTATAATTTTCTTCTTAGGAAGTTAGTTATAACTTAAAAATAGCGTTAGTTTTATAAAAACAAAAAAATTAGAAGTCGTTAATTTTTTTCCAAGACTATTTTAGTTAAAATTTATCAATAATTGTAGAAAAAATAAATCCAAACCTTGAAATAAGGGAGGTTATTTTAATACGTTACTATAAACCAATAACAGAAAGGAAATACAAGGAAAGGAAGAAAGTTACTTTCATTTGCTAAAATGGATTGGTGTTAACCAATTGTAATTTTCAAAAGGGCAGAAGAGGCGGAGACTGGCTGAGGCGGAGCGCATATAATTAAAACGCTTTTTTTATTCCATTTCTGATCAAAATATTTCCAAATTTTGCTCAGCCTAATTGCAGTAGAAATATGGAAAGCATATCATTGGAAAGCTTAAACACTAATATTCCTTGAAGCGTTTTTAATTTTTTCTGAATTTTGCTGAAATAGATTTTATAAGAGTAAAAAGGGCACAACACCTCGAATTTCACTGAATCCAAAATTTAAAGGGTCTTCAGAATTAAACTACAACGAAAATCAGAAAAGTACAAACTAGCCTGGTAATAGAATGTCCTCAGCTATCCTGTGAAAAAAAAATCATTTAAAAATATTGAAAATTAAGCGAGATATTCGAAAAGATTGCGCCCATAGACTTACCATTAGCGGTCGGCTTTTAACGCGTGACTAGTGTGTGCTCTTAACAATCGGCATCCTTTCTCACTAAAGTCGACGTTTAATTGGTGTCATCAAAACTATTTAAAGATGAATAACTATTATTTTAGAAAGCGTTAAAGGGTTAAGAATGATGCTAGCATATGATCTAACGACGTAAATGTTTGTATACGTAGTTGTATAAATATAGTACCGATTGTTTAATTTACCCGCTTACATTTTGAGTAACCAAAATTAGGCAAATACCATAAATTTGTTTTATTATATTTTTTAAAAGGCTAGAAAATCCATTTAAGTAGAAACTTCCATTGGGTAATACAAAACAGCTTTGTTTTCTCCTTAAAGTCATTAAAAAAGTAGTTATTTAAGATCCGAAGATTTGCCTTTTAAATAAAACAGTAAAACAAATTTGCGAAGTTTGCCTAATTTTGGCGGCTGAAACTAGGGGGATTTATTAAACAATCTGAACGCTATTTATAGTAAATAATATGTGTACAAACATTTACTTCTTCATTTACAGTAGCTGAAATGTGTCTTGTAAACTAAGTTATTGTGTTTTTAAATGACTATCTCCTTTCACTTTAAATTTATTGTCCCTTTTTTTAATTGGCAAGAATTCAAGTCTTAGCATTATAACAGCGTCATTAAATGATAACGAAATATCTTTATGTTGCATTTTACAAGCAGCATCCCATTTCTCTCAGAATTCAGCGTTTAGTTGCAGTCATCAAAATTATTTAAAACCACTTTACCAAGAGCAAGTATTTAGAAAGAGTAATCTTACCCTCTCCCCGACTTATCTAAAGGCAAACATTGAAATTATTAAGGGGAAATAGTACCTTTCAAATCAACTTTTCAATTTTGAATAATACTGTAATATGTGATAGCACAATACTTAATACTAAAAATTAAATTAAATAAAAAAAAATTCTTGTAGAACAGCCTATTGTATTAAAATTTAAATTAAAAAAGAATAATTTTTTTAAAAATCCTTACTATTTTTACAAACATGAATATTTTAGCTTCGATTTTTTCCCACTTTCATTAGAATATACTACATAAAATCGAGCATGGATTTTTACATGTATGGAATTTTACATTTAATGTATTTTTTTCTTGTTTTCTTTTTTTTATGTCTCGTGTATAGCAAAAAATGAAGAAATTTTAACAAACTTTCTATTTAAATGTTTTTTAAATAAATAACTATAAACTTAAATGTTAACTCCATGCACAAAAATATTAAATACACCATGGATAACAAGTAAAATAATTTTCAAATATCTATCTAAATTAGTAAAATAGCCGTAGTATTTTTCGAACAAGAATATATAAAAATATGAACAGAGAGACAAATCAATTTAAAATTTTTCATTTGTATGAGTAATTGCGCTGGATCTATTAAAACAAAATTTACATTATCTCGCGGTACAATAGACGTACAGGTAAAAACGAAGTGTCGAAATGTACATATTTAAAAGAAACTGTTAGTTAATGTTAAAAAAAGAAAATAGATATTTTCACCAATTTCTTATTCAAAATTTAAACAATAAAGAAAAAATCTTGCGTCAAGCATAGATTATGAAGCACTTTCCAAGACATTCAGAATAATGTGACAAAATTGCACCGTTTAAAAAATTAAAATAATTGCGATTCATTTCACCATGCGGAATTGCAAAACGCATTTCAAAACCGAATTTCACCTGTTTCCATCTACAATCGAAAATTATATTAAATTTTTAGAAGCATTGTATATAATATAGAGATTTGCATCGATAAACAACATGCATTGCAAAATTTTATTCATTTAAGAGATACATATATTTCAGATGAAATTTCCCCTTCAGCATTTTTCTCTAATAAGGAGAATGGTATGCGAATGCTTTTGTGCAGCCCTTTATATGAGGTTAGAATTTATATATAAAGAGTAATATGCAAAAAACCAATTAAATTTTAAGGCGCATACCGAATTTTAAAACGGACTCTCCGGCAGTGGCTACGCAGAGTGTACTGGAACCGTTTTTTGTGTGTGTCCCTGTAAATTAATAAAAATGCTATGAATGCTCTGTTTTAATCTGATAGCAGTGAAGTTGAGTGATTTATATCAGTTTCAATGCATCTGTAATAGTGTAGTGTCATTAAAATACTCTCCAAATGATTTTTCCTCCATATATCATAATGTAATCGAATTGTTTTGAGTGTCCCTGTAAATGAATCATGAATCGTACATAATTCATATGCAATACCAAATGTGCTTTGGTGTCCCTAAATAAGCTTTATCACTTGCATGAAAATCCGAGTATTTTTACGGGAGTGTGGACAGACAAACCGAATGGATAAGCACTTTTCAATTTTGTTGGAAAGTGTTAAAAATCAAGTTTTTTCTATCTAACAATGGTTACCACTATTGGCTGCCTCCAACTGCAGTTGGAAGTTTTTCGCGTTCTCCCAAAATTTAATTTCGGTTTTGTGGATAAGCCGAGTTTTGAAACAACTACAAACGTTTTCTAGATACAATTAACTTGATTTTAATTCATTTTGAACCTGAATAAACTCTTAATCGATTTTTTTAAGCATGCGACTTAGCCCAATGATCATATCTTGCTCAGAAATGGTATAACACACATTTTGTCAAAACCTTTAGAGGCATTTTTTGGATACAGTTAACTTGGCCTTGACCCATTATGTTTCAAAATGATTCACTAATCAAATTTTCTTGAGCATGCAATTTAGCCCAGTAATATTTCCATGCCCGAAAACGACATAATGCAAAATTTCGTCAAAATTTTTTGAGCCCCTTTTTTATACTATTAGCTCAACCTTGATCCACCGTGATTCAAAATAACCCGCTAACCGATTTTCATTGGACATGCCACCTAACCAAATGGTCTTCTCCAGCCCGAAAACGATAGAATACAAAACTTAGTCAAAATCATCGAAGTGATATTTTAGATAAAATTATCTTGACCTACTAATCAACAAAAATAATAAAATAAAATTTTCGGGAATAAGTTCTAATGTTCTTCTCGCCAAAATCCTCAAGCCAAATGGTCTTCTCAGGCCCGAAAACAATAGAATACAAAATTTAGTCAAAATCATTGGAACCGTTTTCTAGGAAAAATTAGCTTGATCCACAGTGTTCCAAAAATGACGCACTAATCGAAATTTGTCGAACATGTGACTTAGCTCACTGGTTTTTCATAATCCAAAATATAAAGTTTAGCGAAAAAAATCGTTTGAGCTGTTTTTTAAATAAAATTTTTTTTGACCCGCAGTGACTCAAAAATGAGCCACTAATTGAGATTTCTCGAATATATGACCAAGTCTAGTTGTTTTCTCGAACTTGATAAGGGCTGAATACAAAATTTAGCTAATCTATTGAGCCTTTTTTTTTTAGATATGATTGATTTGATCCTGACCCACAATGACCCAAAATGACCCACTAATCGATTTTTCTTGAATATGTGGCCTAGAACAGTGGCCTTCATGTGCTGAAAATGATAGAGTGCAAAATTTAGTTAAACTCTTTAGAGATGTTTTTAACAAAAAAGTTACATTCACAGACAAACAGACACACACACGCAAGATTTTCTCGTGCAATAACATAAGATATTGACAATAAATGTCCTCTCTTCAAATTGTGCAAATTTATTTTCAGTTAAATGCCATCCTTTACGTCACTGAGCCATTTTCATTTCTTCACCTCATCCACCGCTCTATTATTTAAAAAATTATTTATCTCCCTGTCCTTTGTTTTAGCCCTCTAAGATAAAATGTTTTCTCTTCTTCAACAGCATTTGCGAAGAGAAGGATACACCGCAATCTCCCACATCCTCTTATATCGCTTTCTTATCGAGAGTAAATGTGAAAATAGCCTCCATCTAAACTCTTCTCTTCCATTTTGACACCCCATTTTAGAAAGAATGGGAAATGCGTCACCGTGACACGAAAAATACATTTAGGACCTTGTCTGTTAAGTACTGGGACATTTGGGGGAAATGATTTCGTAATCTGGTGCCCTAGTGATATTTGAAGCAATAAAAAACTTTTCAGATGTGGCAATCCCAAAATTTTCTTCTGTCTTATACATATTGATACTTCCTGAAAATTCCAACATAACAGTGCCGCTTGTTAGGTAGTTTACACCAAAATCTGATTAGTAACAACTTATGTTAAGTTATAATAGAATCTGAATTTTGATGAAATTCCGTTCTTTAGTTTCTGAGATAGAGCTATTGTGAATCTTTTAAAAAAAAATTCTATATAACAGCACTACACGTTGGGTAATGTAACTCCAAAATCTAATCTGGATCAATGTTTATTGGGTACTAACTGAATTTAAAGTTTTAGGAAAATTCGTGCATTAGTTCTAGAGATAGAGCTATTGCATTAATTATGAATAATGCAGTATGGCATTGCCACCTATTGAGCGATTTGCACTAATTCGTAGTCAGAAACATGTTTTATAATGAACAACCTGAATCTAATCTTTTATGAAAATCCGTGCATTAGATCTTGCGATAGACATATTGTGAAAATTGTGAATAATGCAGCATAACAGTGCATTTATTGTTAGCGATTTTCCCAAAATGTAGTCAGCATAATCTCACATCAAGGACTAAATCAATCTAAAGTTTTATGAAAATCCGTGCATTAGTTCTTGAGATAGACTTATTTTGAAAATTGTGAATAATGAAGCATAACAGTGCCACCTGTTGAGCAATAAATACAAAAAAATAATCAGCTCCAGTATATATAGTTTATCCAGTATATATAGTTTCCAGAATATAAAGTTTTGTGAAATCCCGTGTATTAGTTCTTGATATAGAGCGCCCACAAGCTTTTTGTCATACACAGAGTGACAGAATAACAGACGGACATTTTCTAAAAGCCATTAAATCATGTTTAAGACCTTCTAAAATGCATAAATCCATCGAAAACCGGAAGTCGATTTTTTTCAGGAATCCAGTACTTTCTTCTTGTAAAGATATAAGAAAGCAAAAATCATATAACAAGCATACATTATGAAAGAATTACCAATACATTCAAAATATTGTAACAAAATTTCTATTAATAAGCGGAAATATACTTAAATTCTTTTGTGTAGATGAATTTTTGTATATGATCTATAACACCGAATAATATATAAATATTAATAAAATTAAAAAACTCATATTACAACTTAAAACTCACTTGCTGCAACTTACTGCTGATAGACAGTATTGTAACAGAATTCTCTTTATATGTCCCTTTAGTGCTATACATACCATATTCTGCTATAAGCAGCTTGTAGGGTATCTTGATGGCCAATTCTCGAAAATTTAATAATTTAAAAAAATCATCATCGTAAAGAACACAATCGATAACAGTCATCGATTGCTTCCGAGAAATTACAATCGATTACTAAAATCATTGTTTTACACGTTTATAATGCAGTTTTTAGTAATTACATGGTAACTAAAAACAAATTGAAAGGCGGCTATAATGAAGCAACAGTAGTGGAAAAGTCACCTGGCAACGTCCCTTGTTTGCAAAAAGTTAAAAAGGCGCGAATAGGTTTATAAACGTAAAGAGAGTTAAAGTATCAAAAATTAGAATTTTTCAGCAAACAGAAGCAAATTGGCCAAATAAAATAAGAATCAAAACCACACTAGTGGCAAAAACATAAACTAAAACGATGGTAAATGGGATCAATGTTTTTTATTGATTTTTCCATATCATTGTTGATAAGTTTTATAACGTTCCCATTATTTGGGCACCCTTTACTGGAAACGAACACCCTGGGGCTTAAAGTAAGTGGAGGACAAGAAATATGTATAATATGAATAATTGGTCACAAAGCTTTCCAACGATATGTCACATGAGAGGTGTCGACTAAAATAGAAAAGTCTCTTCCCCTAGTAAAGCGGGGGGGATGGGGTGGACAGGCACAGGAGGTATATAAAATGAAATAGTATTTACAGAACTTTCCAATAATAATCACAACATTCCATCATAATATATGAACTAGGCGTGGCCGGGAACTCGTTCATGAAAAATTTACTGCTATTTTTCAATTGGTAAAAAGCACAAGCAAGTGAGTTTGTTTAAAAATATGTATTTTTTGCTTCATTTCTTTTTTAACACATTGAAACAGGAAAGAAAACATTAATGATTATTTAAACTGACTTTTTAAATTGCTAAATTGATTTTGAAATGTATAACCATATATCAATTAATATCAAACAATCAATTGATAAAATTATAGCTTTTACTATTTTACACTCTTTATTTTTTATTTAGATTTTATTTTCTGCTTTTTAACCTTTGAAATGTTTCATTGTTGCAGTTTCAAAGCCATTAGGTCTATTTTGGCGAGAGTTTATTCGTGGATCTTTAAATAGATTTCTGATTCAACTCGTATATAATTGCACGAATTGCAGAGAATATTGAGTGATTTATCTTGTATAGCGAACTAATTGAAAAACGCCTTTAAATTAAAAAAAAAGTATTAGTTTATAATTAAGTTCTAAACACATAAAAATGAATTGCCATCGGAAACAACACTTTGTGGATAATTTATATAATTCTAGCTGATCAGGAAGGGGGCTAAAAATACAATACAAAATTCTATTTTTACGTACAAAAACCAATTTATTGTAAATAGAGGTATGTAAAAAAAAAAAAAAAAAAAAAAAAAGAAAAGAAAAAAGAAAAAGAGGTATTGATTTCACTGAGATATTTTTTCTGTAGCTAAATGGAAAAAAAAATATATTAAAAGCAGTTATTGTACTGAACAAAATGGTATGATTTTTTAACTAGTAAAACGTAACGAATATGTAGTGAAATATAGGGATTTTTTCCCCTTCACTATTTCATGGTTTATAATTAGTTTCGGACTTCAAATTCTGCTTATAGCAATTGCAAAATAAAAAAGTGTGTAGATTAGTCTGGGAAGAAGCCCTCTTTCAAATTGTATCTTGTGGTATTTATTTGTAATCGTAGTATAACATATTTAATTTTTTTTTTTTTTTTTTTTGCACAAAATAGCATTTTTCACTTATCTCTGACTTATTTTTGTTCTTATATCTTTAAATTAATTAAGGATGCTTTTCTTAAAAGACTATATAATACTGATATTTTGTCATAAGCAATGTATACCTCTGATGAATATGAAACATTAGACAAACTTTATACATTTAAAAAGCAATTAAAACTACGGAGATACAACTTAAGGAGCATGCCGGCGCACTTAAAAATGGCAGATTAATACAACATGTTTTTAAAACGGACCATATCCTATCTGTCGAAGATAATTTAAAAAAATAAGTGCGAAGATTACAATTACAGACTTTTCATGGATGAATGATTCTTTAAGCTACCTCGAACGAATCAGATTCGATTCCTAATGAATATTTCTTGTTTCTGAAGTAAGAACTTTAACTTTGACTGAGTCCAGAGTGTATTCGATATTCTGTTGTTGTGGTTGATGTTAGTGAACTCATGAAGCTGTGTGATGACATAATAAAACTTATACCTTGTATGATTTTGATTATAACTAATTGTTTTTATGCATATAATTTAATTTAATTGGTTTTAAATGTATTCAAATCTATCTAATGTTTCATATTTAGTTTAAATAATATTTTAATTCAGACGTTAAAATATACGGGATGTTTCTAAATGAATATCGCAATTTTAACGCTTGGTAGTATTTATTACATAAAACTAAAATTATAATTAATATATAAAAGGAAAAAGCAACTCAAACAGTTTTACCTACAAGCTTACAAGTGTTCAATGTAAACACCTTTCGTGACATGGTACACATCAAACCGATAGCTCATCTCTTACCAAATGTTGATTAGTGTTTATGGGGTCATTGTTGCAACAGCTGCAATGGTCAGCTGGTAAAGGAGGCACATACACACGATTCTTTATGACCCCCCCCCCTGTCCCTACGCAGTTAGAAATCATATGGCGTCATTTCGGATGAGCGTCTAAACAGAACATTTTTGCTAATTAACGTTTGGGAAGAACTGCGCTATCGGCTTGGTGTGTGCCATGTGACGAAAGGTGCTCACATTGAACACTTTTTGTAAACTTGTAGGTAAAACTGTTTGAGTTGCTTTTTCCGTTTATGTATCAATCATAATTTTAAGTTTTATGTATTAAGTACTAGCAAGCGTTAAAACGCCGATATCCATTTAAAATCACCCCATACGTGTATTTTGAAAATGTATGCTTTTTTTTTAATTCTGAGATTTATCATTCGTTAACTGTCATTCTTTACGTCACTGAGCTATGTGCATTTCTTCACCTCATCCACCATATGTACTTTAAAAAATCTATCCTCCCTCCTATACGCCTCTAAGATAACGGCATCCTCTCCTTTAATAACATTTATTTAAAAATAAAAAAGGATACAGTGTGAATTTGTTGTTTCCTTTTATATCGCTTTCTTATCTAAAGTAAGTATATGAACTATCCCCCTGCTAAGGTAACAAACTCTTTCCCATTTTGACACCCTTTTCTAGAAGAGAGGTGAAATACGTCCCAAAGACATGCAAACGACATTTAAGACCTCGAAAGACGGTGAAATATCACGACACTGGCTGGAATTATTTCGTAATCTCGTTGCCTGTTGATATTTGAAAAAACAAGTTGGAAATTGCACGTGAAGCGTAGCAAATGAGGTGCGTTCGTACGATAACGAAGATTTAAGAATGTCACTCTCATATATCAATCTCATAAAATTGTAAATAATTACAATTAAAATGCGCACCAAACAATGTTCTCCCTATACCATTATGCAATGGAATACTTTTGCGTGGCCTTGTAAATCAATAACAAATATTCTTTGCACCACATATTATGCAAAATGTATATTATAATATGTACTTTATAGATGCATATAAATTTTGTTACGTTCGAATGAGTGTAACACCATTAAAATGCATTTGAAACATTTTTCCCCATTAACCGTGATATAACGGAACACTTTTGATTGTCCGTGTAGTTGAACTATGCATCCGATTTTGAAAAAATTTGAAATGACTCGACAAAATTACATAATAATTATGTATTTTAAATTTCAAACGATTCAGTTGGGTAGTTTTTGCGTTGTTATATGCGCACAGACAGACAGACGGACAGACGGACGGACTGAACGGCAACAATAGGTGCTACGTATTTACATAATTAGGAACGCATCTAAAAATGCAAGAAGGGGAGAGATTTTTTAAACACTTTCTAACATTGTTGAAAAGTGTTTATGAATTCGGTTTATTTGTCCGTTTGTCCGTACTTTCGCATAAACATAGTCAGATTGCCATTAAATTGATACATGTTATTGGTACTTACTTATGGCATCTGTTCAACATTGTAAATTAAGTGTATAGCATTTACTACACGTTTACAAGAACATTCAAAAGAATTTGGTTACATTACTACCAAATTTATGGGGGGAAATCGTTTGCGACACATTTTAATAATTTTATACTGTTTAATTCTTTTAGGACGAGAGGATTTTCCTTAATTTTTAGGTGCGTTCGTAATTATGTAAATACGTAGCACCTATTGTTGTCGCTCAGTCCGTCCGTCTGTCCGTCCGTCTGTCTGTCCGTCTGTCTGTCTGTCCGTCTGTCTGTCCGTCCGCATATAACAACGCAAAAACTATCCAACCGAATCGTTTGAAATTTAAAATATATAATTATTACATAATTTTGTCTAGCCATTTCAAATTTTATGAAAATCGGATGGATAGATCAATTACAGGGACAATCAAAAGGATTCCGTTACATTACGTCAATGGGGAAAAAAGTTCAAATGCATTTTAATCGTTTGAAATTTAAAACGTTTAATTATTACATAATTTTGTCGAGTCATTTCAAATGTTATGAAAATCGGGTGCATAGATCAATTACAGGGACAATCAAAAGTATTCCGTTACATTACGATCAATGGGGAAAATGTTTCAAATGCATTTTAATGGTGTTACACTCATTTGAACATAATATAATTGACATGAATCTATGATGTATGTACTAAAATCTACATACTGTACAATCTGGGATGCAGAGAATATTTATTATTAAATTACAGGGCCACACAAATGTATTCCACTAAATAATGTTATACGGGGAAACATTGTTTGGGGCGTGTTTTAATTATATTTACTTACTTCACATTTTATGAATAAGATATACGTTGCTGAGGTGTAATAAAAATTACTTCCTGCATATTTACAGAAACACAAAGATTTCGACCATTATACTGCATCCAAAGTATGCTCTACTATATCAGCAAGATCTGAATATTTTAAAACTTATAGTACGAACGCACCTCATTTGCTACGCTTCACGTGCAATTTCCAACTTGTTTATCTTTTATCACCGATTTATGAAAACAGAAAATTTCCCGTAGTTCAATCCTGAAAGTGCTATTATTAAATAAGGTAGATTTTTCAATTAAAAATATCTGGTGAGAATAATGGAGGATTCTAAACATCTTAAATTGGCACGTGTACCGACCGCTCATCCTCAAGGAGTTAAAACGTATAGAGAATTATATCATTGGCCGGAAGACCGTATAAAAACTTAAAATTCGTAATTAAGAAAAAAAAATCTTATTGACTCAAATCGCTTTTAAAATATTTCTTTGCTTCATTTAAAGCATTTGTAATAAAAAACTATATGTCTAGGGTTAATGTTCAGGAATTAGGACTTGACCACCGTTGAGACTGAAAACATTGTGTAAGTAAACATAATACAGTAAAACCTCTAAATAACGGACAGATCGGGAGCACTGAAACTGTCCGCTATTCGGAGGTGTCCGCTATTGGGGAAACCTCAGCTATTCAAAAATTGATAAGAAATGCGTGTTTCCTTATTTGACTCATATATGTCCTAAATATATGACCGTAAAATATACCACCGTCTATTATATAATTAATCAGAAATTAAATTTTTTTAAGCAATAAAACTGAAACGAAATTGTGCACACCTTTTGCTTTTGCTTGCGATTACATGTAATTTGCTTTTCAGTGTCAAGTTCTAGTCAAGGTAGTAGTTTTAATACTTTTGAATCATCTTTTTTTTCTTATTAAAAAATTGTATAACTGCTCACCATATTTTGCCGCTTCTTAAAAGCATAAAATCTCAAATTTTCGACGAGGAAGGAGGCATACCAATGCTCTGGAAGGGACATTTTCTCCCAACTCACCTCCTGAATTCAATACAGGGCACGGGAAGGGGATTTTCCCCAGACTAACCCTAAATTTATCAGTGGTCAGAAAAATTATGACACTTTGTCCCGATAAATTTAGAGATTTCTTACTTTTTTCTTTTTTTACCTTTGTTTCACATTAAAAATAAAATTTTCGGCCTTCATCGTAAAAAGTAGTGTCCGCTATTCGGAATGTCCGTTATTCAGAGGTTAAACGTATAAAAATTAAGGTTTTGGAAGTGGGGATTGGAAAACTGTCCGTTAAATAGAGGTGTCCGCTATTCGGGAGTGTCCGTTATAGAGGTTTTACTGTAGTAGCACATACTAATTTCAATTTTGTAAAAAAAAAAAAAAAAAAAAAAAAAAAAAAGTATAAAAAAAATAATAATGAAATAATTAATTATAATGGAAATAACATTTTTAAAGCAAAGCAATGGATTAGATTGCACCGAAAGCAGAAGAAATGCAATTCTTCACAAGAGAAATGTTACTAGAAAGCTCTAGACCATGTAACCAATTAATGAAAAATTTAAAGTAATATAAAGGCTTAAATGATAGATTATGGCAGAAAATCATGTTGTCCGATAGTGATCAACATCATCTGGAGCAATTTGAAATTTTTTATCAAAAATAAAGATTGAAAATTATTCCAAAACATGCAAATGCAAATATAAGGCTTGAGTCTTTCAATAAAACATTGGTAGAATTTTGAAAGATTTAAATATTCCTAAATGTACCAAAGAGTAAATTGCCTTGGAAATCATTTCAAAATTTAGCAAATTATTAGTATTAGGTACACGTTGCTAAGGTTTACTACAAGTTACTTTCGGTATAATATGAAGCAGATAGAATTTACAGATAAGCACAAAAGATTTCTGCTATTATATTGTATCCGAAGTTCTGCCTACACTTGCATCAAGTTCTTGATATTTTTAAGATTTGCTACTGTACGAACGCGCCTGACTTGCTCCACTTTACGTGCAATTTCTGACTTCTTTAACATTTGGGGGCTATGTTCCATATGTTCTACTCCTCCCAATCAACTTCCAGACCAGTGATCACTAAAAACAAACTTATATACTTTGTTTAAAAAAAGTAGCTGCAAATATAGGAACTCAAGAGCTTTTAAACTTTCTCCATGTACTGTTATTCATAATCCATGCATCTATGAAAAGTACAGTGTCTTAAAAGGCACATGTTTTTATAAAATATGACGTAATTTTTATCTTCAAATGCTTTTCGCACATAATAATTTATTTACTTTAATGCTTTTTCTTTCTTTTCTATATCAGTGCATAAATGTATTTCAACTGAAAATACTTTATTTGAAAATCTTACTATTGAGATTCTTTTAAAATTGCACACAGATATAGATAAAAGAAAAGAGATTTCAAAATATGAATTAAATATCCATTCAGATAATGAAATTTTTAATACAAAATTTAAAAAGATTATGCAAAAGAGAAAAAAAATTATCAAGAAGATGATGATGATGACTGAACCCTGCACATTACAATTTAAACAAATGTATGTCTGAAAAGATTAATAAAATACTATACATAGTTTTTAATAAAATGAAGTAAACTGATTCAACTATATTGATTTATTTCAATATTAAATAGCGCTTAAAAAAACTCTTCGTTTGAAATACGGTCAGCTTCAATGTGTTTTCATATATTTTTTCATTAAACTAGCAGTTTTCATGTTTCATATCCAATAGTTTTTGCAAGACAAGCCTAAAAAGTTAAAAAGGAGGAATTAAAAATTAGAGTAGTAACAATGTTAGTATTTTTTTTTAAGATGACAAGACACATTTTAGAATATATTCCAAAAACATTGCAGTTCCAACGTTTAACTATTAAGATTAAAAACGTGTAAATGACCTTAGCACATTGGTATTCTTAGTTACTCTGCGAAAGAAAAGCAAAGTAAAACTTTCCAAAAATTTGGATGCAAAAGATAATATTTGCGCGACTGTTGACCTGAAGATTTTGTCATCCTGAGTGGCAACGCCCAAATTTTTCTTTCTTCCGTTTGTTGCCAGCAGCCTATCTTGATTGGCAGCCATGACATGTCGCTGTACGGAGTCATCTGCAAAACTATTTCGTTAATGGCGTGCATAGGGAAGCGGCGGAATTTGAAAAGTGACAAAATATATTGATCAAATTTTCCTTATTTACTCATTACTTCGGTTACTAATTGGGGGATTAATAACCTAATTGAGATTCAGTAAAATATACTTTTTAAGTACGTAAACGAATATGCTTATTCCTCTTAAAAAACTGCTATGACGGCTTTTTAACGCTGTCTAACATAGTTGAAAAGTGTTTATGAATATGGTTTGTCTGTCTGTGCGCTCTCTAATCCGAGTAAACATACTACAATTGCCATGTAATTGATATACGTTATTGATGTTCACTATGGCATGTTTGACATTGAAAATCAAGCGAATACCACTCAAAAGTATTCCTTTGCATTATGGTCTAGTAGGGGGAAATCATTGCGATGTATTTTGACAATGTTACAAGATTTTAAACACAATGATATTTATTTATATTGTTGCGGTGCACTTGAAGATTATTACTATAAAACATATTATGTGTAGCACTTACAGTAAGCTTGCAAGAAAACACAAAAGTATTCCATTACATTACAGTCTATGAAAAAATCGTTTACGACGTATTTTAATGATGTTACTTTGTTACAAACATAATGAAATTGATATTATTTATGAGGTCCATTAATACATTCTTTCTGCAGAATATGGGACGCAAAACATTTATCATTCATATACAGGGTCATGCAAAAAAAAAAGCTCGATCATATAACGATCAACGGGGGAAAACTTCACGGCATAATTTTATTAAGTTATACTATTTCAAACATGATAAAATTTATATACATTACTAAGGTATACTACAATATATCTGCAGTATAATAGGATGTGCATTACATTTATTGTTTATTTATAAGGAAACATAAAAAATTTCTAAGATAAAACTGTATTCGAAGTGTTGTCTATTAGTGATGCTTGCTGAAAGTAAGTTTTCACTTTGTTATATGTTTTTAAGTTTGACTGAATTTTTGCATTTCTATATGTGAGTATAATTTCTATAAAACATATACAAAACTGCACAAAACAATTCGTAAGTATCACTGAAAGAGTATGAACTGCTTAAATATGTTTTTTAATTTGAATTATAAAGCTTGAAGTTGATTTTCAAGTTTAACTACGGTTAATATAATAGTAAGAGATGTTTGTAGCATAGAAATGAAATCATAAATAGGGCTATGCAAATAACTGAATACATGCCCGCCTCTAGATAGTAATTGCTAGAAATATGATTTCAGTAGTTTTAAGCATGTTTTTGCTTGAATTAAATTTTAGCTCAGTATGCAGGTTGTATAAAGATCTCTCTAAATAATGTACAGGATTCCACAATAACTAAATAAATAATTAAATAAATAAAAATAAGTATTTTATCGTCTATTGGCAGAAATTGCTAAATGGGAATTTCATTTGTGTTTTCACTGTCTAATTAAACTAAGTTTTAGCATACTACGTAGAATCTTACAAATGTATAGATCATACACAGAGCTGCATAAAATAATTACAGTATAATTACAGTACTTTTACAGCTGTCGACGGTAATTGTTGATAACTGGTTTTTAAACGTGGGCGGTATAATACGTTTTATTATTATGTTTACTTAGGTATCTTCTTTACTTTATTAAAAGGCGAGTTTTGTTATGGGGGTCCACGAGAAATTTTAAAATTTCTTTTATTAATTGAGTTAAAATTTTTATTTTCTATTTTTCCTGTGATGGTTAACCATGTCATTTATAAACAAAATCACATGATAAAATTTCTCTTTTTTTATGTAAAATTTAAAGTTTTGTTAAAAAGTGGAATAATTTAAAATCGTTATAACTCGAAATATTATTTGTAAAATTTCATTTTTTTTATTTAAATAAACAGAAATTTATAAGTTTTAATTTTGATTCAGCATTTTAAAAAATACTAATTTTTAAAAAGTCTAAAAATATTCAATATAAAAGTTTTTTTTTTTCCTAAGAAATTGATGTAATTAAAAAAAATTATACATTTTAAAGTAAATATTTTTTTTAATTTGCTAAATCAAAATTAAAGTAAAACAACTGAAAAAGGCATGTTCCAAGTTTGAACAATTTAATTTTAACGGTTCTGGACTTATAACAATTTAAACACGAAAATAGCAAAAAAAAAAAAAAAAAAAAAAAAAAAAAAAAAAAAAAACATAAAGAAAAACGCATTTTTACAAAAAGTCGTTTCTGTCACAATCATTGCTTGAAAACTGGATATTTAAAATAAACCAAAACGATAAAAACATTTCCTGTTCTAATTAAGACAGAAACATATTTAAAAAGTCATTTTCAGTAGAAAAATACAGAGAATTTTTTAATTCAATAATTTTTTTGTACCTGTTAAAAATGGAAGGAGTAATAAGTTCCGCTTTTGAAAGAATGACAAACATTTTCGTTATTTTTGGAGTAAATTTAATAATAATAATAATAATAATAATAATATACTAAAACACTTTTGAATGAGTGAAATTTTCCATTCCTCCCAAAATGTGAAATATTTCACTCCATTGTAAAAAGTGAAATGTATCATTCTATTGTCGAGAGAGAAATATCACATTCTGCTGACGACAATGAATGCTTGACATTGTACATTTTAAAATTTATCCGTTCTAAATTGAACATTCAGCATAACTTTGAATATGGAGTAAAATAATAAAAAGCACCAAAATATGTCTCTTCTTAATGTTGAAAAATTCAAATTCATAATGTAACCTTTGAAATTATGCTGATTTGGTACTAAAAAGCACTCCTTTTCAAGAGTGAATAGTCACTCCTCTGAAAGAGTAACTATTCACTCCTGCTTAGAGTTAGTATTCACTCTAAGTAGGAGTTAATATTGTGTATATCGATATTATTGATCAGCCAGTCAGAAAAGAAAGTGTACAACGCTAATTTTTAAGATAAGACAAAGACGCCTGCCATTTTAAGAATAAAATATAAAGATATTATTAAAGTGATTATTTATGGAACGTAAAGATAAGTCTTATTTAATTTTAATCTTTTATTCCTGTAGATTTTTTATGGTGTGAATATGAGGTAAATAGTTTCATATTATATTTTTTAAATGTTGATCTGGAATTGTTTTTCTGATTTCAGAGGAAATTTTCTGCACTTTCTATAAAACACTGATGTAGAATATTTTAATTAATTTACCATCGCTCAAAAACAAAACGCAGACACAGAGGCTGATTCATGGCTCCATTCGTAGAAGAATATAAACATAAATTTGCAGTTGCTTGAGATTTGTTGTAATGTGTTGAGACAGTGAATAAAGAAATAAGAATTTTTTATAAGATATGGCAAAATACTTGAGAAATTGTTAAACCTAATAATGCATTTTACTCATTTATTGTAGTTTTTTTTATGTTTAATAATACAATTATAAAATACTAATTATTATTTTTAGTGCTTTTCCAATTGATATATATTTGTTTTTATTAAATTGTATGCAAACATTTCTTTTTCTTTTTTGCTGTTTATGATTTTAATTAAATATTTAATTGTAGATACCCTAAAGCAGTTTTTGAATTTCCTTTTATTGTAGAAGCATTTTCTATGTTTATGATGGAAGTAATTATTGGCACGAAAAAACAATAAAACATCATATTTAAGCTTTGAAATAAAGTGTTTTTATGCCTGATGTGAAGTTTATAGACAAAATTGCTTTAGTATATATTTTTAAAAGTTTATAGTATCACTTATATAATATAATACTGGATATATTTTAAAGCGATAGGTAATTACTTTTTACATAATTTTTTTTTTTTTTTTTCAAAAAAACAAGAACAGTACATATGTAGTCATTTCTTTTCTTTTTATAATTCTTTCTTTTTTCTATTTCCTAGATTAATTTTCCGATAAAACATACGAAATCTATTTAACTCATATTCATAAATACAATATATATATGGAAATAATTTTTTTAAATAAATTTTCAGTTAATAAGTATGACTTATGACCTATCGTTGTATAAATAAGCGTTATATTAAGAAATCCAACCAGTCTCGAGACTTTGATAACCCTTTTCCTGAGAAAGTGCCATGGTGATTTTCTAAACTCGACCAAGAAAAAAAAAAAAAAAAAACCCTCACCAATTATTGAGTTAATTTACTGTAATTACATGTTCGAGTCAACTGCGTGTTGAAGTACCTCGAATTCAGTGCCAGTTATTTAGTAATAAATTAACGAAATATCTGGGTGGTATATTCCCCCTTCTGAGGCCATCAAAATGAAGGCCCCGGCACTAGAGGCGTAGCTAAGGGGGGGCAAGGGGGGCGTCCGCCCCGGGCGCCGAGGCCTAGGGGCGCCAAATTGAGAGAAATTGTTATATATCTATATTGGGGTGGGGGCGCAAAATTTCTTGCTGGCCCCGGGCGCCAAAAAAAACATAGCTACGCTACTGCCCGGCACGTTTGGGAATTTGTGCGTAAATATGACCCATGTGCGTAAATATGACCATGAAGTGTCTTCACTCCAAGATCTGTAGAAACTAACCCCCTACTTTTCGAGAAAAACTATCTGAATTCAATGCTGATTACTAGCTATCTTGAATGGAATTCCAATAAAATATGTACATAGGTTATTATTCGTCCAAAAGAAGTTGGCTTGTGAGCTACACAATTTTAGGCTAATTAATTGATTGATAATGCTGAGAACCAGGTCAAAAGGAATAGAGAGCTAATTCAGGATAAAATTTTACAGGGACCCTGTTATATTTCAATTCACACAAAATAATATGGGATTTTAGAAGGCCATCAATTTCAGTAAAAAATTTAAGATCAATCAAGAAAATCAGTATCAATTCTTTATTTTCAACTAAAATGAACTTCACTTATTTTAACTTTTAAGACCTGACCAACAAAATTGTAAAGGTGATCCTAAGAAACAAAGATTTTTTTTTTTTTTTTTTAAACCAACCTTGCACTACACAATTCTTTAGATTCTCCCTTGACGTAACCTGACATCAGTATTTTTTAATACCTTTTTTTCAATCAATATGATAGAAACTAAATTATTAGGTTAAATTAATTAGGTTTAATTAATTAGGTTAAAAACAAAGACTTAATTTCTACCAAAACACTCCAAATCTTAAAAGGTTATATGTTTTTTAAAACCTATTTTTGAGTTAAGAAATTTTTAAATGTCCTTAACTTTTAATTAATAATTATGTACCATTCGCAGTTTCTACGTGTAATAATATTCTGATAATAACATGCACATGTTAAGTATATCTTGCATTATGGTGCGCATAATAAAATTCAGTTTTATTTTCCGCACCATTTTGGAGGTATTGCATACAGCAAGATAATATTTTACAGCGAGTGCATTCTCGAATGAATCTATATCATCCTTGTGGCTTTTAAAACATCTTTTTAAATCAGTATAAATTATAAATTTGCAAGTTTGATTATATTTTCTTTAATATAACTTTTATAGCTTTAATATTTTCAAACTGACCTTTGAAAAGTTCATCAAAAATAGCCACATTATAGTCCATATCGGATTTCTACCGTATTCAGGAATGGTTTTTATATACTTTAACTAATCGAATTTGCCAATCCCAATCTATCCCATACATATCAATGCTTCAATTTCGCTACCACAGTGCCAAAATTAAATAATAATCTAAATCCACCATGCATATTCTAAAAACATGAAGTTCCGTGCATTAATTCTTGACATATGACTATTGCTAAAATCGTGCAAATCTTACAAAATGCCGATATTAGTGCCTTTTTTTTTTGGGGGGGGGGGTGACTTACATCAAAACCTAATCATCATTTTTCAAATTTTTCAACAGTTAAATCTTATTTCTAAGCATAATCCGCAACATGCAATTAATATAATGAAATTGAATTATGTATTGAGGCTTTATCTTCGACATTTTGAAATGAAAAAGCAGCGAAAATTGCGCTACTATGACACAATATAATTTTTGTTTTCAACAGAGCATAAAATAAAAATCGTTTTCATCGTTCCAAAATTAAAATGCATCTTTTTCATATTCACATTCACTATTTTAATTACATTTTAACGTGCGATAAATTATTAATGAAAACGTTCCAAAAGTTCATTCCACGTTTGCTAGTTATAATTTAACATGTAAACATTAGCATTCTTTACTTGAAGTTCTAATCAGAGTGTCAGAGAAATCCAGAAGTTTACTTTTAGACTCATTTGTACAATATTTAATTTTATCAAAGAAAATACTCTTCTTTTTTTAATATGACATGTTTTTCAGCCACAGAAAGGCCCCACACTAGGCACAGAAAAAGACCCGGATGATAATATAAAGTCTATGGGAGCATTCTTTTCAAATATTTCGCTCAAATTTTAATATTTTTACATGATTTTTTTGTACACGATAGCTGAGGACGATCTACAACCGGTCTAATTTTTACTTTTTCGATTTTTCTTATATATATATTTTTTTATTATTATGATAGTTTCAATTTCAGAACCGGTTTAAACTGGTTTCGAAAGTTAAAGGGGTAGTAAGGTTTTTGCATTTTTTTTTCATTATTTTATATTAATGTACAACATCTTAAGATTATCCTGTGAAAATTTGAAAGCAATTGAAGTAAAACTGACGGAGATATACACTTGTAAGTCTCCGCCCTCCTATTTCGACAAAAGCGTCTGTGAAACTTTAAACGTGTTTTTCTAACACTTCGCTTTTTCGAAGCCGGTGAACTCTGTAGCTCAAAATCTACTGAACCGATCTTTTTTAAATTTTACACACTCTTTCTTTATATAAATTACGAGATAACGCTGTCGAGTTTTTTTCTTTTTTTTAATTTTAACTTACTTTTAAAAAACAAAATATAAGAATTTTTTGATGAAAAATCAGTATTTTGACTTCCGAGCCTTGTAAAAAATATATAAATCAATAATAAAAAAAAAACTCGACTGCGTTCCCTGAGGAAACTTATCAACTAATTAAATCAATTTGGTTTTTTAATTTCAGTTGATCCAGTCATGAGTTATGCGGTTCACCGCGAATCAACTTTTTTTGGGACGTCTTCGAAGATTCGCTGTCATCGGCTCATTTTTTAATATTTCTTAATGAAAATTTCACAGAATACTCTTTAAATGACATATAATTATACTATAATCATACAAATAAATAAATATTAATTGTATCCTTACAAAAAATGATAGAAAATATGCTTTTTTTCCCTCGAATTAACCTTACTACCCCCTTAAAGTATTTTTTTTTTTTTTTAAATCTGAAAACAAAACTGAAAAAGTAAAAACTAGGCCGGTTGTGGATCGTCCTCAACTATCTTGTGCAAAAAATCATGTAAAAATATTAAAATTTGGGCGCAATATTTGAAAAGAACGCCCCCATAGACTTTACATTATCATCCGGGACTTTTTCTGCTCCTAGTGTTGCGCCTGAAGCCTTTTCGAGAGTAGCTCTACATCCTCCATAGCAGCGGAATGAAAACTAGTCGGATGTAGCAATCCCGAAATTTCGAGTATCTAATACATGTTAATATTTCGAAATTTGCTATCACACATGGCTCATACGGGTATCGTTATTTTCCAGGTGATATACCAGCATTTCTTTATAAAAAATAAACATAGTTCAAAAGCGCGGAATACTTGATCTAATTTAAAGAAAATATTGGTACAGAAGAATTTCCTGATCACGAAATTCCAGGACCCGTACGAATCTTGATCACAGTATCAAAATTAAATGACAATCTATGTCTATCATGCAGATTCGATATGAAATTCCGTGCATTAGTTCTTGAGATATCATCACCAAAATCGAGTACATCCTATAAAATTTAGCATAGCAGCATCACCTGCAGGACGATTGACACAAAAATGTACACAAAACCAAATCGTGTCAAGCATTAACTGAATCTGAAGTTTGACGGAAATCCGCACATTAGTTGTTGAGATAGAGTTGTTTGAGAAATTGTAATAAATGCAGTATAGTAGCGAAATTTCTGGAGCTATTTAGAACAAAAATGTAACCAGCATCAGTCCATTTCAATCAAATATGAAGTTTGATGGAAATCCATGCATTCGTCCTTTAGAGAGCTGTTGTGGAACACTTAAAAATGCAGCATAGAAATGGTGCAAATCTTTTTAAAAATTTACACAAAAAAAGTCAATTTATGTAAAAGACTAACTGAATCCGAAATTTCAGGAAATTCCGTGCATTAATTCTGAAGATAGAGCTAATCGAAAATCGCACAAAATGCAGCATAGCAGCGCCACCTGTTGAGTGATTTACACCAAAATATAAAAAAGTCATTTCATTTCAAGAACTAGCCGAATCTGAAGTTTAATGAAATTTCGTGCATTAGTTCTTGATACAGAACGATTGCGGAAATTGTGAAAATGCAGCATAGCAGCACAATTTGTTGAGCAATTGACGTCTAAAACTAATAAACTAATCAGCATCAATTAATATCAAGGACATATAACTTTTTATTACATTTTGTGTATTAGTTCTTGAGATAGAGCGCCCACAAAATTTATGTCAATTACAGGCAGACAGATGCAAAGTCTCACAGATAGAAATTTTGTAAAAACCTGTTTTTGGGGTTCTCTGTCATGTAAATCCGTCGAAAACCGGAACTTTTCACGAATCCAAACATTTGTTCTTGTAAAGAAAGAAGAAAGTAAAAAGATTGAAATGCATTATGAGTAAAAATGCGTTATTTTAAATCGTGACTCATTTTATGTTCATAAGTTTTTAAAAAGTTATTTTTAACTGTGATACGAAAATGAAATCCATAATGATATGGTAATTCCCATTGTTTCTCCTCTGTCTTCAATAATGAAAGTAACCTAATTGCGATCAATGTGAAGAAATTTAATAAAAGACTTAAAATTGAAGTTAAAATATAGAAAAGAGATTATTTTTAAAAATAGAAATGCGATAACATTTATAAACAAAGGGTTTTCATTAGAAAACAAAAAAAAAATAATTATCAAAATCGGTTCAGTAGAAAGCTCAAGCCAGGTGACTAGAAAAAGACCCTTATCTTTTTAAAATATAGTTTTATTTATTTATTACTTACCTATCATACGTAGTATAGGGTAAGTCTTGCAATCGTTTTGAAAATCGAAAATTTTTTTTTGACTGATTTACACGTTTTAGATAGTGGAGATTCCGAAAAACATATTTTTAGAAAAAAAAATTTGCCGTCCGTCTGCCTGTCTGTCTGTCTGTCTGTCAGTCTTTCTGTCTGTAAACGCTCTATCTCCCGAACAAATTGAGATAGAGACTTGAAATTTTGTATGTAGTTAGTATGTAAGAATGGAACGAATCCTATTTAATATCAGCAACCTCGATTATCCGGAACTATTTTTTCGGACTCTCGAAAAATTCGTTGTGATGAAAGGTATGTAAAAATTTTCGAATTTTTTTGTTCTAAGGAATGGACGTAAAAGGCAATAAAATAACACACATTTTGCATATAGAACGAAGGCGATCGGATTATTAGTTGCCGAGATATTTGTAATCTTGTTTTCCACATTCTTCGATTTTTCATAACCCTGTATTCCATTCAAATTTCAATTCAGAAATATATTTTAATTGGAAATGAGACGCTTAATCCGACGCAGTTAATTGTTAGTTAATAGAATTATTATTTTTGGAGTTATAAGGATGTTTCTTTTACGCAGTTCGGTACTACTTGAGAAGTTTGGCGTTTTATATAATTTGTCGAAATTCGTACATCAGCAGTTCTTTAATATAGCATTACTATGTATATTAACAATATTTAAATTTTGTTTATGAATTGCAATGCATTGTATAAATAGTTTCACATGTTTTATTTTCATATATATATCCATGATGGGTAAGTATTACGGTGGCCCCCAACGACTAGTTTATTTTTATGTTGTGACTATTTTTTGTGACATCCTGCATACAAATATGAATAGTACTAGGCGAAAAATTTCTGCATAAATGTATGCATCATACATATGAATTTTGTTATTAGTCACTTGCATAATTTACCAATAATTTCTATAGCTATATAAAAGACGGGCCTCCAGAATAATGGCATCGAAGCCCTAGACTGTCGTACCTTGTGCCCCGGGTTGCAGATTGAGTATGGCTGATGTAAAAAATTTATGACCTTCGTTTTCAATAGGATACATCAGGCCTGTCCAACTTTTCATTAAGCAGGGGCGCATTTCGGATCTTGGCAAACAATGAAAGGCGCCATTATTAATATGGATCAAAACATGTAAAAAAAATTATATCATGGCGATATACATATGTATATTCATGTCGCTGTAGAAGACACAAGGCTTCTATGAATCTAAAGTTCCAAGTAAAAAAGAAAAAACGGTACTACTAGGATCCCGTCGACCAAAAAACTATTGCCAAACTATAAGATTAAATGCCAATAATGGACGATCGTGAATGTCACATTCAATGACATTAAATACAATTCATGTGTTTAAAATGTCATTCAGTGATTCTTATTTCGATTTTTTTATTAATATTTTTATTAATATTTTACTAATTATTTGTTTTTTCGTTATTTAAAATACAAATTGTGTCAACATGTTTAATTTGGCTATTAGTTTGGCGCTTTGTATAATTTGGCGAAATTGGTCGACGGGATAACAGAGTAGTACCGAAAAAACATACCCTTCAAAATTAGTATATATCATTGTAAATTTCGAATTATACATTCGAGGTTTTGCCACAAACATTTTTCATCGGAAGGAGACATAAAATTACATTTCGCCTGTTATTAAGATAAAATGCTAATCAATGATATTATCAAGGTGATTTGGAACGCAAAAGAGTTGATTTTGCTTGGCGGTACAAATTTACCGTAGTGCAGAAACACATATACAGGCATAATATTGTGACCAATCCATTGATGGTCCCAAAGAGAGAGCTTGGACGAGCTTTCATTGATGGAAGTAATTTCGCACAATTTATTTTATTTTAAATGTTTAAAATTATCTAAATATTCTAAAGGTCTGAGGGGAAAATGACAGCCCTTTTCTCGTCTTATAAAACAGCCAATAGACCAGTGAAATGACTTCAATAACAATAACACAATGACTGAAATTTTATGAACAAAAGACGGATGGGACCGCTTATATTTCTAAATTTTACTTCTTAACATATTTTAAAAGTTATTCTTTATTGTTTTAAGAAAGTTATTTAACTTTCACCAATTCTGATCGTCATAGTTCTCACAGAGTATTTTATAAAGAATAATTATGAATTAGTGAAGAAACATAATAACACATGATTCATTTTTAAAGTGTGTTTTAAAAACTCGTTCATAGATTCAAATAATATCTCAAGCAAATATAAAGGATTTTATATAAAACATTCTTTAAAAGAAAATTTCATTTAAAAATAATTGTTATTAACAAAAAACCTTCAAAAGGGCGCCATGGCGCCCACGGGCGTCGCGTTGGACTACCCTGGTATACATAATTTGGTAAACCGAAGTAATGTAGCATATAAGTTTCGAGGCAATTCAGTCATATTTACGGAAATAAATAAAGACAGAAAGAGAAACCAAAGTCTTAAACACGTTTCGATTATGTTAAAAACTGTTAAAAAAAAAATTAGTAAAATTTCACTCCATCTGAGTGATTCTATTCTTGAAGAAAGACCTTTACGAAGTCTTACATAAAATTTCTTGTTTTCAAAATTTGGCGTTGGTTTAAAGTCATAAACAATCCAGAACGACAACATTATTGTCGCCCGCGCTTTGTCATTATCGCTCAAATGCTTGAATAATCGCCAGATTTTTCCTGTCGCTAACAATAACATACAAGCTTCGGTCCAGTCTTTTTTTTTCTTTTTAACAGTAATTTGAAGAGAAAGTTACCAGTCTTGAAAAATAAACCTGATAAATAGTTCATTAAATAGGAAATTATTTTTAATTGTTACGTGTCAAGGATACACAAAAGTGCGTCGGCACTTCTAAGCTGCATAATGAGCTCATAAAGCTTTCAGAAGACGATATTCAAAACTGGTAAATTCATAAGTCTGATATTTATGTGTTAGTATTGTTTCTACCTTTGATATTTTGGACTAGATGGTTCATTTACTGTCTATCTGTATTATATAAAGGATAATCTTGTCTGTGCTTACGAGCCCACACTAGTCACTCAAAAAAACCCGGATGTTAAGTCAATGGGAGCGTTATTTTCAAATATGTCACTCAAATTTTAATATTTTTAAATGATTTTTTTTCATAGGACAGTTGAGGACGATTTACAACCGGATTAGTTTTTACTTTTTCGATTTTGGCTTTAGAATTTTCAAAAAAAAATTACTTTAAATTTCGGAACCACATCTGAAATTGAAGATATCATAGTATAAAAAAAATAACCAAAATTGAAAAAGTTAAAACTAGCCAGGTTGTAGATCTTCCTCAGCTGTCCTATGCAAAAAAATCATCTAAAAATATTAAAATTTGAGCGAGATATTTGAAAAAAACGTCCCCATTGACTTAACATTATCATCCGGGTCTTTTTGAGTGACCCGAGTGGCATCGTAACCCTATATTAGGATCGCTGGTGACATATGTCACCCAAGACATTTGAAAGATTTGTACTTTTCATTTCGAAATCCTTTCCTCTTCTTCATAATTGTATTGTTCGTAAACAGTTGTCGTTTTTAAAAATAACTTTTTTAAAATGTATTTTGTTGTTTTAGAATGCTGCTTTATTACTACTTATTTCAAAAAGTACAAAAACGGTATATTAAAAATACGTGACATATGTCCCCCGCGCGACTAAACGCATAAAAAATATTCGCAGGTCTAATGCAGGGTTAACATTGACGTCCTTTTGACTGTGGCAATAACAGTCGATTAAATTTAACTTTTATTAATTTTTTTTTACGATATTTTAATCTCCTAAATACCTAACATTTTCAATTTTTACAACATCAAATGGTGTAATGTGCTTTTGTAAATGGTGTAATGTGAGATGTATGGGAAGGTACTTTTAAAATCAATTTGCTTCAAAACTGTATCGCAATTTATTTGAAAACTAAATCACAATTTACTCAATTTTATTGCTTTGTTAATAGTCCAAAAGAGCCGACCGTACAAAACCCTATGTCATCGAGCACAAGGAAAAAAAACCCTTTATTTTATGAAAGGGAAATCTAATGATCCATGTCTGCCGGAAGCGAAGTGGTGCATAAGCCAAAAATGAATACCACTAGTTGTTCACTAGTAGGTTTAACCCATTAACGCCCAGCGTCCTCGTTTGAGGACAGTTACAAAAACAGCAAGAAAGCGGTTTTCCCACCAGTAAAGAGGAAGAAAAATGCATACCTTATTTCACGAGACAGAATCCTTGATAAATTTAGATAAAAGTTAATTTGCTTTCAAAAGTGGTGGGAAATACAAAATTTAAATTTTAGCGAAGAAAATAATTCGGGCGTTAATGGGTTAACATTGTGTTTTCCTGCTCTCAGTTTTGCATGTTTTCATATTTTTGATTGTACGGTGTAAAAATATATATATCATGTCTTCAAATCAAGGTTTCTCATTCGAAAATCAAGGTCGAGTAAATCATATGTAAATATGAATCGTAAAATCTAAAAAAGCATTCTCAATTTAAAGGAATAATCTATCGCATAAATCCACAATGCATATCATAAGTGAAAATCGAAACTGAAAAAATCTTCTTCGAACGTTTCTTTAACTAATTATTTAAGGAGATAAAAATAAGTATTTACAGTTCTTTGTACATATTTACACAACTTTAAATCATCTGGAGACACAATGCTCCATTTCATATCTATTCTCAAATTAATTGTCACATCTTTTCTCGAAATCAAAACATTCGAATCAAAAAACGAAAATCGGCTATACTCTGTTTACAAACTTCAGAGTGTTCTAAAAGTGGAAGTTGAAGTCAAAGAAATTGCATAGCGCGTAGCGCCATCTAACTGCAATTCTTTTTCTTCAACAGCAAACACAATGATAGACTTACGAATTTAAGGTGCATTTTTTACTGTAACTAATTTTTGTAGGTTTATTATAAATCAATGAAACGTTCCTTCTTAAATATTTTCTATCGTCGAAATTTGACGGGTTCTGCATTATAACTTTAATCGATATATTTCGTTTGATTTAAGATTCTTTTAGAGAAACAGCCGACATCAGCATAGCGAACTAATTCTGCTAGTTGATATTATAAAAAAAAATATTAAATTCTTATAACTTATGTTTATTCTCAGCATGTTGATGAATATGCAAAAATTTTATTAATTTTATTAAATATGACATTTTGGATAACAAATTCATTATGTTTGATTTTTAAGGATCCAATTTATCTATTGATTAAGCTTGTTTTATAGTTAGAGATATTGATACTTTACATTCGAAATTTGCCGTAATAGCAACAAAAAGTTCACATTTCATAAAATCTAAAACCTTTTACTTTTATTACTTTTTAATAAATAATCTCTGCCACACATTTATACTAGGATTTTTCATTTAAAAAATGTTACCACAAAAAGAAAGAAGGATTTTGTAAATTGTGGTACGACAGATTATAACAAGTTGGAAATTGCACGTGAACGTAGCGAATGAGGTGCGTTCGTACGATAACGAAGTTTTAAAAATATTCAGATCTTGCTGATATAGTAGAGCGTACTCCGGATACAGTATAGTAGTCGAAATCTTTACGTTTCTGTAAATATGCAGGAAGTAATTTTTATTACACCTCAGCAACGTATATCTTATTCATAAAATGTGAAATAGTTGAATATAATTAAAACACGTACCAATCCATGTTTCCCCGTATAGCATTATATAGTGGAATACTTTTGTGCGGCCCTGTAATTTAATAATAAAAATTCTTTGCATCACAGATTGTACAGACTGCATATTTTAGTATATATTTCATAGATTCATGCCAATTCTATTATGTTCGAATAAGTGTAACATCATTAAAATGCATTTGAAACTTTTCCCCCATTGACCGAAATGTAACGGAATCCTTTTGATTGTCCCTGTAATTGATCTATGCATCCGATTTTCATAACATTTGAAATGACTCGACAAAATTACGTAATAATTATGTTTTAAATTTCAAACGATTAAAATGCATTTGAAATTTTTTTTTCCCATTGACCGTAATGTAACGGAATCCTTTTGATTGTCCCTGTAATTGATCTATGCATCCGATTTTCATAACATTTGAAATGACTCTACAAAATTATGTTATAATTATGTATTTTAAATTTCAAACGTTTCGGTTGGGTAGTTTTTGTGTTGTTATATGCGGACAGACAGACGGACGGACTGAGCGACAACAATACGTGCTACGTATTTACATAATTACGAACGCACCTAAAAATAGTTGCCAGTTTGTCCCACAATCAAAGAAATAAAAAGAAAAAAAATCTCACCCTTTTTACTAATCAATGGAGGAAGAGCTAGTTAATGATAATTATTATACTTACTAAAGATATCCACAGATTTGCTAAGATTATGCGATTACTGAAAAAAGAACGCATTTTTTCAGCAATGACATCATTGCAGATGTTTTTATTTTCAGGACCAATTTTGCAAACTTTCACCAGTAAAAAAGGAACAGCAATTTTTGTTTTATTCATGGTAGTAATTTTGCGCAGATACAGCGTTTAAATAAAATGAAAATTTCAATTAAAATTTATAATAACAAATTTGCACTTTTAGTAACTAAACCTTTCTTACTTGATATATGTGAAACTGTATCATAGACGTCACGTTAATACTCAGTTATTTTACAGTATAACCTCCTCAGTCTCATCAAATTTTATGATGGGCCACAAAAACCAATTTGAAATTACTATAAAACAACTCTAAAGATGTATCCATATATATATCGATGCTTATGATATGTATGCATATATTAAAAAGGTTTAGCTATAATTTTACCAATTCTAAAAGCATTAAAATTATTTGAATGGTTTTTTTATTGTGACTTACAAGCGACATCAGGTCTGAAGAGGATAAATAAAATTTAAATTCTTATCTAAATAGTTTTATTTATAAAATTATTAATTTCTATTTTTGAACAGGTTATGGCAACATCGCTCCAAAGACAGATGTGGGGAAGGTGGTGACCATTTTCTACGCTTTGCTAGGCATCCCCCTGATGCTTCTCTGCTTGACCAACATCGGCGATCTTCTGGCCAGATCCTTCAAGTTCACTTATTCTCACGTTTGCTTTTTGTGCCGGAACCCCAGAAGGACGCATGCAGCTCCTTCTCCCAAACATATTGTTGGAGATTCTATCAAAAGTACGAACATAGCATTTTTTTACACTCATAGCTGCCAACTTTTACGCATTTTTGCTACCACTAAAATTGTACAGAGATTTTTCATTTGTTTAATCATAAGATTTCGACGATTAAATAAGACAATATTTACTATAACATTTTTGTGGTAGGAAAAATGCATAAAGTTGGTAGCTATGTACACAGTACACAGTTCTTGTTTTTAACTGTTTAACCCTTTATCTATGAATTCATGGAAATTTTACAGTTTAAAGCATTTTACGTAAATTGTTTAAACTAAATCAAAAGATTTACGTAATCATTTAATAATTTTTTGAATCATTTTAGAACGATTGGAGGATTTAGATGGATTAATTAAATTTGAATTTACAGGGATTTTGTGTAATGTTTATAACCCCACTCAAATCTTTTATTTTAAATTTTTTTCTTAGTATTTTGTATAATTATAAAATATACAAATATGATGTTCTTATGATATAAATATAGAAATATTTCCGAATTGAAAAATCCCCCCCCCCCTCCTTCAGTGTCAAGAAAGTTGAAAAGGTACAAAGGCTAAAGAAATCATCCTTTTTAAAATATTTTTGCTTTCTATAAACAATAATGCTTTTGGAATAAGATAAAATAATGTATCTGTAACTCATTCTAAACAGTACTACAACTAATTGACGTATTTAAAGTTTTTTATAATAAGTAATTTTAATGGTACTTATAAGATATAGGTAGATAAATGTTTAAAGGGATCCCGTGCACATTTCAAAATAATGTTTATTTACAGAGTTAAAATTTTGAATTTTTTTGTGTTGATTCATTAGCGTACAATATAGATAAATTTTGGTTTGTTTTTCTGCGTTAAGGTCATATAAATCCCCTGACGATGACTCATTAGAATGAGTTCGAAACATTGGGTGTAAATATGTTTTATGTGTGGCTAATATTGTTTTTATCTATACTGTAGGTTGATGAATATTAAAGTTTGCTTTTGATCAATTAAATTTTTACAGCGTAAATCTAAATCGTTCTCTGAATTTTTATTTATTGAGTTAAAATTTTGAAAATTTTTATGGTGATTAAACATATTATTTGCAAACAAAATGACATAATCAAATTTCCCATAATGTTTTTAATTTTTTTAATTTAAAAAATGGAGTAATTTTAAATCGTTATAACTCGAAATATTTTTGTAGAAATTAATTTTTTCCTCGTGCAAATAAACAAAAATGTATAAGCTTTAATTTTGATTCAGCATTTAGAAAATATTTTAAATAAAAATCAAAAATATTTAAAGAAAAATTTAAACAAAAATGATGTTACTTAAAAAAAAATCATATTTACAAAACTAAACATTTTATTCCCTTTTTTACCAATACATTTTAAAATTAAATTTGCTAGTTATTTCCCATGCAGACACATAAACTGAGATGAAAATTTCTAATTTAAGAAAGTGAAAACTTTTTTTAAAAGAAATTTATTACATTTTTTGTTTATTTATTTATTTTTTTTTCTATATTTTTTAATGTCTTGTTTTTACAGTTTATTTTGGCGAGTATAGTTTATTAACGCATAATTAAAACTCCATTGTTTTTGTAACTCATTAACGATTCGTCAGAGAATAAGAAGGTTCTATCTGGCCAAAAATCAATTTCGAGTTAGAAGACTTTGAAAATCAGCATGCTGTGTACGTGCAGCTATTAAAGTTTGGAAAAAAAAAACTTTCGTTACTAATAGGTTCATATGTAGGTATAGACAGTAATTCTACAAAATCAAAGTTTTTAAATAACATTTTCATGGATTTTTTTACATTTAAAAATTTTGATAGAACCATATTATTTTCAAACGTCGTGTTATCCTTAGAATAAGATGATTCTATCATGAAAAAACCTTTTTTGTTAATTTGTGTAATTTTTTTTTTAGCTTAACAAGGTGAAATTTCGTTGATTAGTCCAAATAAACTTCAGTGGATAGTAAAATATTTGTTACTATCTATATTGTAGCACAATAACAGAAAATTGCCTCTTCCACTTATTCCGTACTAATTAAACCATCTTCACAAAACTAATGAATATACGTAAGTTAAATATATTATTTAACTGAACATAAAATAGCTTAAATATTTAATTTTATTAAATAGGAACCCAACAGATTTTTAGCGTGCTATTTCAGTGGTGGAGTTTGAAAATTAATACAAAAAATTGTGATTATATTGATAAATGAAATCGTATTACAGTCAGGTATATTCTTGATCAAAAGAAAAGACTTTATATCTCTAAGGAAAAAACTTTCTTGTTCTTTTTAAAACAACAAAATAAGTTTGATTTTGATAGTCTTTTGTTAGTCTAAATTTTGGAATGTTCCATAATCCATGCTTTATTTTATATTACAGTTAGGCTAATTTCTCTTAAACATATTTTGAAAATAGAACTTTTCATCTCTCGGAATCTACTTTAGCATGCTCTGCAGGTCTTTTATTTTATCTTTCTTAATGCAATTCTTCTTTCTCTGCTGTGCTTACTTTAGGATTTGGTAAAGTCCTTTGTGGAAATGATGTTTATACTCCTCGTCGTTTAGAGGGACTCCTTTGCAAATTCACCGTTGTGAAATTCTGGTCGCAACAGTTGTTTGTCTTAAAGTCAATATTATAAAGCAGTTGTGTGAATCAAAGTTGTATCACCTTGGTCTACGGAATGAGATTATAGGCAAATTTTTTTTTTGCTACACGAGTGGAAAATCTATGAACTGTTCTGATTTCATTCTCAGGATTGTAAATTGATTACTGAGATTTACTCTCAACAACAGACGTATAAATGAAAGTGGCGGAAAATATTCTGTTACATACTTTCTTCCATGTTGCATGTACTGTCATGTTATACAAGTTAATTTTCTTGCTTGAAAATTAACTTTTAAAAACTTGCTGACATCACTTTTGGGACATGTTATAAATTTTCTAATACAAAGCAAATGACTGATTTATCAGGGGAACTTCTGTCATCATTTCTGAGGGTTCTGGTGGATTCAACTTCTTTCTTGTGCAGATCATATCTAAATTGCATGTCATTATATATTTCTCCTTGGGTTTCAGAATTTTTATACTCCTCACAGTGATCACACCTATCTTTCTTTGGTTTATTCAATTCTACATTGAACTGCGTATTAAATATGTGCCTATAACATGAAAGTTTCACTGGCTCTACATTGCTTTCTCTGCATTTCTGAAAGTACAAATCATACATTTTCTGTAGGTTAAGCTCTGATTATAAGTATGTTTTTTAGTGCTTGCTCTGTTTTAGTTTGACTCAATCTTGGGAAAACTTTCAATATGAGCTTTTATTTTATTCTTGACTAGCTGACCCGCCCGGCTTTGACCGGGTCCCTAATAATAATATTAAACGAACTTGAAATTTGTATGATTTTATCATTAACTCGAAGCATGCAGAAATGCATTGTCTGAAATTTGTGGCCGCTAACTGCGAAAAAAATCAGTTTAAAAAGAAAAATTCCGCGTTCATGTCCATGGAAATTATTTTGTCCTGCTCGGATCTGGTTATGGTTCTTTGGCGTATTTTTGTTAATTTCAGATTTCGATCGGATTTTTTTTAGGTTTGGGCTGTGTTTATCTTCATGGAAATTATTTTGTCTTATTTGGGTCTGGTCATTGTTCTTTGGCATATTTTTGTCGGTTTCAGATTTTGCCTGTGTCATATTTCAGGTTTTTTCAAAAAAAATTTTTTAGGTTCGGATTGGATTCATTCCTTGGAATTTTTGTCTTGTTCGGATCCGGTTATGGTTCTTTGGAATATTTTTGTCCGATTCAAATTTGGTTCAGTTCAGATTTCGGGTTTTGTTTTTCAAATAGCATTTTTAGGTTCGGGTTGGGTTGTGTTTCCACGGAAATTATTTTGCCTTGTTCGAATTAAGGATATATTTCACTGGCATATTTTTCTCAGGCTCAGATTTGGTTCGATTCAGATTTCGGGTTTTTTTAACAATTTGTTTAGGTTTGAATTTTTTTCATGGTAATGGAAATTTTTTTCTTTTGTTCGAATCTTGTTTTGGTTCTTCCGTCGGGTTCAGATTTGGTTTGATTCAGATTTCAGGTATTTTTTTTTCAAATTGATTTATAAGATTCGATCGGATTCATGTCCACAGAAATTATTTTGCCTTGCTCAGATCCGGTTATGGTTCTTTGGAATACTTTTGTAGGGTTCAGATTTGGTTCAATTCAGATTTTGGGATTTTTTTAATGGAATTTTTAGGTTCGGGTTGGATTGTGTCCATGGAAATTATTCTGTCTTGTTCAAATAAAGATGTGTTACATTGGGATATTTTTGTCAGGTTCAGGTTTGGATCAGTTCAGATTTCGAGAATTTTTCAAAGAAATTTTTTACGTTCGTATTAGGTTCATCTCCATGAAAATTATTTTCTTGTTTGGATCCGATTATGGTTCTTTGGAATATTTTTGTCAGGTTCAGATTTGGTTCAATTCAGATATCGGTTTTTTTCCAACTGGATATTTTAAGTTCGGGTCGGGATTTACTTCCATGGAAATGATGTTGCCTTGTTCGTATCAGGTTATACTTCACTAGAATATTTTTGTCAGGTTCAGATTTGGTTCGGTTCAGATTTCAGGATTTTTCTTAACATATTCTTTAGGTTCTGATTGTGTTCATGTCCATGGAAATTATTTTGTCTTATTCGAATTTGGTTATGATTCTTTGGAATATTTTCGCCGGGTTCATGTTTGGTTCGATTAAGATTTCAGTTATTTTTTCAAAATGATTTTGAAAGGTCGGATCGAATTCACGGAAATTATTTTGCCTTGCTCGGATTCGGTTATGGTTCTTTGGAAAATTTCTGTCGAGTTCAGATTTGGTTCAATTCAGACTTCTGGTTTTTTTTTTTTTTTTTTCAAATGGAATTTTTAGGTTGCGTGTCCACGAAAATTATTCTGCTTTGTCCGAATAAAGATATGCTTCACTTAAATATATTTGTCAGGTTCAGATTTGGTTCAGTTGAGATTTCGAGATTTTTTCAAACAATTTTTTTTAAGGTTCTGATTGAGTTCATGCCCATGGAAATTTTTTGCCTTGTTCGGATTCGGTTATGGTTCTTTGGAATATTTTTGTCAGGTTCAGATTTGCTTAGACTCTAATTTCAGGTATTATTTCAAATGGAATTTTTAGGTTTGAATCGGGTTCATGTCCACGAAATTTTTTTGTCTTATTCGAATCTGGTTATAGTTCTTCTGAATATTTTGGTCGGATTCAGGTGGTTTGGATCAAATTTAAAGTTTTTCAAATGGATTTTTTTAGGTTCGAGCCGAGTTTAAGTCCACGGAAATTATTATTATTATTATTATTATTATTATTATTTGGCTCGGATCGGGTTATGGTTCTTTGGAATATTTTTATCGGTTTAAAATTTCGTTCGGGTCATATTTCGGGTTTTTTTAAAGAATTTTTTTAGTTTCAAATCAGGTTGCATGTCTACGAAAACTATTTTTTCTTGTTCGGATCTGGTTTTGCTTCATTTGAACATTTTTGTAGGATTCAGATTTGGTTCGGGTCAAATATCGAATCCATAGTTTTTTTCAAATGGAATTTTCTGATTCTGGTCGCGTTTATGCTCATGGAACTTTTGTCTTGCTCGAATTGGAGTAGGGTCTGTTTTATTTCTTTTTCCTTTTTTTTTTTTTTTTTTGGGTTGAGATTGGGTTATGTGCTAATAAGCCTAAACATTATGGTTGTAACCAATTTTGCTTCTATATTTTTATAGGGACTATTTCTGATCATAGAGTAAAAAGAAATTAATAGAGTGGAAGTATTATGTCTGGGGGTGATGCTAAAAATGTAACCCCACATTAAGTCCAATTAAATACCAACAAAACACGTACTTTGACACTCATATGAATTAAAACAGGTTTGAACCAGTATTTTTTCTCTTGTTTTTAAAAAGAACTAATCTATCGCTTCATCGGTAAGAATTTATTAATTATTTTATCATATGTGTTTTAAATATCAATATAAAAAATTATTTTAAGAGTCTGCTTGAAGAGATAGCATTCTTTTGTTAATGTCTTAAAATCGTCTGCAATCGGAAATCTAGATTTTATATAAATATTTATTACTTAAGTTTTCATAAATGATTTTAAAAGAATGTTTTCATCATTACATTTTAAATATTTATTTACATGCAATTATTAAGTCATAAACATTTTTCATCTACGTTAGAGAATATTTAAAATTATATTAAAGAAGGAAGCTTTTACTTTTAGTAAAACAATTTTTAGTTCGTATCAAATGTTTTCAATATCTTATTTAATTTTAATTTGAAATTTAATTATTGTTAATTTTCCGGTTTCTTTTATCTTAAAAGCGAACATTTATTTTAATAAATAATAATAGAACAAAGACCATTTTAAAAACTTGCCGTTTCTTCTTAAAATATGCTTCAGCTGTAATTCATTTCTTTCAATTCGTCTTGTTAACCCATTTTAGGCCAAGCACAGAAATTTTATAAAATGTAGCATTATTTTTATTGAAATATGCTTAAATTACATACATTAAGACACAAAAAAAGATTCATGCATGAAAAATAATATTTTATATAAGAAATAATATTTTATATAATAATATAAAATATTATTTCTTATAATGAATAATATGAATATGAATAATATTTTTATGACTTTTGTTTTATTCTTATTTCATATACAGAATTTGCAACTTTAATCTATTTTAAAAACATATAATTCATTTCAATTGGAATAATAATATATTTTTAAAAAGTCAAATTTGTCAAAGGCGTTTCAAATTAAAACTCTAGCGTATTTTGAAAATTTTTTAAGAGAAAGTGTTTACTCCAATTGAATTACTAATATTTTATGAATGTCTTCAAAAGCCTTAAAAAAAATAGAAGAAAAATAAAATTCTTGAAAAAAATGTGTCAGAGTGTTAAAAAAAATATTTATCGAAATGTTTCGTATACGAACCTTTGGCCGAAAATGGGTAATACGAAATTCCTTCAACTTTCTTTTGTTTGCGGCATTAAAATTCGAGCGATAAATGGTTTCATACTTCAAACTTTTACTTCACCTCCACCTATCTCATTCCTCCATGATTTCTGATATTTAATTCATTTTGTTATTTCATAATTTATTATGGTGTATATCGTCTGCCGATACGAACAATTACGCTAAACAGTAATTTTATTTTCGTTTTAAAAACAAATTAAAGCCATAATAAAATTTTAAATTCAATAAAATGCATTTAAATTTAATCAATGATTTAAAAAAAAAACTCCTAATGTACGAAGTGCCAGCAATCTGACGAACAACAGTTGTGATTAAAAATCTTCATTTTAACGGACAGTTTGTCGGTCTATGGATTTAAAAGATTTTCGGGAAAAAAACAGTCACTTTTGAAATGTTAGGCTCAAATTGGTTTCATTAATTCTGCCTCAGCTTTTTTAATGCGAATGTTTTAAACAACCGACCAACCGTATTAAAACGAAGGGGCAAAAGTAGAATAAAGGCAATTTTTAATGCGAGTGAGTGCTAGATTTTAATTAATTACTCAGTTAATAATTAGAATTTTGAAATTTTGAATCTCAGGTGCATCAGGACAGACATTGGACTAGTCTCAAAAAAATTTTGAGCTTTGTACGTGTTGCAGATTTTGCTAGCCATCGCACACACACACACACACACACACACACACACACACAGACAGAGCGTTTTGTTCTTTTATTAATATAAGATATCTTTTGAGATTATTCTGCTTGAAAACTTAACTCGGGTATTTTGTTCGCAGCTGGAAACAAGGTATTGTGAGTAGGATGTACATAACTACATAAAGGCATTTTTAACTTACGAAAAACCCATAGTCCTGCTATCAATTGGATTTGTAGGAATTACTTTTACCGATTTTTTTAATTGTTTTAGCATCAAGAATATCTAGAGCTGGTGCTTCATCTAAACTGTCATCCCTTCTTCCCACAGGATTTTCTAAATCTAAATGAATTAGGATTAGTCCTTCATTCCTGCTTGGATAGGTCCATTAAAAAATTTAAACACAATTCGTTTTGCATATCGACGTACTAAAAGGATTTTTACTGATAAAAATTTCCTCTATATTTTACCGAAAAACGATTTAATTATCGAAATAATATATTCTTTTACACAAGAAATAAAAGATTGCCGGTTTTCATTATATATTGTAAAATAAACTAATAATATATTATCTTATATGCTGTCTGCGATTACTTTGCGCATAGAATTCTGTTATTCTGACTGTTTTCAACAATTTCGGATGGAACTATATTATTCTCTTTCGCAAGCGGATGTAAATTATATATATCAAAATTTTAATGCAGAAATACATTCATTGATACAAATAGAACATTCCTATGCCAAAAAGTCAATTTTTTTCAAAATGTCAGTTAGAACCTTATTATTCTCAGGTGACGAATTGTTACCAAAACGATTATTTGGCATATTTATCACCTGTGACTGATAAGCAGAAAAATGTCTTGAAATAAATTTAGTATTTTTTAATTAAGCATAAATATATCAAAAAGATATAGGGTAACATCCCCAGTAATTGGCACTTTAAGAATTTGTCTTTAAACTGACTTCAATTTTCATTACAAAGAAATAAGATATTTACTTGGAAATATTTTTAAATCAAAGAAAGCATATCTGTGCATCTATTTTGCCCACTAAAAGCAAAAACAATTGAAAAGTATTTTTTAAAAAATATATTTATAAAAAGTTGCTAAAATCACTAGTAATTGGCACCTAGAGCACCAATGTATGACACCTTGTGATCCAGTAATTGGCACAAGTTTATATTTTAAAAAACTTTACATTTTGCATTCGGTTGAATCGCTTTAAATGAATTTACGGTAGATGAAGATGCCATATTTCAGGTTTTTGAGAGTAAGAAATCAGCATATTAGTCTGAAATGTGAACACTTTAAAACAATACAATATACTTACATTAATGTCCAGTAGTTGTCATGCTGTCCCCATTAATTGTCATATGAAGCTTTAATGAATTCCAATTACTGATAATATTTCATATTTTCAAATAAAAACAAATGATAAACAAAATTAGTTTATAACTTTAAAAGTACTTCCAAAATAAGTGGTTTAATCTCAAATTCCTTGCGAATTTCTTGTAATTGGAATAGGTGCCAATTACTTGGAACTAGCAAAATTGAAGCACCATTAATTGGCATCTATCATTAATTCAGAAATCCAAATATTTGTGTCGAAAATACTTTTACACAATTAAAGTTACCCTTTTTATCTAAACAAAACTGTTCTCAATTAAAATTTAAAGTATATTATAAATCATATAATAATGAATTGAAAAGCATGCCTTCCTTAAACCAAAGAGGAAGCATTTGCAACAAAAATGGCTAATTTCATACAAGCCATAATTGTTTCTCTTTCCTAGGCACTATTGTCATTTAGTAGCATAAATCAAAGTTATAATCTTTAACGTAAATGAGCATATAACTGGTATATGGTCTTGCATTTTTAAAAGACTGGATATAAATCTTATTTTAGGACATGTTTGTAGGATGTGCCAATCGTTGGTGCATGCTAATTACTGGGGATGTTACCCTACATCATTGTAACAAGCTATATTACAAAAATTTATAATTTAGCCTATCAGGAAGTGGATCAAACTTCAGTTACAAATTCCATTTTTTACATAAAAAATCTAAGTTAAAGGGGTCCGGGACAGTTTTTTCAATTTAATTTTATTTATAGAGTTAAAATTTTGATTTTTTTTTTTATGATTGTTAACCATATCATTTCTAAAGAAAATCACATGATAAAACTAGTATAATCATTCTAGTAATGATTTTGGGATTTTTACTGCAACCTACTTAAACAAATTTTAAGATTTATTAAAAAATAACAAAAGTTCAATTTACAAAACACTTGTTACCGATGTAAGAAAATCGTATGTTGAAAATTTCAAAGTTTATTTTGTACAGTTTATGAGATGAAGGGTTTTTTAGACAATTAAAAAATCTTTTAGTAGTTTAAAAAAGTAGTAGCTGTAAAAATCATAAAATTATAAGTACAAAAGCTTCAAGAAATCCCATTGTTAAAGTATGTAAAAATATATAAGGAATCAGTTTTGAAAAATTCAACAAACTCCTTAGAGCAGTTCTCTAGATAAAGGGTCATCCTTATGTGAAATTTAAAATTAAGAAGATACAAGCGTTCAAACTCCCTTAACCCTGCAAGGTTAGTGGTGAAACTTTGGTAAGTAAGTGATTGAACTAATAAAGAGGTACTAAGTATTGCAGTAGTAAGAAAGTAGTAAGTATTGCAGTAATCAGAGGTAATAAGTATTGCAGTAATAAGGAGATAGTTAGAGTAAGTATTGGATGTAAGCATTACACTTATAAGGAGATTTTAAATTATATATATTTACTATCTCCTAATAATATTGCAGTAAATATTGGATGTATTGTCAGTAAGTATTACAGTAATAAAGAGAAAAACACGAGGGTAAACGTTGCATCTTTAACCAAAAAAGCACTTGTGATACATTAATTTATACTATCTACATTTTTCTGAATCTATTCAATATTTTTTTAATTCCCATTTCCTTTTGCAGATCCCATCAACAAGCTTGCTGAGGTAGCAACTCTAGAGATGTGCAACGGTGATGAAAAGAACTCGATGAAGGGAGATTCCTCTGTCCCTTCGACACCAGTGACCAAACCTCCCCTTATGATGGTTCCTGAAGCTACGCCAGTCGTCATTGAACGAGTGTATAGGGACTCTGTGGGCAACGAGGACCAGCGAGTTCCAATGTACATGGTGCTAACGCTGGTGACCGGTTATATATGTGGAGGTGCGGTTCTATTTTCACTGTGGGAGAATTGGTCGTTTTTGGACGGTGCCTACTTCTGTTTCATCACCCTCAGCACCATCGGTTTTGGTGACTTAGTTCCCGGATCTGACATTTTCGATGCCCAAAGTGGACAAGCTAAACTGATCATTTGTTGTTTGTACCTCATCATGGGACTGGCCATCATTGCGATGTCTTTCAACTTGGTGCAAGAGGAAGTGGTGATCAAGTGCAGGAATCTGGCACGGAATCTCGGTTTGTTAAAATCAGAAAATGATGACGATGATGACTGAAATTCTGACGTCACACACTGACTTTTAAAATAAATGACCACAGACAAGAATTGAATTAAAGACAGGATATGCAGATTAGTGACATGAAAAAGTATTAATAGAAAAGTTAGATGTCATATGACTGAGACATTTCAGTGATTTAGCACTTGGAAGCTAAACTTCAATTATTAAATGGGGATTAAGCAAAATGAATCATCATCTTACTTTCCTTCTGCATTGAATCTAGTTATTTTTTACATGTCTTTCAACTTGATACAAGAGGAAGTGTTCATCAAGTGCAAATAATCTAACTCGGAATCATAATTGTTAAAATCAGAAAACGACAATGATAGTAACTGGAATTCAACGACATCAGTCACTGACATTTAAAATAAATGAGACAGATGTAAATTTAATTAATGACAGGACATCCTGGTTAGTGACATAATCATCACTTAGGTGTTATAAGTTTAAGACATTTTAATGATATAGTTCTTGGAGTTAAATTCTCATTCTTAAATGGGAACTAAGCAAAATAAATCATCTTCTGTATTTCCTGCAAAATTAAATCCAGTTATTTTACATGTCTTTCTACTTGTGCAAGAGGAAATGACTATCAAGTGTAGGAATTTAATGTGATAAAGTCAGAAAATGATGAAGATTCTAATCTCTGCGATTTAAAATAAATCGCGGTTATCAGTGTTAAATGGATGGAAAAAATAAAAATACATGGATCAATGACAAAGATCATTAGAAAACTTAGATATCATACTAATGATACGTTTTCATGTTTTAAGTTCTTTGAAGTGAAATTTCCATTGTTAAAAGGTGTTTTAGTACAATAATTCATTTCTGTTTTTCTTACAGTGTTAAACCGAGTCTTTTTTTATATGCCTTACGACTTGAAATGATCATCAAGTACTGGATCAAAATATGAATTTCATAAAGACAGAAAATGAAAAAATATGAAAAATATGAAAATATATGAAAAAATAAGGACACACAGGTTGACATCTTGATTATCATTAGAAACGTTTGACACTATAAAAATGATAATGGTTTAGCAATTTAGCTCTTGGAAGCTAAATTTCTATTGTTAAAATTATGGCTTAGCAAAATAAATCATCTTCTGTATTTCTCTAAAATTAAATTTAATTCCTTGTTCTTGGTCTTGTTACTCTTGTTCATTCTTGTTAGTCTTTCAATTTGAAAAAGTAGCAACACTAGATAATTAATTTTTTGTAGGCTAGATTTTTGAGTATATCATATTAGTCGGTTATAAAAATACTCGTCAGCGTTTTGGGGACTTTTATTATTGCTTAATCTGCTAACCCATAGAATAACATGTTATCCGCGAGCTAATATAGTCCAATTTTCCAAGACCAATATATAACAAACAAGAGTTTTCCTAGAAACTAGGCAAGTCTTATTCAGTCTATCTTAAAGAGATTCTTATTATATATAAGTTTTAATAAAATCTCCCAGGCCGTTTTCTAGATCTCATTATCAGGAACAAACACCATCGATTTCGGTTTAAAAATGGGTATCGAGATCTAAAAATGTACGGCACGTAGAAATGTAAAAATTATAGGATAGGATTAGAATGGGAATATAAGACTATATTAAAAAAATTGGATCATTCTGACCAATATTTGCTGAGTTATTAGATGGCGGCTTTTCAGATTTCCTTTGATGTTGAGTTAGCTGTATATATGAAGTTCCGCATCTACCTTACGTGGATACCTTATGACGATGGTAGGCTTAAAGCTGCGTCAATTGAAGGCTGCCGCCTTCTATGATTAAAATTTGAGCGAGATAGTTGAAAAGAACGCCCGTATAGACTTTACATTATCATCCGGGTCTTTTTCTATGCCTAGTTATTAAATATATATATTTTAACTCTTTATTTATTTTTTAACCCTTAAATGTATAGTGTAACTCAGGAATTACATACTCTTTTACTGTCATTTGGCGCTTTTTATTGTCTATTAGCCACTTAACTGATCAATATTTTTGAAAAAACTTTCAAATAATGCCTATTTTTTCCGTGTCTTTTACAGAATTTATCTTTTATCACCAGATTTTCAAAACAGACATTTTTGCTGACCTGAATCAGAAAAATGCTCGGATTATAAAATGCAAAATTTACAGTAAAAATCTACTGCTGAGAATAATAAATCATGATTAGAGTACGGATGTAGAGATCTGCAATGGCCGGGCTTCGGCCCGATTTCCATTAACGGCATTCGGGCCGGGCCGGTTCGGTCCTAGTCGCCAATCTTTTCCGGCCGGGCCGGGCTGGGGCCTTAATTTTTTCCCTGGAGTATCGGGTCGGGCCTAACGTATTTTTTTCCGTACGAAACTGAAACTGATTTCATTCTTCCTAGTCTTCACGGATCAAAATAATCAGTTCCTGATGAATAATCCCGTATGAAAATCCTTTTCTCGACGTGGCCAAGTCTGCTCATTAATCAGTAATATTTGGCTTAGTTCAAAAAATTTCGCAAAAAAGGCATATGCTTTTAAATCGTCATTATTCTGCAATTGAACATTAGAATTGATTCTTTTTAAAAAATCGTAGATTACTAGGCGTTTTAAAATAGAATTAAACGCATAAAAAAATATGATTATGACAAAATTTTCTTTTATATTGAAAACCGCAAATTTCTTTTAAACTGTTCATTCATATAAAATGAATACAACAATACGCGAGAAAAAATACATTAAACATTTATATCTGCTAAGATAACGTATTTTTTTCTTTCCAATGCGATATATATATGGTAAAAGTAAAATTTTCTAAGACGGAAGTCTTAGAAAATTTTACTTTTACCATATATAATTTTTTAGATTTTTTTTTTTTTTGTCTCCATTACATGGAATATGGATTAATAATGCTAATGATAACTGAAACATTTACATACAACAAACAAAGGTTTATTAAAAGCGTAAATATCGCTGCCTACGGCACTTCTGCATAAATGGAGATTATAAACATGAAAAAACAAAAAAGACGAAGATAAGTTTTTTCGGTCTGAACACTTCCGTAGGAGTAAAGATCAATGCTCTGTAGAAATTCATTTGAGCCGGGCCGGGTTCGGGCCGAATTTTCATCTTTATATCCGGGCCGAGCCGAGCTCGGGCCGAAATTTTAACTTTCGGGCCGGGCCGGGACAATATTTTTTTCGTTCGGGCCGGACCTGGCTCGGGCCGTAATTTTAACTTTCGGACCTGGCCGATATTTTTTGTTCGGGCCGGGTCGGGGTCGGGCCTGGAAATTTTGGCCCGTGCAGACCTCTATATAGATGGGTACGGGCATCTGTAACACGGCAAAACACGCAAACACACGTTGTAACTGACAAAAAAACGTTGTCCGTACGACGTGCGGGCAAATCAGACAAGCGGTTAACGAAATATTATGCATTATTTATGTATGATATTGACGTCGCATATTCACAGTATCCGCAAAGAAACTCTTCGGGAGGGTTGAATTCTGATAGGGATTGGCCGACGCGTTTTCACGTAACTTGGCGATAATTATACTTGGCGTAGCGATAGACGCTTCCGTCGAGTTTGATTTACTTCGGAGCCGAGTACAAAGTAAACCGAGTACAAAGTAAAAATTTGTGTTTAAAAACTTTTAAAGAGTACAGCTTTCAGTAAGACACGTTCCATCCAATGCAATGCTGCAAGAGAAAAGTTACTTTGTACTCGGTTCGGAAGGAAATCAAACTCCTCGACGGAAGCATCTATCGCTCGCCAAGTATAATTATCGCCAAGTTACGTGAAAACGCGTCGGCCAATCCCTATCAGAATTCAACCCTCTCGAAGAGTTTCTTTGCGGATACTGTGAATATGCGATAACGTCCATTTAAGATCGTGAAGTCTGGTCCTACCGTGGCTGAGTGGTTAAGACACTACGTTGCCAGTCGCTTGAAAGCATATGTGGGTTGTGGGTTCAAGTTGCGCTCGCTCCGTTGTACACTTTTTGTGAAGCTCCCGGATGTAATTCTGTGGTGCTGAACTTCATTTTACTATCTCGTCCTTGTATAATGACGATGACTTCTAGCGGGCTTCAATGTCAAGCACACCAGTCAGATATATGTATTCAATAAATAAATAAATCGTGAAGTCTGTTTTTCTTCTGATTTATTATGACAAAGAGGTTATAACACCTTTTGTAGATGTTGTTTGCAATATACTCGATTGGTATTTTTTCTATCTTTATAAGGCTATAATTATTAATCATACTATTAAAAACTATTAAAAAAATTATAAGAATTACTATATCATTAAATTGTAGTTATAGTGCAGTGCAAGTGTAAAGTTAGCATATAATTTAGAATTTTATAATTCTAAATTTTGAGCAATTTTTGTTATATAACCCAAGAGAGACATCATGTCCAACAGAAACATAAATAATTTTTTTTACCATTTTTTTAGTGTATAATTAATAAAAGTACACTGACAAAAATAGTTTTCCGTGCAAAATAAAAAATTATGCATTAAAAGGTTAAAATATTACGACATTATTTTTCTACTTATAGATTCGACTATGTACATTTTTTTTAATGAAACGCCGATGTTTTTTTCTTTCTTTCTTTTTGATTGTTCTTCTTTCTTTTAATACAGGGGTTTCTTTTTGTTATCGACTTAATTACTAAAATTTGTTTTAAAAGTATAATTCCTAAAATGTTTGAAATTTCATTCTTCATCATATGAAATTTCATCAAATTAGTTACAGTAAAGTTACGTTACCCGACTTTTCCAAATAAACCAAGTTATTGACAAAAAAATGGCCATTTTTTTCATTCTTACATTAAAATCAAAGTTTTATTTTTTACGACTGTTCTTTCATCTTCAGCTACCACTTCATTGACAATGACTGTTTCTACACAAAGAGGCGTTAGCCCAGGCAAGATGAGGTGATTCACAGCTAAAATTCCAGAATTAGTTTAAACTCGATCCGCATATTAAACCGCAATCGGATTGCCAAATCGCATCTTGATGGAAAACCCCTGAAAACCTGATTTTAACGGTTCACATGTAGGTTTACCATTGTATTTTCCTGCACCCAAAGATATGAAAACATGCAATGCAAAAAATTTGACCCTTTTGCTGCTTCGTCACTCCCCAGTTTTAATAGAATATCGCTCTTATGACCCATGAGAATGCTCCATAATAGGGTGAAGTAGTCGTTTTCTATAAAAGCAGTGGAGTGACGATGCAGCAAAAGGGTCAAATTTTTAATAGTGTGGGGGATTGGAAGCAGGAAAACACAATGATAAACCTACGAATCAACCTTTAAATTCAGGTGTTTTTCACCAAGATTTCCCGTTGGTTTTGCAAATAAATTGCATTTTAATGCACGAATCCATTTGCCACATATAGACAATGCCTACAAGTTCGATTTCGACGTCACAGGAAATCAGCCATTATTTGATAATTCATTCGAACCTATTCTTTTGCAGTAATAGCCATAAGAATAGAGTGCAGAGAATGATTTGTTGATGGCCTATCTGCTGTGAGCATTTTTGCCGATCCCACCGAAGCTAGCATAGGGGAAAAAATATGGGCTTCTGATTGGTCGAAAAATTGTTTGCAAATAGATCATCCTGAATGCTAATGTACGTATTAGAAGCGTATATGGGTATATCATTAATATACTAATAAGATTTTTAAAAGTAATACAGTGAAACCTCCAAATAAGGGACACCTCTATTTAAGGGACAAAACTTCCGGTCCCAGTCCCTTTGTATAGGACGTGTAATGTATTTACCTCTGAATAAGGGACACTCGATTTAAGGGACAGTTGAAAATGAGATCAAAGGGACTGGTTTTTGCATTTCCGATAATGAAATAGTCTGTGATGAAATTAAAAATACAGATCGTTCTGAATTTATCAAACAGACAGACATTCATGTGGATACAGAGGCATGTAACAAAACTGACGAGCATTTATTTACCCACAATTCTGATTTGACATCAGTGCATTTATCCCCATTGAAAGTAATGCTGAAAATTTTCAAGGTGATTCTGAAAGTGGAGAACAAAAGAAAATTATGGAATAAAGAATTTTACAGATATTCTAAGGTTTTCTCAAATCGAAAAGGTAACTTTTGTGACATAAGTTTGAATTTATATTTATTTGGAAATGCTTGAAATTAGCAGGTGTTGTTGTTCAGAAACTATGTAATAGAATTTTTTCTGTTCTTTTTTTTTTAGGAGAGGAGGGGCAAAAGCAATAGATCTTAAAGAAAATATTGCCAAAGTGGGCTTTTTGAACAGAATTTTCATGTGAACGAAGAATAATTACTCAGAAAGGGTATAAAAGTATTTTCACATGATTAAAATCGCTTATGACTCAATAGGTAATTTATTTACCAAAAAAAAAAAAAAAATTGGTTGCCTGTAAAGTCGGTATACGGGCGAAAGTTTTACGTGACAACGACTTTGAGTTGTAAAATAATTTTAATGTGAATATTCATTCGTATAGTAGGAAGAAGGATGAAATAATAGTAACAATTTAAAACATTTATTTATACAAAGAATTATATTTAAAACATTAATTTATACAAAGAATCTCGCACTGAATTTCATATTAACAAAATTTTATTTTTACCTTTACACATACATACGTATTTATATACAAATATACATACAATAACTTGCAATACACTGTGTTTGTTAAACACATTTTACTTCATGTTTATTGATGTCAAATGTTGAATTTTGTAAACAGCATATTAAAGAATTTTTCAATGAGCAGAATATAACTAAAGTAAAATGGCTTTCACTAATCACATATCATTAGTTTTCCATAATATACCACCGAATTACGAAATAAACTACACTTATTTTCTTTGTACTTTATACTAATAACTAATACATAACGTATTTCGTCTTAGTTTGATACTATCTAAAATTCCTATTAAGCACCGCCCCTTCCTTGCAGCGAATTCACATTCACGTTCAGAAAATGGTCCCACGAGTGACCGGAAAAAGTTAAGAGAAAAGTGAGCGCGTATCGTGAGCGGAGCGTAACGTAACGTAACGCAGTTTCTTGAAGTGTCTCCCGGCAAACCAATTTACAAGACGTTGTCACGTCAAAAAAAGTAAAAATACAGTTCCATTCCAAATCACTTCCACAGTCAGGCATTCTAGTTTCATACCTCACCGTTAAAAAATGATTTTGTAAATGTGCCAAAAAAAATTCACAGCAGTTGAGAGATTTGTTGCCTTAAAAAACGCAAAGCAGTTGAGTACTTTTTTTTTTTTTTTTTTTTTTTTTTTTTTTTTTTTTGTATACACTGCTAATAATGAAGAACTAAAATTTATAAATATGGTAAATGAGCACTTGAAAGTTTAGTAGTGAAAAATTGAAATTTACAAAACAACTACTTTTGATTGATTACTTCAAGTTAAATTCTTTTAAATGTTTTAATATTTTTTTCATGTACAGAATTTGCTTATAAAATAAAATATCAATAATTCTGCAAATAATTTAATGATTTATTGGTTATTTGAAAATTTTAATTTATTAATTTTCTATTCGATTTGTATCTTATTAACACAATTTACACACTTCAGGTGCATTTAAACATCACTTTTAATGATTTATTATTTTTATATCCTCCTGGACGATTAACTAAAAATAGCAGCCAAAACTCTGAATAAGGGACACCTCTATTTAAGGGACAAAAGTTCCGGTCCCAAGGGTGTCCCTTATTTGGAGGTTTCACTGTATAGAACAATTGATTTTGACGCCGTAAAATGAAAATACTATTGTTTCTAAATAAATTGTTCTGATTGTGTATATATGTGCCTATCATGTTAAAAAAAATAGAAAGAAGAAATGACAATTCTATTTTTATTATTTTCTAAAAGTATAACAGAAAAATTGTTAAACATCCTGATTAACTTCTTTAATTATAAATTCCGGATTATCTATTTCTTTATCTAATAATAAATATGTAAAAACAGAAAGAAAATCCAGCTTTCAAAAGCTTTTCAAACAGAAATTGATGATTAAATAAACGTAAACTTAAAAATGAAGGAAAGCAAAATTATTCAACCAATCAGAAGCCCGTATTTTTCTCCCCTATGCTAGCTTCGGTGGGATCGGCAAAAATGCCTGCCGTGATGTCGATATCGAGTATGTTGGTATTCTTTATAGATGGCGTTGATTCGAAGCAGTAACTTCATCAAAAAAATTTTGAAAAAACCACTTGTCATAAACAAAAGAGACATTTGTAACATGTATTTGTACGTAACATTTGTAAAGTAAACAGTCCAGAGTGTTTTTTTTTCGTTAGTCTCATCTAAACGTTGATATTCTATAATACCCAACCAAGCAGAGATTCATAAAACACGCTCATTTGTTGGGAAACCCGTTTCTTGCACTCTTCGCAAACTTGAGGTGCTATTACACGTAAAAATTGCAAGCGACAAAAATCATCTGCGTTTGTTCGTTTTCTAAGCATTTCATTGGCTGTTCGAGAAGAAGTTTTACCATCATTTGGATTTCCGAGTATTTGTTTCGCGTCTCGCTTCGTTTCAGGCGTCAAAGACACCCCAATACAAGAGAATCGCGTGCTTTCCAAGCGACCCCCTTGGTTCCCTAGGATAGCATGGAGACGCCTGGAATTAGAAACGGTTTCGAGCCCTTGTGTAATAGCACTTTTGTATATAGCGATTAGAATTTTTACGTGTAATAGCACTTTGAAAGTGCTATTACACGTAAAAATTTCAAGCGACAAAAATCGCATGCGTTTTTCCATTTTCAAAGCATTTCCTTGCCTGTTTGAGAAAAGGTTTTACCATCATCCTCAATTCCAAACAATTGATTCGAAACAATTGTGGCGACACACATTGTTTCAGGCGTGAAAAACGCCCCGAAACGAGAATCGCGCGCTTTCCGAGCGACTTCCCTGGAGCCATAGTATAACATGAAGAGACTTTGAATTTGAAGCGACTTTGACCCCTCATGTAATACACTGTAAAAAATTTTACCCTTTTGCTGCATCGTCATTCCCCCGCTATTATAGAATATCTCTCGTTTGACCCATGAGAATGCACCATGATAGGCTGAAGTAATCGTTTTCTATAAAAGCGGTGGAGTGATGATGCAGCAAAAGGGTCAAATTTTTTACAGTGTAGCACTTTAACTGATCCGCAATCAATGTCGTTCAGTTAAAATAACCGAAGTGATCGGTGAGAGACCGAACAAACCGGGAGGGGGTGGGGGAGAAATCTCTGCTAGGTGGGTCACGTGATCGGTTATGTAAACATTTATGACAAAACATTAAAAGAATAATAACAGCAAGGGCCTCCGTGGCTGAGTGGTTAAGACATCACGCCGCTGATCGTGAGGTTGTGGGTTCGAATCCCACTGGCTCCATTGCACACACTCTTTGTGCGGAGCTCCTGGTTGTACTTCTCTTGTGTTGTAATATTTCCTTCTGTGCTATCTCGTCCCTTTATATTGACGATGGCTTATAAGCAGGCTTCATGTCGAGCACACAAGTCAGATGTATGTTGTTCAATAAACAAACAAACAAACTAATAACAGCAACATAATACAGATGGTGCTACAAGTAAACAATACCAATGGCGTGTAGTGAGTCTGTCGACCTGTTAGAAACTGGTCACTTATCGTGTCGTCAAGTAACCGGTAACGTTGGTTACTTCGGTGCGGCCCACTGGACGCGCTCTACGGGCATGTTCAGCTCAACTTACTGAAGTGACCCAAGTTACCAACCAATTGTAGGTCAGTTCAAAAGCAAAATGTGGCACCAATGAAAACTATCCTGTTAAATTGTAGCTCACATCACAGTTCGCCTTGATTTTTCATTTCGTACAGC